>RSEF01000004.1:28700668-28749317 GCA_003993805.1 Himantopus leucocephalus | reverse complement strand
GCCGGCTGTCGACCAACACCCCCAGGTCCTTCTCCGCCAGGCACTTGTTATATACTTTGATATGACATTTGAGTTTCTTTGAGGTCTCTTCTTTGAGCTTATGAGGGTCTCCTGTCAGTAAGGAATATTTAAAGGAAGCATCAAGTATTCTTCATTACTTGACCCTTACACCCCTAAGAGTTCACTAAGAGCCAGTTTCTCTCTTCCTGCTTGAATGTTGCAACTAGCTATTACATCTTCCAATTTCAAGGTTTCTTTGTGGTCATAGACTGAAGATCATTGTTTTTTCTCTCAACTGTAAGTGTAGGTATTCTTTACCTCCAACAGAGCTGTGTGGTTATGGTGTTGTTTTTTTTTCTCCCTACTTTTTTTTTTTCTCCCTACTTCTTTCACCTATTGGTATATAGGAGACAAATGATTGTAGGGCAAAGGCGTCTTCATATGTGAATTGTCTTTTTCCTCATCCCAGTTTCCTGAATCTGTAAGGGACCATAGAGACTGTGTAGGTTATTAGGTTGTGGTATAATAACCTGTATATGACAGTCCTGTAACATCAAAAGTATATGTAAAACAGGAAGAATTCAGTTTGTGATCCCCTCTTCCTTTAAGATGCATACTGGATCTGAAAATACGGATATTTTAATTTAGATGCATTCTGTACTCTAAAGAAACATATGATCTAGGTTTGAACAAAATAAATCATCTTCATAAATATTGTTAGGAAGAAAATGCAGATTGTAGCTACCCATGAAATAATTACGTATGTTTGAAATGGGCAGGCTGATGATGTGCACTGATAGCAGTACACAGATACTGGTACCTTCCAAACATGGACTTGGAGAATGGAGCAGTACATGCTAATAACTCTATTTTTTTCTTTAGTATAAAGTTAGGTAATACCAAAAAAGAAGCAAATGGTATTTTTAAGTCTGGAAGTAAATGTTTAACAGCTGTAGCCACTTTACTGATGCCCCTGTGTGGTCAGTTGACCTCAGCCAGCAAGTAAACCTCCACCAGCTCCTTGCTCACTCCTGCATGGGCCCTCCTTTCCCCCTCAGTAGGATTTAGGAGAGAACAGGAAGAACAAAAGTGGGGAAAATCTCATGGGTCAAGATAAAGACAGTTCAATAAATGAAGTAACAAAAGAAGAAAAAAGAATTAAGTGATGCAAAGGCCATCACTCACCACCTCCCACAAAGCAGATTGATGCCCAGCCAGACTCTGAGCAGCAGCCACCTTGGAAAGACTCTCTCCCGGTTTTTACTCCTGACCATGATGTTATGTGACGTGGAATATTGCTTTGGTAGATTTGGTTTAGCTGTTCCAGCTGCATCCCCTCCTATCCTCTTGCCTACCTCTCACCTGCTTCCTGGGAGGGCAGAGTGAGAAACAGACAACGCTTTAGTTTTGGGTTAGTTCTGGGACTAATTGATGCTGTTTGAGCGCTGTTCAGCAATAGCTACAACATTGGTGTGTTACCAATGCTGTTTTGGTCATGAAACTAAACACCATGCTGCTATGACAAAAAGGAACTCCCTCCCTGCCAGACTGAGTACTCCATGTTGCCAGTTCATATCTTGCATGGCTTTTATCAAAGCTATATAAAATTTCTGCAGCTTTGAGTACTTCTTTCTGTCTTGCCAGAGTTCTGCCTCTTCCTTGCTTCTTCCATGTTTGCTTCCTGCTATGAAGCCTGCTGTGAGAGACAAGACCTTCACATAATTTACCTTCGTTCTATCTATAAGAGCACTTTTCAAACTTGGATCTGCTGCTGTAATCATACATTGCTCACAAATGGTTGAAGTCAGAGGTAGCTGCTTCTCCCAGACTCCAATTTAGCTTCTAATTTAGAAGCATTACATGATGAATTAATGCTGAATTACTCCCTCACATGTATTCCTCTCTTAAAAGGACAATTACCCACTTCATCAGTGTTGACTGAGTTAAGTACTTTCTTAGTCCTCTGTCCCACTCACTTTGCATTACCGTTTTTTCTTCTTTCACTACATGTTCTGTCTTTTTGACCAAAACAGCTGGAGCTTATTTAATTTTGTATGTATGTAAATACATGTGTAAAACTTGTTTTGATGAACTTAATTATAGTTTCATCTTTTAAAGTTATTACTGTCCTTTCTCTAAAGCAAAATAAGCACTTTGATTTGGCAAACAGACAACACAAAGCATGACTCAGAGTCCTAATGAGCCACACTATCTAAGAAACATTATGAAATATGTTCTTTCTGTATGGAAACTTGGTGAATTCTTGAAATTATTGAATTAAAATGGTTGACTTAACTCTTCTCGGGGCTCTGAAATTACGCTGTTGCATAAGGTATGCACGAAGATTTTAGTGTTTTAGTTTAATTTTTTTTTTAACAGTAAGATGCATCAGCATATGTGTGCTATCAGATGTTCATGCTCGTTACTGCACTTAAGACTATAGGAGGAGGCTTTTGTTTTTTTGGGTACTTGGCAGATTCTTGCTTTACATAAACTTTGTTACAGAAACTGTGCTGTGAAACTTTCACCGTAATTGATAACATGTTGCAGTCGTGTGCCTGAACAGCTTCAGGAATTCATCCTTATGATATATTTATGTATTAAGGGTACTGTGTACCCTGGTTTCTTTGCCAAGGATCCTTTTAAGATTGCAGTATTGAAAATTTTATCATTTTTCATTGTTAGGTATGATTCTTATGTTACTGTATAGATTAATTTTTATTTTTTTTAGTTGTTTGTGAGTGAACTGAAAACACTGGAGACCTAAGGCTTTTATTTATAATCGTCCTTACAACACAAAGTTAGATTTAAGCATTCTCTTGCATTTACTCTCTCCTTTCTCTTGGTTGTAACGTTGTGGGATGATTCCATGGAATAGAGAGAGTGCAAAACAGTGGAACCACATATTCCTATGAATAAAGTTTCTACTTAATTTTGTTGAGTAGTGTTTTTTCTGCAAGTAGTCCAGTTAGTATACATCCAAAATTCAGGTGATGAGTTGCAGAACATTATCTTTTCTAACAAGAGCCATCTGACCAAAAAAAAAAAGTCAAGTTGTATGTTAGCAACTATTAGAAAAAATAGAAAACCTTTAGAAGATATGGTTAAGTTCCTGTATAATTCTATGGGGCACAATGTGTATATTGTCATTCCCCCCCTGCCTGCCCCCCAAGATACAGTAGAATTAGAAGAAATATTAAAAAGAGCAAAAGAAGGGATAAACAGTATGAAAAAGAGCAGATTCTTATAAGAAGCCACTTAATATTTTAGGACTGTCCAATATGGAGAAGGAACGGTGACTAAGGGATATTGCTTTGCTTTTTTTNTTTTTTTTTTTTTTTCTCTCTAAAGGCCCAGCTTTGCATAAGAAACCCTTAGGGTCACAGGGACACTGAAAAACTTATTTTCCATGGCTTATGTCATCCCTGACAAACATACAAGCTGTGTGAATTTTTTTAGTCCAGTGCCAATACTAGCAATCAAAAAAAAATTCTGAAAAACAAGTGGTGATACCATTACATGTTTTTGAAGTATATTGCTAAATTAATTATTTTATAATAACAGTAAACCTCTGTGGAAACATGTTCTGTTTCCAGTGCATTAAAAACAAAATACACGTGTAGGTTATAATGTAATTTTCCTTGCAGCTTACTGAAAATCAAGATGGCAATTAAAAAAAAAAAAAAAACAAAACAAAACAAAAAGTCCCCAATAAAAGGCCAGCAAACAAAAGCAACAAAAAACACTTGTGATTTTTTTCCCTTAGCTTTTATTGTCTTCAGGTCCTCTCGTTCTGGTTTTCCTACTTTTGTTTAAGTTTAAAAAAAAAAATCTGCAGATCAGTAAGCATAACCATCACCTCCACTTATGAACTGGGATTCATTAGCCCTGTTCTGAGAAGTTCCCATCTCCCATATTTATCACTGTACTTCCTATGAATAGAAAGTTTGTGGCAGGTTTTAGTAATTGAGAAAGAGTGGAATCTTAAGTATGGAATATCACTTCTGCAACATTGAACTCAATTTTCTTTGGGGAACTGCTGAAAAAAACTACCAGCTGAAGACTGATACGGGCAAGGAGGACTATTTCTGTGATTTCACATTGCTTGTCCTTGTCATTGTATCTTTCAGGACTTTCATAATATGGCATGGGTAGGGTTTGACATGTGTCTTTTTTCTTTTACTAATCAATTTTTTAAAGTTTATTTTTTGCTGTATTTGTTTTTCTGATTATGATTTCTTTTCTCTGGAAAGGTATGACCAGAGGAGTGGACGTTGTATTTTGGAAGGGCAAGCAGCGATGCCTTTGAAATGTGGTCCTGCAAATCTTGTTGCTGTTATTGATTGTACAAGATAGCCAAGAAAGAGAAAAATGGAAATATCCTGGGGAAAGAGTCTTCCAGGAAACATTGTGCTTGGCAGATAATTCATCGTGGCAGAGCTAAGTTTGAGTGCGCTGTCAAAAACTGGGTCTGAATGGTGGACAGTGAAGCTCATTGCAGAGAGATGGAAGGACTGGTACTTGGCATAAATTATAGAAGTTGCCTGAAAAATTAATTTCTTCCTGGTACACTTGTTTGAAATAGATGCAATAATTGAATGAGTAGTTGGCTTTATCAGTCAAAGCATGCATGTTTTGTCCTTGTAGGAATTATGTAGCCAGATTCAGAGGAAATTTGACCCAAACCCTAAAGCGCTTGAAACCGAGATGTGACAGTAAGCTGAATTCACAAAAGAGAAGTTGACTGGCAGAGAGGAACTGAGCACGTGGAGTGTATGACTGTTTTGTTTCGCAGTCATATCAGTGATACCAAATACATCCTAACCCTGTTTGTGGCTGCAACAATTCTTCAGTAAATATTTTGTTGTTTGGTTGTGAATTTTTTCTTTTGCTTTGTGGTGTGGTTTTTTTTTTTTATATTGTAAAGGAAATATATAAAACTATAGTTTTAAAATAATAAACACACATATTGTGTTTTGTTGGTTTTTTTTTTTTAAAGTACTTTTGTTTCTTTTTCATTTTTTGTTTGTTTCAATTTCAATGAGCTTGGGCCATATGTGGCCATAATTTCTCCTTTCCTTTTCAAATGCTCTTGGAGGACTTTGTGGAAATAATAGGCTGCAAATCTTGTAATATTGCGGCGTCTTGATTCATATCTGCTTGATGGTGTATGTAGGAGAGCTGTTGCTTAAAGTTGCCTCCTCATAATGGAGATGGAGTGGGAGTGGAGTGTTTAAGACTGTTTGACTTACTTAGAATCATTTAGGTTGGAAAAGATCCTTAAGGTCATTGAGTCCAAATGTAAAAGCATTACTATTGCATTATTCTGATTGTTCTCTGGTAAAGCTGGAATAAAGCAGTTCTGAGTCAGGTCAGTGGAATTTTAAGTGTGCATTTTTATGGTACATGCAAAGATAATGCCAGCATCATGTTTATAAAGTCTTATTTTCTTTTGAATTTGCATAGTGCCATCCATGTGGTTTATAAAGTGTCTTAGGTTAGAAAAAACCTGATGAGTAAACAAAAATGAGTACTGAAAATAAGGAAAACTTAAGTAGCAGTAAAGTGTTTCAGGTAGCATTAAAGCATCTAAGTTAGTAAAAAGTTGACCGAAAGTAACAGGTAAGTAACCGAAAGGTAGCAGAACAGGATGTCCATGTCATGAATGATACATTGACATAAAAGAAATATGGCAAACCAGCTATTTCATTCAATTGAAACTGAAAAAATTCCTTCTTCATGTATTTAGCAAGGATTTGTTTGACGAACGCAGCAGGAGCTGGGTATGATATATAAAGGAATTTTACAGTGGGCTCTGCATTAGTAGTTCACTTAGCAATGTTCGTTTCACTCCTTGGAGTACAAGGATTGATACTGCTGATATTTTAAAATCCTTTCTAATTTAACTGAATATTTTCTTCCTGAGATGTGTCAAACTCTGCTAATTGTTTTGGCCTTAGTTCTTCGCAGTGAATATAGATAACTTATGATTTACTTTGGAATGTCTGTCCAAATTTTGCATTGCCAAGTATTTCTAATAATGTAACCCTTTTTTTTTTTTTAAACTGGACAGTGTCTAATTTTTCATATACTGTTCCTGAAATATGAGAACGGAGAATGTTCAAGGAGTGGGAAGCAATGTTCCTGCTTGATAATTTTAAGGCCAGGAAAAAAAAAGTATTTACTTACTCTAACTTCTTGTGTTACAGAGGCCAAGTAATTTCATTACTAATCTCTGAAAAAATAAATAATTCCTTAATACTCTGTCTGATTTACAAATGCCAGCCTGATCCTTCGAATATGAAAGTTAAAAAGTCAAGCATTCAGAAATTACGAAATGCTTGAACTTTCGACCTGATACCTGAACTGGTACTTTTTTTGATATGCAGTATAATACAGGCTGCAATTGCACGCTCCTATCTTTTACCCATTAAGTGAAAGGGATTTTCTATGAACTGGAGATGAACCATGCGTGTCTTTTGAAGGACTTTCAGTTGTCATACTCATGTTTCAGTCATGTTTCAGCGTACAGAACAGGTACTGAATAAGTCACAGAACTGTGGGAAGAAAAGGGAAGGACTTCTGGTGAAGGTAGTTGATACTTCAGGTCCTGTACTGAAATGTAATCTCTTGTTTCCATGTTTATTTCTTAGTAAGTGCCCCACTTTTTTAATATTCAAGCTTTCCAACTTGAAGGAAATGTAATGTTCTGAGTGTAACTTAAAGAAGTTAATTGTCATAAATGTTTTGCACAAAAGCAGCTATTAAATGTGTTGTGAAACAGAAGTGATGGATCAGTAGTGTAGAATTGTCATGTCTAATGGAATATACGCTTGGTTCTTGTACATGAAGAGAATGTTACACTTAGAAGGCTGATTCTAATCTCATTCAAAGATTTTTTTGAGGGATGTCCCAAATGGGCTTTGTGTCTGTGCAACTCAGAGAAAGGTTGCATATCCCCAGAGTGAGTATACCTGTAAAACCGTTCATATTCTTAAACCTGATGCTACTTTAAAATATAAGGCAACCGATTAATCTGGCATGTTTTGCCACAAAATAAATAGCAGAGACTAAATGTTAAGTTTCAATAAAGTTATCATAGTGAATTACAAAATTAAAAACCCAACTGAACATGGCCCTGAGCAACCTGCTTTGGTTGACACTGCTTTGGAAACATGGGTGGAACTGTACAGTCTTCAGTGTTTCCTGCCAACTTGAAGTTTTCTTTCTCTGATTCTGTGAAATGCAGATCCTGATAGTTCCTTGGATGATCAGATGAAGCTATCAGTCGTTATTTTCAGGTTTACATGGAACAGTAGGCTGTTGATAAACCCTTAAATGTCATCTGTGTTTAGGTTCTTGGTAGTTTGTGGTGCTGTTTGGAGGGTGGGGGTTTTTTTGTTGTTGTTTTTTTGGTGTGTGTTAGCAAAGGCATTTTGGTATGTCTCAGATACGGGGATAGCATGCAACTCTTCTTTCGATAAAGAAGTGTTCTATTGCAACTCCAGTGACAGCATTACAAGCGTATGTTATGTGTACACACTCACAAATAAGTTAAATGATACAATGTTTGAAATTGACTGTTTTGTATTGTCCTACAGGTGTTTTTGTTTGTGAAGAGAAGAAAACATACTTCTGCGTTCTGTCCAGTGTTTCCTTCTTGGAGGCTTAGATTGTTTAAGATGACGCAATGTCATCTTCATTTTTACTTGGTATTATATTTAGATATTTTGGTTCCACTGGCAGTTTGTTCTTTCGTCTCAGTAGGACTTGCATATTCTGTGTCTTTGTTGTCTTGTATTTGTATTTCTTGTGGCCATTTTGTTTGTGTTTAACAGAATCTTTCTTATAGCTGGAAGATATGTACTGTATATATTGTATAACAATGCAATTCAAGTTGTAGCAGGCACAAAATTTACTTCTGATATGTCTTGTTATCTGTATAGCATCAGTCTATACTTCCAGAAAAATAGCATGAAACTTGATGTATTTTCATTAAACTGCAAATTATTATATGACTAGAAATAGGTATTCAGTGGTAGTAATGCACCAGTTTAAAGTTTTACTGAGTTTCAAGTACAAATGTGGTGTTTTCTTCTGAAGAGAGGTTATAAAATAGATGATTAACCTTACCTACAAAGTAGCACTTGCTCTTTGTGCTTAAAATCCCTTTCCTTTAGATGATGATAGTTGCTTATGATTTAACGTGAGCCTTGATTTGTTTATTCTGCTTCATTTTCATATTCCTCATTTTTTCTAGTAAAATATTTTCTAGTTAAATATAATGCTTAAAAACTAAAACACAGCTTATTTAAAACAAATAAAATATAACATGGTCTGTGTAGAGGGACACAGAAAAATATTTTTATTGAATTCCTATTAGTAATGTTGCTAATATGTGTGTGTATATCTGTGTACCTCATAACAAAACTGCCTAATCTGGCATATCTTGCTGTGGAATTAAGTAAACAGATTGAAAGAAAACCTTCTTTGTGTAAGTGTAATGAAGATGTGTATGGATTTCAGTACATAATTCTTAAAAAGAACTTAAGTGGTTTCAGTGTAGTTCTGGAAAATAACTGGCTTAATACCTTATAAGCAGGTAGCTAAGAAAGCAATTTTTTTAAATTGTGTGTGTGTGCGCATGTACATGTTAAACCATCAAACTGTTTAGCAAATACAGTAGTTCTCATTGGCCATTTTAAACACAGTCTCTACTTCCTAGTGAAAAACAAAACAAAACATGCCATTTGACGTGAAATACTATTCCAAAATGTTACTTGTAATATAAGTACTGGAGTGCTTTAGTGAAGATTGGCTTCTTGCTGTTGGCAATAGTATAGAGAGGAATTCCTCAACATTTGACTTTTTTGGGGTGAATTTGGAGAACTTGGTGAAAAGTACTTGTCCAAATTCAGGTATCTGTACATATTCCAGGAGTAGTATTAATATTTCAGTATAAATAGGAAAGCTACAATGAGGTTAATGATATGGATAGTGGGAGGATAGAAACTGAAAAGCACTTTTCCCCTGTACATTCTTCTTCAGAATCTGGAACTAAACACTCTAGCTCCAAGATAATAAATGCCTTAATATCAGCCAAAGCTGTTAAGATACTAAATCTGTATGCAGATATACATACAAATTGAGGGGCGATATTGTTTCTTCTTCTTTCTTCATTGTAAGCCAAAGCAAATAAGGTCCAGTCTCTCTTATGCTCTCTGTTGTCATCTGAAAACTTAAAGACGACTTAGTATAAAGGGGTCATTGGACCTTTTTGGCTACAAGCAGTGCTGTTGAGCCAGAAATGACAAGGTGAACTGGAACATGCAAATCATCATAGAATCCATACAATGGTTAGAGTTGGAAGGGACCTTAAAGATCATCTAGTTCCAATCCCACTGCCATGGGCAGGGACACCTCCCACTAGACCAACTTTCTCAAAGCCCCATCTAACCTGGTCTTGAATGCTTCCAGGGATGGGGCCTTCACAGCTTCTCTGGGCAACCATTTCCAGTGTCTCACCACCCTCACAGTAAAGAATTTCTTCCTGTTATCTAATCTAAATCTACCCTTTTTCAGTTTAAAACCATTATCCCTCGTCCTATTGCTACACTCCCTGACAAAGACTCCTTCCCTATCTTTCCTGTAGACCCCCTTTAAGTACTGGAAGGCTGCTATAAGGTCTCCCTGGAGCCTTCTCTTCTTCAGGCTGAACAATTTAGAGACAAGGATGTCTTGCAGGACAGCGTCCAATGCTTTGCACAAGTCCAGGTAGATGATGTCAGTTGCTCTTCCCTTATCCACCAATGCTGTAACCCTGTCACCGAAGGCCACCAAATTTGTTAGACACTATTTGCCTTTAGTGATCTGCCTGCCACCTGTATTCTACTTGATAGAATGAGTAATCCCTGTCAAAATCAACTAAAAGAGACAGATTTTAAGATAAGCACTATAACTTAGGGTTTTGTGTTACTCTCCATCAACATGGTACCTGAATGCTGTTCATGTAATACTGAAAGGTTTTCAGAAGCCTCTGGAAAGATTCAGTATGAATCACTACTGGGGCTGTCAGATGTCATTCTGTATCAGAAAACACTACTAAACATAGTATTAGCTCACTAGATTCCTTTAATTTTCCCTTTGAATGCCTTAATTTCTGTTTTTCAGAATTCTTGTTAAAATATTTTTTCAACACTTTTGCTTCCTTTTGATATCCTGTGTTTCATTTTTACATGAAGTTTTGTTTAGGAAGATCAAAGTAATACATTTTTTTTAAGTGTTAAAACCAGTTTTATTTTAAAATTTATCCTTATAACCAGCTGTTTTACAAAGCTTAGGTCTTGTAATGCATGTTATTAACAATTATGGTTTATACCTTATAAGTATTGAGTTACAAGTGTTTTACATCATCTGAATTTAAGTTGTTTCTAATGGTTGGAAGTGCCTGCGCGTATTACCATGATTACCAGTTTTTTGAAACCAGTTTCAGCAGGCAGTGTCTAAACAGATGGCATATATAGTACGGCTGAATAGTGACCTGCTGAGCATCCAGTTTATTCACTGACTCTAATGTAGTTTAAAATTTACAGTTTTTTAACTTAACATAAATAGCAGAAGTGCAGAACAATTTTTAGTTAGTATTCACTGAATTACATCGATACAATAATCTCAGTAGTCCAGTGCAAGACCAGGGGCCCATGATAGCGCTCTCTGAGATTTTGCAGTTCATCGTATTAGGTGTTTTAGACCACTGCCACAATTGATGACTGTAGTTACTATAATTTTATACTAAGGGATTTGTTACCCCTGGGAACTGTTTTCATAATCCTGAAGTACTGAAGAATAGTGCTGTGGCACAGCCTCCTAGTTTAAAGGTGGATGGTGGAACAGATTCAGTTGCTTGCGGATCGGGGGCAGTATAGGATGACTGAGGCAGCAGCAGATCCAAGGAATGGAATTACATTGAAAAAGCTCTAGCCTACGGAGCAGAGAAAGGGACAGTTGAAAACATGTAATGAGTTTCTACTGTGCACTTCAGAATCCAGTTATGGATTGACCCTAACCAGAAATAAGCTTGCCATATATAGGCTTCATTGTGACTAATTTCTGTGAGGCTAAACTAGCTTTATTGTCAGGAACAGCAGTATGTGACTTGCCATTTGATCTGGGACTGTGGTTCATCTAGTTTTATGTAAGTCAAGAGACTTGTGAGAAGGTTGCAAGAAGCCCTGAAATAAATGTATTTAAAGACTAATATTTGGTGTTTCCAAGAGATCAGATTTTAGCTTTCATTTGGCAGTTATGCATATAAACTGGAAAATGGAGATTTATCCCATATTGTTGGTTGTGATCTGTCACCCAAGCCTATATTTCATTGATGGTGTCTAATGAGTCCTTGGCTTTAATGACAGCTATAAGGAATTGACAATTGGTTTTAAAAAGTTTACACAGGTGGAGACATGAAATTGGTCAGGACATCAACTTCTAAGTCAAAAGTTATCAAGTTTCCAGGATATTAGAGATTTCAAATTACCAACAATTAGTTTAAAACTATGTTATCTAGAGATTCTGATACTGAAAACTTTTGAACTTAAGTCACAGAGCTAAGTACTTCTGTTCTCTCTCTATATAAGCTACAGTCCTGTTGCAGAGAATATTATCAAAGGTAGATTAAAAATTGAAGTCCACAATATTAGTTCTTGGCATTCATAATAAATAAACCTGGAACAGCTTCTTTTCAGAACTTTTTGGATTGCCAAGATTACCATTTTTGCTGAACTGCAAATCTGAGGAATATCTGTGGCTTGCTCCTTTAATGGTATTTGCAGTAGAAAGGACTTTTTACTCTCATAAGCCTATGAGAGCTAAAAGGGTTTCTTTTTTGCATGTCTCAGAAAAATCAGCAACACAAAATTCAATGTCATGAATTGGAACAAATGAACAGTTCTCTTTCATAATGGAGTTTCCCCCTTGTTTTTTTTTGGTCTTATCTAAGACATTCTGCTAGTAGACAGTGCATATTTTAAGAAATAAGATAACTCCAGTCCAAAGCTGACCTATTGTGGAAACCCTCATAGGCTATAAATAGGTCTCTAAATTTACTTACTAATCACAAGTTTCTGTTAGGATGACAATATTAAGGGTATTTGCATTTCCTTTTTCCCCATTTGCTGTTACAGGAGAAGGAACCCTTAGATGTGAACTTTCTGAATCGACCTTAAATAACATAAGTTCGATCTTAGTGCCAGGGTTTCATCAGAATTACAGAACTCCTGTAGAATTCACAAAGGGAAAGATGCCTTTCCACATGCACAAACCACTCTATGGCAGCCACTTCAGTCTGTGTTGTTTGTGCATATAATACAAATGGAAGCATAAGGAGCTGAATATACGCAGTAGGGGATCCAGCAATCACATCTTTATCTCTGTTAAAACTCTGTAATACATGCCTGTAAAAGATATAATGTGGAACTGAATTTTGTGGCATCCAGAATTTTATGGTTTTTGTTGCCTTGGGGCTTTTTTGCACAAACTCTGAAAGTCCGTGTGTCCTGGAACAACTTCTGTTATAGAAAGAACTTTTACATCTACATAAAACAAAACAAAACAGTAGGGATTTGTCCTGAAGGAAGGCTTTACCTTACTCAGTTCATTTTGGAAGGTTGTTTTTCACAGAACCACAGAGTGGTTGAGGTTGGAAGGGACCTCTGGCAGTCATTTGTTCCAACACCTTTGCTCAGGCAGGGCCACCAGCAGCACGTTGCCCGAGACCATGTCCAGAACCTCCTGTGTTTCAGTTTGTGCCCGTTGCCTCTGGTCCTGGCATTGGGCACCACTGAAAAGAGTGCTGCCTTCAGGGTATCTGTTGACAAGATCTTCCCTGAGCTTTCTTACCATTTTTAATAGTGAATCTTACTTGTTTCTTGTTTGACCTAGCTTTATTCCTGAGACAGTTCAGGGAGGCTTTTATTTCCCTCAGCTGCAAATCCATGCTTTTTGGATACTGTTACATGAAGTAAATCTGATGAGAGATCCTCCGGATGAACTAGAGTCAGTTAAAACCTGTAACTGTTCTTTGTCCATCCCCCACCCCCCCGTATATTTTGAGTTTCACCAGTGATGCAAAAAGCTTTGATGTACTTAGGAAGGAACTTTTGAAGGCAAGTTTTGGTGACTAGTCTGGAAGTATTCAAGTATTGTATTAGGGTGATTAACAATGGATGTGATGAATGTCAAACTTTTCTTCTGCTTTCCTAATTTGTTTTATGATAGCAGTGCATTCTAAAGATTGGGCTTCAAGGTAGTTAACATTTTTATAGACATAGGGAAAGAGAAGATTCAATCAGGGAATAATTTTTTTTTTCCTAATTGGACAAGAAAAATAGAAGCTTCTTGGAGCCAGGAGGTACTGGCTGAGGAGGTATAGACCAGAGAAGTGACTTGGCCAAAACTCAAGAGTGATGTCATTACCAATGTCTTTCTTAAATTATTTTGATGCTGAATGAATGGAAGAATACTTAAAAGACGCCTCATATCACAGCAAGCAGAACATGTTGATGAATATTTGAGTTACAGGGAAGTGTCCATCCAATACTGAGTGTATGGAAAGACACAGAAACAGATGGAGGAAATACTCTTTTCCTTATGGAAGAAATGGGAGTAGAATGACAGTGAGCATTGTGTATTTTGGATTAGCTATGAATAGTTGTTCAAGTAGTCTCACATGTATTGCAGATTTTGACCCAGAAATGAAGGAAGCATTTTGACTCTACATGCAGTTATTAAAAGAGTAATACTGTATGTATTCCAGTAATGTGATTTAGGTAATTTTAAGTATTTGTCATGGTAGTATCTTTCAGAAGTTAGAATTTGAAACATATGTAATAAGAAATATCAGTATTAACTTTAGAGAGTGTAAAAAAATTAGAAGGAGAATAGCATTATATTACTTCTTTCTAGCATATTAGTCTTCTGTGTTGCCAGTGCTTTGACAGTAAGGAAAATAATTCTGTGTAGATTCTCAGGCATTTTTGCAGCAGCCAATCTGTATAGATGCACAGTGTTAAATCAAACTTCTTGAATTCTTGTGATGAAGAAGGATGTTAATGGTTGTTCTTTTTTGTCCCCCTGTCCCCCTTTTCTTCATTGCCTTAATACTGTCTGTTTGGACTGCAGTATGCTGTTTCAATTCAATGTGAAAAATCTTGATTTCTTACTGAAGTGTCTTGAATAAAGGCTGTGTTCTGGAGCTTTGATACGGCTTTTACAAAAGACTTAAAAGCTCATTCAATACAACTGTCAGCTATGTACCTCCCAAATGCTAGAAGCTGAAATGTCAGAAATAACAGTTCATATCTGTAAATCAAATGATAGGAAATCCAGTTTTATTGTTTTGAAATCAGGTGCTCTGTGACAGCCTCAACTATGTCATTAATACAGCACAAAGCTGTTATTTCAGAAAGGCACGGTTTTCAATTTTGTGCCTGCCCTAAACCCTAAAACAGCTGAAACCATGTCTGTGGTACAAGTGAGGATAAGATCTTTCTATTGTGGTATATACTTTATGCTGTTTTGCAATTAGGATATTTACCATGTAAGTGACTTCTTAGGTAAACAGGTTGATGATGCCAGTTCAGGTAACCACATCTTTTCAAGGTTTTCCTTTTTATTACATCCTTCTGCTTCCCAGCTCTTCCAAACCTCCTTGTATGTGCAGACTCTCATGCACGTTTGTAGATAACTAACCCAACAATGAACCAGTGATCACAACTTAATGTCAAAGAGGAGCTTCACTGCAATTTGCAGAGTTAGAGCTACACTCAGCTTGCAGGACCGATCAGCTTATTGACTGATTGTGAGGCTTTGTTAACATCGTGTCCCTCTGCTGTGTGACTCTGGTGCCTAGTAATATTCTTTGCGCGAAGACATTTTCTTTCAAGCTACAGATTAATATTCAGTGCTGTATTTGAAGCCACTTCCACATTTCCTGTTTATTTTTAGAGAGTCATTGGAGAAAAAGAGTCTCCTTGTCTTGAAACATCTCTGTCTTTTCTATTTGGCTTTTCACTCAGTGTCGTGCAGCAAGGACTGAAAAAAGTATTGCACATTTGAGGAAAATCTTGAGGTTGTTCCTTCAGAAATGGCATTAGAGAGGTTAAGTATATGTGTTTTTGAATAACAGCAATAATTTGATTCATATACACAGAGAAAAAATGGATTGGAATGGTAGAATGCAAGACATGAGTTGGACTTCATGTTCATAATTGGTTTGCTGGTAGAAACAGTGTATTTAGAGCATTGAGAGACGCTTGAGACCTGATCGTGTGTTTTTCCACACAGGGCAGCATGAATGGTTATGGGAGATTCTTGTCAACAGGATTCTAACATTTAATCTCGAATCAAGTCTCTTGTAAAATAATTTAATGTGAAAATGAGATGGCCACCTAAATATAATGACAGAAGCCATATTGAGGAAAGTTTGTAAAAATACCCACCCCGTGAGAGTTTGGAAATACAGGCTTTTCTTTATTGAATAGATTTCATCATAAAAGACAATCCAGACCTTTCCATGTATTGAGTAGAAATATATTATAAAGACATAGTTAGCCTCATAGAGCAGTTCTCTTGGACCTTTCCATGTATTGAGTAGAAATATATTATAAAGACATAGTTAGCCTCATAGAGCAGTTCTCTTGGTCTTGCTCTTTCAATTTAGTATTATAATTGGAGTAAGATACCGCAGCAAGATAGATGATCCATTTTGCCCAATGTATTTTGGAAAATGAAAAAAGGCATTGATATGTTTGACTGTATTTCATAGAATCATAGAATGGTTTGGGTTGGAAGGGACCTTTAAAGGTCATCTAGTCCAACCACCCTGCAGTGAGCTGGGACATCTTCAAGTAGATCAGGTTGGGATCCAACCTGTCCAACCTGACCTTGAATGTTTCCAGGGATGGGGCATCTAGAAACTGCTCTGGGCAACCTGTTCCCGTGTGTCACCACCCTCATCATAAAAAATTTCTTCTTTAATATATCTAGTCTGAATCTACCTTCTTTTAGTTTAAAACTATTAGCTCTTGTTCTATTGCTACAGGCATATTTGTTATGCTTCTGTTATTTTATAGGTTATTTTATTATTAGCTAAGCAGAACAGTCAGTAGCTGTCATACAAAAACATCACACAGGAAAGTACTTTATTAAAAAAAAAAATTATTCGGCAATGATCTTCTTGAAAATGTTATGTGTGGCTGGAAATTAGGCTTGTCATTGCTTATACTGTAACAACTAAGAAATTGGCAAGATATTCATAAGTTCAGCTTCAGTATTCAATCTATGCTTCAGAAGAACAGCTGGCTTGAGTATATTCTAGGGCCTGACAGGCAGAAAATAGGTCTGTATTTTTTTGGTAATCTGTAAATTATAATCAGAGGATAACAAACTTATTTTATAGATGTGATCTGCATTTATGCGCTGTGTGTATTTTTTAACCCCAAACTTGGAAATCTGTTGTAATACCAAATGTGCATTGTAATAGAATAAAAGAGCATGGACTTACTTATTTTTGCCTATTGTCTGTTAAGAAATGTTTATAATGTACTTGGAAAGTGTTTGCATGAAAAGAGGATGAGAACTTTTTGCTGTTTTCTGCTGTCTTTTGAGGTAAAGGACATGTTACAACATGGGAAATCCTAATTAAATAAAAGGAAAAAAATTCTTATGAGAGTGGGCAAACATGGGAACAGGTTGCCCAGACCAGGAGTTGGAATGTCCAATCCTTTAGAAACTCAAATCTTGACTAGGCACGACTGTGAGCAACCTGTTCTAATTGGACATGCTTCAAGCAGGGGTTAGACTAGATGATCTACAAAGGCAGTTTCCAACCTAGACTATTTTATGATTATAAGGAAAATTAGTATCAAATATGAGACTTTGTACTTATGAAGTATAACTTATAAACTATTACAACTTGGTTCACTAAACAGTTTGGGAAAATATTTTGTGTAATTTGTGAATGTAAATTGGAAACTTTGAGTATTAGATCTGGTACTGTTCTAAGGAAATTTACAGGATTTCTGTTCATGCCATTTGGCAGCAGTAAGTATTGTGATTTCAAATGTTTGTGAAAAACCTATAATTTTATTAAATCATAGTTTCATCTTTATTTTTAACTATGATTGCCAATGAAAATGCATTGAAACAAATGTCTTTTCACTGCTATTTTTCTGTTTTAATTTTTGTTCAGGGCGTTTTGGCTCAAGTTTCCTTATCTGTTATGGCCTGTTACTCTCTCCTTTATCTGTATGCACAGTGGTTTTGGTATAGTAATTTCCCTACCTCCTGAGAGTAAAGATATCTCTGTGTGTTGATTGTAATAGCAAAGAATAGACTGCTTCTACTACTTTTCTTTTATCAGTGCATTTTTGTTAGGATTTCTTCAGCAGGGCATCTTACAAACATACTTTTCCTCTGAGCCTTTTAACTGTTTTACCTCTGCTACTGCTGAGGCAGCTGATTTTTTTTTTTATTTTTATTTTTTTTTTAAATTTCACTTCATAGTGACATGAGGCGGGAAGGAAAACACAATCTCAGGTCCAGGATTTTTTTGAGGGGGGCTGGTGGAGTGCTTTTGGATCTAACAGCATTGTTGAAGCATCTCTCCTAAAACCTGAGAGATGCTATGGTAGAGGATTTGGGAGAATGTATTGTGTTCACAGGCACAATGATTTTCCTGCAGTACTTTAAGGTCTATAGAGAAAACAGGGGCCTGAATGCAGAGGCTTGTTGTAAGGCTTCAGATCCCAACTGACCTTATAGTCCAAAGCAGACACATTCTCTGAAATATTTCATGGAGGAGATTGTTGTTCCATTGCAGTAGGTTGTAGCTGTTGACCTGGAAAACATTTTCTTTTTTGCTTTTATCACCGTAGTGAACTACAACTGATCCTGGCAAATTATGAGTAGTCGAAAAGTGGGAACTCAATCTATCTTTAAGGTATCACTGAGAGGAAATTAACTCAAATGTTATGTACTCAAATGCCCTTTCAGGCTGTTGTTTTTCTTTTCAGCAAAAGGAAGGTGGCACATACAGGGCATTAGAGACAATAAATGACAGTATTCAGCTATGATTGCAATTTATGTATAAAGTGTATTATTACTGAGCACTTTCAGTAGACAGAAGAAGGGAGTTGGAATCTAGTTGTAAATGTTAACTGTAGTTCTTGTTAGCAAAGATTTGGTGTGTTGTTTTGTTTTAATTTTGTAACTAGCACTTTGAAAGCCATGACATTCTGCTACTGCTGGTTTGACACCATAGCTAAGACAGCCTGGCATGTGCTTGTAGGTAGACACACAGTAAAGGCACCCTAAGGATTTGATCCCCAGTCTTGATATGTAACTGGTTTTTATTGCAGAACTTCAGTGACAGAGATAGGAAATTATATATGCGGTATTTTAGAGGTTAGTTTTGTGGTAGATCAAGATTTTCTGAAATGCCATTAGCATTGTGTCTGCTGCATTGAGCCTTCATTCTCTACAAGTATAGCTGGTTTTACTACTAAAGTCCTTCTGGTTTTATTTGTTATGTTCCTTCAGTCTACTTGATAGCTGCAAAACGTCTGCTTTTTACAGGGTAAATCAGAATAAAATATTAATGTCAACATTTCAAGGAAGGGCCAGGCAAAGAGGACACACAGACTGAGAAAGTCTGATTCTCCTTTGACTTATATAATGTACCTCTTTTAGAATCAAAGTAGAATGAAACTAATATAATGAGTTGTCCATTATGTTTTCTTTGCAATCTCCAGGTTCCCTATTTGGATATGGGAGGTCACAGCTGTTTTCTACGAGAGCACTCTCCTCTGTGCCAAGCTTTACTTGGGCAGGGAATCTAGGTTTGTACTGGCAGACACATATGATGTCTTTTTGAATTGGGTATGCCATCTTTAATAAACCTTGGTTAGAGAAAGGCTTCATTTCCATAGTGACATCACTGTAAAATGGAAATAAGAGAATGCATTTAACTAGTGATATAAGTGTGATTTAATGCCAGTTGTCTTTCAATAAGACAGTTTGTGCTACATGGTGTTTGCTAATGAAGTAAACTCTGAATACAGATGGTCTGTAATTAAAAAGTTTATAAACAAAAATTAAATAGTACCTACCTTATTTCTGCTGATAAAAGATCAGTAGTTCTTGTTTGTGTTAAAATTTGGGATAGTATGAAAAATACAACCAGATATATGCTGGATGTCTGAAAACCACCATTTCAGCAATTGTTATAATTAGTTGTACTTTCTAAGTCTCTTTTCCTGCATACATTAAGTATGACTCTTCATTTGTGGTTTGGTTTTTTTTTTTCCCCCTCAATAGTGATTAAGCTAATGGTGAAACCTGGTCCCAAAGTGAGGAAAATCTGTGGAAAAGCTTTTATTGGCTTATGTGGATTTTGGGTCGAGTCTCTGGGGAAATGTTGCTGAAAGCTAGGCTTAGGAACTTGATATAGTAAAATGAAAAATGGGGTAAGGTGATTTTCGACATCATTTTTCAGCATAATGCTATGGAGGTTCTTACAGGAATAGAATAGAGGTGAGTAGATAGACTGGGGGTTATAGATACTATAAAAAGTACATTTAATTTGTTTTTATATTCTCTTAGCTCAGTTTAGGCTTTTAACAAAGACAAGCTTCAGCAAAGTACTACAGAAAATGTCTGAACAGAAGAGACAGCACTGTTTGGTGAGGAAGAGTGGACAGTCGTGGGTTTTTTTCATTCTCAATATAGAGCACTGCATCAGGGCTTAATTCAAGAGAGCAAAAGAAATAGTAGGAAGAGGCTGAAGTTCACAAATTGCCTTCTGTTTGGAAAGATCCCAAAATACATTGCACTGTATGCTGTACAAACGAGTAACATATGGTAGCAGTGAAATTAATCTAATTTTGGGGCAGGTTATAGCAGATTTTAGTGCTTAGCGATATAATTCTATTTTAAGGCAAATTGAAGGCTCTGTTTTTGAAGGATAGGGAAATCTCAAGAATGCAGAATGTAATTTCCTAATTGGATACTAAAAGGGCTAATCTTCCAAATTTTGTGTGTGTGTGCGTGTGCAAGTCATGCCAGTTAATTATAGCTGCCAAGAATTTAGCCGAAGTAAAATAGTCAAGTCTTCAGTATTAAGTCCCATAGAAGAAAAAAATGCTTCTAGCAGCACAGTCCTCTCTAATACGCTGTTCCTCTGAGTTCAACGCTGACACTGTGTGTCACGTACTGAAGCATCAGCAGGGTTTTCTGCATCAACTGGGATTATTCTTTGTCAGTCATCCTGGCAAGGTCTGAATCTGCTCGGTTTGAGATTAAAGGCAATAATAACCTGGCATAGGACCTGAGGCACTGAGATAACAGAATACTCTTGTGGATGGGAAAGGAGGATGATGTTAGGGGTGCAATAAGGTTGTGAGAGTGGGACAATGTAATTTCTTTAACTGTTGAATAATGATTTGTGTTGATTCTGTTTTTTTATAATAGTTCTAAGGTGTTAGCAGAAATTTGGTATTGGCAGTTTGAAGGTAAGAACCAAGCTTTGTGATAAACATAGCTTTTCATTTTCATGTGAATAAGCTAATCCTTTGGTAGAATCAATGAATGGGAGTTAGGCATTTGAAAATTTACCATGTATCACTGAAGTCAGCGCACAGGGCAAGATGCTGCTGAAGCAGAGATACTAGCCAACAAACTTTTTTCTTTCAAAAGATTTAATTCTGGTCTCAAATGTAGGGTAGTTTTTCCACTATCAGGTGTGTCCCAAGACAGGGAAAGAGACTTCCTTTACTCATGCTCGGTCTTTGTTGATGTTTCTCACTGTAGAACTTTGTCCTGTTATACGTTCAGGATGCCTGTAGTCAGAGAGGATCTATACCAACGTGCAGGGTACCATTTAGGAACGGCCTGCTGCTTGCTCTTTGTTTTGCTATTCTACATTGTGAAGCATCTTACAGGACCACTGGCCAAAGTTGGTTGGAGGTTTTCATATAAAGCAGGAACTTGATGTTATATAAGATGTCATATTATTTTGGAATAATGCAGTCACTAATCATCTAGAAGAAATGGGTCAATTAGTTCGAGTTACAGTTAAATTGCATGTAAAAATAATTTCTTTAAGAAATTCAGCACTTGGTGACGTACTGGTTCATTATCATAGATGAGTCTAATAAAAGAATAACACAAATATTTCAGACTTTCTTTTGTGCTTAAAATTAACTAGATTCCTTTACTGAGCTGCCTTCGAACACTTTTATTTCTTTTTTTTCTTTAAGCTTAATTGATAAAAGTTCCTCCTTTAGGGGCTGACAAATACTGTTCTCTTAGAGACCTGTATGTTGAATTGCTCTTTTTCTGAGTAGCTGGCTGTTATTCACAGTGAGACTGAGGCCAATCTTTGCTTTTAACAAAAATGACTAATGGCTCTGGTTTCTTTAGAAACAATGGAAGATAGCCATTTTGGAGGAGAACGATTCTGCATTAATTTCCCTGAAGACGACTATTCTTATGCCACAGATTTGACAGATAACATTTAGTGATTAAAAAGAGTTGTAAAAATTATACGGTACCAAAGTGTGTTTTTATAGATACACCTCTTAATACCTCTGCTCAACGGAGAGGTTAAGGATGAAGGTAAGGTTAGGATCTATATCTACATATAAGAGAAGGAGACAGCTGAGCAAGCTAGGAAAAGAAAATGAAGGTAAGATGTGTATAAATAAGCAGAAGAATGGAGGTGCAGAAGAGATGTCTAGCACATTTACATGCTGAAGAGAAGGGCACTGGAGGGGCTGATTTAAAAAAAATTCTTTAGGGCTATTGCCAAGCATTTGGAGTAGAATTTGGGCTATATCAGCTGCCCTGGAAATGAATGGGCAGGAGTCGAAAGTGAGTGTGTCATGTAGCAAACATTGCCTGCTATACCTGGGAATATTCATAGAGGAGGCTGAACTTGCATGAGCCCTCTTTTCTGCTCCTGCCTCTGCTGTTAGTAAACCTACACCTGCCATTCGAAAGACAGAGGAAGACCACTGTATCTCAGGTAATTTGTGGCCTCTGCTGATGGTAGGGTGTTTTGACTCCTTCACGTTTCAGTGTAACATACACAGCTTTCTTGGTAAGTATTTTATGAAAGTTAATGTTTAGAAAAATAGTTTTAATACATCTTAGTATTTTAGGATACCGAGTATCATAGGCAATATTTACTTCATGTGAGAATTTCTTATGTTCTTTTTAGTGACACTTGTCATATATAAATAGGAATTTTCCACACATGGTTAGGATGTACAACCAGCCTTAACTCTCCACAATAATGGCATGGTGGGTGGATTTAGGGGAAGAAAAGATCTGCAATTTCTTTGAAATTAATTTACTTTTATTTGGGATATCAAGGTTTCATAAGCCTTTGGCCACCTCAGTATCAGTAGGATTCAGCCTAAACTTCTTGTCATGTTTATAGACCTGGTATAACCAAAGTGTGTTTTATTTGAAACTGTTGAAACTCTCTCGTGTTAACTTCATGTTAGCATAGTTTTTGACAAGGGGAAAAAATAATTAGAATGTACAGTGTTGTCAACATTTTTTAAAAATTTAATATTTGCAAGTAGGATAAAGAAAAATGTCACAAGACAGGTGTTTCTTAAGGGATGAGTAAAAAGCAGTTAAATTAAGGTCATGCTAGAACTAGTGTTTGAGAAACTGGAACATCAGAAAGCTTTTTGAGATGGAAAAATCTGCTGATTTATCTCAGAAGTATCATAGTGCTATATTAATCTGTTAATAAACACAGAACTGTTCTTTGAAAGTAAACATTACTTCTGATTAGGCAAAGTTCAGGGTAGGTGAAGTAATTAGTGGTATTATGAATTTTAAATTTATTTCTCACTTTAAATGTAGGTTGAATGAGCCCAAACCTTACTGGTGCTTGTTTGAAAGACTGGCACTTTCTTGAAAGGAAGATAGTAGTTGTGAAGTACATATCCTAAGGAGATTAACTAAAGCCTAAATTGCTTGTTAAGCACAGGGGACATCGACTTGCAAATATTTTTCTAAGAAATGAACTCTGACTTAGCTTTCTTTAAACAAACAGACAAAGATACCTCTGAAATTCCTCTTTCATGTGTAAAGTAACTATTTCTTTTCCATGAGACAGCTGATTTTTTCCAGATATATCTAATAATGGAACCCAGTTCAAGTATGTATTACTTGCTGAGAATTTTTTTTATTTTCTCAAGCTGCATGATACATTACTATTACTCTACTAAATAACACATCACCCTGAAATCTGTATGTGCCTTATCTAGTGTGTTCTCCAATTTGCTAAATTTGTACTTCTCTAATGTTAGCAAGAAGTATGGGAACTTTTTTGTATCCTGCAAATAAAAAAGGGATGACTGACTTGTTTAGAACATAGTTCTTTTCTCCTTATCAACATTATTTTCTCTTGCCTGTATACTTGTTCTGTTATTGAGTTTAAACTGTATGACACTTTATTTACATTCCTTAATTACACACAATTATGATTGTATTTTCAGAGTACTCGGAAATCTACTGATGTACATGCTACTGTTTTTAGAAATTAAAACAACTCAACTATCATAATGCCTCCACCAGCATAATATCTATAGCATATGTACAGATGCAATTTAAAAAGTATTTAATATAAAGCTAAGTATACATAAAAAATTACAAGCGATTTAATACTTAGGACAAGTTATATCAGCCTTGCAAATACCTTTGATTATGTTAGGATCATGTGTAGAAGGTACTAAAATAAACAATGACTACAATTTACTATTTTTAAACTTTACAATGTGTATGTTCTCATTTGGATAAAGTAAGTGTTTTGTATCAAACATTTGAAGGTTAGCTTATTGCAGCAGCAGGGAGTATTGGGAAAGTGAGCAAAGTACAGCTTTGGAAAGCGGGGAAAAAATAGTCACCTAGGTGATCAATACACTCTCAAGGAAAAGGATACTAACTGTATCCATTAAGTAATCACATGAAAATTGAAGTGGGACTGAATGGCAATTAACTTTATAACTGAATTGTGCGTATAAACACACATATACATCTATGTATATGTATGAAATAAAAAAAAAATATCTTGTGTCTCATGTGAATACAAGCTACCCTAGATTTCAGTGAGGGATAAAAAGTCATTCAGTTTTGGGGTTGTGAGGAACACCGCTAAGCTTACACAAATCTGAGGAGTTCCCCTGTTCTCACCAAATTTCAGTCTGCCAATGTCCTGTTCAACATCTTGTGCTGCAAAAGGAGTCCTTTGCCACAATTCCGTGTTCACCAACTTGCTCCCATATAGTTTTCATTTGAAGACTGACCCTCAATCCAGTTTCTTTGTCTCACCCACCACTACAAGTGGCTCAGGAACTCCCAAGTAACAGAACCTAGCAAACAGCGTCTTGAAAGAAGTTGGTAATGCTGCTAAAAAGACAGCTGAAAACCTGTTTGGTCTCAAGGAATCCCACTGTATCAAAAGACTTCTTTTGACTCTGGCAGTTGGATAGCCCATAACATGTATAATGCCTCTTAAAACTACCATTAAGTAGAATTACTTTCTATAGTCCAGATCCAAACAAAGCATCTAAGCTGCAGGCACCTGGAAGCTAATCAGCCTCTTCCTGGCTCCAGTAAGTAAATAACGTGCTACCTACTAACTTGATGTTAGAAGTGGCAAAGACTTAAGAAAACTCAGAAGTTTCTCCCTCCACCCTTACTTGTGACCAACCAACACTCTTTTCTGAGCACCATTTTAGGCCTAAAATGTGCAGGAAGGTGCCAGCCTCACAACTCAGTGCTATTAGGCATAGAAAGCTTGTGCCTTTTTATTGTCTAAGAGTTTTGCTTACAGTTATCCCTATCCTCCCCCTGCCTCACCACTGCCCCCACCACACACTAGTTCAATCCTATAAAATTTTACCAAACCTGGGGTGCAGAGATGGCTCTTCAGTCATCCAGACTAAATGTTTTCCCATGCTTCCAAATTAAGTGATATGAATAATGAACTATGATAGTAATCTGCACCCTCACAGGACATCTTGTCTTTAAAAAAAAAAAAAAAGGTTAATAATAATTTGGGAATATATATATGTGTACACACACATATTTAGTGTAGGATTTTGGAATCACACATCTACTATCTCAAAAACTTCATTACCATTTTGATTTTTTCCTTTTGTTATTGTTGTATTTCTTAGAGATAATTGATGCTTACTTTATATAAGCTTGGTAAAACTTCTCTTGGATTTTCTTAAAGTTACCAGTATATGCAAAAGTGTAATCGACATCAAATACTGTTATTTAATTCCTGCACAGTTTTGTATCACAGTATCTTGGCTGGTTAGGAGGTGGAATTTTTTTTTCTTTTGATATGCCTGTAACTGTATTGTTTCAGTGGTAGAGTTAAATACAGCTTTAAATCAATATAGCATCTCTTTTCTGCACTTTAATGACATATTTATAAAAGCATTTGTAATGAAAACATGAGAGGTTTGAATGACTTATTCTTGATAAAATGATGTAGTTTTTTGTGTTCTAGGTGTAAATTATTTTAAGTACTTTATTGTGCAAGTTCTTAGCTTGCTATGCATAATTTAGAAATTATGATAAGAACATATAACTGTCTAAATAGTGAGGATGCACAATGCTGAGGTCATGTAAAGGCTATAATTCAAAACATAGGAGAAATCGGATAACATTTTAATATGTTGCATCCAAATTGCAACCAAGCCTCAAGGACTGGGATACCGTCAGAAGCAGTTGGGATATGTATTTCAGTTTAATGATAATATTCTACAGTGTATTGCTATGAGAGGTAGATCAGAACATTGTTCTGAGCCTTGGCATAAGAGACTACCTGTTGGGGGAAACATACCAAAATCCTATCCATGGGAGTGGCACGATATGGCCATATGGACTCATGGTGATCTTTGTAATTAATTTTCTCCAAATTGAAAAACAAACAAGCAAACAAAAGCAAGGGGAGCAAAAGTATAGTATCTGTTTTGTAACTGTTTCCAGATTTTTCTCCTTGACATGGTAAAACTACAAAATCTCTCCGCTTCCTGGAAGAAAGCTAATGAGTAGTACTTTTGCTGTCCTCAGATATGGTTGAAAAATATTTTCTAGATATACCTTTCGTAAACACTAAGTAGACCCTTAAAACTGAGACTTTTTTTGTCTTTGCGCCTTCCATGTACCCTTTGTGTCTTTCAGGGCTTCTGTCCTGAACACAATACAACAATTTTCATAGCTGCATTATACAAAAAAAAAAAAGGGGGTGGAGGGTGGGTAGACAAGTTACACGAGCTTCTTCAATTTTTTTATTCATCATATTTGGTCCAAGTAGGCTGTTGAGCCAGTCTGCAATCCGCCCTTTTTTTAACCTGCAGGGCTTTCTACGGGAAGATGTGTCACTTGCTGTGTCCTACTGGGAAGATTGTTTGACATGAAAGAGATTTAGAAATGGCAAATTCTGTCTTGTCTCTGAGTTTTCTTTCTGGAGTTTTCTACATCAGTCAAACTGACCCTATTTTTGTGCAGTTCTCTTATATAGTTTGGGGTTTGGTGTTTTTTTTGTTGGTGTGTTGTTTGTTTTTTTTTTCCGCCTTCTGGTTATTGCTGACTTGCTAGTAGTTTGAAAAAAGGTCTGTTTCCTAAGTTGTATAGTGTAGCTCCAGTAGATTTAATTGATATAGTAAGCTGAATAAACTGCTGAAGTTGGTATTTTTCTGTATCAGATACTGTTCTGGAGGGTTCTTCTAATAAGGTGTCTGAGAGCAAAGACCCAGTTTGCCTCCCTTGAAAGTGGCACCCTGCTTTTTCTGCTGCAAGGCAAAAGTGCGATTATCTGATTCAGTATAACAAAAAAAATCTCTTTTGACTTTGTTTCTAAATATGTTCTGAACTATGCTAAAAAACACCAAACAGTAATTTCTTGATCAGTGTGTTGTTTCCCTTATACATATTTTGAACCACTTTTGTTGAAAAAACTATGTTTTCCCTATTTCAAAACAGAAAAATGTTTTCAATATATTTCTTATTCTTGTTTCAAATAGTATCTTCAGTTTTGGATTTAGTGTATGAGACAATCAGTAAATGTATCTGTTTCCCAGTTTTAAACTATGATTTTTTTATCATGTAGTCTGCAAAAATCGTAATGAAAGAGCATAGATATCGTATGGTCTTGCTCTTAAAAGTTTGGAAATGCCAAAATTAAAACTGTCTAGGTTTAGTTTCTGTCATGCATGCTCTATAATCATTAATGGCATGGTCTTTAATAAATGTTCATACATTGTTTATTCATAAGACCCCTGTACCATTCACTGCATATAACAGAATGAACAATTTTAAATTATTTCATTCTATCCAACTTGTTTAGTTTGTGAACCTAGTGTTTGATCTTCATGCTCAAACTGTTCTGAAGACAGTAATAATTTCCTCTTGGATTTCTCAAATGATTTTGAGAACACAGAATGCTTTAAAAATTACTCATGTTCAGAAGAAAAAGGTAAAAAAAATGAGGTGCCATTCTTCTCTTTAGTAGCAGGAGGATGAAATGAGATAGAGATCACGAGTGTATGCTCTTTAGAGTCATAACCTTTGATCTGAGCATTTAGCAGGCTATCTAGCATTTTAATAACATTTGATATACTCCATTAGCTCTGAAGCACTGAATTTAGCACTTGATCTAATTGGATTCTGGACTTGATTTTAAGGATACTAATTCATCAAAGATTTGGTTATAAAATTTCCTAGTTTTGAAAAAAACAGGCTGAGAAAACCCTAGGAATTTGTATTTAATGGAGTATTGACACATTATTAATTCTAATAGACCTGTTGTTCTTAAAGTCATTTGAAAACCTAGACTTGGTCAAAAACAAACTTTCCATGCCATGATATTTTTTGACATTTATAAAATGTTTTTGTTTCAAAATGGGATTTAAGCTAGAAATTTGAATTTCCTTTCACAAGAAATGTGTAAGCCAGGTCCTTTTTAGTTTATTATTTTTTATAACAAAAATGAACATTTCATGTGTTCTTAGTGTTTGAGAGAAGACTCTAAACAGAGAGCAAGCTCTGAATGGGTAGTAAAGCTCCATTGTTCTTTGGGGCGCCAGGTATGCAACATGTTCCATAGAAGGAAGTTTCAGTCGTATCAGTCCCATTCTACACATTTGTTTCCTAATGTCTACATTCCCAATTCTTGGTTTCCAGAAACTACTTTGTGACTCCTCTGTTTACTTACCTTATTCCAAACCTCTCTTTTTGTTTGGTGTGCTCCAGACTTCTCACCTGATCTACTTATTCCTTTTGTCCCCAGTCATCAGTTACTTTTTTTCTTGCATACCAGTATTAGAAACTATCATATACACAGTTCAACTTTCCAAGCAGGAAACACAGGTGAATAAAGAAAATAATAATACATTGCAAAAGAACAGTAAGTAGAAAAGAATTGTTCCTTTTCTTCAAATATTTGGAGTTAAGAGTATTGACATACTGCAAATATTCATCAATTCAGATAAATTTTAGTTGGAAGGTACCCCTGAGGGACCTATAATCTAGCCTCTCACACAGAGTTGGTGCTGTTGCAACACTGGATTGATCAGGTCAGCTGTGAGTTTGTTCCAGCCAAATTTGAATATCCCCAAGAACAAAGACGCCGTGATCTCCGTGAGCAGGTTGTTCCGCTGCTGCACTACACTCCTAGCAAAGAAATTTTCCCTCATATCCAGCTTGAACTTCCCAAGCTGCAATTTGTGACCTCTGCACCTTGTTTAAATCATTTGGCACTGCTGACAGGAGCTGGTAATTGCCCTTCAAATGGTTGCAGGCAACCATCCATTAGCCTCCTCATTCCCAGACTAAATAAATCCAGTGCTCTCAAATTTTCCTTCTGTCCATTGTAATTCACGGGCCATTTTCAACAGAGTCAGTTGTTTTGCAGCTTGTACCCCACATTCCTTCCTAGTTATTCTTTCCTAGGTTCAGAACTGTACAGTTCTTATTGAACCTCATTTTTCTGCTGGGCAAACCCTCAAGTTACTGAGGTCTTTCTGGACTGAGCCTTTGCTATTTGTAGCGTCATCTGCTCCCACTAGTTCAGTTGTTTGCGTCATGTCCTGTGTTATCATCCAGGTTGTTACTGAAGATGTTAAACAATACAATCCTCAGAACTGACTCTGGGGTGCTTTGGCCGTTAGTGGGACACTAGATGGATGTTAAGCTGTTGACCACTGATGTAATCAATTTTCAGCCCACTTTTAACTGTCCAGCCTTGACTTCTGTCGCTTTCAAATGAACGCACTATGGGAGACTATCAAAAGCCTTAGTAAAGTGAAGGTACACTACGCCCATCATTCTCCTCTTGTGCACAAAACTGTTATTTCATTGTAGAAGGCCGTCTGGCTGGTCAAGCACTGTAAATCCTTGGTTGGTCTGCACTGACTATTTTTTCTGGTCTGTCATGTGCATGGAAAAGGACTCAAAGAGGACGTTTTTCATTGATCTTTACAGAGGATAAGGTGAGGCTGCCTGGCCAGTGGTTCCCTACATCTACCTTCTTACATTTTGTTTTTTAAGAGGGTAGCTTTTTTTCCAGTTCCCAGAGACCTCCCTGATATGGTCCACTGTTTTTCATAGATACAAACCATAGCCTCACAATCATATTGGCCATTTCTTTCAACACACTTGGGTAAATTCCCTCCAGCCCTGTAGATGTGATCTGATCTCTCTGTATAGTCTGTTACTGTTCTGCCACTCTTGGCTGTCCTTCTCTTTGCCAGACTGTGGCATTGTATGCAGAGGTCAGGGACTAAGTTTTGGCCTTAATACCAAGGTCTTGTGCATTAGTGAAGAGGCACCTGAGGAGGTTGAACAGTGACCCTTCTCAACAGGCGTGTGAAAGTCCCACAGATGGCCTTCTGCCTCACATATGTCATGTTTTTCAACTCTCTTAAGACTACAGCTCCTGTGGTCTAGCAAACCTGTTTTAAGGCCCTCCTCACAAGTTGAATCTTGACAGCATAATAGGAGGAACATGGCCAAATTTTTTGTGTCTGTAGTGAAAAGATGGTTCAATGGGTTTTTTTTTCTTCATGATGAGAAATATGAGATGCACTTTTAAAGAAACAATGTTTTAAATTTTATTGGGATTTAGAAACTTATAGTGTTCGTGCTTTGGTATGGATTCCTATTCAAAATGTTTTTCAGTATTTTCTCAGTATTTGTGAATATAAGCTTTAGTGAGCAGTTGGTATTTCTTGGCAAATTATTTCAATGCTGTGCTATTCAGTTAGTAATGCTGCTCGTACCAAATAGCCTCCGCAGAAATCTTACTGAATGAGATCTGTGAAACAGAAAGAGGACTGAAAAGTGGTGGCTCTTAGCCCAGCCTCATCAGCGGTACTAGAATCATGAGGCAAAGGGAGCGGGAGTGTGGAGACCTGAGTGCCAGAGTTGCTGGGAGCAGTTATTGATTCTAATTGTGCTTTGCCAGCCCTGTGAATACAGGCCTCGGGGGTGGCATGGCACGGCACGGGAGTCTGGAGCAGCAGAGGGATCTGACATCAGCCTCCCTGGAGGCTGGCACTGAACAACAAACTAGCATCCTTTCACCTGTCACTCCATCACCCCGCTCAAGGAGGCTGGGTGCCAAACAAGTAGGAAAGCAGTTTTGCAGCAAAGCTCAATCTCACCTACAGGTGTTTAGGTCTTTCATTACCAGAGGAGCAATGCTGATATTACCTCTGTGGTGGTTCATTATTTTGGATTTTGTTTTCTCTCATTGATTCTTTAAATTAGTAAACTGATCTTTAAGATTACCTGATTCACAGAAGTACTGGGTGTGATGTACTACTGTCTGAGGTGCTCTATGCACTGAACTACTTCTGGTGGTTTTGGCTAAATGAATTATATTTCTAATGGGAGACTTAGTCAGGGGAAAAGGAGTTAAATCTGGCAGTAGTCACCTTTCTATGCTAGCCTGTAAAAATCTTCTAGACTTCATTTTTTCTTAAGTTCAGGTAATAAATCTGATAGGGTTTTTTGTTTAAACCTTGATTAACTAAAGAAGGGTTCCTGCTCGGTGTTTCTTTGGAGTGTTGGAAAGGAATTCTCAAAGGTGGCTTCATGAGAGGCATAAGAGGTATTTCAACTGGTGAGGAGAGGTAGATCTTGTTGAGAAGCAAGTATAGAGCCAAAATTTTGCTAGACAACCAGTCCCTGTCCTCCTGGAACTAGTTCTTCTCCTAGTTCTATTGCAGGTCCTTAGCTATGTGGTGTCACATAACATATGCGCATATTGTCCTACAGATTAAGCAACCTATTGAATTCATCTGGGACAATTAGTAAAAAATGTGCTCAGGAGTGCATGGACTGTCCAGGCTTCTTGCCCTCACAGATCTTCTGAGACACATAAGATGCTGCAATATTAAATATGGTGTTGGTCAGTGTAGTAGCTACTTTATTCCCTTCAGCGTACTATCCTGCAGTTAACTGGCTAAACTAACACTCCACAATTATACAACAGAGTGCTTACATGTCTTATGATAGATCAGATGTCTGTGCAGGTCAGCAGAGATGAAAAGTAGCGTCTGATAGGCAGGTGGGTATCCACATGCTGCTGAAGAGCATGACTGTATCCTGGATAAGGATTACAGACTGGCTCAGATTTCAGGTTGAAGAATTTCCCAGTACACAGGCATCATGCATTTTGATGGTGCAACTTACACTTCCCCAGTTATGGTTTATGTTTTGGGGTAGTAGTCTCCTTAGATGTTGTTGAGTATCTTATTCTGTATATATTGCCTGTGCCTGTCATTTATTTTGGGAAACTGTAGTATTTAGGAGTGGTAGATTTCCCATATGATGGAAGCTTTGATGGTGTCTCGTCCTTTTATTGCTGTAACACTTCTCCATATGACCAGCAATTTAAGGCTCTGCAGAGTAATGGCAATCTTGCTGATATTGGGCTGAAGGTATTATCTTGAGCAAGATACAAGTGGTGAAAAAAATTCCTCACACTATTGGTACTAACTTTCTTTTTCCAGCACTGGAAAGAGGCTGGGACAGGGGTATCAGGTGATAATCCTACCACAGCTCTTTCAGTGGGACTTGAAATATAAATCTGTGTTACGGAGTCACTGGGAAGGTTTGGTGCAGATGAGTCAAACCCTCTGCTATTGGAGAGGTGCAAAGACGTGAAGGGGAGATACCTCGTGAGCTCAAGTCTGCAGCAGTGAGCTTGAGGCAAGTGGAGGGCTGTGATGTGGGACTGTTGAGTCAATTCCATTGGCTTGTTGAAATGAGCCTGAAAATAGCATAGCTACCAAATAGTAAAGAATAGCCTAAAAGAGGTAAAGAGCTTTCAAATCAGATGAGAAGCAGATGTACGTACTTGAGATGTAGATAGAAGAAATGGAATAGAAACTCCTGTTAAGAACAAAAAGGCAAAACAGTCTTATAGCTAATGGCAGCAAGGAAAAAATTATATCTAATACTGTAGGTTTTAAGTTATCTTAGGGAGCATGTGCAGCCTGAAAGACTTCTGATTCTGAAATTGTCAAAACATGATTTCATGTCCATCTACAAACTGGAGTATGTAGCTCTTTGATAAAAACAAACCAGCCCCTACGTAGGAATAGGGTGGCCAGCAATAACATGTATTTTTTGCATTATGTAAGTTGTATAAAATTTTAGTGGAATTTTGTATGGGCAGAATTGAGTTTGACGTTGAATAAAGTTCAGGAAGTCTTTTATCTTTCCTGCTTTGGTAAGTGTTAGAAGTATTGTTTCTTGAAAAGTCATTGTATACGAAGCAGTACCTCACATTGAACAGTTGCCTGTTAGACTTTTCCCTAAATTGATAGTTTGTAAGTCACACAATAATATCCCTGCTGTACAACCTGTGCTGTAGCAGTAAGTTATACTTAGATAAAATAGGAAGATAATTATAAATTCAGAAAACTACTTCAACTTCAGTGGATTCTCTGATATAAATTTGCTTTGATTTTAATATATTGGCTTTTAAAGCATAGGCCATACTAGAGATAAAATGTGAACACGAAACAAGGGCTGGATTTGCTTTATCCAATTTTTAAGGTCAAGTGTGGTCTGAAAATATTTGTGAGGAAACTGCCCTCCTTGCTCTAGGACACCTGCTGTTCTCTGAGTCAGACTCATCATATCTACCATGTAACATTATATTCTTTAGCAATATAGATTTCTGTTGGATAACAATTCAAGTGATGTCAGCAATGTATGGCAGCATCTGCATAAAATATTGCAGAGGAGATGAATAAAATGATGTAACAAAAGCTCTACACAAGAAAACATTAATGGGATCATATTTTTGTATCTGTATCTAAAGCTGAAAACTTCTACTGCATAACTACATTGTCAGATATGATTTTTTTCCAGTGAGCTTTTTTCTCTTTTACTGTACTTAAATGTGTATTTCTTAGAACTCATGTAGCAACTGCTTTTTAAGAATGAGGGGAGAATAATTCATATAGAAGTCCATGAAGAAGAAATAAAAGTGTTTGAAGCAAAATACCTGTCTTTTTTCTTTTTTTAAAAGCTTTTCTGATTAAGGTGCTTTTGGTCATTTTCAAGCCTTTTCTTAAGGCTGTCAGACTTTCAGACTACATACATGATTTGATTTTTTTTTTTTTTTTAAGGTAAGCCATTTTCAGGAAAAATAAATACTTCTTAGTCTCAAAGTACATACATAATTGTAGCATGAACTTCAATTCTTAGAAACACTTCATCACTATGATCCTGACTGAACATAATGCTTAAACATGCATAATTTTAAGGCATGGATATTAAACTCATTGAAATCCATCATACATGGCTATTAGAAGTGCTTTATGTGTCTTCCAGACAGAGAGAGGCTTGAAGGAATTACTGAAGTTTCACATAGCTTCAAGTAGAGCAGTAAGGATGAATTTTCTATTTAAAATGCATGCATACCTTTAGCTAAAAAATGTTGAAAAAGCGATGTAGTTCCTGTGACAAATTTGTGACTTTATTCTGTATACTTTTACAACCCACTCTTTAATCTGTTCAGGACAAAGGTAAGGAAGACCCTGAAGAAAATCAGAAGTTATAGTCATGTCTTGAGACATTGCCCTTTGCATTTAGAGATTCTTAAAGGATTCTTTGGCTAGAGATGCTGTGATGCTACTCAGCCTTCACCATAAACTATGTATTTGTTCATTCTGGTTTTAATTTTATGTTAAAATCATGAAAAATTAGGCTTTCTGAAGAGGATATTGAACACTATAATAATCAAGCTGCTATTGACTGAAGATCAGGAAAGGTCTGAAGGTAACAGGAAGCCGCATTCTTATACATGTGATAGGTTAAATAGCTTTAGGAATATTTGTAAATTGTGGAACTGCAATTTATTGAAGTAATTTCCTTACTTAATTTGAGAATCAATTCACTATTTTATTTTGGTTTTAGAGGCACATAAAGATTTTGTTTAACATATCCAATAATGGACTTTAAGTAACAGGTGATGTGAAAAATTAACTCTTCAGGAAAATCAGTATGGATATATGTGGTATATGGGTATATATATTTTGGGTTTAAGATTCAAAAACGCAAAAACACCACCCCCATCCCACCCCACGCTCAACCTAAGAAGAAAATGAAGGGGTAGGCATAATGGGGAGAAGAATACTGTGTTGTGTATAGATGCATAGTGCTGCTTCATCCTGAATGCTCTGCACAATTGTAGTCATACCGTATAAAAAAAATAGACTTGCAAAAAATTCAGAGAATGGTAACAGGAAAGGTATGGCGTGGCTTTATAGGCAGAAGTAAGTCAGCTAAGAGTCTGTCTTCTAGAAATGCCTGAGGGATGTTATATTTGGGATCTGTGAAGTTGTCTGCAGTACAGAGATGAACAAGAATTGATTTATCATCTGGTTGGTTTGAGGCTAACTTGAGAACTTGTAATCCATAAACATAATGCAGGATGCTTTGCCTTAGAAGGTGTTTTGGTCTCACTTAGGATGACTGCTCTTTTGTTCTAATAGGCTTATATTCTAATTATTCCAACTTTTCAGCATTTTAATAATATTGTCCAAATAGGTCCATTGTGGGTGAACATTACTGATGTAGTAGAAATGGAAAGAGAATCTACCACTTTCATGTTTTTTCAAGAACTGAAAGTTTTGCCAGTGTGATGTGATTCATGGAACAGCATTGCATTAAGGATGGCTCAAACCTGTTCAGAACACCACTGTAGGAGTAACATCTCCATAGTTACTATTGGGAGGGATATAATTGGAAAACACTATCATAATTGTAATTTTTGCATGTCTCTTACATGATTAAAAAAATAATCATTCCATATGCCTTTCTGTATTTATTTACTTTCAAAAAAAAAAAACAATTAAAAAGGCAAATAACATACACCAATTCATAGACTGTTAAAGTGTGCAGCATCAGAGTAAGGAAACGTGAAAGTATTGGTATGGAACTATGGTTCTATTCTGCACTTACAGGCTCTGCTCATTTCTTTCTTCCTCTTTCAAAGCACACATTCCCATAACAACATTTTTACTAATAAAATATTATCAGTGAAATACAGTTTGGGCTGCAACTGCTTTTTTTGCCCTTTGAGGTAAAACTGTTGAACTGTTAAAACCCAGAGAGTGTTTTGTTCTTGTAAAAATGTGCTTGATCCTTGATCATTTTTAGGTTGTCATTGTGTGGCTTTGACAACTGTATGAGACTCACATTTTTGCAGTAGTTCAATTTTTATAAATTGAGGTTTCTTTTTGATGGTCTTGGTGATCTTTTAGCGAGTGGGATGGAACTGCTGGATGTGATAATGCACCCACTGCAGTTTGTGATCCTTAATTTATGCAGACATTTTAGTGTTGGGTACAGTCATTTTAATGTTTTTCTAGAGAATAGCAAGTTAAGTTAAGACAATAATAATAAATAATTCTAGTCATTTTTCTGCTCCACCTAGTGTCTGAGGTGCGCAGATCAATTTATTTATGCTTCAGCTATGATTTTGTAATTTATTATCAAATTTCTTAAAATCTTGAAAGCAATTTAGTTAATATAAGTTTTCCCTTCTTGAAATTGTAGCCTAATATACCTGATGGCATAATTAGGAGGGTATTTTATGTTTAGGAAGATGATTTGTAGAAAATAGTGCTAATTAGACTTATTAATGATAGATCTTACTGATGCAGTTGAAGACTACATAGCAGAATATTTTTCAAAAATTCATGTATCATTCTTTAAGATGCGGTTATATTTTATTGGTGATGACTTTGCAGCTTTGGTTTTGAGAAATCATTAATGGGAAATGCGATTAAGCTTTTCAATACTTTAGAACTTAAAGTACAGGAAAACTTCTGTAACATTTTAAAAGCAATGTTAGAAATATTAACTATATAAGCACTGTGAGAAATACTTTTTCTATTTTAAATGCTAGTAATTAACATTGTTTGAATAGCATTTTTACTTAATAAGTGCAAATGGCCTCTGAATTACACTGTTTTATTCTATATGAGTAATTTGTCCCATTATGATGACTGTAATCTTTTTCTCATTTGTTTTTTACTGCTTACCTTTTCTAGGAAGTAGAGGTTGGTATACATCTTCTGTCTTTCATGATTATGTGTGTTTTTAATGTATGCATTGATTCCTTATGTTTTACTAAATGTAGGTTGTTTCTCCCTCTCCAGGATGATTATTTTCGTACATGGAGTCCGGGTAAACCATTTGATCAAGGTAAGTTTCTGCTACTAGTTATATGTATGGGATAAAATTTAAGTATTTATAATTCTGCTCCTGTTCTAGAATACCTGAAAAATTGTGTCACTTTCTCCCTCATCAAATGGTTGATTTAAAGAGGGCCAGAAATTCACCCTAACCATCATTTTATATCTGTGATTTTTGCAAACTTTCATTGATTAGAGACAGAGACAGGAGCGTTAGAAACCTCTAAAGTAGCTGAAGTTTCCCTCATGTACGCCAGTTCATGGGTTTGGGAGGGTTTTTTTGTTTTATTTATATATTTAAGTTAAGCACTGTTGTGCTTTCAGTAGGACGTTTGAAGAAAAAAAGGTATGCAATCTGATGTTTGTCTTTTGCAGTTAAAAATATTCATTAAAATGTTGAAAGTCTTTTTATATCTGGCTGATAAAAGTTCTAGAAAAACAGTTTTGGAAGTCTGTCATGTTCAAGTGCTCTGTCTTGGGACAAAACACAGATGGAGCTTTGAGAATGCTACAGTACAACAGTTTCACCCTTAGAATAATTAAAGCAAACACAGCAAATTTTCGTATTAAACATTCCCTCCCCAGGCATTGGAACTTAATATTTACTGTCAATATAATCCACTTTATGTTATTTCAAAGTGTATGACTGCCATTGTGAAACTACTGAGAATCTTGATACTTTAACTCCTACAAAGAGCACTTCAGAGATTTTGTCTTTTCTGATAATACCAATGGCACAAATGCAATGAAGAGACAGTGTAGGGGCTTCTACACAAGAGATTGAGATAAAAATATGTTGCAAAAATAATGTTTACTCAATTTGAGGAACTTTCTTCATAATGGATGCTGACTTTTAAGGGAGATATAAAATGAATTGTATTTTATTGCAACCACATCTCTTAGAGATGGACTTTCTACCATGTTCTATGCCTTTAATGTCACTTTAATTCAGGATTACTGTAGTAAGCCTGTGAAAGGAAATGTCTTAATTTCTTAAATGAATGCACACGGCTTGTTTTGCCAGTTTGTGGGAGAGAGGAGTAGAGGGAGGGGACAAAAAGTCACATTTGTGTTATCACTACTCTGTGAATTGTGGTGATTTTCTTCTGGTACTGTGGAAATTTGTAAGTGTTAATTTAGATCCATGGCAGCCTGAATATTTTAGAACCTGACAATTTCATAGACCATGCATCTCTCCTCATTATATACTAATACATTAGGAAAAAGTACTTGACTTTAGACTTCTAACCCCTCAGAGAAAAACATTCCTTTCTTTTGGTGAAGTACCTCATCTAAGAAGCAGGCTTATCACTTCATGACAAAGAATCTTTAGTTAATTCCTTTTCTTCTTTTGTTTTCTGTAGAGTCTGCAAATATGTCTTTAGTATGGGAACTGGAATAGGTTGTACTTTAATGACATTGGTGGCAAAATCTTTTGTCAGAAGACATTGAATACACTGTAAATTTTACTTTTTATTTTATTGCATCAATTGGCTGTTAGTTTTTTCAGAAGATATACTGAAATACTATTTTTCCACCAGATTTGCACTTTTTCACACTCTGGCTTGTTCTATTACTCTGAGTTCTTTGGGGGATCCTGATCTTAATGTTTGTAGAGTACTTTTCTGAATTTATAAACAACCCAACTAAGAAAACATGTTAAGGTTATCTGTCCTACCTTGTTTGCAAAATGCATTGTGTATTGGGTAGTGAATATTTTAAAAGCATGCCTGCAGAGTTCAACTTCCTATTTTCATATCTTTGTTAACTGAAAATTAAGACATAAGGAATGACTGACTGGAGTCCTGCGATCTGTCAGGGCTTATTGCAAGCCAAGCAATCCATGTTAGAGAATCTTTATGAGGGTTTCCCCATCAATCTTCTGTTCTGCCCTGCCGGTTTGTGCGGTAGCTGCTCTCTCAAGTGAGAACATTCCATAAAAAACATTCTCCCAAATGAAAACACGAAACTCATAAGCGAAGGTAAATATTTAAAATGTAGAGATAAACTGACAATAAGAGACTAAAATTGCTTACTAAAGATGATGTTTAAACAGGAGCAGTAACAACTTCCCATGACTGTTGTGTTAAAGTTTGTAATAATACTGCTGAAGATACAGGCAGATAAGTTCTTTGAGGACACAAATAAAGAATATAATTAATTTATCTCTCAGTGTTTTATTTCTTTTTATTTGTTTTATCAATATTTGACTTCTCAGAAACTCACCTATAAATCTGTGAAAATCTGGAATAAACAAGGAATATTTTTGGCATTAAAAGATCTGAAGTCCAGGTCTACTAGACAGGTTATCTTTTTCTATTTTTTATGAAAACAATGGATTATAGGAATTATTAGTGCTTTTACAGATTTTTTTTTTCTGATTTAGATTATAGCAACTTTACATTATGAAACTCCAAATACATATTTGAAATTTTTAAAATCTATATATGAACAAAATATGAAGACCTTTAAACTGCATAAACCCCAGCTAACTGTGTGTAATAGAAGTGGTGGTGGAATATTTAGCTTTGTGTCTGTGTTTTCAAATTGTTAGTTGTCATTTAAAAATACTCAATCTCTGTTACACCTCTTTGTCTTTTAGGTTGTGATGTAGGTCCCTGGTACACATGTAGCTCCTTGTCGATCTCACTAGTAGTCAGACAAATGGGTTCTCATTATTTACATTTATTATTTTGTTTATCCATATTCTGCTTGAAATCAGCAGGGGAACCTTTTTCAACTTATTTTTATACAACACCCATATTATTTTGCAGTAGTATTTCTGAGGAACCAGTGCTTGCTATATAGGCATGTATTTGAGGTCTACCCATAGTTATTATTTTTGTAAGCCTTATATGACTATTAAAGCCTTTTCTAAGATTTTCATACATTTACTGTATATGGATACTATATATTTTTTTCAGAATGCATCCTTAATCTGGACCCAAATCTTAATGCTAATTTTTTCTTGTAATATTTGAAAAGTCTGTGGTTCAAGGATTCAATAGACATGCATATGATAATAAAATGCCTGTCTTAATAGTGTCTTAATTCACTCTTCTATACTTCAGTGTATTTTGAAAGGCATTCTTATGTTAATATGATTAAGTATGTAAAAATTGCTCAGGTAGACAGATCTGTGTAATTCCATTGGTATTAATATGAGTGGTTATATGGAAATATATGTCCAGGCATTCCAGGAGGTTAGCCCTTACTATGAAAATGTATAGTGATATTTACTCCTGGGTTGCAAAATGTAAGTTATTTTAAAAGATGGAAAAATATTATAACTTGCATTGCAATCCACCAATGCCATTCCTCAAAGCAACATCTGACATTTGTTCAAAGAGTACTGGTTCCCATTGACCTATCTTTTGCTTATATACATATGATGGAAAAATGTATTTAAATAACTGTTTTCCCTGTATGTGATTTATATGTGTGTGTGCATCTATGTATATGTATTTCTATAAATATCACAATGTAAATCCTTAATAAACAATCATGTGGGGTAGGTATTATTGTTGGAATGAACTGAATGCTGTATTAATTGTATTTAGTTACTCCTGGAAGGCAAATTTTTCCCTTTCAGTGACTTTAGAAACAAGCAGTTAGGATGTTTTGTGTTTCAAACTATTCCAAGTTGAATATTTTACTAGCTTTAATGTATGTTTTTTGTCAATGTTTTCTCAAATTACAAAAACAAACAATGCTTGCTAACATGTTTTCTTTGTATACCACTTTTACATCAGATAAAAATATACAGGATACTTTTGGTACATGTGGTACATTTTAGTACGTAGACTACAGATAGTAGCAGAGCTTGAAGGTTGTAGGTATTGAATAAAATTGCATACACAAAGACACTGGCATAATTTTTTAAAGTGCAGAGGGTGTTTTCCTTTGCTCAATAGAAATACCTTGGAGGAACAGTGGAGTATTTTCATGTAATGGAAAAAATACAAAATGACATTTCCATGGAGGATGAACACCCTGAAGGTATAGTTGGTTTGTAGATATATTTGTAACATTTCTTATAGACCATTCTACTGAATTATTTTTGACTTTTATAGTAGCAGGTTATGTTAGAAGTCTGATTACAGCAGAAATATTGTAGATACCATTTTACAGCAGAAATAGATTTTGAAACAATTTCAAACACTTACATTTTAGTTGAGCCTTCACCTTTTAGCTCTTTATGGTTCACTTACCTAGTTCTATAATAATTTTAGTAACTTAAGATATGCAAATACATGCAAGCACATATCTATAATTTGTGAGTACATTTCTGTACTGTGAACTGAAACCATTTAGAGTAATACTCAATAAAATAATTTGATTCACTCATTTGCAAGCCCTGGGAATTCATAAGGGAGTTTAATGAAGATCCATTAGTTGAAGACTGAAAACTCATGTCGATTTAACTTTGCTACATTTGATACATGCACTCATAATCTAGATATATAGCAAAACTATCGATGATTTAAAACTAGAAATGTATATCCATCACTTTCAAGGTAAATTGCTGTACTTTGCAATTAAAATGCATCAGATATCACTTTAAATATAGTTTAGTCTTAATAGTAAATAAGCATGAAATATTTTTAACAGCTTTTCAGTTCTGTTCTTTTTGAAATTCATAGTGTCCTCCTACAAAGGCACCATTTCTATATCTGAGCCAACGTTTTAACCTGGTGAACAGTTTCCAGCTTCAGGTATTTAGGTATGTTTAGGAATCCTGTTCACCAAGAAAATACACCAAATCCTGTGTTAAACATATTCCCACTGCTTTTTATTACTTTCAGCCAGCCCTTGCCTAAAAAGATCTTTTGTAGATGTCTGAGGAATGCTTTAATGGTGCTGCTTCTTCATTATCTGTTGCTGTGCTTTAGTGGTTCTTTCTTATTTCTCTTTTATAAATTTCTCTACTGTGGTAACACCATGAAAGTGCCTTGTCCTATACAGTTCACAGTCTTGGCTTCTAACCCAGGTTCACTGGGTAGTACACATCTGTTTTTCTAGTTGTGGATCTCAAATTGTTTCAGTGTTTATTTCTGTAGAATCAGTTCTAAATTCTTTCACCTATTTTTAAAGAGGCTATATAAGGGATTTTTAGTGAGGCTAAACCCAGCCCATAATACTATAAAGCTTGCCTTCAGTAGCAGTTTAACCCTTTGTTCCTGCTCCCCTGCACACTTGCTTTATGCTCTAATGTTAGGTCTGTAGAATCACCAAATATTGAATTCTCATAAGATAAATTTAAAAGTTTATTTTTTGTTTGTTTAGGGTTTTTTTTTTTAACCTGGCTAAATGATGGATTCAGGTAGCCATTCAGACCCACAAACAATTATTTTGGAAAAGTGGAAATGTGGCACGTGGCCACAGGAACTTGCCAGAGGTAGGGTGCCAGACCGTCTTAAGCTGGCAACATGCTGAGCATGTGGAACTCTTTCTTTGCATTTCACAAAGCTCCTAAAGTTTAGTCCTGCAAATCTCATTTTTAAACTCTTTCTACTTCTGTCTGCTGTGCTGGGATGTCCCAGCTAAATGCCTTGAGTCCTTGAGGACTGTGTGCCTGAAAACGTTTTGGTGTGTACTAGGACTTCTTTACAGGCTTATTTCATGGACTAATGAACTTTCTTATGTTTGCCACAGGAATTTAATAAGAAATCTTGTAAAATAGCTTATACAGGTAGTTACTAAGAATATGAAATCTGAAATAACGCACTACTGTTTAGTGGTGAAGGAAAAAGAAAAAGCTTAATCAATCCCTTCAAAATCGCCAACCAAAGAATGCAAAGAAGAAAAAAGGCAGTACATAGGTTTTCTTGAACTTGAATAGAAGAATGACAGCTCTTAAAGAACATTTTAAATGTTAAAAGTTGCCTTTATGTAAAAACCTGTTTTCATACTGAAGTTGTTTTCTTAACTAAGATGTTTCTTGTCTCTTTCTGTAATCCTGTTTATCTCTGGTTGATGTATACATAACTCTTTACTAATTTTTAATTTACAGTGTGTAAAGAACATACATCCCAGGACAAATAAGTTGCAGTATGACATTGGCATGTAAAGCTCCTGTTAGTAACCTCTGCATTGTTCTTCCTTTTTGATGGACAGGATTGTGAGAGAATGATAGGATTTCAAGGTTGTGCCTGAAGTTCTTTTGTAATTGTGCTTTTATTTATCATCTGTGAAACTTTAAGAAAATCTGCATGGCCAGCAGTAAATAAAAATAATTTTATTATTTGGACCTTGAATATATTAGGTTTGAGAATCAGTGAGACAGACTAAAGGGCAGATCCAGAAGTTACATTTTTATGATTTTATTTTTTTTCCAGGGAGAGTACTTTAAATGCTTTAAATAAGAGTAGAAAAGAAAGGAAGCATATACTTCTGGAACATTTACTCTTCTTTGATATACTACATAATATGCAATTAAATATATTCAGGCTTTTTTTTTTTATTTAGCTAGGTCTCATTTTAAATGAGACTTTCTGCCTGTAAGTCATCTCCAAGTCACAGGTTTCAAACTAACATTTCATTAATAAAAATGTGTTCATGGGTGGAAACAAATGGCTTGCCTCGTGTATTGAAACCTATGCTGGGAGATACAGCTGGACAGGTACAACCTCAAAATTTTCAAAACAGGACTTAACCAAAACTGCAAAAAATATCTGTAGGTATTGGTACTATAAAAAATATTTGTGCTAGTAATAAACCTATGTTGTTAGTAAAATGCTCACTGGTATTCATTAGACACTTTTCTGTATTTATCTGCTGATACAAAAAATAAGTCTAAGCTGTCAAATTGTTATATTGAGTCAAGGTCCCTTTTGGAGAGAAAGGCCAGGTTTGGCTGTGGAATGCCCTGTCTGAAGCATTGCACACTCTTCCACTCTGAAGTCACCTCACTTGACTTCTTACCTCCAGTGTTCCTCCTTCACTCCATCCTGTCCATGTACACAACTTCCTTTCCTGTGCTATGCCAGGTGTTGATAGCTATCAGTCAGGCCACAGATGCATACTCAAAAGTGACTGAAATTGTGGATTTCTTTATTGCAAGCTAGTAACTGCAGAACACCTGTCTGTATTTCCAAACTACAGGGTGTTCTCAATCTGGAGACCAGAAGTGTTTCATGCAAACATGAATCTAGTGATCCAAGAGAATCTCTGGAAAGAACATTACACAGTAAATTTTTAATGGAGTATGTCCAATTTCTTTACACTTATAATTTTACAGAAGATAAATTTTTACGTTTTGGTTTTTCTTTTTTTTTCTAATGGCCACTTAAATCTATTTGGAACTTTTACAGGTTTGGTATATTTGTGGTTGTTAGCTTGTAACAGTGAAATATATTTAAATACTGGAAAACTGAAGCATTTGAGGTTTGCCTCAAAGTGAAAAGTGCTGAAAGCACTTTTTATATATGGTCTGTCTGAGCCAGGATGTATAGAAAAGCATAACTGACTGAATATTGTGGTGAAGATGCGATTTCAACTTTTGTGACTTCTTTATGGAATGTATTTTTTGTGGAGATCTTCATTCAGTTTTATTACAAGTACACTTGCTGATAACTTTTGTTATGCTAGGCTTATTCAAAATATATATGTATCTTGCTGATGTTATTAGATACTCTGTATGAATAGTCTACTGGATTCTGTTTCAGTTGGTTTAAAGCATTTAAAAGCTGAAGGGTATTACTGTAAAAAAAAAAATTGTGATTAAAATGCCCTCTTTAATTTAACGTAAAAATGCATAATTAAATACAGAAATTGGCCAGTTCTCCAAGAGACTGGAATAACTAAAATACCTCTTATAGCATGTTGTCTTGCAAGAGTAATCATCTTGGCATATGAGATAATAGGTGGGAGAAGTTTCAAGAAGATGCTGTTCTGCTCTTACAGGTATGCAGATGTTTCTTTCCCCTGATTGTCTCAGTTGGAGATCCCAGAAGTCAGTTCTGATGCCGCCAGCATGTCTCTAAATTATGATTTAGTTTATTTAGGAAAAGATAATATAATGCTTAACTGCTAGTTATATGATCTAGTGATATATTACTATTGTGAACTTTTAGGTGGTCTTAAGGTGTTATTTCTTTCTGCCAAATCAAGAAAGTGGACATTGTATTTTAAAAAGAAAGTGCTGCGCTAAAGATGCTGGTATCTTAAAGGATGCCAGCCAAATATCGATGTGCATTTCTACTAGTCCTAACTATTCTAGATATTTTTGTAGAATATTTGAGTGTTTCTTATTATATATGGAAGAAACTGTATATAATTGTGTCAATTTTGTTGTCATTTACACCAGTCTGAGTCCAAAGTAACTCTGTTCTTTGACAATTTAAATAAATAGGATCTTTTCTGAATTTGCACAGAAAGGGTGGCATTTGACATTTACTTCGTGGAATTTCTCATTTACATCAACTTTTGGGCTATGGGTAAGCTGTTCTCTTGTAAACTTTCAAGGAATACCAAAAGAAAGAACACAAAATTATGGGAATATTTTTGAAGCAGAGCTCACAGATATTTGTGAGGGGGAGAATTTCTTATAATTTAGAAATTACAGAACCATTACTGCTAACCACTGAAAAAAGAAAAATGCAGTCACTTCAGGCTGTGAGCCTGGGCAAAGATTGTCAGAGGTAACCAGGGATTTTGGGGTGCCTTACCTCTTGAGGGCAAAAGTGTGTGTCTGGTTTTTGTTTTGTTTTGGTTTTATTTTTGGTAGGGGTCGTTTTGTTTTGTTTAAATAGTACTGCTAATCAGAGGAGTAGACTGCTCAAATGTCTTTTGAAAGTCTGAAAATAAGGACTCAATGTTTGAGAAATTTGGAGTCAGTAATTGCTCTTAAAATCTTCATAGGAAAGTTTTAGATTTCATATTCCCCCAACTCTCACTCAGCCATACTCACACCCTTGCCTGAATCCTGAGTAAATAAGTAGAATTAATTATAACCTTCGTTCAGGGAAAAGCTCTGTTAGGAAAACTGCAGCCTGTGGTAGTGTAATAGCTGTTAATTTCTACAGATTTCAAATAAGAGTTTAATAGGAAAGATATCAAAAGATTTACTAAGCATCAGTATATGAAGAGTTGCAACATCTCTGTTTCATAGATGAGAAATCTAATGCACATTGGTTAGCACAATGCTGAAAGATGGTGAAAGATGCATTAAGGGATGTTGCTGAGCTCACAGTTTGAATTTGAGATGAAGTGTGTAGGACAGAAATGCGGAACTTGGCCAAAAGTTCTCCCAAGAGATTCCATTTTTGATGATTTTAGAGATTTAGAAAGTAGAAATTTAGAGGAAAATGAGAGGGTCCTTAAATGATACACTGGTTATTTGGCAATCAGCAGTAAACAGTTCTGTTTAAAAAAAAAAACCAAAACCCCAAAACAAAACAACAAATCAAACAAGTGGGACACAGATGCTTACTAGCTGTTTTACACACATTTAGTCACGAAGGTACGTGCACCCACACAGACATATTTTTGTGATAAAAATTATCTGTCCTAGCTGTTCATCCTGGAATCTGCCCACTTGCTCACCCCTCATAACATATTGTTGAGGTTGCTGAGAGTAAAGATTCTCAGTTGGAGACTACAATAGGAAAAAAAGCTTTTGGTGAAACATGTTCTATGCAGTTTGCCTTCTCCAGGACAAAAATACCTGTTCTTCTGTGAGCTAGAATGGGGGTGGGGTGGAAGTACGGAGTGGGGTAGAACATATAAATAAGGCTTAAACTTCTACACGAGTGACTAAAAAATGTGTGGTTCAATGGAGACGATTGTTTTAAAGGCAGTACAGAAAGAATGAATGAAGTACTTCGAAATTGTGAAAAAGAGATCAAGCTTTAGTGGGTTTGTTCCAGAGGAAGAATAGAGACTGCCAGCTTTCATTTTATTTTTTTGAGTCATTATTTTAACTTACATTAACAGTACCCAGAATAGGAGGTACCATATTATGAAACAGTATAAGTGCATTTTTATGTACACTTTTTTTGAAACTTTAATTGCAGCAGTAAGCAAAAGGGAAATATGGCAGTACTTCCTGTGTGATATGGTTCTAACTCAGTTTTGAGTTCTTGATGTTTTTTAAATTGGCGTTTCTTTGCTTATCAGAACTTTATCTAGCATAACTGCAACCGTTGCAGGGCAACTTGACACTTAGTGCTAATGTACCAGCGCTTAGTAATATAAAATGCTAGGAACAGTGACGCATCTCAGCAGAAGCCTGATAAGAGACTTTACAAAATTGTCCCTTATTCATCAGTATGGAGACTTCTGAGCGCTTGTGACGGTAGGTATTTCTTGGGTAGAAGCAACCTCCATGCACACGGCCACCTTAATTGTTGAAGCATTTGCTCACAAATTAGAAACCAGACTTCTAGACAGCCCAGAACATTCAGGCATTTGAATCTAAACTCCTAATTACTTGCTTGGCCACCTACAGAAAAACCTTTTCTCTGTCCTTCTTACTGAAGTTGTAGATTCATGTGGCCAGATGGAACACATATACAAGAAGATGCCTTTTGTGAACATCCAGCTGTAGCTACCCATTCTGCTTTTCAGGTTATATAGTGAATCTTAAATGGGAAATACAGTCCCTGGGAGAAGAAACAAAAATTTGAGATGATTCTTTTTCAGAACAACCCCATCAGGTTGCTGAGGTAGGCTATTTCTGTTTATTCTCTCATTTTTATTCATGATTCTCAGATTGTTGGCTACACAATGATTCATTTCCTTGTTGAAGTTAAAAGGTGTTTATTCTCAGTAGGTATGTTGCATAGCAAGATAAGGATGTCTTGCTATGAATCCACAGCAGTGTGGATTCAAACAGTCTGTGGCTGAGGGAGACCTGTATGCACGAATGTAAATTTTGAATGCCGATCATTGTACAATTTAGGCAAAAAATAACCACTAACACTGTTAACTGCAATTAAACATTTATCTGGATTCCATGTTAGCTGACAATATCAATTGAGTGTTTATGTGCTCTGCCTTGCTTTCCTCCCTACTGTTTCTGGAAATTGTGGTGCTGGGATTCTGCTCATCTCTCTCAACCCAACACATTTCTCAGTGAGAAATTCTGCTTTAGGAGGTGAGAAATCACCGTTCAAAATGGGGAAGTAAAGACACTGATGGTCTTTATTTTCAGGAGTTTTGGGGTTTATCAAAGCAGGCAGTATGAGTCATTTCCTTCTAGGTGTCTGTCTGCCTAGGGTTGTAACCTAGGCATTTGACCTAATTATTAATATTATAGTTAAAACCTCTAGGTAATTTATATTTTTCTACGCCCCACTGTCAAATGTGAAAACTTTGTAAGAAAGATGTCAGACCTGCCTTTTAAACTAGGGGAATTAAACCATTCAAAACATAGCTTAAGTTTTGGTAAGTGTAGTAAAGCAAAATGTCTAGCTGGTTCTTACTTTGGCCATCAGGAATAAATCACAAAATTTGGAGGAGGGAAATAGAATTTAAGTCTGAAAACCTTGTTCTCAACCTTTCATGCCCTTTCATTTTACTGGGAATGGAAAATTAGGAACGTCTCAATGTATTAAGCAGATTGTGAAATAATGGTGATTTTTTTGTGGTTTCTGCCACAGAGCTCCTGCTAAGAGGATTCCTATGTTATGTGTTGCTAATCTTGAATGGTTAGAGTTGGAAGCGACCTTGAAGACCATCTGATTCCAACCCCCCTGCCATGGGCAGGGACACCTTCCACTAGACCAGACAGGGATGGGGCCTCCACAACTTCTCTAGGCAATGTGTTCCAGTGCCTTACCATCCTCAGAAAGAAAAATTTCTTCCTAATATCTAATCTAAATCGACCCTCTTCC
>RSEF01000004.1:28612499-28700568 GCA_003993805.1 Himantopus leucocephalus | reverse complement strand
GCTGAGAGAGCTGGGGTTGTTCAGCCTGGAGAAGAGAAGACTCGTCGAGACCTTATAGCGGCCTTCCAGTATCTGAAGGGGGACTACAAGAAGGCAGGAGAAGGACTTTTTACAAGGACATGTAGTGATAGAACAAGGAGTAATGGCTTTAAACTAGAAAAGGGGAGATGTAGAATAGATACTAGGAAGAAATTTTTCACTCTGAGGGAGGTGAGGCAANAGGAAGAAATTTTTCACTCTGAGGGAGGTGAGGCAAGTTGCCCAGAGAAGTTGTTGAGGCCCCATCCCTGGAAGTGTTCAAGACCAGCGTGGATGGGGCTTTGAGCAACTTAGTCTAGTGAAAGGTGTCCCTGCCTACGGCAGGGGTGGTGGAACCAGGTGATTTTTATTGTCCCTTCCAACCTAAACCATTCTATGATTCTATGCTTTTTGCTGTTTAAGCAAAACAGGTGTGGTAATTCTGGAGTTGGGGGGAACAATAAAACTGGCAGGTTTAAGAAGTTGACCTGTCAGGTGGCAGGAGCAGCATCAGCCACGCGGAGGAACACACTGATAAATGGAGTTAAGTACTGTAGAATGAAAGCCAAAGCAGGGGGGGAGGTAATGTTCATTGTAAAGCTGTGATACAGAGCAAAGAGCATTTATTAAAATGGATGGCTGCAAGGCTGTGAGCCATAAAGAGACTCAGAAGGAACCCCGACTCACTTAATGCAATTAAGGGATACTGAGATACCTGAACATGAATAGTTTGGATGTATTCTTTGTGAGAGTGGCTTATTACTCCTCACAGGCATAATGAGGAGCTTGGAATTGCTAAATACAATCTGCAGAGGCATATGCTTCCGTATGCATCTCCTTGAATTTTAAAATTTTGGCTCAAAATAGTTCTGTGTTACATATACATCATAAGAAAATAAGGTACTAAGCTTGAAAAACACTGCTGTATGTGGTGTTAGAAAACAATTTCAGGTAAGTTTTGCCCTCTAAAGAATAGATTATTCTCTATTCTTCTCTCCGTGTCTCAGTGTGCGAAAAGACATGATGATGGTGGAAATGTCATAAATACAAATAAGGTGGAAAAGGAGAGACAAATAGCATCTGTAGTGAATGCAATAGAAATTTGTTTTAAATTCAGAGCTAAGAGACTCAAGTGCTCATGCTGATTTTAGGATGCTTCCAGAAGTTACATTGTGCCTTACCCTTTTTCTGTTGAAGTGCTAAAACTAAAGCTGATATAATTAAAACCAATAAAACATACGAAAATTTATCAATACAGTAAAACATTCAGAGATAAGTAGTGCAGCAAATCAATTTGCCAGTTGAACAATTATTAAAATATGTGCTTCATTTTCTCTTTATGGAGGAGGGGGGAAAAAGAGGCAACAGGATTTTTTTTGGTAATTTCTGGCAAGGAGACAGAAAGAGAAAGCTTGTACAAGCTACATCCATTAATATCCATACTGTATTTGTTTTCGCTTGTTTTCACTTGTTTTTCCCTGTAGTCTCATGATTTTGTCAGTTAAACCTGAGATGTGATGGAGGAGAGTCAACTTCTGCTTTGCTCATTATAAATCAGTGACTTGTCATTTAAGCAAGTGAACAGAGATAGTGTGCGTTCTGCTGATAATTGCAAAAATTATCACAAGCTTTGCACTAAGGAATCAAGACCACAGAGCTCGAGTGGATTTGCAATATATGTGCATCCATGTGCGTATATCTTAATACGTATTAGTATATATTTTGGTATAAATGTATCAAATTGTGAAGATAAGAAAGAAGCATGGTATATCAGAATGACAAACCCCCACATAGTGTTGAAAAACGATTTAAATAAACTTATAGCATGACATTTGGATCTGAAATGATAATGTCAAATACATAATTGGAATGAGTTAGGGATTTCTGAGTATGAATAGTAATTTTAAGAGTTGTTACACTGATGAAATCATGTTGTAGTGATGCAGTACCTGGGTGTTTTGAAGCTGCTACTCGAGAGAAGGCAGTTGTGCTTTCTCCCCCCTCACCCCCTCCAGGGGAGAATGTGATGAATCATGGGACCGGCATAATAACCTTGTAATGTTCTAAACAGTGCTTAAAGTGCTACAGACAGCATTGAGTTGGCTATGACCTTAAAGATTGCTAGATAGTGGGCGGATGCAGTAGTCAGCCTCCAGCCCTGGATGACAAAGTGGGGTTTAGGAGTGACGTGCAAACATTGTGCTTCTTATTCCTCCGTGCCTTACAGTCAGTACGCAGCATGGGAGTAATATTAATAGTATGGAGCAGAAAGTAGACTGGATCCTGAAGGTGTTTGGAATGTAATGTCCTCAGGTCCTTCGAGCAATCTTGCAGCCCCTGTGGAGCATACACATAGATGCAACCGATGTAATCTTGAATTAGGTATAGAGCAGTTGTAATATCTCTAGCTATTCTAGTGGAACTACTCTGACAACACTGTGCCATTTGAATACCTGTAATTCAGGAAGAATATTGAGAGTGAGTATTCAGAGAAGAGCCACAAGAATAGCTGAAAACACACTTTTATCATGAAAGACAACAGGAACAGCATATGTATTTGTTTGTGATGGAAAAGAAGAAGGCGGCTGTGCAGTTACTGTTTGTATACTTATTTGGAGACAGAATTTTTTTAACAGGCTCCCCAAAGTAGCAAAGATGTCTTAAGATTTTACAGAGGAATCTAAATTAGAAAGTCTTGAGGGTACCTTCTTCTAACTTCGTAAGATACAAGTTTCCTAATGTGTTATGTGAAGCCTTTTCTTGTTATAAAGCAAGTGATGATAGTAGAAATGGTATCAATTTAGTCAGGCATGAAGTAGTCTTCTGTAAAGAAGATGTGCCATCCAGGCATCCTCTTGCCATCCAGAGGGACCTGGACAAGCTTGAAAAGTCGGCCTATGTGAATCTCATGAGGTTCAACAAGGCCAAGTGCAGGGTCCTGCACATGGGCTGGGGCAACCTGTATCTATACAGTCTGAGGGACAAAGGGATTGAGAGCAGTCCTGCCGAGAAGGACCTGGGGATACTGGTGATGAAAAGCTGGGCATGAGCCAGCAATGTGCGCTTGCAGCCCAGAAGGCCAACTGTATCCTGGGCTGCATCAAAAGAAGCATGGCCAGCAGGTCGAGGGAAGTGATTCTGCCCCTCTACTCCACTCTGGTGAGACCCCACCTGGACTACTGTGTCCAGCTCTGGAGCCCGCAGCACAGGAAAGACATGGACCTGTTGGAGTGGGTCCAGAGGAGGGCCACAGAAATGATCAGAGGGCTGGAGCACCTCTCCTAAGAAGAAGACAGTCTGAGAGAGTTGGGGTTGTTCAGCCTGGAAAAGAGAAAGCTCCATGGACAAAGAAATTTTTTACAATGAGGGTGGTGAAACACTGGACCATGTTGCCCACAGAGGTGGTAGCTGACCCACCCCTGGAAACATTCACAGTCAGGTTGAACGTGGCTCTGTGCAACCTGATCTAGTTGAAGATATCCCTGCTGACTGCAAGGGGCTCGTATTAGATGATCTTTAAAGGTCCCTTCCAACCTAAACTATTCTATATTCTATGAAATATTGTCTTACCATTTTTTCCCTCTACTTGCTTTGAACAGGGCATGTTGCCAGATTTATCAACAAGTTTTTATACATGATATGAGACATGCATACATTAATCATGAATTCTAAAATAAACATTGCCATATGATTGTTTGTCCAGCTGGCAATTGAGTATATATTCAATTTAAGCTTTCTTTCAGACACGTGTGTATGCATGTAGTTCAAATACCATATGGACAGCACATCTTGATAACAAAATCAGAAGAAACATGTAATTGTACCTGCTTATGTAGGTTTTGCTGAGCAAGACATACAGGGTTTAAGTCTGTGGGGTTTTTTAATAGAACTGAACACAACTGCAAATGACCCCAAGCCCTCCTGAAAAGCCTTGCAAATAGGAAAAACTTAAAAACTAATGTCTGTGAGCATAATGAAGTTTTTCTGGAAAGAACCCTGTAAAATGGAAGTCAAGATCATAAAAATGCTTATAAGGCCCTCATTCTTTATCACCAGGTGTGCTGATTTATTTGTATAGTGTATTCAGCTGTTTACACCTGATTCCCATTGGTGATATCTCAAGTCCAAATATGTTTGAGAAGTGTCCGAGTGTGCTTTGAAGTTTGCAATAAGTACATGACCGCAAAGTCTACCATACGGGAGGATGATCAGCCAAACTGCTTGAATGTGGTCAGTAAGCTCCTTGTGATGATACGTTGCTGTGATTTATTTAATTATAACTTTAGCATTTTTTGTTGAGAGGTAGGCTTTTGCCTTTGAGTGTGGTGGTGATTCTTACATATTTGGTTCTGTTGATGCTCTTTTCACAACAAAGTTGTCTAGTAAAAATAAAGTGCAATAACATATACGTGAATTTAGCAGCAGTGCTGATGGATCATAGGCCTCTTTTGTTGTTTTAAGCCTTCCTTAAAAAAGGCTTCCTTAAGAAAGGGTAAAAAATTCAAGAAAATAATTTCAATTCCTTTAGCAAGTCCAGAAATTAGAAAGTTCAAAAATAAGAATTGATTATTAAATCTTGTTTGCAAAAAGTGCATTTACCAGTGTTTATATGAATACAAAGGTGGGAAAAAGTGTTCTTTGTTTTGTATCTGTTGTAGGTCAGCTCTTGCAAAAGCTTTAGAGGCATTTTTAAATATACAGTTTGGAAATGAGTGGGGTGGCAAGTTAGTTACTGAATATAAATTATAAAATTTGAAGACAGTTTCATATAAGTTCTGTGTAAATGGGAAATACACGTTCATGTTCCCTGCCAGCAGCCTTATTCTTACAAGTGCTTCTGTGTGGGAAGAGGTATCACAGGACTGAGACAATATTAGTACATACATTTCACATTCCTGATGAACAGTAAGGATAGAGAGATTATCAATGTTATTCAAAATAATAAAAGATGATCTTATTAAAGTTTATGACATTGCTGTCTCATTTGTCTGCCATGGTATCACAACATTGTAGGAGAGTATGAGTAAGCATTCTGACATGTAATGGCACTATTCCCCAACTATATTTGCTCATTTTAGGTTAAAAAAAAAATAAAATTACTTGTTTCTCTTCTCCCTACCCCAGTCCACTTCAGGCTGAAAAACATCAGTTTGATTTTGTAGAAACTCTTCTTTACATAGCTTCACTGATGAGTATCCTGGGTCATATCAGAATGCATTTGACTTCTTCCAGTGCTGACAAGTGAAGCTGGTTTTAATGCAAATGGAATTTTTTTGAACAGATTGGGCTGACCTTATAAAGCCAAGAATGCCAAATACATTTTTCTGAGAGAATTAACAAACGTGAAATAGAAATCCTAAGAGAAGGCTAAAACATTATTTCCTCAGTTGTTTGCTACTGTTTTGTGTTTACCATTTTATTCTCTCACTGACTACTGTCAGAATAATGTATAACACTAAACACTTAGAATTCTGTTTCTTCTTGTAAAAAGCTGAATTTTACCAGAGTTTAAATAAGATGATCTTAAACTCTTCCATATTACGTGACATGAAAATAAAGTATGTCTAAGATCGTGCTGCTGTCAGTAGGCAGTCCCAAATATTGCCTGCTCCAAGTACTCAATATAATTTTTAAGCTTAAGTTAAAGATATAGTTAGTGTTTTAATATGTAATATATGTTAAAAATGTATTGATAGTCATAACAACTTTAAAGTTAGTTGAGAGATTTTAAATCATTGGTGTATGGGGGGGAAAAAACCCCACAAAGAGAATAACTTGTGTTAATAACAATTCCATAAAAATTCGTAGGAAAATACTCATAAAAGTATCTTGTATTGATTTTTGAATATTCAGTTCATGTGTACGGTACAGAAAACAATGAAAAAAAGAATCTTCAGTCATAGAAGAAATTGTACAAATTTTATCACTATTTGTCACTTTATTTAAATACAAAGCTGAATCTATAGCTGTATTGCGTATTCTGAGTTCTCATAGGACAGAGGAAACATTCTGAAACATCTGCCTTAGGCAAACAACATAAGTGGACACAAATCTAAAGAAGCTTTCTTGGGGGGGAGAAAGTAACCTTTCTGGGAGGAAAACAAAAAAAGCCTTTATTTAACCCATAAGAAAAAATAAGAAGGTATTAGAGCTGCCAAGCAGTCCTAAAATCTTTGGAGGGTGATGAATAGAGGATACTGCTGGATTTTTAGAGAGTAAGAAAATTTGATCAGATACATTATATGAATAGATAAAAAAGTATGAAAAAGGGTTTTTGATTGGTGTGGTTTTTGGTTATTTTCTTAGTTGTTTTTTTTTTTCTCCTGAGGGGAGTTGCATCATCTCAGCATTTATGTTATGTCGTTGCTGGGAGGGTGATGTGTTTTCCAGAATGTTACAAATGCTCTTCATAAAAATGTACCATCATCTTGAAATAATTTTAGCATTAGTATATGAACATGAGAATGCCTTCCAGTAGATAAGAAATTAGTTTACTACATAAAATTGACCTTTTTAAAAAAGTAAACAAACAGATGAGTTTTGGGGAAAAAAAAGGAGCAAGTACAGAAAGAATTAAAAGCTTAAATGGTCAAGCTGTACATTATTTGTGTACTCTTTGTGTACTCTTACACTACATCAGTCACTTTGCAGAAATAATATTTTTTTAGTTTTCTCATGTGCTTACTATTCAGAAGGAAAAAAGCATGTTCTTTTGAAGTTGATCATTAACTGATATTTTCTACCTATAAGTCTACCTAAAGAGTTTAGTATAAAGTTCTGAAGAATGCAAATAAACTTTTTATGTTCTCAAATCAAAAGTTTTAGGCTTCTTGCTGTCCCTCGAATTCAAGTGATTGACACAGCAGACATGTATGAAGATAATATTAAAGGGAGAAGATGGAAATCTTGCTTTCAGATATTGATTACTGTGATGCTTATAAATGGATTTCTTTCCTTCTTTTCTGTCTTCATTCTCAAGCAGACACTGTGACTGATGCCATGTGAGGGAGGAAACAGCTGGGAGCATGGGCAGCAAGAGTGCAACTTGCACTTGCAAGGCAATGAGAAAGACAGATTGCGTGAGAATCACTGTGTCTGCAGGGTTCTGAATGTGATGAGTGGAATATCAATCTACTTTTATAATGGTGAAAGAGCATTTTTGTGGCAGCCAGTGTTTCCAGCCAATAGGAAAATTAGCTATTTTCTAGTGAAAACTATTCTGTAATTATACTCGGCATAAAATAGTAAATCTTGTAGGAGTGGCCATTCTAATAGTAGTATTAATGAAAATATTGTCATTATTTGTCTTCTTTGGGCAGTAGAAGTGATTATTAGTTATTTGATTGTTTCAAATATGTTGGAGCACCTCTCCTATGAAGACAGGCTGAAAGAGTTGGGGTTGTTCAGCCTGGAGAAGAGAAGACTCTGGGGAAACCTGATAGTGGCATCCAGTATCTGAAGGGGGACTACAAGAAGGCAGGAGAGGGACTTTTTGCAAGGGCATGTAGTGATAGGATGAGGGGTAATGACTTCAAACTGGAAGAGGAGAGATTTAGAGTAGATATTAGGAAGAAATTTTTCACTGAGCAACCTGGTCTTGTGCGAGGTGTCCCTGCCCACGGCAGGGGGGTTGGAACTAGATGATCTTTAAGGTCGCTTCCAACCCGAACCATTCTATGATTCTATGATTTATTTTCTTTTTTTTTTTCATTTATTTTTTGTTTCAGTTATTTTGCTTCACTCAGTTACTTTTTATGAATCATAGGCATTAAGATGCTTTCTGATGAGAACTGTATCTGTAATTGGACTATCAAATTGGACTATCAAATGCAGGTAACAAAAAGCATCATGTTATGCAAAACAGGCTCTAAATTAATAACTTTGACTGCTCTCTCAATAATAGATACATAATCATTAAAAAATTAAACCAATACTTAACCCTGCAGTTCTGTAAATACAAAACATGCTGATACCTATGACCACAATTTAAATGAGAGTAACCAAATCTGATTATTGCACTTTGCTTATTATTAGGGAGTTTTTAGATTCATGTTCAACAAACTGTAAGAATGTCAGACTTGACACAATCTTCTGGTTGTTATATCTAGTTCTTAATATTATTTTCATTTACAGAAGAGAACTAGTTTATTTCAAGTATTCTTTATTAAATCGTGCAAAAAGTAAGTTGTTTTAACTTCTGTGTTACCTGTATCGGAAAACATGTTGAAGAATCTCTTTGCTTTCTTTTGGAACACAAATTGATTTCTTTAAGTTTTTTTCCGACAACATTAATAGATAGTGAATATATTTATATTCAAAGAGATTTTGTGTCAGCCTTGCAGAGTTTACCTATGTAATGTTCTGTCTTTGCAAAATAGAAAATGATGGGTTTGAGAGCTGTTTAAACTTTCAGCTTTATAAAATGAAGACAGTTTTGAGAAAAGGCAATAACTCTAAGAGAAATTATTTAACAATTGCATTACAACAAAGTCAAACAGATTAGCATAGAAAGCACTTATGAAAGACATTTGCATATCTTGGCAAATGATCAAAAGGTGAAGTACAAGTTCACAAGTTAACATACACTATTAAAAATCTTTCTAAAATAATACATTATTGCTTTACTAAAGTGGGATGTGTGTGTGTATGAATCTCAGTTTTAATTTTTAATATTCCCTATACATTATATCAACTAAAAGATGTATAAAATTATTTGAGGCCTCCGTTCTGGAATCAGTTAAAATTGTGAACATCCCGTGTAGTCACTGGAGCTAGTCAAACCTGCTCAACTTTCTGATTGTCAATTTCTGCAGTGCTTGTGAAAGGTTTAACTCTTGATTATTACTGAGAGATATCATGAAACTTTTAAGGTTTTACAGATTCAAAGGATAATAAAGCCTTTTTTTTTTTTTAAATAGCTCTCAAATAACTGTAAGGTAGGAGATTCTGAGTTTCTCACTGTCTCTGGGTGAGTAAAAATGCATATATCACTGAAAGGAAAGAAGTCATGTTTAGGTCAATGTTTTTATGAAGTGGAAGAAGTCCTTTAAACAACATGAATTAGAAAAAATTGTAGGTGAGTTGATAAGCTTAAAAATTATGAAGTTAATTTTGCCAAGGTAATTTTGCAACACCTACAATATGAGAAAATAATATCTAGCAAAGGAAGCATCTTTATCATTTAAATGACAATATGTTTTCATTTAATTTCAAAATAATTGAAATACCTTTTTCTGTAACTTCACTGTTCTTTCCTCACCTGTTATTTTCTTTACCTTTATATCCCTACAAAATATGTCCTTCAAAATGTTGCATTAGAGAGGAAGAAAAAATCAGCCCTTGAGTGACATTCTGCTTTGCATACTGAATATACACAGAGCTTTTATTATAGTAAACTTCCTTCGTGTGCAAGGGTCTTTTTGTTTTTTTTTACAGTTTCTGAAAACAGTAATCCTTGAAAACTTCTAACAGTAGTTGTTCCTACTATCATATGAATCTTTAGTAACTTTTTCTTTTGGCCTCAGCTTTGCTGTATCATTTTATGATGTATTTTGTCAGAAATTACTATTTGCTGTGGTAATTTATCTCTATTAAACCCAACAGATTTTTATCATGATTGCTAAACTAGGTGTCAGCCGAGATCATTGTATTGGTTTTAGTTTTGTGCTGCACAGAACTAACAATTTAAGGTAAGCAAGTAACTGTTAGAGAGATTGCCTCCTGCATTGTTGTATAAGATACATAAAGGGACGAAGAATTTGCCTCAAACTGTGTGGATGTCGCAGAGTCTGGATTCAAAGTCTATGATTCTGTAGCAGTTTGTATTTCTGCAGTTTGATTTTACTTGTCAATGCCATGGTTGTTTGTTGTTTTTTTTTTTTTTAAATTATATTGCTGTAGCCCTTTTGGCTGCATCTGCCCCTGGGAACTTAGTGAAAAAATAATTTTCTCCATGAAAAGGGAGGAAACAAAAGTGAAGGCCCAAGTTTGTAATCTATAGGAATTGTTGTCGAGTATGAATGGGTGTGCGCATTGGGTCTTAGCAGGTTTCTGTGTGTCTGCCATCCAACTCTTTCTTCCTTTATAGATTCATGGACCTTTCTTCGGTCTCAGAGCCTGGAGAAAAAGTGAGGGACAAGAGAGTGTAGGACATGCTGGCACAAATTAGCTGGTGGTATTTTTTGTGTTGTGGGGAGGCCAATTTGGCCCTTAGAAGAAACAGTGATGCTGTAATTTACAAAGACACAAACTTGATAAATTCTGGTACCCACTGAAAGCAAAAAATAATGAAATAATAGGGGTAATTTTCCTGATCTTCTGTATTTCAGTGAGCTCTTCTTTCTTTTATTGATATATCATTGACTGGTTGATTTGGGGTGCAATGAAGCTAATAAAGAGAATAGTGTAATATTCTTTTGGAAAGATTTTTTTTTTCTTCCTCAAAAAAAATATGCTTAAGAAGAGGAGAAGGAAAAACTGAAGTGTAAAACCAAGGCGGCAAAAACCCCCTTACGTCTGCATTAGTGTTTTAGTTCAGTTGGGAGTGTGCTACTGTGTGGAAATCTGATCATCTCACTTACCTTGCTTTGGTTTTAATACTGGAGTGGCTCTGAGTGTATGAAATAAATTCATTTCCAGTGGGGGGGGAAAAAAAAAAAAAGAGATGTGCTCCAGGATCCTACCTAATGTGTGCCAGCATGCCGGACTAGAGCGAGATTAAAAAACTCTGTTCAGTTAAAAAACTGAACAGAAAAACAACCCATCACCCCCTTATCCCCCAAAAGCATGGGCATTATGTTCTCAGCACCAGGTGTTTGTATGTGTAATCCTTTGTTTGCTAATGCAGATACACTGATTGTGCTCATTGTCAGAGTTCTGTGTTATTCTGTGATCCAAGTTCTATGTCTAATACTGCTGAATTAGCCCCAAAGACCTTTATAATCTTTAGGAGTCATTCTCTTGTTGCTATAGAAACAGCATCCTGAGCTGTAGTTGTGATGTGTGAAGCCTAATGCAACAGACTAAAACTATTGCCCACTTGAAGTTAGTAGGAGTCATCTTACTGAATTCAACAAGAGCAGGATTTTATCTACAGTCTTTAAATCGTAACCTACACACAACTGATACAAATTAAAAATATTACATCTTAACTTTGCTCGATGAGAATTCACTGACCATTGTACTGTAGAAGTTATAAAATGTGAGGTTTGGATTTGATGATGTCAGCTTTGAAGGATGTAGGAAATTAGCTTGTCTCCCAGGATATATCTTTTTTTACCTTCTTATATTGCATATGTCTATTAAGTAATGATCTTTGCCAAGTAATGATCAATGATAGTGATAGGATTTCTAAGTGTGGCCTCTAGGTGGCACAATGATTTGGATGTCCTGTACATTCATATAATGTCTGGATGGCCTGCATAGAAAATAACCTCTAGAGAAATGAGANAAAAAAAAAAAAAAAAAAAAAAAATTCTGATGTTGCTTATTGTTTTGTTGAAAAAAAAAAAATTACAGATATAACAAAACTGCCAACATCAAAAGAATTGAATAATATATGAATATACTGAGAGATCAACCAATACATATTTTAACTGTTTTCTAGAGGCCAGTGGTATTTTGATACATTATAGAAGAATTTTTCATATATCATGTTGGAGGCTGAAATAACTATGCTGAAAAGCCAAATCAGACATCCTGTGATTGCTGAATCACTCTGCCATATGCAAGTGCCTGCTTCGTCCAAGTTTTTCTTCCACTCTGTTCTTTACTTCTGAACCTACAGATATAATCTCTCTATGGACCACTTTGCTCAAGCAATTTTTAAAGTGCTCAAAGGCTCTGTAAGCAGGATACTTGCTACCTAAAAGTACAAAATTATTTATCATCAAATAGACACAATATATAGCTAGCAGTAATTTGCTCTCAGACTAAATGTGAAGATGCTCTCCACCTCTTGCAAGATACCCAATGAGTTCTTGGTGGCCAGAGAGCTCAATCAAGTATAACAAATGTTGACTTTCATTGCTTCTTGAAATGTGCTGATCTTCAGTGTTGTTTAACTGAGCAGCAATTTAAACTTCTGACTCTGTTTTTTTCCTTTTATGATTTTATAACTTTTCATACTTGTGGCTTGTTTTCCCCCTGTCCCACCTGACCTTTTCTCACCAACCTCAGTTCTGTCTGCAGTTTTACCTTTCTTATATTGCATGGTTCTGGTCTACATAATTTCTCATAGCTCTTTCTCACAATTTAGCAGTTTCCTCAGAAGTTCTAGCCAAGGTTTTTCAGCCATGCCATATCAAAACCTCAGTCCTTAGGAGGGAAGCCAGGCAGTTAGCTGTGAGTTAACTCGGTGAAATATGTGCCATTCTTCCTTATTCTGATGGTCTGAACTGCAGATACTGATGGAGTGTGCTTTGATGCTCCATTGACCTGCATGTCCAGATTTCTTTCTTAGAGAGAGTGAGAAGATGGCTTATGCTCAACTCTCACCCTTAGTGGGTGAGTCTAAAGTTTTGACAGCTTCTGTGGCTCAGGACTTCTAAGTGGGATTTGTGGAGCAGGCAGGAATAAAAGGCAAAAAGTTCTCAAAAGTCATACAGAAAATGACTTAAATCTGTGGCTTTCTTAGTAAAACAAACAAAACCCCCTGGACTCTGCTGTCCTCTGACCTGATTATCCACTAAGTAGTTCAGTATGTATTCTGAAGCAATAAAAATAAGAATTAGGGATGTCTCCAGTATCACTAGGTGAGAATATGGTTTTGATCTTATGCAGATTTCAAGGAATTCAACATTTCTGGTGTTGAAATATTATAACATCTATAATACCGATATTCTATGCAAAGATGCAGTCCTGTTCCTTATCTTCAGCAATACTTTATACCAATTCGTACAAACAAAAAAAATTTTGTTGTGTTCAAAGCGTGAAGTGTTCAAAAAGGTGAATACTCATTTGTTTAATAGTCTCATAATTTAGATATTGCTTGTGCTCATGTGCCTCACTTGTTTTTATGGACGTAACATTATGTATCTGCTAGTTTAAACAGAATGTAATATAGTTATTACAGATATTCTTATTAAGGGTCAACTTACATCTCTATCTTTAGAAAAGTTTGAGCGCAGTGGTTTCTGTGACAGAAGATAAAGTCTGTGATATGCATGAATGCTTTCCACATCTCCAGTGTTTGCCAAGCAAAATCTGCTTCAGATATGGGACCATTTCTAGTTAAATATATAGGAAATGCATAGAACTACATCAGATCATTTCATAGGAATGCAGTAGGCATATCCATAAATAATGCTGGACTTGAGTGGAAATTTATTGTATTTCTGACTTTACGTGGTATATAAATGCCTGTGTTAGATAATGTGTTAGATAATAATGGATAAATCATGCTCTCTACAACTGGGACTCCAGAGTGTGCTATCTCTGTAGTCTGGGATCTATGCTGGAAGAAGACGTGAAAGACAGGAGGAGTGTGAAGAATGTGCTCATTTTTCCCATCTAGATTTTACTAATTTTCCTAGGGTATTTAGGAGTAGTGTCAGCTGGGAAGGAAGGGAATTTATATTTATGGAGGGAAGAGAGAAGAATTCTGATGCCGTTACTGGCTACCTCTTCTAGTACAACCAGCTTCTTAATACTTTAACAAGTCTATATTCTGTCATTGTCTCTAGGCAATATTTGAACATCCTTTTTCTGTCTTTGATCTTTAACTAAAAAGTTTTTAATCTCAACTTTTAAAGGAATACCTACAGCTGGGAGGGGGTGCTTCAAGATGTTGAGCTCAAAAGAGCTCCTGTCTCTTACAGTTTGCAAAGAATATTTGGAACTTTTTCTACAGAGGTCAACTTTTCCTTCGGATTTCAATAGAATTCTCTTACTATGGACTAGCTATTTTAACATCACATATACATAATTGAGTACCTGCTGGAACTTAGGGGCCTTGGTAAAAACATCTCTGATTACTTTTTGTTTTTCTTTTTTTGAAGTCTAAGTCTCTGTGCCAGGTTTTGTTTCCCTTTATTTGCCCATTATCTGCCAATTACCTATCCTGAATCTCTTTTTTTCTTTCTTCATTTAGGCAATTTGGATTTTCTTTATAATTTTTTGTAGCTATATGTCTCCTAAAGATGTGACCAACCATATAGCAGTTCTGGTCAGAAAACTATGATAACATGTCATGATTTTGACTCAAGCTTTCATTAATGTTATTCCTTCTTTGTAAGTTATATTTTAAGTGTGTTAGAAAAATGTGTGCTAATTAGTGCCTAACTATGTAAATTACAAGTGTAGTAATTTGAGAGGTCCTAAGAGAAACCTTCAGTCTACTTTGTGCTGATAACCTTTTTTAAAAAAAATCATACAGTATTGATATCTCTAATAGGCGCTTCTTATACTTTAACATCTCAACTTTTCACAATCCCCCTTGCCTCATGATTTACGTAGTAATTTCTAGCAAATTACTCCCTGAAATGCCATCATTTGCCAACCTAATGGAAAAGAAGGTTGTCATGAGCACTGCATTCAGCTGTTCATGTATCAGGTCCATTTTACATCTCAACCAACTCCAGATAAGTTAAATGAGTAAACTCGTTTCTGTGTTGCTGTGCATTCTTTGCTTTTCTGTCTCATTAAAATGCTATGCTAGGTAACTTCACTCAATCAAAGCGAAGCAAATACTATTCCAGGAAATTTCTACAGCATTACTAAGAGCTGTTTTTTAAAAATAAATAAGGCTGTTTTGTTTAGATTTTAGTTTATTATATAGACACTTAGGATAAAATACGGGTTTCTTTGCTTGGCAAAAGTAGGCTGAATGGTACTGAAAATAATGGAGCTGTATGACAACAGAACAAGAAACTACCTTGAAGTGTAAACTTACCTTTTAAATAATACATGTAGGTGGGAGGAGGTAGTAAGAATTTGTATCTTTAAGATACCTACTTGTTTTTCTTTTTGGGTACAAATGAGTAAATATCACTTTCTATTTACATGCACAGAAAGAAATAATTTTCTAAATTCTGAAATTATACTGAGTATGTATGCTTAGTGATCCTGACAAAAATGATAGATCGTACGTAATTTTCTAATCTAGTGTCTTGCATGCAGTTGCTGGGGAAAAATAGCTTAATTTATATAATCTCACATGCACCTGCTAAACATTATGATGGTCCACCAAATACAAACATCTTGCCAACACAGTTAATTTTAAATTGCTAAAATTTATAGTATTTTGATTCCCATATTAACCTTATTAACCTTTGCTTTATTTGTCTCGGATTTATGCAATTATTATTAGTTTCTTAAGACAGTTTGTTAGGAATAGTGCAAAACAATGAAACAAGTCAAAACAATATAGACATTCACACGCAGAGTCTGGCAATAATGTCTTGGTTTCTTTTGGCATTTGAAAGAAACTTCTCAACAATATATTGACCGCTATAGTTTTCTTCCAGGATGCTTCCACATGAAAAGGGAATTCTGAAAGAAATGCAGTGAATTCAAATGAGAGTAAATTAGATTGTGCGATACAAGTGTTTTTTCTGATTATGTTAATCTGACACAGCCTGATTGTGTCCCCCAAAGGCCATGGCAAAGTATAATCAGCCAGTCTCTAAATTGGAATAATTCTAAAATCTCTAAAAAATGCAAATCTAGTTATCAGAGACGAGTTACAAGAGTTCTTTGAAAGATTAGGTTCGTAGTAACTCAGATTTGTTTCTGTCAGTCTGTATTTGAAGACCCGTGTTTGAAGATTCTCAAATCTAGCTATAAAATATCATTTTTTCAATTGAATCGGGCACTCATGCATTTTATAGATATGATTAAATAAGTCATGTTGCCAAAGAGTTGCTTGCAGCTAAATTTTCAATGGGTTACATTAAGCATTCTCAAAGTATTTGCAGGCACGATCACTGTGTATACTAGAAGGTAAGTTTATGTATGCAAACAGGTACATAGGCTACAGTAATTGGGCAGATTGGCTAATTATGTTTCTAGGCATGCAGTTGCATATGCAGTCTAAAAGCATATGCACAATTTGGTGTATGCAAATTAATGCAATCACAAGCATTGCTGGTAAATTAAACCCTTATATCTAATTTTACCCTTTAGGTGTCAACAATGTCAGATAAGGCAGAGGTTGTGGATTCAGTAATAGTTATTTTATTACTAGCCAGATCCCAAAGCCCTTTTTGGGTAATTTAGAAGTATAAAATTTGTCAGTGGAAGAGGTTGATTTTTACATGGCATCATATATTTATTGTCGCAAAATGCTAACAAGCGCAAGAACATTTATAGTGATTGCAGTGGAATCACAAAAATGGCAGAATTTTAGTAACGGCAAGTTGCAGTGATTTGGGTTTTCTTTTTGCATATTGAATTGAAAAATAATAAATACAAGGAAGAGGAAAAAGAAAAGTGATTTCTTACAGTGAAGTAACTGATTTCTTCATTTACTAATCATTTTCCTCCCTAACATTTTAAAGTGTAAAAATATATTTCTTTATCTGCATATCTCAAGTAAATGATGATAAATTATTCATATTGTAGTTAAGCAGTCTTTCTTCATGGTGTTGTGAACATACATCAAATTCAAGATGATTTCTATCATTACAGTAGTTTTTCAGTTATTTCTATGTCAATAGTTCATATGTACGCTCATTGCCTAGCTGTAAAAAAAATAAACACAACAGCTGGTAACAGAGAAATAGTCAATAGGAACAAATCTGATGCAATTAAATAATGGTGAAAGGAAATTTTTGAGTACATAAGTAAAAGGCATTATTAATATATTTTATGAAATGCACATATCTACCATAACTAGTATTAAAAATGTTTTTAATTGACTTTTCATATTGGCCTGTCATCTCAGTGACTGAAAATCAAAAAATAGCTGTTTAGTAGCTCTGATAATACAGAATCTAGTTTCTGCATCATTGTACTAAAGCTTCTGAACAGATGTTCATCCAAACCATTTCCATGAGCAGGTATCTCTGGACTGATATCTTGAAAGTATTATTTATAATTTATTTATCATTATAAGTTCCATTCCAAATTTGGAAAAATACAGGTATTTCTGTTTTGTAGAAAAATATTATCAGTTATATAGAAACCAAGGTTTTGAGAAGAGTGGTCTGCTGAAGGTCTCAGGTGAGTTCCATGTATAACTCCCTTCACCCTAAATGAGTACCCAGGGACAGCCTGCATTTAAAAGCCTAACAAAGCAGAGTTAGTTGAGAGAAGGTAATCTATCTGACTATATAAAATATATTCCGTTTTCTTCATACATCTCCCTTGGTTGTCACCTACCTGTGATTTCTGTGTCAGGAGCTTGTTCTAATGTTCTTGTGGTCCTTCCTGAGACACATCATTCTCTTTTCCATCCTTTGGGGATTTTACTTATCTGTTTTCCTCCATCTAAAAGGGCTTTTTTTTTATTTATTTTTCCCCTCTGTCTTTTCTTGTCTTTAAACTTCGCTGAGGGCGTGTACAAGGGTGCAGATTTGCTAAAACCCTGTAATCACCACTAGTCCTTTCTTTGATACGTTTTAAGCATCTATACCAACAGCCCCTGTGTTTCTGGTTTTTGCTGATATCAATGGGGTTCTCCCTGCTGATGTCTGGAACTTTTGCAATTGATTTATGCAGCGTTTTAAAGTTACTGTATCTCAGATAAACAGAAATTGCATCAGGTTGATAGTCGGGACTCTGGTCCTGTCAGTAACCTCAGGCTACTGGGGCACTTCTGGAAAAATGTGAGCTGTAAAAGTAACTAGAAGTAAGAGAAAGACGCAGCCATCTAAATAATCTAATTATGATGGAGCTCATGTGGATGATTGGAAAAATCTGTCAAGTGAGAGGAGCAGCAATAGTCCCATCATTACTATATATTATTATACGCAGTGATCACGCTCTGGTGGAATTTGCAGTCTTGAGGGATATGGGTCAGGTGAAGAGTAAAGTCCAGACCCTGAATTTTAGAAAAGTAAATTTCCAGCTCTTCAAGGAGTTAGTCAAACTGCCCTCAGGGACAAGGGAGCAGAACAAAGCTGTCAGATCTTTAAGGATGCTTTCCACACAGCGTAAGAGCTCTCGATCCCCAGGTGTAAGGAATCAGGAAAGGGAGGCAAGAGACTGGCATGCCTCAGTCGAGACCTGCTGGTCAAACTAAAGGGCAGGAAAGAAATGTACAGGCAGTGGAAGCAGGGAGAGGTATCCTGGGAAGGGTATAGGGCTTCTCCCCAGTTATATAGGGATGGGGTCAGGAAGGTGAAGGCGCAGCTGGGGCTGAACTTGGTAAGGGATGCAAAGAATAATAAGAAGGGCTTCTAAAGGTATGTCAGCTGCAAAAGGAAGGTCAAAGAAAGCGTACCCCCCTGATGAGCAAGACTGGTAACTGGTAACAACAGATGAGGAAGAAGGCTGAGGTACTCAAAAACATTTTGCCTCAGTCTTCACTGGCAACTTGTCTTCCCACACCTCTTGAATTGACAGAGCACAAGATTGCAACTGGAGGATCAAAGCCTCTCCCACTGTAGGAGAAGATCAGGTTCATGACCACCTGAGGAACATTAACATAGATAAGTATGTTCAGGTACAGGACCTGATGAGATGCATCCCAGAGTCCTGAGGGAATTGGCTGATGGAGTTGCTAAGCCACTCTCAATGATATTTGCAAAGTCATGGCAGTCAGGTGAAGACCCTGGTGACTGGAAAAAGGATAGAGAGCAGCCCTGTGGAGAAGGACTTGGGGGTACTGGTGGATGAAAAGCTGGACATGAGCCAGCAATGTGTGCTTGCAGCCCAGAAGGCCAACTGTATCCTGGGCTGTATCAAAAGAAGCATGGCCAGCTGGTTCAGGGAGGTGATTCTGCCCCTCCACTCCACTCTCGTGAGACCGCACTTGGAGTACTGCATCCAGCTCGAGTGCTCAGCACAGGAAAGACATGGACCTGTTGGAGCAAGTCCAGAGGAGGGCCACAAAGATGAGCACCTCTCCTGTGAATAAGACAGGCTGTGAGAGTTGGTGTTGTTCAGCTTGCAGAAGAGAAGGCTCTGGGGAGATCTTATTGCGGTCTTTCAATACTTAAAGGGGACTTAAGGAATTATGGGGACAAACTTTTTAGCAGGGCCTGTTGCAATAGGACAAGGTATACTGGTTTTAAACTGAAAGATTAGATATAGATTAGATGTAAGGAAGAAATTTTTCACAATGAGGGTGATGAAACAGTGGACCAGGTTGCCCAGAGAGGTGGTAGAAGCCCCATCCCTGCAAATGTTCCAGGTCAGGTTGGACGTGGCTCTGAGCAACCTGATGTAGTTGAAGATGTCCCTGCTGATTGCAGAGGGGTTGGACTAGATGACCTTTAAAGGTCCCATCCAGCCCAAACCATTCTATGATTGTGTGTAAGCAAAGGTACAGTTCAACTTTGCTTTTCTTTACCATAATAGAAATGAAATGGTTTGTACTTCTTCTTCAAATGATGCAATTCCGCAAAAAAGACTGTTATTTATTACTAATTAGGGTGGTATGTTTGAATAGTTTCCTTTTTTTATACTTCCTGATGGACATAAAAACTTCCCATATGGATATTTTACCACTCATTATGCTACATGTAATTGAAGATATTACTGGCTTTTTCAGCAGTAACTGATAATTTCTGTGTACATTTTGGGTTCCTCTTTATACTGTAAAAAATCTGTGCAGTTCAGAATTTTGCCACACAACGTAATCTTGAATTTAAACTTCTATAACTTACAAGATTTTTTTTTCCTTCTTAAAGACCACATTTACAGCCAAAATTATGAACAGCATAAAAACGTTAGCATAGCTGAGAAACGGGGTTTTGGTTTTGATCATCACCAGTTTACTATTAGGTGTGTGCTTTTAGCCTTTTACTCTGCACATCATAAAACCAGAGGATGAGGAGTTTATTTTCTCTAATTTTGTTTCTTTATATTACTCCAGGAAAGTATTTCTCAAACAGTGATTCATGACTAATTAGCAAAATAGTTCTTGATTATCTGTAGGTGAACCAAGCTGAAAGAGTTCTGCTCCAATAAAGATTTGATTTGAGTTTTTTATAAGTTTGAACATTTACTACTTGAGTGTGTCCTGATATAAGTCATTGCAGTATTCTAAGCATAATCATTTTTAGATTCCTCATTAAAATTCCAAGCAGAAAACACAATATAAAAATAATGCATTATTGTTCTATTTTCTTATTTATATGGAAGCCATTAATATATAAAGTATATTGTAGGTAAGTTTATGAATCAGGCAACTCTCATAAAACAGCTGTTTCAGGAGACAATGGCTACTAAATGCTTTCATAGTTGCAAAAAGCAACTGGAAAAATTCATGAATGAAAATTAATTCAAAGCTACAGAGAGAAAATATGTTTGTCTGAGGATGGCCATATGCCACAAATTACTGAAAGCTAGGAGAGTATTGTGAGGAAGCATTAGGAACTTCTTTTAGACTTTTAGTCTGACTAGGTGTAGCTTTTTTCTGGGTTAAAATGATCCATCTAGATATAGAGAGATATATATATATATCTGTTTGCATAAATATACACATATACGCTTATGCAGATCAATTCTGTGTTCCCGTAGGTTACCCCTTTTTTTTTTCCCTTTGAACTTTATATTGCGTGCTAGAGTCTGAATTTTATGAAATGTAAGCTGTGAAAGGCAGTGGTCAAAGTGAGGCAAACAGTACTGTGAAGGACCACCTACCTGTTTCTATAGCAGTATTTATGATATAATTTTTTAATACTTAAATGTTACCTTCTTAAACACCAGTATTAATACAACAGCTCCGTTCGTAGTATTTAATAACAACAAAAACAAGCAAATGCCACACAAGTCAGGCATCTTCAACTGGTAAGAAGCATAACAGTCACCAAAGCATCATCTTAATCATCTTTTCCTACTAAGATGTCTTAGAAAGTGAAATAATTCGTAGGTATAAAGTATCACTACAGTGAGTAATGTACAAAGGTGAGCGAGTATATACCAAAGACTGTGGCAGCTCTTAGGAGAAAACTTTGCGGCTGACATTATGTATGGCTTACTGTTTGTAAAGGCTCATTAAAATACCCTGAATATGTTCTATTTTTACTACAGCTTATCAGAATTACATACTTTTTGTTTACTTACAGTATGAAAGAGGCTGGTTTAGGCCATAAACAGTGGAGGGGTGGTCCCATTTCATCAAACTGCAAGCAGTGTCCAGTAGTTTATACCAATCCTGTTTGTGGATCAGATGGTCACACATATTCTTCTCAGGTAAGAATTAAATAAAGAACTAAGTTATTCTTTCATTGTTCCAGTCAATTCCAGCTCTTGGAAAATAAAATACTGTATTGTAACACGAATCAACATTTATTTGTTTTGACTAAAATATGTATTACAGACTGCAACCTACAGCAATTCTAGTATACTGTAAGACAAAAAAAAGCAAAATGGTAACAAATCCTAAGCAGCATGAAACAATAGTGCTCCACAATATAACGGAGCTCCAGGTTAAGTTTATCTACAACAGACACCAAGGGAGGGCTTAGAGTAAGGAAAAAATGTTGTGTGTCCCCAGTTTGGGGTAGGATAAACATGTTAAGTCAGATTTTCCAGTTGACCATTGAGAGGATGCTTCACATTCCAGGCAGCTAGGCATAAATGTAACATACCCAGATAAAAAAATGTAATAATGTAAATAATTGTTGCATATATTTCCTTCTTAAAATACATTTTATGTATTTTAAGACCGTAATCAAATCTTCCTTCTGTATTCCTGAACCCTCCTGGTTTTTCTGCCATACTTATTTGGAGACAGAATAGTAAAATTAAAATGTTACTGCCAGTTTACTCAGTCTTTTTTTGGAGAAAAGATTTTGTGGTGGTCATGCTGAAGGCCAGAAACCATGGGACTGCATTAGTAGAGTGCTGAGGTGAAACTTGGGAGATGGAGGAACTTCATAATGCGGAAAACAAATCAATTTGTTTAGCATCCGCTCTTAAAACTTTTGGTAGAAGAATGTTCAGCCAATATTAACAACTGAATCCTCTTCAGGAGAAACAAATGTGTGGTCTTGATGAACCCATTTTTGTCAGAAATGGCATGCAATTCAGTAGTGCAAGGGCAGCTACTGTATTCTGTCATTCTGACAGCATGTCCTTCCACAACAAAATGTTTGTAATATTAGATAATACCCAGTGCTTCAAGAGAAATATAGTAATAATAATAATGCTGATAGTTCTAGATTAAATTGACAGAAATGTAGAAGCTCTTTGTCTGTTACTTATAAAGAAAAAATTTCCATATAGCATTTTAAGCAAAATATTTTGGGGATATTTCCCAGTATGTAAAGATTCAAGAGCTAGTATGTGCTGTATTGAATTTTCTTTTGTTTTTTACTTCAATCACAAACTATGTCTGAATTTTACAAAAAAGGATTGGAGTTTCCAGGAGTGACTGGCTGTTGGATTGAACACTTAGTATCCTCTCCAAGGATATTTTCTTCTTGAGAAAATAAAAACATCAAATATTGCTAGTGCTTCCTCAACCTTGACAATTCTTGTGCTTTTATCCTAAATCTTACATTAGGAAATGCTTTTCTTACAAACTGAATATTTAGTTATAGGAAAGTGATCAAGAATCTTAATTTTCCTTTAAAAAAAATTTTTAAAAAATTCTAACTCTTACAATAAGATATCTGAGGTCCTACACATGAATTGGACTCTTTGGCTTAGCAGAAATATAATTCCTTTCCAATGACGGTATGACTTAAACTTTTAATTTAGGTATTTGAAAATATTCTTATTTTTATTCATGATAATCTCCTGTCTGTGTTTTATCAAGCCTAGCCTGCACATAGGTATAAAACAGACAATAGTCTATACAATTTTGCAATTTAAGTAGACAAGGTAGATAATTTGATATAGGTAATACTGAATGAGCAACTTTTTTTTTTTAATACTGTAGACTTTATCCGTTACAATCTCTCCCTGCGTTTTTTCTAATGTAGTATAAACACCACAGCCAGTTTTAACCTCTTTTCTTATTTCCTATTTTATCATATAGAAATACTGTATTCTAAATAGTCCTATAGGCAGAAGCGATCCCTATGGCTTCTCAGAAGTCTATAAATAACGATGAGATGCAGGTATTTTTACATCAGTTCATGTGTTAAAGGTGAGGGTTTGCTTCTGAAACAGAATGATGAGAAATTAGTGGATTAAATAAATATACTCTGGTTGCATTCAAGTGGATTACCAGAGTAGCAGTAAGTGCGATAGTACGTATTATCCAACCTCTATGTCCCTTACATGCATATAATGCAGAAGTAATGTAGCATCAGAGAGCTTTTGCAGGGTTTTCCTTTTGTCTTCCACTGCCTCATAATGGTACATTTCAAATCTAAGTTTATGGCAGCAAAATGCTAAAATAAAGTTAATGAGCACAGAAGCCTATGAATAGTTATTTTTATTTTTTTCAATGATGTTGTGATTTCATATTCTGTAGTGCAGTTGCATCAAAATAGAGGTCCTTGCAAGGTTATCTCAGAAGCAGTTGTTTTAAAAATTGACATGAAGATGAACATTTGTGGTCCTTTACTCCAGGCAAAATTTAGTTTCATTGTATCATCAAGCTCCAGTAGGAGTTTATATAGCAATTTTCTTGTATTTAGAATGCATTTGTCAATGACTGTGGCAAATTGTATAATAAGTTTTCTGAAAATAAATGAGTCAGTAAATAGTAATATTATTGTAGAACACAGCCAGGCAGCTGGCAACTATTGGGTGGGCACTACTTTGGGAGTATGCCCTCCCTTTTCAGGCTAAGCCCATGCAAATGTTTGTATTAAATTATGTAACTATAGATATGTCATACATGTGTTTTGCTTTGTAAAANAAAAAAAAAAAAAAAAAAAAAAAAAAGATGTGATGGGTAGACAATGTAGAAAGAAAGGTTACGTTCCAAATTGAGCTTATCCAGAGTCAGGTAACAAATGTTTTGTTTCCCATTCATTTTGGCAGGCTAGGTTAGGTATACTGTGTTCTCAGCCTACAATTAGTTGCATGCAGTCACTGTAAAGGAAAAGTAGCAGGTGTAATATATTCATTATTAGCATTACAAGAATGTTGCAATAAAAATACTATGTGTGGAAATGTTGAGTAATCAAAGTGAACATTAATTATTATGTGAGAAGAAATTCAGCATAAAGAGATCCTGCCGTTTCCTTACTAGGGTGGTGTTGCAAACAATTTTTAGTTAATAGCCTTTAAATAATACTGCCTGTGGTTTACACTTCATTAGTCTAGTTTTACCTTCTGCATTTCTCTGAACTTTGGCACTTGAGAGTGCATTATTCATTTTAACTCTAGGAATTCTCAAGCAGTGCTGTAGCATAGGGCTTTGGTACCCCTATATATCTGGTGCCCCACCCATTCTCCAGGAAAAACATGGTCATTGCTGCCAGGACAGCTTTCGCAGCCTGTTTCTAGCTTCATTTTTCCTGGGATAAATAAGAAAATAAAAAGGACATGAAGTGCAGCTCAGATGGGGTGATTTGTGTCAGCAACCCACCTGCTGCCGTTATTTTACCCAGGAATGCAACTCTCTGCTGTGCAGCATGGATACAGTAAAGCTGGTGGCAACTGTGGATGAGATGATGATGCTGAGGCTTGGATGTTTCTGTTGGAACAATTATCCCATATTATGCTATATTATAACTAAGCCTTCTGAAAAATGGCCACAAGGAAAAAATATATGGTCACACATCAGATGAATTGTCTTTTGATTGGCTTTTGCATAATTTAATTACATCTCTGGTGTTTGGTATACTAGGCTGAAGTTTTCTCTCTTAGGTTGAACGTGGTTGAAAAGTAGTACTGCTATAACAAATGCTAACCTTAAATAAGATCAATGAGCAATGCTTTGAGTATTTTGAAAGGAAAACACCACAGAAATAAATTAATCTTTAGAATATGCCCATTGCCCCATGATTTTATTCCAAAATCATCTTGCCAGTAAGTCCTAGATCAGTTTTATTGTTAGTAACAATTTGCTCCAGTTGGTTTCATATTGACGGTCAATTTATTATGAAATATTTTTTCTCCTACCTATGAAAACTTCATGTGATTGATGATGTCCCTGTAGGTATAAATAGCAATAAAAATCATGTTTTGGAAAAATAATGGGTCTAAACTAGCTTCTCAGACTAAAATGGAAAAGGAGTAGAAAAGCAAACAGTCAGAAAAAAGGGTATGAATTCTTGATATACTTTACAGATAGATAGGTATGTGGATTTAGATTTTTTTTTAATATTCAAATACTTTCTTCAGTCTCCCAAATTATGATTCCTTTCTCATTAGAAAAGTGAAAGAGAGCCGGTGGATAAAATCACACCGTGTGTGGAGGGGGGAGTTTGGTACTGGTTCCTTACTCTTACCCAAATTTTGTTTATAATTTTGCGTGAACCTAAATTCCTAGATTTTTATTCTCAGGGTATCCCATATTTAACATGTTTCTTATTAAAATCATTGCTGCCTTTATTCATTTAAGGTGTTCTTAAGACTTTTACTTAATGATCTGTATCTCTTAGCAGTGCGTTTGGTATGAGACAGCTTCTTTGGAGGAAGCATAAGAAATAAGTATCAACGTTTTTAACCTTTGGTGTTATTTTGAACATTGTCCTATTATAAAACTTGAATTGATTTAAATGTATTTATTAGCTTATTGTGAGTTTTCAGGTCACGTGCCTGAGCTGTTGACAGTTCCTTTCGACTTCAGAAAAAATTGCTAGAAAGATTTACAATTACAAAATAGATATCTATTTTGCAATAGTAAATGAAAGTAATTTTTCACAAACCTGATTCAATGTATCTCAGTCTTACTTTTTAAATTGGACTAATCCACTATGCCTTTCAGTTTTTTATCTGTATTGTTACTAAGCAATCTGCTGTAGACTTAACTGCCAGTTGAAATGTAGCCAAAAATAATAAGGTTAAATCATTGCCTGCCATCTTTAGTAATAAAATAAAGTAATTTCTCTGAAATAAATTATTTGACAGCATGCTGGTCCATACTTTTGCAGCTGGGAGAAGCAGCTTCTTCCAGGTGCTCTGCCAGCACCAATTTGTTTTTCTGCTAAAAGTAGATTTTGTCAAAAGGGGCCTCTCAAGATTAAGATTTGTGCCTCTGTCCAGTTCCCAAGCAAGACCCAGCCAAAATCACCCTTTTCAAGCGGACAGGCCTTCTACAGACCAAATCTATGCTGGACTGTTACAATGAAGGGCTTGTGGCTGAGGTACATTGGCAAATACAACAAAGTTGTTGGCAAATGGAAAAAAAAAAAAACCAAACCAAACCAAAAACCAAGCAATAAAACCCCAACAAACCACAACCAGCCCTCCTTCCCTTCCACCCTCTCCCCACCCCCCCCAAAAAACCCACCACAAACAAAAAACGGGTAAGAAATCTTTCTTGAATGAGACTGACTAGTAGTCAGTGAGATAAAATGTATCTTGCTGGATTGATCCATGGAGTATACTTTTATCAGGATAAACTGATCTTTACAGAAATACTGAAAAGTCCTTGTTTATAATATTATTATTGAATGCTTAAGAAAGGCTAATAATAAAAAATCAGGAAATGAGATTGTCTGGTTTTCCAGCTTCTGCCATCAATGGGTTTTACCAGTAATGCCTGAAATTTTATCTGGAACTTTTAAACTGGTAGGATGTGGTATTCAAAAAAGGGCAGAGAAACATCAGAAGGGTGACTCACTTTACTTTATCCAGTTTGTCAAATAGTCTGATGTACTAAAAATTCCAAATTATATATAACTGATCTGTTTTTACCAACTGCATTGAAAATAAATAGCTGCTAAAGCTGTAGAGAACGGAGATGGTAGTTTAGATGGCAAATTACTTCATAGAACCTTCAATATTTTGAAATTCTGAGCAACTCAGTATTTCTTAAACAAGGGTGACATATTTATACTAGCAAGACTTGAATTTGGTTTCCTTTTTTCATTTCCAGAATACTATGTTTGCTTAATATAAAATTATATATTGGGTTTGCATTAAAATATACATAAACTGTAATACTTCAATAAAAGCCCCTACTGTATGGACTAGAAAATATTTTCTTATGCTTTCATCTATATAATGCCTTTACATTGTTTCTTAAAACAATATTAACCTTCTTCTGGAATAGAAACAATCTAGGTTGGAAGGACAAACCAATAAAAGAATAGGACAAATACAGGAAAGTGAAAAAAGTGTCAGTGTTTAATTATTAAGTAACTCTCATGTCACAGCAGCGGTATACTGATACAAAATAATCAATGTAGAAAGAACTCAGATTCAGAACCTATTCATGAAAATGTAAGTTTGTATGTTAACTGTCAAAGAGGACATCCACTAAAACAAGAAAAATCAAATTGCTTGAAGTGGAGTTGAGAAGATAATTAAAGATATTCAGATTTCTTAATCTGTTAGGTTGCATTAGAGACATCCATACTTATGTGGAGAACAGTCTTTCTCTGAATGGTAGCTTTAACCAGCAGAAGTTAATCTCTTGAAAATAGTATTCAAAGTGTTGTAACTAGAATTACAGCTAAAATAATCAGAATCCTTTTGGCACTAGAATTCTTTTCCAGGAGAATGCATCCACATCATATGCAGGCAGAAACGCACAGGGGCTGAACAGAGGAGCTGCCACTGGCATAGTTATGCTTGTGGAGTGACAGTGGGGAGCAGAGAACAGTTCTGAAAAGAAATCAATAGAAAGATGGGTCTGGAGCATTAAGAGACAATAAATAATGTTCTTAAGTTTGCGTAGCTGTTTGAAACATTAAGGCACCTGAGAAAACAGTGGGGAAGATAGTGATGAGCTGTGTCAGTTGCAAGAAGGGGGATCAAAAGAGAAGATTGTCTCAGATTTACCAAACGGAAGCTCATTAGTGAGCATGGGTTTAGTGGAGGATAAAGAGGGTAGCAACTGAGGAGGTGGTTAGGTGGGATAAGAGGATTTTTATGGTCTTGGGAAGCTTTTGTTCGGGCAATTTTTTTTAAACAAACGGAAAAGATTTTTTTTTTGATAAAGGAAGAGAGAGAGCAGTTAAAGACAGCGGGCATGAAAGAAGATGATGTCAACCTAGGGAAACAATTTTGAGAGTTAGTAGCGGACAATCTATGATAAGAATAGGATTAAAGAAGATGAGATTGAAAGTGGCAAATGGCATACTGGCTTGTGTCTTGGCCCAGTGAAAACTTTCAAATATTACAGTAATCATTCTCTGAAAGAAGCCCCCAAAGAGTGTGCTAGTGTAGGAGATGGTGTGGAAAATGCATGTAAGCACTTATTAGAAAGGAAGAAGTTTAGTGGTGTGCGGCGTATTTCTGTTCTTGTGTCTCTGACAGCCTTACATCCCACCGTGGGCATGTAATTCCATTCTCCTTGGAACATTCCGTCCCGTGTCCCACAGGCGGGGGAGAACCATGGCCACCTTAATTGTCCTTGTACAGAAGGCAGCAATCCAGATATGTGAGGAGATGGAAGAAAATGCAACAACAACGACATTTCCTGTTTTACTATAGATACAGGAATGGGATNTTTTTTTTTTTTTTTTTTTCCAGAAAGTTTCTTTCTTTCTCCTTATCACCAGTGTGCCATGGAAGTCAGTAAGTTTAGGTCCTTAAAAGGGATCATGTTCCTAAATTTATCCTGTGGGATAAAGTATGTAGCTACACAATGGTACCTTTCAAAAAAAGAAAAAAGGCAAAAAATCTAACTTAAATGCCTGCTGTCTTTTTTTTTTATCCCTGTGTTATTTTTTTCTTAATTCTGATGCACCATTTGTTTTTACATGTGTATTTAAACCAGTCGTCACTTTCCAGTGCACAGAACCGTGGGACCTTGGTTTTTTTTTTTCCTTTGAATGTGTCTCCTTGTCTCTTCTTAGTCATTTTTGAATTTAAATATATGCTTGTCAAGTAGCAGTGAACCCATGGATCATTTTGTTGCTTTAAAACAGAGCTTGCTCCATGTACTATGTGTTATGGAGAGTTATAATAAATGTATATTAGTTCTAATTTCTTTCCCTTTTTCTGTATGTTTAATTTTCTTCAAAATTATTTCTGTTTTTCCTTTTAAGAAGGGTTTTGGAACAACATAGATGTAGAAGGCACAAAAGATGTACTTAACGTTACTTAGCCATTTTGGTTTCCTTTAGCGATTAACAGAACACTAAGAATTTGAAAAGCTGCAGAACTGCAAATGAAGTGAAAATTGCTAGAAAAAATGTAATTATTCAAATCAAATTTTTTTTAGAACTTGCAATTAAATTTAATAATCAAACAACAAAACGTGTAGCTTCTAAAAAGATATTGATTGATATAGGTCACACTTGCAGTTAGCAGGAAACTGAAATACAGTGAAGTTTCAGGTAGTAATATCAGATACCATAAGAGAAGTTTAGAACAGCAGTGCTTTAAACTAGTTATACAGAGAAAAAGAAAAGCTTCAGTCCCAGTAATTTAGCAGATGTCAATGCGGTAAAATATCTGTAACATTAAAGAATCATCTTGCAAGTCTCATTCTTTTTTTTTACTTGTAATTTTGAAGAGTTCACAATGAAATACTGTAAACATGAACCAATTACTATTCAGATATTTCACTGAAAACAAATTCAGACGTAGCAGGATTGTTCAAATATTCCTTCAAGTTTTCAGTATTTCTGATGCTTGAATGCCAGTATACTGTATTTTTATATACTTAAGATTCTCTGCTTAGAATACATCTGTAATTTGGAATTCTAAAATTATTGTTGAAAGGAGGATGATGTTTGTGTAGTCTTCTGTTAATATGCATGCTAATCTTATTTAATGGGCTTTAATAAGACACATTTAGCGTTCAGCATTGTGATATGAAACAAATATATGTTCTTACAGCTCAGGCATATTAAGTTTACAACTGTAAAATAATACAGTTCTTCAAATGAACCACAGAAAACTGTCCGGGATTCAGGTTTTCTAATGGGATGCCTGGTAACCATATTCACTTCCCTCCCAAAGTCACGTCACTTTAAAATATCTGAAGCAACATATGGAAGCACACATCCAGAAGTTTCTGGGTTGTGTGAATTTCACAACACTGGGTGTTGCTATGAAGTTCCTTTTCATTCAGGACTGTTTGAAGCATTAATATACACCTGGCACTCTCCCTCTTGGGGGAAAAAATAAACAACCAAACCCAAAGAAGAGAAAGCCTTGAAGAAATGAATAGTTGATATTGAGAAAGGTTCAAAAATGTTTTAGCCAGCTCTCAAACAAAATCCTTAAGGTTCTCCTGAGAATATGGAGACCTTCAGGAAACCTGCCTTTCTACCTTCATCAGTTTTCTTCAGGGGTGTGGTTGTGACCTATCCCAACTTCAGTCATTTCTAGGAAAGAGAACTGTCCAACTTCTTTATTGACGTGTACAACGACTTTTAAGCTGTCTGCTTTCTGCTAAATTTACAAGAAGCAGATAATAGTAGGCCTTTGTTCCACAACTTAAGATATTGCTGCTTGCTCTGCTTCTTGTTTTTGCTACATTAATGTTGAGATCAAAGTGAAACCAATTTAAGAAGTTAACAAAAGAGATGTACTGTTGGATGAGATCTTGAGTAAATGAGAAAAAAAGTATGAAAGTAAAATAACTTGAGTCCCAGAAGAACAGATCTGCAAATTGATGAGAACTGAGAGAGATGAGAACTGAGTCTGAAAAATATGACTGAGTATGAGAGGTAGGTCCTCTGCATCATAGCAAAGTTTCAGGGAAAAAAAACCCCACAAACAACATTGTAGGCCACCATGGACTTTGTGGAAGAGAAAAATAAGAATCTGTGTAGCAAAATTTGCCACTCTAGCTCTTCGTTCAGAACATGACATATGAAGACTTGGCTTTGTGTTGTCCTGATTTTAATCCATATGTGTTTGACACAGAACAGGGAAATCTTGTGTATATTTTAGAAATCAAGTACTAACAGCAAAACATAGAAAGATTTAGGCACAGTTCTGTGTGTCTTTACAAAAGATATATCTCTCTAAGTTCAAGAAGAGATATATGTAATCTAGGGAAAAACAGCCATGCTTTGGAATATTAACTCCCACTTGCACAACAGCATGTTTCTTCCCTGACAAGGTAAAAACCATTATGAACATGGAATTTCATAAACATTTCCTTCACTGATAGCACATGTAGCCTTCTATTTTGGACTGTTCAATAAACAAAATCTAGTCTTTGAGTTCAATGAATTTTAGCATATATTTTTAGGTGGGTGAAAAAACAGTAGAGAGCTGTAGAGGCAATGTGATGGTAAGAACACTGAGTGCCCAGGTGTGTCTAACTTCTGATGCAAATGGCGATTCTGTAGTGCACTGATGAAGGCTTCACCTAAATGTAACTAACTGTACAGAATTTCTTTATTTGCTTTCCCTTTTTCTTTTCCCCAATTGACATAGTATAGTTGCAATGTCTTAGAAACTTGGACAGGATAACCCAGCATGGACTAGCTAGGTCCGTGCACATTACTTCTATTACTTTCGTTATTTTTTCCTGTAATTGAACACTAATGAGCACGCCCTTTAGATGCTATTTTAGCTCACATATAATTTTATAAACATTTCAACTTAGATATAATTAGATAAATTGAACTTGTTTAATTAGTAATGCAATCAGCCGCATGGCTTAGGAAGCCATATCACATTAAAAATGAAGTTATAATGCATGTTAATAAGCAATAAGAAGATTCTTTTAACAGAAAAATCCATGCTTTTACAAGCCATTTGTGTCTTGTTTTAAGGCTTTACAGCTTTGCCATTACTTTTATTTTACCATTGCCATTACTCAGAAATTTGCATGACAGCTGAAATTCAGTGAAGATCTTTCTTGGCTGATTTTGAACCAAAATAGCTGTTTTTAAGATGATGGTTTAGGAGAATTAAATGTTTTTGCTCACATTTCAATTTTTTATTTGAATATTAATTCTCAGATTTGAAGTGGGAACTTGAAAATGTAAAGTTAGTTTTGTCTGAGCAATGTTCCTTTTCCTATGTCTCAAGAAATTTTCTCCAAATTACAAAACTGTGAATGCCAGCAATGAGGTACACGAAGGATCTCATGTACATGCAGTGTTGAGTGACATTCTATGCATCTGTAGCTTGGGTCTGCTAAAAATGATTAAGAAGTTTGAAACAAGGAACCTGATGAAGTACTGAAAGTTGGACTATATGGGGAGAGTTCTGAATAAGAGCCAGAATTTATAGATCTAAGTATATGCATGTATATGTCAGAAAGAGAATATTTTTTTGTATTAAGCATGCTTACAAGAATCTGTTAGTGTATTTTCAAACTGCATCAGTGTTTATAGTTTTGGAGTAAGCCACAAGCAGAAGAAATAATATAGGTAGGAGTAATATGGTTATATATTTTTACCCCTTTTGTTAATCAGTTTTTTAAAACACTCTCTAAAGATTTTAAATTTTTTTTTTATATTTGAAATATCTTGTTTTTTACAGAATTTATTGTCTTCAAGGAATATTGAAATATTAATTTGGACATGAGGTAATATATTACATTTTTTACACAAAAAAAAGACTAGAAGCGCTATTATTAATATTTTTTAATTTACTGGAAAGACTATGTTTCAAGTAGGGCTATCACAGGTTTTTGTCATTTAGCATTAATTAAGATTTACATTCTCATTTGATGGTATAGAATATTAGTTTAACTGTTTGCAAAATGTGTACAATAAGATGGTGAGGCATATATATTTACCAAACTGAGTAGGTGCCTAAAAATTCAGATGGCTGATTTAAAAAGCAAATAGGTCCTTAGAAGGATTTTCAGAAGCTCCTAAGCATCATGTGTCTCTAAAAGCTTCTAAATATGAAAGCAAGGACAGGTAGGTGCCTAACTTAAATAATCCCAGTAGGCATCTATCTGCATGTTCCTGTGACTTAATATGTTTTCTAGGGTGTCCAAAAAAGATTGAATATCTAGTTGACCTGATTTCAGGCTTTTCTTTTTATGCCATTGCACTGCAGAGTGCTGAAGAAAACAGGCAAGATCTATAGAGGTGAACAGGAAGAAAACTGTGCATACAGATTTTCATTCTGTTATGTAAATTGCTTTCTCTGGTTCATAGCTTTGTAAACAATGTATCATCAGTTCTCTTTCAACCACAAAAAATTTTCTTTGCTCAGGGTCTTGGTTCAATAAGCACGTTTCCTTTTGTTCTCTGGTCAAAATGCTAGGTGCATGTCTTTATGGTTAATACTTTTTTAATGTTATTTTCATTTTAAATAGTAGTACTTGTTTGCTGAAAAGCTTTGTACCCAAACTCCTATTGTTTAGGTAGGTAATACGTATGATTAGCAGGTTACTGATGGGACAAAAAGGTACCTATAGATCTGGATGACACTTCATAGCTAAACTTGCACATTCATTTTTAATTTCTAAACCTTGTATTAGTTGAAAATGTGGTATCTTGGCATTATGTCTAGCTGGTTTGGCAACTGTTTGCGCCTTCTTGGCTGGTTTTTGTAAAGAATTACAAAATGGCATAATAATTTCAAAGTTAGGTTTACCACATTAGCGTCACTAACTCTGACCATATTTTCACCTCCATTTTAAGGCAACCTAAAGTGGCACCACTGCACAAAGAAGCAGTACCAGCCATTGCCTGGAACTGTCCCCTTGCGTCAAGCAGTCCTTTACCTCTGTTCCATGTTCTGTGTCAAGAAAACCTCTGTGTTGAACTGGATATGGAATGCAACCTCATGAACACTCACTCTGCCCACCCCATGCCCATGATTGGTGACAATCAAACTGGTTGAAGCATATTGTAGTGTCTTACATATTTTACTTTAGGATGCTCAAATCTGAGGCCACAATTTCACATAGCAATTTGCACAAAATACAGTAAAAGCAAATTTTCAGCAGGGGAATGTATGTAAGCTTTATGAAATGGGATAAAGTGAAAAAATGGGGAACTTGGATAAGCAAAATAGCATGACAGGAAGTTGAAAGCACACAGTACCAAGTACTGGTAATCAGAGATTATCTGTTCAACTGTCAGTGGTATCAGGTTATAAAAATGGAGAGAAAGGAGAGATCTGTATTGATGCATGAATGTGGAGCTCTACAGGAGATATTTCTACCAATAAGACACATGATGATACTGGAAAAAATATTTTAACACTGCATTCTCTTCTTCTATCTTTGTGGTACTCTAGCAAAGAGCGTTTTTCTCAGAGATCCTGTTGATTGCATCCTACAAAAATCTCCTAACCACCCATTGTTGATCATCTAGAAACTAGACAGGGAAGGAAGAACTGTGAGCTTTTTTGGTAGGAACATGTAAATTTGAGAGGTTATTCAAAATTCTCTCAGCCATTCTATTTATTTATACTGTAACAGCTAGGTTTCTCTGCTTGACCTATGAATGTTCAGTTGGTAGACAGCAATGCAGAAGGCTGTGGTGTACAACTTGTAGGCTATGGTGGTAAGATTTAGGTAATCTCCAGTGCATGCTGTTATCTCCAGTTTCACCTGCACTAGATCACTTGTTCTCCTCTTCTGTACACTGGAAGGTTGGTTAGAGCTAAAAGAACAAGAGTGTGGAGGACCCTGAGGAGTCAGAAGTAGGGCCTCTTGTTCTCCTCTCTCTCACCAGTTAGTGTCAGAATCATCGTCCATGACCACAGCTGGCAATAATAAGAAATAAAAACTCTTAACTTTTTCCCTATATGGAAGTATATGTTCAAATTAAGTATTTGTAGCATATGGACTAATAATTATCAGGTGAATCTGAATTTAATTATTCATCAGTGTATTTTTTCTTAGGATTAGATGGCATGCCCTGTTTAACTTTAAATGCACAGAAAAGTTACGGACTTCTACACAGCTGTCATTATTGAGATAAGGTACAATTAAAGGTGATAGTTACCTTCCAAAGATTAAACATTTTTACAGTTGCATAAGTATTAGTTATTGGCTGGCTAAAAGGTAATTTACTAAATGCCCAGCATTAAACGCAATGGTGTTCTAGAAAACATTTCTGTAAGTGTCATATACCTCAGCACATGAAAATTTCTAAAAGACTTTAGTTCACATTGAGTATCAGATGAAGTGTGAATTCAAAGTTACATTTATATGGTAGAAAAGGGTGTGCTGACGTATCTGGCCTAACTTCAGTCTTTCAATATCAAGGGCTCGAAGCACATAATGGACGCAGTATGCATTGGAGATCCAGGTAAATGCCCTGGCAGCTAACTTGCTGACTTGTATACTGTAGGTGTGTACCAGATCTGCTTCCACCTGTCCAGTATGTATAAGGTGAAGAAAAGGAGGAATTGGAGGGAGTATTTACAGACTGCACCTGATAGCACTGGTGCATGAGCTTCTGTTCCTTACTTGCCAGAGAAATCACATGTATCTTCATTACTTAGCTTTAGTTAGTTTGTTTAGAAGCCGCTAGATATTCCCAGCAAGACAGTACTATTGTGGAAAAATATGCCACTGAGGTAGTAGCGTTCTCAAAAAGGAACAGAATTAAGTCTGTGAGAAAAAGCAAATTGATAAATTTACTTGGGTAAATTGGCGGCGAAATGCCAAAGTTAATGTTGCACAAGCACTGTGTGTCTTTCTTTTTGGGTAGACATATAATGCAATCTTAACTTAATTCTGTTGCCGTTCCTTCCACAGGGCTCTTCACTCAACACACAGAAGGGACGTACCTCTCTTGTATCTAATCAGTAATTCATTTTCTCTGCACTGTTCAGTACAGTCTTGTGTCTTTTATTATACAGTAGCCACACAGTTAAATTAAATTTCTCATCTGCTTTAATATGTCTTTATTCCCTGTATATTTTGAGAAGTCTGCAAATAGTAACTAATTTGCACTGTCTCGCACACAGTCCCTCTGTGTGATGAGTGTTGTTTTACAGATAGAAGATGGTTCTGCAGATAGATGGAAGCAAAAAAAATATTTGTGATATTTGATGTCCAATTAAAGGATTGGTTTTTTTCATGTTTCACATTGCCAAGTATTTATATGTTCAATTAATTTCTGTTTTAGTTTATCTAAAAATATTTAACATGTTCCCAAATCAGATCTCAGGTTTTCAAGAGCTCAGGAGAGCAAAAATACACTCAGTACCAACCAGAATTTTGCTGAAGTTATCTAAGATCCATGGGCCAGCATAAGCATTATTTTCCTTTTCTTTCATTCAGTCTCCTTGGTTCATTCATTACACATCTTTCAGTCTCTTCAGCAAATGAACAAGATTTATGCAAGCAATAGTCTCTTGACACTGGTTCATTCCCAGAGCAGGTCTGTCCTCATTGAATAAGCTCGATGCCATCTGGTCCACCCATTTTCTCAAAGCAAGATAAACTACACAGGTGTCATGCCTGACAGGTTTATCTAATCCTGGTTGTGAAGACAGTGATTAAGATTCAATAAACTTCTCCAACAATTTATTTTAATACTTCACTTACCCTTATTAATAGAAAGTCTTCCTGGTATCTAATCCGAAAATTTTCTGCAAAAATTGAAGCCGATTATTTCTTCTAACATTCATCATGGTATTATTTTCAGGTATCTTTCAGATGCCTTTTACCTATTTGACAGCTGTTCTGTGAATTCTCTTTTCTCAAGACTGAACATCCCCACTCCTTGAGCCTCTTTTTCAGTCAATCTATTTTCTTGACCTCTGATTATTCCTGTTACTCTTTTTTTGGCCTTTTTCCAATTAATTCCTGTCCTGTTTGAAACCTTGTCACAAAGCTGGACAGGGTGCTCTATTTTAACCCCGGCCAGAACAGTGTGGAATTATTTTACATGTTTTGTAGGTTGCAGTCTTGTTTATATATCCTGGTGTGGTAATGTTTTTAAATATCATTCAATTGTTCATAATGATCACTAGATTCTTATTTTTCCTTTGGAGTGGATGTCTAGCCAGTTCTTCCATAGCTTGTATTTTAAACGTGATTATTATGTCTACCTAAGAGTAGAACGTAGCAGTTTTCTGTATTGAATTACATTATATTTTTAGCCTATTTCAATAGTATGAGTATTTTTATTATATTCCTATCGTCTAAAGTTATTCCAGCCTCTTCCATGTTTAATAGGATATCTTTTATTTCATCTTCCAAGCCATTAATGAAAAGACAGAATATATCCAGGGTTGTGACTTACCCTTGCAAAAGCCCACTCAGTGCATCCTTCCATTTTAACAGTGAGCTGTTGATTGCTCATCTCTCAGGATCACTTTCAACTAGTTTTGTACTCATCTTACAATGTGAGCGCACAAATAGCGTACTGCCCAGTATGGCTTACGAGGTTGCAATGTAAAAGAGTGCGACAAGCCTTGGTAAAGTCAAGGTACTTGCAATCTAATATGTCTGTTTTCTAGAAGTTCTTCCATAGAATGAAACTAGATCTATTATGATTTGCCTAATAAAACCCTATAGCGTGCTCCATCTCCTTTCTTCTTCTAGGTGCCCAGAAATCAAACTTAAAAGCTGTTTTTTCTGTAATTTCTGAGTTCATCTTTTCCTTCCTTACTTATTTTCTTCATCATTCATTCATTTCCGGACTAATAGTACATTTTCTGTGCTTTACAATTTCTCAATGGCTGTAAGTTTTCTCAGCCAGTTCAAATGTTCAAGGATGTAAAAATCAAATTCAACTAATTTGAGAACTTCTAGACTGCATAAATATGCTCCAAATACTCTTTTTCACTCAACATAGAGGTTTTTACCTCTCTATATGTGACACTCACGCTGACGTATTACTCCTTTCTGTAGAGGTTTTCTGTATATTTGAAGTCATCACAAAGTTTTCCCAAGTCACAGGTTTTATGAGTGTCCTCCCCATCTATTAATGACATGCATCGTGTCATTTGCACTTGAAAACTTAGGTCAGTTGGTCACAGGAGGATGATTTGGGAGTTTTCTAAGGGTAAACATGTATATATGGTAATGTATGATATTTACCTGGAACTTGGTTTACAAATACAAGGGAAGTTGGGATTGTTTGGAACGTAATGTAATAAATAAAGTGTATCCTGTCCTTGTATTCGTGCCAATCAAATGCACACAAAAATCATAGTTTTTTTCCTTGTATTTTATTTTTTTCATTATTTTGCTATGGAAAAGTTAGGTGAGTTTTTTCCATTTTGGGGCAAAACCTAGGCTCTTTATATATACATTATACACAGATCCGTTTGGCAGCCTTTGACAGGTAGCTACTTGGGAATGGAAGGTGGCAGAGCTTAATGAAATATATTAGTGTCATTTAGTCTTTCCAACTCTCTAACAGTAGTTCTAAGAGGAGAGCTCATGTATATCATAATAACGTACCCTGTAGTAGTTGTTCCAGAAGTATAACTGTTCTCATCTTTACTGTAATAACAGTAAAGCTGCATGAGTCATGTCTAAAGATGACATATATTCTTTCATGTTCTTCCCACAGATTCTAATTGCTTGTCTCTCGTTCACTAAACAACTACTTTGGGCAAATGTTGAAGAATGTTGAGTCCATTTAAGACTGAACAGGTTTTCAAACAGGCAAAATATGAGTAAACAAATTGCATTTTTCTATGGGACACTTGACAGTACAGAAATGAGGAATTTTTCATCCTGAAATATATTGCCAAGAGACTCTGATATGGTGCATATTCTTAGTCTGTATTGAAATGATTTTTTTTTAAGCTCTGTGCAGCATATTGCTCTGAAGTCAGAAATACCTATTCTTCTGTCTTGAAACAAAACGTATGAAATTTCAAACAGCTGAAGCATCCTTAGAATCAAACATACAAATGAGACATCATGAAATTCCACTGTAGAAAACTGATATGCTAAGAGGAAAGGGGTATCAAGATCAGAAGATAAAAAGCTAGATATATGCAGAAGTACAATGGTATATTTTCCTGCATATAAGGGATTGTGATGAAAGTAGCACAAGCAGTTAAACAGTTTATAAAACCATAATAAATTAGGAGTATTGTGAAATCCAACAGATGAGCTTCTTGAAAATTTTATGACATATTTTCCCCATGTAGAAACTCACTAATAAAGCCAAATAAACTGGAATTATTTTATTGCTATACATAACATAATAGTTCATGTATTTTTCTGCTGTTTAAACTATTCAGATGTTTTGCCCACAAAACAGATGATTTCGTCACTGTTCCCAACCCTACCTCTCCTTTGTGTCACTACTTCTTATCATGTCCTCATATTCTGTATGCCACAGTTTTCTTTTTCTATGGAGGTTTTCAGGTATATGTTGCTTGCTCTTCTGTCAGTTTGAGAATAACGTTGAGGGAAGTGTGACCCGCCTTTATTTAGCTGAGCTGCCTTTGCAGTATCTCAGTGCATTGTTTATTTGGGGAACAAGGACAAGAGGTTTGAACCAGAGTTATATTCCTGGTGTCATTAGCTGCTGATATGAAATTATCAGAACAGCCTATCGATTCATTTCTGACTTATGCAAGCACCATGATTTCATTTTGTATCTGGAGACAAGGAATCTCTCTCTGCTGCCTGCCTGTCCATAAAATGAGTTCAGTGAGTGTAAAATTCTAGCATACCTGTGAATGGCAGTACTGATTTGGAAGTGTTAATGTGCTGACCTTGCACTCACTAATTCAGGTATCAGTGCCTGTGGCAGGTGGCAGGCATTAAGTTTATCATAACATTTAAAAGGGCAATGGTATTTGCAAATAGGACTGAGTAGACAACTTTAAAGAAAAATAAATCAAAAGGACCAAACTCACAACTCATTACATTAGCTGGAGCAGCTTTGAAGGATTTACTAGTTTCTTCAGTAACATTTGAGTGAAATTAAAAGCACTGGGGTCTGTAAAAAAATAGTCTGTCAATGAAAAGATTAAAGAAATCTTCAAAAAAGAAGGTATTCCTTTGTTTTGCACTCTTCATATTCTGATTTTCGGTAAAACAAGCCTGAAACAGGTTTATATGTCCAATTTTAAATGGTGATCTCATTAAGTTCCGTCACCAACAGGAGTAATCAAAGCCTAAAGCACTGGTATTTGTAGGTTTGACTCTTTAAGCTACTAAGATTGAGCAATAAAAATTCTCAGATCCTAAAAAAGGGAAGATACCTCTTTTCAACAGAAACACATATTAAATTCGGGTTATGATCCATTCTACTAACTCTGAAGATTGTTTCGAATACTGAAATATGAATTAGATCATGCACTCTCTGGAAGGAGTGTCTGGTGGGCATCGTGGCTAATGCAAGCACTCTCCTGGACAGCCAGGATAGTTGTGCAGGGATACAAAAGGTATTCATTTGTTTCATAGTCAACACAGGCAGAGCTGGTTGATTTGCTTCAATTTTCTGGTCCTTTATATATAGCTAGTGCTATTCGTATAGCTTTCAATTGGAACAGATCTGTTGTTCTTTTTTGTTAGAATTAAAAGATTCTTTTAGCCTCATTGTCCTTTAACCATGCCTCTTTGGCAAAAGGTAGCATGTTCAGAACTGAGCTATAATGATTATGTAAATACACAAAATTTGAGGTATTCTTTTTTCTGTCTTTTGGTATGTCTTCTTTTTGGTATTGGCAGTGGTGCAAAAAGGTATTATTTCAATACAGTGATGCAGTTCAGCTTGTGCTAGGTGGAGAACTGCATGACACTATGACAGGGTTAGAAGTCTGACTGCATGAAAGGTTGATAAAGTTCCGTAAATTCACAGTGCATACTAGTGGAAACCTCAAGTGCACTCCTTTATTCTTATGTAGCTACAGTGCTCCCGCCCCTTACTCATTTTTAGGAGAGAGAGAGAAACTTCAACTTTAAGGTTTGCCAGAAATCCTGGAAATTGTATAATGGAATTGCATTAAACTGAAGTTAGATACCCAAACAGAAGATGAGTCAGGGAATATAAGGCACGAATTCTAGTGAGATTGTTCTTCTGAAGTGTTGTGATGCATAGAAAACACCTCATGTTTTTATTTGTTACTTTGTTACTGGTTTTCTGACTCCTACACTTTTAAGTTCTATGTCCCTGACCTAATTAATGAGACATCTTCCATCCTTTGTTGGAGGATGAAGTGTTCTCCATAACCATCTTCTTCCTTTCCTTTAATTTTCTGCAAAAGCTCTTTGTAGATACTTCCCTCCCCCCCGTATTTGTTTTGGTTTGTGTTTTTCCTGATATTACATTGGCAAAACGTCCTGCAGAAAGATATATTTTGGAATAAAAGTTCAGCTTTACAGCAAGAGTGTTTGCAATAATGTTATTTTTTATGTATGTGGTCTCTAACTATTTTATTTTTATATGCTTGAAACAACAATTCCATTTCCTGGTTAGATTTAGTTAATTTTGTGTGGTTTCTGAATTGGAGCTATAAGTGTGCAGATCAGAACCACACAAATTAATCTGTTTCTATATTGGAAAAGATTGTCACTGCAGAAATGCATCAGGCACAGCTTTCCATTTTATTTGTTATTGCTTTTTACTAGGATACTGTCATCTGAAAGGTAGAAATTAAGTGATAAATTCTATAGTAATTCACTGTTAATCACTTCCTATCAATAATGAATACTGTTGTCCTGTTTTTTGCTCATAAAATAAAACCAATGCAGAAAATTTGTCCTAGCACCTATGTCTGATTTAAGCACTTCGTGAAATATTGCCTAAAAATACTTAGAGCTACAACTTTTATTATAAAAGATGTTTATATTAATGATAGTCATTCTCTCTCCTCACAGTGCAAATTAGACTATCAAGCCTGTGTCTCAGGAAAACAAATCTCAGTGAAATGTGAAGGACGTTGCCCTTGCCCTTCTGACAAATCCACAAATACAGGCAGAAATGATAGGAGAGGTGAGTGATGGTAATTTGTATGATATTTTTAATAGCTCATTTCTAGAAGGAAATAAGATTTTGCTTACAGAAGAGTACAGTGATCACAAACACTGATTATTCTTGAATAAAACCAGCTTTATTTTGTTCAAGGTTATTTTCTTTGCTGTGGGTTTGGAAATTGTGCCTACAGTAAAATACCACTGTATTTTTCAAATGCAGCTATTGTAGTGTGAATTATTGTTGTTCTTTTTTTACTCTTTAATACTGCTGAAGGTGCTTATGGCTGCACATAAGACAAATTCTTTCCTTGTTCCTCAGCGTTTTCAGTTGAATATTCAAGAAAATGAAGTGTGATAGAAAAAAAGGAAACTTAAAAGTCCTTGTTACTGCTCATATCATAGGAGCAAGCAGTTGCACTTGAACTATGGAACTATTAGTAAAGACTGTCATATAAAAGTGAGTTCTTTGTTTGAAAAGTCTTTGATAGGAATAAATCAGCTTCCTTTTGGACTATGCACGAGATTAGGCTGCTGGAAAATGCAGTTGCTTTGCACTGCTTCTTAGCCGTTGGTGCAACTGGAGAAAAAAATTTGTGGCTAAGCATATCTTGTACTTCAGTGACTCCCGGGTGACCGAGGAAGGTTGTTGTTAAATAAAACAGGGTACCATCTTTGGTGCTCCTGAATAGAGTGCCATCATAGCATGAGGTTTTAGGCCACCATGTACCTGACTTTGGCAGGAACAGCGTGACTGGATGTCTGCATTTTTGTATTTCTTTGAACTGATCTAGACTGGAGACTTGATTTATCTTCAGACTGATTTAGACTGTAAACTTTAGATTGTATTTTTTTCTTCTTTCTGTGTAGTCCAACTTTTGATGAGTAAGCTAAAAATCTTTATGCACAAATACCCTGAATCCTCATTGGAAATACACCAAAATTAGTTTTTGAAGATTTTTTTTTTTTTCCCTCTAGCAACCTTATAAATATAAAAGAAACCAGCATTACATTCCTGGATTATGTTAAAGTTGGTATTTCAGTATGGTTTAATGCATTATTCCAAATTCATTGTACAAGAGAATCTTATCGTTTCCATGATAAGCTGTAGCTACTGCCAAAACTATTTTTTTTTCCTAGTTTAAAAAGTGAACTAATGTTGTTTTAACAATAAATAGAGATGACCGTTGCAAACATCGAGCTGCGTGCAGGCATACAGTCAATTGAAAAACTGCTCTAAAGCACTTCTTTAGGTCACTTTTTTGGTCTTTGACAGCATCACTGATTGTGTAATTAAATATTAACTGAATATGTGTAATTAAATATTCCCTGTGCTATAAGCCCTCTGCACAATGACACAGCCTTGAGGGTTTTTAAAGCATTAATTTACAATTTCATGTAGTAACTGTAAATAAACAGATAAATCTGTCATCTGCTCACGTTGCCAACCCGAATGAAAAGCACTGGAAGACCCAGCCTTATTGTGGCCCCTTTGATAAGGCATAGTACAGCATTAATGCAGTTGCAGTTTTCCCTACCAACAATTTCTGCATCTCCAGCATAGATGCAGGGATGTTTGCTTAACAGTGGCCGTGAAGTGAAATTAAGATAATAAGCTGAGAAGCATCTCTCTGCGAGTAGCCGGCATACAATTCTCCAGTGTTAGTTTTTGAATATGGTACCATTGCCCTCAGTTTTTACCAAAATAAAATTGGCATTTTCTCTGCTGGAAACTGTTTCCACCTGATGCAGTTATTTTTGTCTTTGTATGTGTTCTTTCAAGCACATTCTATTTTTGGTACTTCTGTACTTAAACACTGAAAACAATCTATAGACAAATTTTATTGGCTTCAACAACATGGAATAGTTTTTAATTAGGAATGAACTCTTCTTGAAGATTTATCCTGCTAAGGGATCAAGATTACTTGTGCTTAGTTATGTAAAAGAGAAAGAAAAAATATCCTATATGAGTACGGGAATTAACACTAATCCTGTCTTGACAAATCGTCAGGGCAGGCAAAATACATGGCTTTTCCAACTGCCACATTTTACTGCAACGTTGAAATTTGAATATCATTTCTTTACAAGGCCAAAGGCCAGGAGACTTGAGAAATATGAAAGTGAGCTGCGTATCATTACTGACATTTCAGCCATTATTGTAACAGAATACAAAATTTCTTATAACTTCTGTTATAAGAACTTTTTTTGTAAGAATACAATTATTTTCTTTAAACGGAACTCCATTAAGTGTTCTAAGCTGTATACGCACATTTTAGTGGCTTAGAAATTTGATGAAGCCAAAGAGGCAAAGTAAGATTAATGCTCCAGTTCCAGCAATAACTGAGGTGAGGATTTCCTAAAATACACCGCCTGTCTAAGACAATTTTTCATTTTTTCAGAGACAAATTCTACTGAATTTTTGGTGTATCTAGGGAGCAAAGTATGCCTATGAACTTTCCCAAAATCGTCTTAGTGCGGAACTCCATACTCCTTTGGGAAGCAAAATTAAACCGCTATTCAGAAAAACAAATTTGCCTCTTCAAATGTGTATGAACCTAATCATAAAATCATAGGAAACTCTTCGTGGGAAGTGAACTCCGAAGTTTATCTAATTCACCTCTCCGATGAGTGGCAGGTGCGGGCATCCTGGTTTTTGTGAACAAAATGGCTTGTTTTAGTGATACATTCAGTAACATTGAACCTGACAGATGTGCAGGGGCTGTTAGATTGAATCCAAAAATGAAAGGGCTGAGAACTTGAGCTAGAATTAGATGTATAAGTTGATAATAAAACAAGCAAGCAAAAAAGGACATAATAAAATTAAAATCTTTCTTTATCATATCTTTGTTTTTGTTTTAGTTTAGGGAAAACAACGGCTATCATATAAACTGTAAACTACAGTAGGTGCTCCAGTAATTTTTAAAAAGAGAAAGAAAAGAAAACCAAATGTAGTGTACTGCCATAAAAAAGAGGGAAAATCTGAAGAGCACCTGAGGCAGTGTTAGAGGGAAGGATCACACAAAGTTAGAAATAAATGAAGATGGGGGGTCTGGAAGAGAGGGATGACTTAGGGAGTTGCATAGAAGCAGAATGAGAAACGTAAACCGGAATGAATGGAGGCACCACCACTAGTGACAGAGGTGTTAATTGAGAGACAAGTGAAGAAGCAGTTATAGGACCCTATCTTATTTTCCAGGCTAGCCTTTGCCTCATGTCCTATTTTCACTCTAATCTCCTTTTCAAGTATGTGCCAGGATTTGGGGCATCCAGGTCACGCTGGCCTGCACAGTTGTGAATGTAGGGATTTCACTGAGCTGGAGTCTGCAGGTCTTTATTTTCCTAAGCTCTTCTGAGTCTTTTTTCCAGTGGTTACGTGGAACCAGAAACTAGGAAGGCTTCTGTGCACTGCACATTTTAAAAGACTGGGGAGACTTCTGTCCCCTTGGCAGTGTCCGGGCACTATTTTTTCCTCCAAATAGTAGTTATGATCCTTTTGCTCTGAGGCATACTGAGCCCTGTCCCTTGCCTGTCGTAGAAAGAATGGATGAGATTAGAAGTTTTACTCAACTTGATTTTATCTTTCACGCTTATTCTCTCACCCTACCACCCAGTGCTAGCTCCACTACAAGTCAGCTTACCTTCCAAGCTGGGAGGTCACTGCTGACCTGGACCAGTCAGGCAGAAAGAAATGTTGGTTTCTGCTGTGCAGCTGCATGCAGTTACCTATCAGGTGTTGCTGGCCATGATCCCTGGGAGTCCTGCAGCGTTCCGCTCAGTGCATCTCACTGATCTCAAGGATTTCTGCTCACTTCCAGCATCTTCCCACCAGCCAGGATCTTAACTGTCTTCTTTCTGGGACCCCTTCTTTCTGGGAAGCCGTTCTTCTTCCAGGACCCATCCTTTCAGTCCCTACCACCCTCACCACCCCAGCCCCCATTTTCCCAATCTAAATAGTCTGTGTGCAGAGGCACAATGCGTGACCAGTCTCCTTATTGTTAGTTCTGTCCCATGTCTCTTTATGTAATGGGGGATTTAATGGAAATGACACTTCTGTTTTATCAAAATTTACACCAGTCCATACCAATTGCAGCTAGCAAGTACCAGCCTTATGCTTGAGGAGTCAAAAGTTCAATTTTAGACATTCACAGACACAGTTAGCTGCTGCCTGTTAGTGTTCACATTTTAAACTATTTTTTGACCTCCTGCAACAGCACATTTATTTGAAGTTTTGTTACATTTATTTCTTAATGTATAATTCACCAACCTACATCTCCTCTTTCAGTAATTTAAAGTGTATTACAAAGCTTTTGGCAGTGGGCTGTTTTGACTTTATTTAAATCAAGTTTCCTTTCAGCCAGCTTTAGATTAAAATATTAACAGCAAAATTTCTTCAGGAAAAATTAGGTGACTTAATAGAGAAATGAGGGTGAAGGAGATAAGGCTTTTCTATCAGAATTTTTTCTTGTCTCATTAACAGATTTTCATTTTGCTTAATGTAATTCGTTTCCTTAAAAAAGTGTGGGTTTTGGAAGAAAAATAGTTTTATTGAGTGCTCTTCTGTCATTTGGCACTTTTTGCTAATTTTAACTTATTCTTCTTTTCAGCTGTGTCTTTTCCCCGTCAATATTTAAGTAACAGTAAATTTTATTTCAGTTTAATTTCCAATTTTCTAGTCCAGTACTGATGCATGTTTGATTTGTACTGAACTGATTTGAAACCTATGAATAAACACTCAAATGGACAAATTTGTGTAACATAAGTACATATTGGAAACATTACTTAAAGACAATAAAAATCTAAGTTTTAAAGCCTGATTGAATAAGTGAGGTTGTGGGACAGTTCTTTCAAGTTCTTAACTGATTTCAAGGCTTTAGTACAGGAGTTTTACTATCCTGTTAGAAAAAATAAATACTTCCTTTTGTAATCTGAATAGTTAATAATGGGTGGAAAACAGCAAGAACAAAAAGTTGAACAAACTGTAGTAACAACTGAACTTTCTGCTTCACAATAATGTTTTATTTTGCTGGATAATATATTCAAAATACTTTTCTCAGGTGCATGAGCTTCTTTTAATATTCATGAACATAATTTATGACTGTTGCAATTGCCTAACAAACTCAGTGATACCTTGGCATGAACCCAGAAGCATTGTCTTGCTTTTTAGTTCATTCAGTGTTGCTTTTGCTATTTTGAATTATTAACAAAATGTAAAATGTATCTCTCTATGGCAGTGAACTCATATGCTCAAATAAAGCATTGTTTGTATGTTTTCATGTTTAAGCCTGGCAAGCATTAGAAATTTATTTGCTTTAGTTTGCAAAGTACATGTGGTGCTTTGTTTGTATCTTGCAGGGTCTAGAAGGCCAGGCTTATTAAGAGGCTTTGTTAATTCAGAAGGAGGAATGAATGCCAATAGCAAAATCCTCAGAGTTTTTAATAGCTGAAAAATATTAGTTCGAGATGTTGCAAGAAAAAAAAGATGAACAATTGAAAGTCATTTTGTACTGTTACTTCATTCTCGTGATATAGGTCAAGACCCATGTTGTCTGTTTTTATTACATAAAGAAATAAGGCAGTCTGTGGAATATATGTCTTAGAAATAAGGGCATAAAGTTTTAACTGTGTTTACTTCTTACATGTCATTTAGTGTATTGTATATGAGGTTTATATATATATATTTACAGTATAATACCTTACATTTTCTAGCTGACTGAAAGTTCTGGCTTATATTGGATAGTGGTTGAGGAGTCAGGGTAGGACTGTCATGAGCCAGGATTTGGATTCATCTGTAATCTCTTTCTGTATGAAATTTACCTTGTTTCCAGTCTTAATAGTTCCTCGATTTCTTTTTTATTAGCATTGTACTTCTATTACTAGTTGAGATATGGAAAATTAATGATATTAGATTGCTAAGTATTTCTTAAAAAAGTAGAGGTTGGTGGACTGAGTTTTATACCCCACCTTCCAGAAACTAAAAATGGAGGTCCCAGACAACAGTCTTCTCTGTGATCAGTTGTAGCATTTAACATCTCTCAAAAGAGGCAGAGTGATGCCGAGGAAGGAGTATGTCAGTCTCTGAAATAGCATTGTTTCACATCCATTCAGAAACTGAGATAGAAAGAGATTATTCACTCTGCCTTAAATGGTACGGCATCATTGCAGACATTTCCTTCTGTTTCTCCTTTACTTGTTACGTAGGTTATATAGAGGCTTATTGACTAAATAAATTTTAAAAATTATACAAGATATTAATAACAAAACCTTCAAGACACAATATGGTGTTGCTTGGACTGTTTTGGTCGGGTTTTTTTTTTCTTGCCTGGACCAAATACCCAGGGTATGTCTCTTTTCATTGTCACAGCACCCTAATATGAGACATCTGGCAATGCAGATGACAAAATCCCACTGGATGTGTCAGTCTAAAGGAAAATACACAATGAAGACATACAAGGCATTTCTGCATTTACAGGAAGATCCTTACTAAACATGTTTTGAATGCCAGTGCACCAGATGAGCGTATGGCTGACAACTCTAACTGTGGTCAAAGACCTTCCAAAAGTATCTTAAGAAAAGCATCCATTGGCAGTTGGCTGGAATTTGCTTTACTCTAGAGTACATACATTGGGAAAGTTAAGTTATCCCTAAATCCAGAAAGCTTGACAGAGTGCCTGTGTTCTGCGTCCCTGTCGAGCTACGCTAACACTGTAATAAATGTGTGCTGTGACATGCCCAGCGTCCTGGTCTCCCAAACAGTCTATTTCAGAGATTTGGGTGATGTGTGCTACAGCATCCTCCTGGATTGTGTCTTTGTATGTCTTTCTTCTCCGTGGGAAGAAGGCTGGGGTTCTGCTCTGTCATAGAATCACGATGCAACTGGGATATGCAGTCATACCCAAAAGCTCAGAATCAGTTGAAGGTCCTGCAGTTCGGAAAAAGCTATAACATTGTGGGTAAAATTTTAAATATCCTTTTTCATTAGCTACTGAAATAGAAGAATTTGCTCTCAACAATTTTTGAACTAATTTCTAATAAATCCTGTGAAAGAGCTCACTTGATATTTTCACTAAAATAACAGAGGTAGACTTATATTCAGGAAAAAAAAAGGACTTCTCTATCTGATCATCTGAGGAGGACTATATAGGTAATACAGGGAGCTGCTATAAATGTCATACTCTTTGAGTCTAAGCTTTTGCCAGAAGGAAGTGAAAAGGCAACATTGCATGCCGGAAGTATTTTCAGTTCGCATATCTGAAAGACTTTAATCACAGAACATAGCTGCTCTCTCAGCTGCATCCTATTTTATACTGAATACTGCTGAATTGTTAATTGCTATGGAGAGATGAGGATAAGTAACAGTAGGATTAAAGACACAGTGGATTCTGTTTCATTCTGTGTGCATCAGTGCATGAAAAACAAATATAGGCACTCTTTTTAAACAAATAGCAAAACAGCACTCTCCCAAATCCTCTTATTTTATTTACATAGCAACATTTTCTCAATACATGACCTCAACCACTCTTCATATAGTACAGGTATAGATGCCAAAAAAGAGCTTTTGTTTTGTTTGTGTTCAAAGAGAACACTGAATGGTTTCCAGACTTCACAAATAAAGAGATTTAGGGCCAAAAATAACATTGTGTTAACTCCTTAATCTCTACTCTGTATTATTACCTTTCAAGGACAGATAGTAATATTTTGTAATTCCCTTTTTCTGTTCTGGAAGATTAACTCCAGGACATCAGTAGAATAAAATCCGTATCCAAACCAACATATACGAGATCAATTAGGCCTGATATTACCAGTGATCAATTATGGGGTAGCCAGGAGAAGCCATTTATATGAGACAATGAGCAAAATTCCCATCTATAAGATGGAGCTCATGCTGTGTGGTCAAGGATAAAATTTAACTTTCAAACCTCAAATAAGACAAAAATAACCCACCAAAGAAAATGACTTTTATTTTATAGTGCTGTTCAGGGTTTATTTACAAATATGTTAGTAGGTTTTAAAATATTTCCCAGAAGATCTAACTATAGCATCTAATTTTATACTGCCATGCTTGTTACAGAAAATAAGTGACTTGCCTATAAAAGAGAAGCATGCTGGTTTTCATCATGGAGAAACTACTCTCAGTTGATAACTTTCTCTGAAGACCATGCACAGTAAATGGAAGGAGGCAGTCTCAGTAGTTTGGGGGTATAGACAGTAGCAACATTTTATACATGTGAGTTAAATTTGCATTAGGTAATTGTCATCTTTCTAGTCTACTGTTTTTCTTGGCCATAGTTTTATGATTCAGTAAAATATTTTGTTATGTAACTGTTACTGCAGTTCTATAGAATACAACATTAAAAGAAAATCTTTACTACTGGCATCAATGTGAATCTTGCCATTGATTTAAATGTAAATAGGCTCTAGCACTGTGACTCAGTTTCCTTGTTAGAGGAAAGGACATTATCTATAGGTAAGCTTTCTTACTCTACTGAAGTTTCTGAACTCTACTAATGCTTCTGAAACCTTTAGTGATATTTAAAGATGCCACAAAGCTACAGTGTGTTATTGTATATCCATTTGAGTTCTTTAGAGGGTATTGACTTAGCAGTAAATGTCCATTTTGCTTTTATTGCTTTTTATACTATAATACATAGCATTCACTTTTATATCTCAAAGCTGTTCATCTTAGATCTATATTTGTCCAGGCATGCAAGCTAAAATATTGTTTTTCACTTTTTTAATTCATTATACACATTTACAGTAATGTTATCCTGTAAGTATATGTTATATATAAATGGAAGCTCGTTGAAGGTAAAGTGAAAATTGATGCATTGTAGATTTTTACGCTTTGAAATTCAGTCAGGCTAATTCATTAACAATGTCTTTTTTTTCTCTCTGCTGTATATAAGCTGAATTATAAACCATATTTTACTTGATCTTTAATAGGAATTACTATTGTTTAATCAGATTTTAGTGCTTTAGTATCTTTATGTTTTATAAATGTTAGGGTTTTTTCTAAGATAGCAGACTAATAATTTTAGCCAGAATTCATTTGTATCTGTAAATGATTTCTGTATCTACGGTATAGAAAGGCAATTTGCTAGCACAAAAGTATTGTATTATTGTATTTGTAAAAGACATTTATTTAATATTCATTACTGTGTTTGTGTAATAACAGAAACTTAATGGAGCCAATTTTATTGTTTATTCCTTCAATGTTAAGATAAATTTTCTTCATTAATCTTCTTTAGATTCTTAAACAGAATATTTTTTTTGCTTGAGTGACGCTGAGCCAAGTAAAATTGTCAGCAGCATCTTCTTTCATTAATCAAACTCCATGTTAAGACTTTCTAAAAAGAGACTTCTCCATCATAATTAGTAGTAATGTGATGTAGTGTGATTAGTAGCAATCTAACGTGGTGTAGAATGACAGAGACTGTGTTTGGAATGAGAAGGTGTATCTGACCTGCAGGCCCACAATCCCCTGGTCCCCTTGTCATCTAGCCTGGGGCTTAGCCAGAGCACGTACCTGGGCTTCCCTTCCATGGAACCCGGGGAAAGATTGGAATGAGGGTTGTGGGCTGCTTGCCAGGTCTTGCCCGTATGTGATGTGGAAAAGCACACCTCAACTTGGCAGATGGGAAGCTTTGAAGACCCCACAGTTCAGTAAGGTGGCTGAGGCTAAACGGTAAATTGTGTGAGAAATACGAAGGACCTGTGGCTGTGTTTGAAGGACTGGGGAGATGGAGATGCAGCTGTGTAACCTGTTGTTAGGCTGTAGAGGTGACTTCGTCATTTTTGCTTCAAATGCATGAGTTTATCCTGTAATTTCAAACTTCTCTTGCATGGAAAAGGGTGTGTTTGTTTTGTTTTAAACACCTCTACAGTTCAAAAAAGATAACTGGAATTGGTTAGTCATTAATAGATGGTCTTTTGGCTAAAAAGCAATTTTTGCTTTTGCTTTCTGTTCTTACAGGGGTTAAAATACTTGGGAACAAGGGATACAAATATGTCTTGCAGAAAAGAAGCGATACCACAAATGCAAGTAGAACAATGAGGCAGAGCCATTCTAGTAAAAAGTGTACTATGAATTGGAATCGGAGTGGAGCTGATAGTGTAGGGAAAAAAAAAAAAAGAAGGTAGCATGTGTTTGAACAGTGATTTATATTTTTTTTAATTCTCTGCAATGAAGTTATAGTTGTAGAACAAATTAAAATTCCATTGAACTTGACTGTTAGAAGGAAGAAGTGAAGGATTAAGGGGAGATTGTCCATTCCATAATAGTATAGTCTATATAAAAAAGGGCTAGAATGCAAAAAACCTGTTTATGATGTGTTTATGAAAAATAACCCCCATAACACTGCAGAACATGTTCAAGAATGCTGGGAAAAACATTTTATTGTTGTTAGGATTAAGTGAAATCCTGAGCAAGGTTTGTTAGCCAAGTGCTTGTCAATATTACAAAGAGCAAAAACACTAAAGGGAAAGCTGGAATGTTGCATACCTATCACTGGAAACAGCTCTTTGCTCACAATTCCAAGCATCTTTGCAACAGCAGTCTTCTCCAGAACCTCTTCCTCTTTGCTTTTCCTTTGGGCTGCTTTATTATTTCCAAGTCCTTCCAGTGTTTTTGTCTGCTTTTGGATACTCAAGTCTACACAGCTTTGTGAAATCCAAGTATATGATGTCCCCAAATTTACATTTAAATGGAAAATTCCTCAGGTGTCAAGGCTGTGGAAAGCAGTTGTAGCCTGCTGTGGTGGGCTGCACTTTGAGAAGTTGCTTCTCATGTTTCTTCTGTTACCTGCAAATGGGCATTTAACTGGCAGATCCATCCCTGTGTTCAAAGTATTTGAATAATAGAGTTTTTAATTTCTAACTGCCTAAAATAATGTGAGTGCTGCATCTCTGCTCACCATGGGAGTATTTTAATCACAGGACACCAAGGGCATGTATGTCCTATGCCAGTTGCACCTTTGAAAACAGGCATGTGTGTTTGAGGACATGAGCACAGCTGAGATTCCTTGGTGGCCTTGTCCATCCTGTCCATAGGGAGCAATTTAAGGGGGAACTTCCCAAACTTCATCTCAAGCAAAACCAGCTGGTTCACTGCAAATCAGTATGTGAGAGTGAACTTACACGCATGGGATGGACACTTAAGAATTTTGATGCATTGCCTGTTGTTTAGTCCTGGAGTTCTATGGGACTGTTCAAACACTCAGGGCCATTTAGACACTCTGGCTCTTTTTAGGTAAAAACTCTATATGTACAAGATGAGTAATTAGTCATTCAGAATTGTTTTCATACTACTACAAAGTATTCATATACTTTTCACAAAGGAAAAGACTTCTATACAGGAGATTGCTTTAAATTGATTTGTTATTTTGATAGTTTTGATTAGCCTGGTTGATTTCTTTATTTCCTTTCCCCTTGTTTTTTAGTAGGGAAGAAAAAAACAAAACCAAAATCTCATAGTAAATATGTCTTTAGAGGCAAAAATGTTACCTTCAGTGTATCATCCTGTGGTTTTGTGTGTGATGCTGCAATTTTAAGAGTTAGACAAGCCATTATGATGAAAGAAGATAATTAATGCTGTTTAATTTTATGTTTGATGCTCATTTATTTTAACCTAGGTCATTAAACAATCCATGAACAATTTCAGTTCTAGACTCCCCAAAACATCCAAATTGTTAGGAAAGTTCAGTCTGTGTAGCACAACAAACTCTATTAAACTATTTTAGATAGTCATGAGAGCATGCTTTTTTTAGGATATGTTCATTATCTTCTTTTGCTCTCTGCTAACCAGCTTTTATGGATTATAAAGCTGGAAGCTTAAATATAGTCCAGACCATTAAAATGGTGTTGCATTCGATTATAATAGCTATAATTGCCTTAATTATGTAAATGAAGGGGCCTTGCCAATCTTATGATACATTAAAGGCTTTAGAAGTGTGTCACAGTAGTTCTATTGAGAATAAATAACCCAAGAGATGCAGATCGTATGCTAAGTATCTGGATCAGCATTATCTTTCTGTTCATGTGATGTACGAATAAGCTAACAGGATGCTGTTATGTTTGTGTCTCAATTACTGATGTGATGGTAATATTTTTTACTGATACTATTTTTATACCATCAATATGCAGTTATATTTAAAAGTCTTTCGTTGCTCATCAATGGGAGATAACTGCTAGAAAAATACTTACTTTATCAGCTAATTATTTTAATCTAGTTTATTTGCCCCTCCTGCTTATTTTTGGAAAGTAAATTGGTGCCAATTGTATAACCTACTGCTGAGGTATTCGGTCCTGTAATTATGTCAGAGCTTACTGGATAGCGAAGCTACTTGAGATCCTTAGGAAAGTCAGGAATGGACTGATGATGGTTCAGTAGCTTCTGAAGGCATGTTGGATCAGTGAGTTTCACTGAGTTGTCTTCAAGTAGGATGTAAACCCAGTGGTGTTTAAAGAACATGTGATACCCTTTTTGACACCAGTTCTCAATAACAGTAATTGAATCTTTAGTAGTTTAGTTTCCTGTTTACTTCACAATTTCGACTGTGCTATGCTCCCTGTTAAATAGTTGCAGTATCACTTTTCTGAAGTGACTTGTTTTAATAGCTGGCACAATTTTGATATTTTCTTCAACATATCAAAGTCCTTTAAAAGCCAGGGATTTAAAAGTCTGTCTTTGGCAGCTATTGTTAATGTTTCTATAGTTGCTACACTGAAATTGATAGAAATAAAATGTGCTAATTACAGAGTTAATATCCTAGTGATATGATGCCACTTTATTAATTGTTTTTTGTTACTGTTTTTTTCTAAGATGCACGTTGGATCTCAGGCAAAAATGTAAATATTTGTTTTGAAGCTGACTTCTGTGATGAAAATTAATTTCCACTTAAGCTAACTTTAAGCAAATATGCCAATAACTTATTATGCAAGAAAAGAATTTCACCTAGTATCAGCGTGTTGTTACTTGGTTGCACAATTCCCTCTTTCTTGCAATAATGAAATTTAATCAGTTCTTACACATAAAAGTACAAATTTTCACTAAAAAAAACTTGCTCACCTTTCCTGAGCATACAGACAGAAGAACAATATTGATTTACTGTTTCACTTTTACTTTCTTTGTATAAATACTTGAACTTTCTTTCACAATTGAGAACCATTCTTCTTTTGGTTGGTGTAATGTTTTGAGGCACTAGTGGAACAGTTTATGTGGCTAGTGCATATTCAGTGATGTACTGAAGACGCTTATCTGTGCGGTGGAAGTATGATGACACTTAGGCCATGTTCATGTCATCTGATTATCCTGCTAATTTCAAGCTGTCATAATTTCTAAAAGTTTGAAAAGATGATGCAATGCTAAAAAGAGATTTAACAATATGCCTCCTCTCCAGGGTAATCCTTACACGCTTCTGAGTATTTGTCTTAGAAAATACACTGTTGCTTAAAAAACCCTCAGCATTATTCTTCATGCCTAATTGTAATTTTATAATTTTCTCCAAGTCCTGCTAGCTTTGAGTCTTCATGTAGGTTACTATAGCTTTACTCAGAGACTTGGTAAGAAAAGTTAAACAAATATACACTAGTATTCACATGATCTAAATCTATTTCAGGTGATATATTTTTATATCCCCACTACTTTCACTACCAAAAAGGCAGATTTTCTATTTGTAAGTAATAAAATAGCTTTTTTTTGTGTACTCTTCATGAATCAGCATTATGAAAACATATATTAATAAGATTATTAGATAGATACTCTGTGGCTCCAATTATCATAATTACCCGACTGTGTTGCTTTTTATCTGCTTCAAAAAATACAGTATCAATTTTAATTTTTTCTTGATATATTAATTTTATATCCCAGAAGCAGGCCACTTGACATGTCAGAAGTCCTCTAAATAAAACATTAAAGCCTTCATGGAAAAGTAAAAAACCCAACTTCTTCCCTGAAGGCACTAAGATCCATGAAATTAACTGTGGCATCTGTTTTAATTGTTGTTCCTGCTGATACTGCAAGATCAAGTGCTATAGCCACCTTGCATGCAAGCATCAGCAGTTGTTCAGTTGTATCAAATTGTAAGCTTTGGCTCATTAGCATGGTGGCACCTTTATAATAGTCTGAATGCTAAATGAAAAGCCTTCAGCTTTAAAACATAACGACCCCCTAAAATCAAATGGCTTTGAAAAACAGGTTTGTATTGTGATTTACTAGTACTGAAATGTGGTTTTGTATGGGGGGGGAAGAAAAACCAAAACAATCTTCTATTTACCATTGATAAGAGTGCAAGGCAAGTCAGAAGAAATCCTGGATTTATATATGTTGAATAATAATTCTTATCAAAACTGTATGCATTATTTATCCTGTGTATAATAGAGGTCTTTTATTTATTCCTGAGATTCTTAATAGCAGGAGAGCAAGAAACATTTTAAAAGAGAGTTGTAAGCACAGCTTCAGGGGAAACTAAGTAATTAAGATGGTTTTCTTCTGCTTTGTTGTTTCACCAGGATTGTCTCCTTATCTGAATTTAGGTGTAGATGAAAGTTTTAAGCAGGTTTTTAACATGGTTTACTATGTCTTGTAGGAATCTGATCTTTTTATTTGAGTCTAGTTTTCTTTTAAGGTCAGTACTTGAAGTTGATCATCCCCTGTATTTCTGCATGCACAGTTTAAGAGGATTAAAAGAAATGTCAGAAGCCACTGATATGCTGTTTTATTTAGTCACCTTCTCTCTAAAGGTTTAACTTCAGAAGCCGTACAAAAAGAGCAGATAGTTTTAACAAAGTGTATATAGAGCATATAGTTTTAACAAGAGTACTGCTGCAGCTCAGAAAAACAACGAAAATACCATTACTCTTTCTGCTCTTTTCTTTTGAAACAGATAGGGCAGTGGAAAAATGAAACAGAGTAAAGTTTCAATAATATGAAACAGGGACAAATTGTTGCTAATATTTTTGTCCCTGGCAAATTCAAGAAAGACCAACAGGCCTTGCTCTTAACACCTGTCAAATGAAGTAATAGGAAAAAGGATAGTAATAAACTTAGGATCTTAGTTATTGTGTTGCACCCCGTTTGAATCTATCCAAGAGGAAAAAAAAAAAAGACAGTACGAGTATATCGAAGTCAGTTGGGATGTTTCTGACAGTTTAATTGGTCATTGGATCTGAGCTAGACTTTATAGAAAAAAGGATACATAACATTAGGAAAGCAAGTTAAAAAGAAAACGACTGCAGATTGGAATAATTTGGCTTCCTTGAATTCAGGAAGAGTTGTCCACCAGCTCTAAAGTTTACTAAGAAATAGTATAGAAATATTTTTTCTGAGTCAAAAGCTGAAAGTAGGCAACAGTATAAAGCGTGTCAAGGCTAAAGGATGGAGGCCGTTGTCAGAGACCAGCATCTGTGACAGTTTGCTATTTAGAACAAGAAAGCTACGAACCAATTCAGTTGTTCATAAAATTATTGTGTACATGTGTTTATTTCTTCACATCTCTACAATTTCATTCTCTAGGGTTAAGGGTAGATTTTGTTATGCAAGCATTGACTTACCATGTCAACGGTTGATCCAGATAGTAATTTAATTATTAGTGAGAGCTGTCACTGACTGTAAGGATTAGCAGTCTGGACCTGTTACAGCAAGCACCTCTGTAGTGTTCATTTGTGGGCAACATGAATATTGTCATGTAGGTGCAGTGATCACTCTTACCTATTCAACCAGACTGTCAGGATGTTCTTAACATACCCTTTGGAGGGTTTTAGAAGTTTATTGATGTGAGTGATACTATGGGACTGATTTCTTTAGCTTATTGAAAAAGGTTCTCAACGTTGGCAGGGATTTAGGAGTGAATATTGAGTAAATATAGTAAAGGAAAACAATGTATCTTCCTTTCTGGCTGAAGTATATCCCCTTTCCTGAGAACATCCCTGTTTTCTTATGTTGAAGAAGAATACATTACTACTTTCCTTGTCTTTTTCCTTTTTGTAGACAACTTTCCACTGTTTTTGAATGTACTGTGTAACACTTCACTCTGCAAGTGAGAAGTGTAAGGTATTAGTCCGTGTAAGTTAGGGTAAGAGAGTTAGGGTGAATGATAAGCATTAAGTTGCTCAGTTATCTTGTTTGTTTTGATATTTTAGTTTGTTGATATTATTTGAAGTTACTTTAGTCTTTCACGTAAAGATTTGTAAGAAGTGATTGATGCCCAGTGTCATAAAGATTGAAAGTAAAGTTGTTTCCTTTTTCTTTTTTTTCTTCTTTTAATTTAAACTATTTCTAAACTTCTCCAAAATATTGGGAGAAGTTTAAAATCAGTTGTGTTTTGTAACAGCAGACTTTGATCTTACCATGGGGTCAGGCTTCTGATTTGCTGTATTTCTCTTCTCAAAACCAANAAAAAAAAAAAAAAAAAAAAAAAAAAAAGAAGGGGAAAAAAAAAAAAAAAAAAGAGAGAGAGAGAGATGGAAAACTTTGCTTAGTTTGAAGCAAGGAGACGTGAACACCCTTTTTTCCTAAAATAACCTGTGCAACCAACACAGAGAATCTGAACAAAGATCCAGAAAATGAGGAATTACACCACAACTTCAGCCGATCTTTGTTAAGATGTTTGAAATTATCAGTAAAATGCTTTTAGTACCATACTTTCATTAGGCTACACACCAATATTACAGAATCACAGACTCACAGAGTGGTTGAGGTTGGAAGGAACCTCTGGAGGTCATCTGATCCAACCCGCATTGCTCAGGCAGGGCCAGCTACAGCTGATGTCCCAGGACCATGTCCAGGCAGCTTTTGACTATCTCCAAGGAAGATTTCACAGCCTCTCTGGGCAACCCGTTCCAGTGCTCAGTCACCCTCACAATAAAAAACTGTTTCCTGATGTTCAGAGGGAACATCCTGTGTTTCACTTTGTGCCCGTTGCTCTTTGTCCTGTCACCGGGCACCACTGAAAAGAGCCTGGCTCTGTTTTTGTTATGTCCTCCCTTCAGGTATTTATATACAGTGCTAAGATCCCCTTGAGTTTTCTTCACCAGGGTCCCAGCGCTTTCAACCTGTCCTCATATGAGAGATTGTATTGATCCACAAAAAGTAAAGCAAAAAACCACATTTTAATTAGCTAACCAAAGTTGTCTCACTATCATAATAGCATTTCATGATTGTTTTTGTCATATTCAACGATGATTAGTGAGATGATTTTGGTTAGCTGTGAAGACCTGTGAAAGAGAAAAAGCTTTTAAAAAGATGTTCAGAGAACTATAGTTTATATATATCTATACTTACTCAATACTAAACTTAGCTCACTGTGCTTCTGTGTGCAAATATATATATTCCTCCTTTAGCCAAAACATAGAGAAAGAAACACAGTCTGATCTCACCTTTTTAAGGAACACATTGAGAAATGAGTACTGCAGCATATAACGTAAAATGTAATCATGAAACTGTGTTTTATAGCTCAAAATATATCTATCACAAAAAGTCGTTGTCATTTTAAAATGGTGATATAAATCCATATATTTCCTAGAAAGCTTGATACAATTTACAGTGCTTCTAGATTTATATGTTAACTTACATCGGAGTTCCTAATTATGAGTAATGTCTTGGGAAAAAAATTATATTGTTTGCTTACATACGGACACAATGCAAAAGTCTATAAAGCTTCATATATACATATATAAATCTCAGCTTTATATGCCAAATACAAGCACATCTTTTCCAGTAGCAACTAGAACATTGAAACTATTCTGTGGAACCGAGCATTGTGATGTACTTTGGAGAGTAACATAGCCACATACAAGATATAGGGAAAAACAGAATCATTAGTAGTCTAGAAACCTAATGTATTTTCTAGAATATAAGCTCATAAAAAGTGTTTGCAAATAATAAAGCCTGCAAAACAGTGTTTGCTTTCCATCTGTTTTAGCCACAGTGATGTAACATTCAATTTAATCTGACTTAAGCTTTTTAATAGGGTAATGATTTATTCTTGACATTTGGACAAAGGACGCAAGGAATCTCGGAAGTAATTTTTAAATTCCTAGCCGTATACATTTGTATGTAGAAGAATGTTGACTATACATACGGAAGGATAAAATTATACTGAATTTCTTTACTGCAGAGGTCATCAGATAATTGCTGAATCTACTATTCCGTGTTACTTTCGCTTTACCTCTAAGCAAGATTTCTTCTTGAGCAGTTTGTTCCAGTGTATCACATGGAGGCAGACACAAGACATTCTGTTACATAAAATGAAAAGTGAATAAAAAATTCTTATCAAACAATATAATTGCTCATCAACATTCTTCTGAAGGATGAAAAGTTCCTTTTGCAGTGGAAGCCAAAGAGTGAGTATGAAAACAAAGTACATCTGCCCACTGTGATCTTTGTAGTGTAACAAACGTACTGAGTGTAAGCTTTTCAAAGAACTAAAATATAAGGGAATACTCTAAGACAAAAGAGAATCCAAAGTAAAGAATTTGAAGGCTTTATTTTTGGTAATAATGATTATTGCCAATATCTTATTTTTTGCTATTAGTCTCTGAGTGTTCAACTGCATTTTTTTTTTTTAGACTGAATATGTTTAATACATGAAATATCAGATCATTCCAATGCTAAAAGGGAAGGTGGTTAGACATGGACTCAAAAATTATGCATATCTACATTTTTTTCTTTGTAGCAATTGTGTAAATGTCAATCAATTAGTTTAGATTAAAATGCTCAGCATCTTACCTTTTTGTAAAAAAAGGTTTACATTTTAATATTTTTCAAAAGAAAGAATACCTATTAATTTGCTCCAGAACAAAATTCATTCAATAACAGTATGATAATTGTAAAAGGTATTTTGATACAGAAATATGTGCAGACTGACAAATATATCATTTCGCAGAAAACTTTTCAAGACCAAAGGGATTAAATGGGACACACATATTACATGCCGTACAAGAAAATTTAAAAAAAATGTGTGTGGCTCATTAGCTCTTGACACTTCAAAATATGAGAGACTAAAGAAAGAAACAGCTTAGAAAGGGGAGAAAGGTAAAAAAAGAAAATGTGAATAGCAAAGAGATGCTGATTGTTTAATTATGCCTTTGGCTCGGGTGTGCAGTTTTGTGCCCACCAGGCATGTGCTTGGCTGCCTCATGTAGAAAGAAGAGAGGAAAGGAGCTCCCTGGTATTTTTTATGTCTAGATTCAACCATCTGTTTGAGTTCTTAACTTCTGCTGAAGAGCTTACCTATTTTTTTTGTGTGTGATAAAGGAAACAAAATCTAGATACCTAATGTACCTAGTTGACCACCTTTCAGGGAGGTTTTGGAGAGTTTGTGTGAATTGCTCCCCCATGAGCTGTTGTCACTGCCTATATCCTCAGGAAGTTTCTTCTGATTATCATCACTGTTGAGTGACTGATAAGCAGAGGAGCTGTTGCTTACATCTTCTTCACAGGTGATCAATGTCAATGTCTTTGGAAAATGTCATAGTTTCTATTTCCTTGTTTAAGTATCTTAATAAGAATTATTATCTTACTGTCTGACATATTTGGGCTTAAAGCAGTGACTAGACATTCAGTATCCCTTTATTTTATTTTGGTAAGCTATTTACTTACATCAGGTATTTTTATACAGCAATGTCATGGTGGTAGGGGGATCATTTTTAAATTTAATGGACTAGGCGTCGTACCACGCTGTTTTTTGGACACAGCTCCCTCATGCTGTCTCATATTGAAAGAAACAATACTGCTAAGTCAATAGGCTTTACTTTAATCTGATTGCTAAGTTATGATTCTATTTATGAATCTGTCCACTTAATTTCTTGTTTAATACACTTGCCCAAAATATGGTATAACATCTTGAGGCATCAACAACAAAATCCACAGATTTACTTTCTAGTATCAGGAAGATAATGACAAGAAATTCTATTCTGTGTCTTTAAAATATTTTTTTCCTCTCAGCCTGCACAGCAAAACCATTTTCTTGTAAAGTTTAAAGCTTTAATGAGTTTTTCTGTTTTATTTTTATGTTCTGAGGCTTAAACAATGATGTTATGATACCGTGGTCTGTCTGTTCTGATTGTAACTTCTCATTTCAACTTGGAAAGGATACAGTTCAATGTAATTTTTTTAAAAAGAAATCCCTCCACAGCTCAAGTTACTGGCTAATTTCAGAAATTACTAGTTGAAGTTGTACTGAATTTTTTTACATAGAAAGTTAAACTAAATTACCATGATGGCAACTGCTGGCCATGCTACATCATGTCCTGCAACAAATTTATTTAATCTTCTTAGATTCTCATTTTCACTTACTCATGTATGATTATCAGTAGACAACACTTACAGCTGTCTTTGACTTTTTAACAGGTCTTTAGTCAACTGTGGCGAAATCTTAAAAATGGCTATAACCTTTTTGCATACACTGCAGTCCTGTAATCACTGCAGAATTAGTGGTGATGCTTTGAATTGTCTGCTCTCTGCTGCTGCGTTCAGGGCTGAGCCAACAGACTGAATGCTGTGCTCTTCAACTGGTTCTGCATGAAGTCAGATACCTTCACGTTAATAAAATTTTAACATAAAGTATCAATAAATGTAAACTAATTAGGTTTTCTATTGAAGAGGATCAGGGAACACTCCTAGCCTGTTTTGCTACATGTGCTGAGGTGTTGATCTGTGGTACTGTGTCAAAGGAGCACGTATAGGGTCTGCTGTTTACTGTCCCTGTCTGCGATTAAAATCAAATCTATAATCCATTTTGGATTTGTGTTCTAGGGGCTGCAGAAGGAACTATTATAAAAAAACCACACCACAACACCCAAAACCCAAGCCTGCAAGTGTCTTAACATTATAGGAAACGACCAAGCTTATAAGTCAAGTTTGCACAAATGTTAAATCAAGTTAAATCAAAAAAGCTCCAGAGTGGTCACATTTTAGTTGTAAAATAATACTTAAAGCAATTTCCTGCTGATCTAATACTGTAATTCAGTAATTACTCTCTATACTTAATGACCTTTTCAATGTACTTACTACATCCAGTCCTACTTAAAACAATAAAACCATAAATTAGTCTTCCCAGATTGACTTTAAATTATAACAAAGGTAGTCTGTGTTGTGTACGGTATGTTATAGGGTTATGTTATATTTATTCTTCATCATAGTTACCAACTCGTCGTCCGTGGGCAACCATAGCAACTCTTCTTGTTGCTGAAACAGGAATTCAATGCAAAATGAGACTAAACCAGCAATTTTCGTTATAAGTAGCTTGCATATTAAGAAATAATAGCAATCTTGGCTCTTAAAGTAGAAACATATGTTGATGATATCTATTTGTAATACATACAGACAGCAAAAACTGAAGAAAATGCAAAGTCCACTCTGGTATTCAAGTAGTAGGCACACTATAGCCTTCAAATCACAACTGTCAAACCGGGAGGAAGGGTGGGCTTTATGCAGTAGACTAATGAGCTTTTTCATATTGATTGAAGGAAAAAACTGGCCTTACTGAAATCAGCAACAAAACTCCCAGTAAATGGAACCAGGATTTCCATTTGTGTAATGAAATAAGAGCTATAGAGAAACTCTCAAACTTGGGCCCACTACCGTGCAAGTAAATTTTCTTGGTGGTGCCTGCTATTGAATCCAGTAATACCTGCACACATTTGTTTCACGTTGCTAAACAGGAATCTGCTGTACTCTGCAAGTCATTGAGGTGCGGTATCAGCATCTTGAAACAGAGGCAATGAGCTGTGCAGACAGGAAAGAAACGTCATTCTGAGTTCAGTGCAGTGATAACAAAACCACATGGGTTTTTGACCACAGTTGTTTCACGTGTAAATGTCAGTGCCTTTATCTTTAAAAACTAGCAGAATAGCCTAGTGATCCAGCTGGCCCAATAGAATATAATAGTTTCTCAGGACTCTGTACTGCCATGTTGATCTTAATGGTGGTCATTGTTGCAGGAAGACCTGAGAGCATTATTATTACTACTATTGTGTGACCACCGAAATTCAGATATCACTGTGATATATTTCTGCACATTTCTCTGTAGTTAATTATGTGTTTTCAGAAATACAAAATCCTTTTAAGATCACAGCCCACAAAGGGGAAAAGAGAAACATGCATGAAATTGAAGTTCAATGACATAAAATATAGCGCTATCTGAATAATAACTAGAAAATTATGTTAAAAATCTTTTGATGGAGAACAGAAGAGTCTATGTGAAAAATAGACATAATTTCACACTATAAATATTTCTTACTGCTCTTACTAAGATATCTTCGACACCATTGTCAGTAGACATTTGATTGTTTCTTAAAATAATTAAATATTGGTTTTGGTTTTCTCTTTTAAAGCCTTAGCTATTGATGCATTATTTTCACTCTTCCTCACCAAGTACTGATGTTACTGACAGTTTAAACAGTGTCATGAATTTTGCAAACAGTACAGAAGAGGAATGCCATTATTAGGGGTAATAGTTGTTGCGAAGTCTCAAATGCAGTGGTGAAAAGGTTCACAGTTGATGACGTTTGGCAGTTCCTTTCAGCTGTAGGCAATGGTGCTGATAATCGTGCATCCAGTTCAAATACCTTTCATGCTTTGTGATTAACAAGCAAAATTATAACTGAATAGATTACTGCCTCTAATTGTCCGTACTCCTTTTGTCTTGAAAGGTCCTTAATCACCATATGAAAAAACAATGTACATTCTTATTGTATAGATTTTTGTCTACAATACAATACATTTTATTGTACAGATTTTTTTCAAAAAAGAATGTCATATTTCTTTAAGCAAAAAGGTTATATTTTTTATTTTCTTTCAATGGACTGTAAGTTATGAAATGTCATTTTGCATTCTGAAAAATGTCAACAAAATTGTTTAAACAACCACCAAGATGTCTGTTGGTCGGTGTTAGCATTCCCTTCCTCTTCAAAGGAGCAAGTAGTTGGTCTAGACAGCACCAAAGTGGGGATGAAACTCTGGCTGTACTGAAATCACTACTACTGATTTCAATGTGATGAGTATTTCTCTAAATGTCAGAAAATATGCCAGGATCTTCACCATACCCTAATATCATAAGAAGTTTGCTTAAAGATATAGTGGTCTTTGTTAGCGATATTAGCTTTGTTCTGTTCTGCGTACAAATGGCGCTTATTTGTGCCTGCTGTAAGCAGCTCCTTTCAAAAACTTTTGTACTTGCACGATAGCCATGCAGATAGACTCCATGCAGGTAGACTGCAGCTTGAAAAGAAGCATTTCCTAAATTATGTCATGATCCCGAGACTGATACCTCATGGTGCTTGGTTTCCATCTGGTGTTGTTTAATGTCACAGATCACCTAGGTTTACTCTGTGTATTCAAGATTCTCTGTAACGCACCCATCTTGTATGAGGATTGCAAACATAAAAGATGACTTGATGGTTTTCTTTGGACCTGGGTCCTTCTGAGAATGACCATTTCTTGTCCATGGTTTGCAGTAGGTGAGTTGATAGAAGGACAACAGCCATCATGTACAACGTTGATATCTCTCAGAGCAGAGAGAAACAATCAGAAAGTTGGGTGTCTCAGTGAAGACGAGTTTTAGGGATGTAAGGACAGCTGGTTAATGTTAAACTAGCATTGTATTTTATATTCAATGTATTTGTACTTTTTTTTTTCTCTAATTTTGTATCTAAAAGCATGACCTGAAATTTTATTTTAAAATTTGTGGATTTTTTTTATTACATGTGCCTTCAGTTAAGGCCACCAAGAAACAAACCAGATTAGTTTTACTAACTATATAGATTCATATCTGGCCTTAGAAATCCTTTGTGCGCAAGTGGTTGGAGACCAGGCAAGTGCTTGTTCTGTTGTTATGTGCTTCACTATGCATTGACTTTTTCCCATTCTTGGTGACTGAGTACTGGGCTAGATGAGCCTTTGGTCTGGCATACCACTGTCACTCCTACATTCTTCCATAACCCCCCGCAGACCATGTCTTGTCAGGGGCTAAGTTTTGAGAAGTTGGTTCCAGTATTTATAAGCCATATCCATTTTACAAAAAGAAAACGACTGGAGACACTGCCTGTTTACCTGGCTCAAGCAAACAGTAGAGTCACATAAACAGTGATACAGAATGTTATCACTATCCTGTTGTGTTGGCTACAGAGCAATTTCTTAATAGGGTTTGCAACTTGTGCTTCGTAAGTTTACCCTTACGGGATAACAAATAGATAGTGAATAGATTTTAGGAGGATCTTGATCAAGCACATTTTTTCTCTGTGTCCTTTCATAAAAATAAAGTCTGTATTTCCTTGAAACATGAAATCTGCAGATAGTCAGAAATGATCAGGTTCTGCATTATATACCCATTTAAATTCTGTGAACTCAAGACATCTCTGAGCCATGGATCAAACAGGAGGAAAAGACATACCATGAAAATATCACTCTTTCCATGGCACCTGTGAACAGCTGCTCTTGGAGACAAGACATGAGGCTTGGTAGAGTTTGGTCTGACCATAAGCAGCCATCTTTACTCACCGCTCTGCGGTCTCTGAATTGTCATTCTTAATGATGGGATGTTCCTGTTTTGCTGCATTTGCCGTAGTCAAAATTTCCTTCTGTCTCCTTTTCCTGTCTAGTAAGCTTGTTCTCCCTGCAAAGGAGTCTAATGGAGTATGTTCACTTGCAGTTTTACATTCTTTTCCTTAGTTTTTCTTCCTTTTGCAGATTTTCTGATTGAAACCTTATTTTCCTCTCTGATGGGCTCAAATTGTAGTACGTACCGTAGTTCTTGTTCAGCTGAGGGACACTGTGCATTTCCTAGATGCCATAGGAGGTGTACAGATATCAGAAGAAGTTTGGAGACCATACTTTCATCTTAACAAAAGAAATGTCATCAATACTTCTAGAGAAAGTTTAAAGATTTCTGAAATCTTAAGTGGCAGCGTTATAACTCTGGATTTCCTCAGCATTGTGTTGGTGTTACTGCAAGTGACAAAAGCTATAAAGTGTCTGGTGGCCTTGCACATTAACTTCACTGAGTGCTTCGAATTTGTTAAACTTATATGGGTTCTTTTGTTGCCAATTCATATAACTTAGTTTCTATTTTTGGTGTCTCGGGTGACAATTTTTTATCCCTTTGTTTAAGACCTCTGTCTTTTATAGAGTTTAGGAGAGTTACTCAATGCAGCTGGTCAAATGGCAGATGTCTTCTATTTCTTCCCTTGTAGTCTTTGTTCAATTTAAATGGAAAGGCTATATAGATGAAGAAATTTCTATTTTGTTGCTCACTAACAGGGTATGTTAGAGCAGGAAAGCTTAGTTTAAGCTTTCCAAAAAGCACAAGCTGTTGCAAGGTTCAATTGGGTATCTGTATTGTGTCTACATGCATGGACCCTGATCTGTAATAGGAAAACAGCAACCCTGGGGTTAGAATCCAGTCTGCTCAGGCAAAACCTGTATTGTCTGAGTACATCAGTCGGTAGAACAGGTTGGAAAAAATGAATGTTTCGATGAAAAAAGGAAAGCTTTCTTGGTGGAAATTTTTCCCTTTTTCATTAATTCTATCTTGACAATTTTATTTTAAAAGAAGAGTGCCAACGTCTGGAATTCTTATTTTCTCTTCTCTTGTAGAAGAATTGAAAGCTTTACTAAGGGTGAACATACACATATTTATTTAATAACTGCTTTATGATGAAGCAGTTTATTAGGATATTCACTTCATCTTCAGCGTGGCAGGTCAGTATCTGCCCTGAAGAAAGTTGTTAAATCTGTCCCTTAAACTAAGAGAGCACCCAAAATTCTCTTCTGAATGTTGTCATGCCTTGTGAAATAGTTCAGTGACCATTAACTTACTCTGGAGCCATTTCTTGTACTGACCGTGACATGGTCTCCATTTCTGGGCTGCAAACTTGGGGTGAAGGAGTACAGGAGAGCACATAACGGTATATTTGCACTGTCAAAGAATGTAGCTCATTGGTTTGCTCCCTGGCTCATGTCCTTGATTATCTACATTATTAGTTCACTGCCAGAATCCCTGCTGAGGTAAAGTAGCTGTTCCCCTTTCAGATATACCTCTGGGAATAGTTTTCTCTATGGACTTCTTCATGCAGACTATATGGATGAAAAAACAGCAGATCTATATAGTCCTTGCAAAGTCTCCCAATAGTATTCTATCAGACACTGTACCCTCCAACATTTTCACACACCCACATGCCACATCAGTGCATGCTTCTCATACCCTTCTTAAAACAGCACTTTGAACAAGTTTTCCCTTCCTCTCCAAAAATAATAATTGTAATCCAGTAGTGCCACTGTTGGTAATGCAAGATTTTTGGATTTAAAAGATGTATAGGAATAACCAACCACATTAGAAATTACCAAGGCTAAATAAATTCTTATCTCTATGAATATTCATCTACATCTCATAAAAATTCTCTGATCTACATCAGACATTCATGAACAATCCATTTGGTGTTCAGTGCAAAGACTAGCAAAACATAATTGCACTTTGCTAACATATTTCATCTATGCATCTTTAAACATTTCAGATATTTGTACCCTAATCATATCTTTTTAAAATCATTACTTTCTTCATTTCTCCTTCAACTTTTGATTAGTGAATTTGTGTGGAGACACAGCTGCATATTACATTTACTTAACTAGATTTCTGATTTCAATAAGGTGGTAGTACATTGTAGTAAGAGTTTGCATCTCAGTGCATGTAATTCATGTGCCGGGGGAGTGGATCTTGCTGTTACATTACTGATTTAATGGATTGACTGTCATGGTTTTCTTCAGTAGTAGAGAAAGAGCTTGTTCACCTCTGATGGCCTCGCTTTAAGAAAGACACAAATAATTAGCTAAACTAGAGTGATTCCACCCTCACAGTCCTCACTGAGAGGTCTTCAGGCAACTGTGCTCTTTAATGCACAATTTTAAATGATTAAAAGCAATGTTAGTGATTAAGCATTCAAGAAGGACACACAAGCAAATGGTTAGGGTAAGTACAAAGTGGTTTAAAGCATCAGATCACTAAATATAAAAAGAAGAAAACTGCTGCAATTCCAGCCTTAAATCTGTCAGACTAGTGGGATCCAATGTGATGTTAAATTTCTTTATGCCAGACACTTTCAGAACAGAGTTTAGTTAATTTCTATTAGTTGGTGATTGTTCAAGGTGCAAACCAGTAGACAGTCCTACCAAGGCACAACGGTAATTTTCTCTCACAACAGGTAGAAAGGTCCATCAGTCCCTCCCAGGTTCTGTGTGCAGAATTACCTGGTGTGGTAGTTTGAAGCCTCTTATCAGCCCAGAATATTTCTGATTTCAGAAAATGTCTAATTTGATATATTGAAATAGTAGACATATATTTTTAAGTTTTCTTTATAAAGAACATTGTTCAGTGATCTTTTTATCCTTGTGTACTACGTTTCAAGGGGTTTTACGTCAAATGCAAAAGAAGTCTTTGCAGCACCCTGTCAATCTTGTCTTTGAAAGGAAGAAAATGTCCTGACTTTGTACCAGAGCTATGTAATGCTTTCAGGAATCTTTGAAACAGAATTCAGAAAACTAACTCACCTTTGGGGTATGGTTGGCTGGAAAGCTTTCACCACTATGAAAATTGCTGTTCTGTCCCTATTTGATACTTTTCTTATCTTCTGTTACGTGAAATACTGGATTCAATTGAATATATGAGAATATTTGGGAATGAAAAGATCTTGGAATATAGCACGTTACAGTGGAGTGTCTCCTTGCTATCTAACTTTTTTTTGTGACTATCTAGCTTCATAAATATGCAATTTAGAGATTAATAACATCATTTTCATCCTCAGAAATTAATAGTTAATAACAGAGCATTACGAGAAATCATAACCAACACTAAAGGTTAGCAGCAGTTAGCAAAGGAAGCCATATATATTGACTGTCCTCCAGAAAATAAATTAACAAATTCCACAGTAGGTCTGTGATACTTCTGACAGATTAAAGAATTACTATTGTCTTATTTAATTGCAATGTTTTAGTAAGTTTACATATTTTAAGTTGAAAATCATATCTTAGCACATAAATTCCGTATGTTGTGGATAGTACTATGTTTCCCACACTCAGAAGTGTTCTTTATATTTAAATGTGAAGTCTTTAAAACTGTGAGGACACAAAAATATCAGATTTGTTTTATGAAAATGTAATTTAATTGAAATCATTTTAAATTTTATGAAACATTAATCATAAGCAGAATGTCTGTATGGAACATTAATTTGAGGCTGTAAGAATAAGCAGCTGCAGTTCCCTGATATGGTATCTGCAGCATTTATATTAATTATCTCGTAACATAGACTAACTGAAGTAGAAAATTCATTATGTTTAGTTAAATAGTAAGGAAATCAGAATGCTTTTATTTGTTAATTTCAAGGTATCTTCCTAAAATCATTGGCCCTAGAGGTAACAGATGGCTAAATAAACTTCATGAGCTTATAAAAATAGAAATATATATGTGAAGTTTTTCAATTTACAGCCTTTTTTTAAAAAAGAACAACTTCTGATTATACATATGGGACTGTAAAAAGATGACTGAAATGACTATTCCATCCTTTAGTTACAAGTTTGAAGGGCTTTTTGTCCTTCTGCCAAATTTATTGGGTTTTGCGACCACATTTCTTTTTGCCATATGTTATTCTTCCCGTTTGTGACAGAGATGATACAGAGCTAGAAATGCTGCCATATAGTGCAGGAACTGTAAGGCCATTTGCATACAGTTTTAGTTTTGGTGTTCTTAGACATTTAGAATTAGCCAGATGGGAACTAGCCCTTAGTCTGGAGCCAGGAATTTTCAGTTTGAGCAATCAGTTCCTCAGGGCTGAATTCATAAACCTGTGCAGAATGGCAGCCTTGCAGAGTAGTGACACTGAGTAGGTACGCTATATATAACGTTCCAGTTTACTTTAATAGATACTGTCTTTAAAGGCAGCACTGAATTCTAATGACAGTATTAGGGTTACAATCTTTTCACACAGGGCACTCTGGAAAAGAAATACATTTATATGCACATACTGGATGTGCAGTTAATCAGTGCATCTCAGATGCATAAGATTTACTGCGCAGCCATCCTGTAGTATATGAATGGTAGGTAATGCATTGAAAGGGCATCAGACTGCACAAGCATCAGCTGTGGACTGCTCTAAATAGTCCTCCCAGCTGAGTCAGAATTGCTGTTGTAACCAGGTTTCTGGATGTCTAGCAAACCTGGACAGATTTGGTGCATTCCTCAAGTTATAGCATGAGAAAATGGTCTTGTATTTTTCAGGGAAAACAGTACAGAGTTACAAGATAGTAGATAGTAGTATATTGTTGCTTTTAAAGAGGGGTAGTCTTTCATATAGTGAAGAACCTTCATGTGAATGGCACAATGATCACAGGACATGAATGACTGGGCAGTGCCCTGGGCAACCTAATGTAATTAGACCTGCCGTTAGCACAGGGTAAGACTGAATTACTTCTGGAGTCCCCTTCCAACATAAATTATTCTTTGATTCTCTGGTAATATGCAGTGATTCCAACATATAGAAAAAGTTGGGATGATCAGAAGTCTTTCAGTTACCCATCTCACATGGAGTAATTCCTAGTTTTCTGTAGGAGGTGGTTGATGCGTACCTTGTTCTTCATATTGTCCATGTGCTCTCTGTATATTTACTTCTTTGTTATTTTATTATATACATGAATTTATTAATACAGTTCTGCCCAATTGCATGAGATTGTATGTGCTGGGGATGATCTTCTGCAGTTCTGGTTGTAGGGGGTGTGTATCTTGAAACACATGATAGAGTTGTGTGGCAAGCACAACCACATCATGCGACAGTGGAGTACCACATTGTATCTTGGAAGTGTGCCTTCTGGCAGGGTAAGGTACTTCATATCTCACTCTGAAACAAAGCCTTAATCTTTGTCCTACAACTTAACCCCACTGGCCATATCGTCACTAAATCATAGTTTTCAGGCTAACTGGCTATTAGTGGATTCTGAAGTGGAAGTGTCATATCATGTTATGTTATATAAAGACTTTAAGAATATTCTGGCTGCGGGGCATGGAAGACAACAGATCAGTGGGTGAGTTCTACACGTAAATTGCTGCTAATGGTTTCTTTAGGTTTATATAACTTCCTTCACAATTGTCAGACCTTCTGCTCTTGGAATTGAACTGAGGTCTGCTGCTGAAAAAGTAGGTGAAAGTATCTCTTCCCAAAGTAAACAGAGACACAGGTTCTATCTACAGCCCTGTGGTCCCATATATTATTGTGAATGATGCTACATAGTGTGGGGTGTGTTTTTTGCTTTTTTTTTTTTCTAAATCACTTTTTGAACCTTCACTTAAAAGCTACTCCTTAATACAACAGTTTTTCCATGTGCTTATGTCAATATGGTAATGATTTACACTTGTTAAACTACAGATAATTTTATATATGTGTCCCTGTGTGTTTATATAAAAAGTATACACTGTTAAAATAACTTATTTTCTGTTATGTGAGAAAGCTAAGACTGATTTAAATGTGTTAGGGAATTCAATCCGTTATGCTGGTCCTAAAATATGTTCTGCATGTCTTAATAGCTTTCAGTAGCACTATTTTTACTTCTTCATCAATTAGCTTGAGTTGAAAGGCACTGAAAGAACACATACTGATTAGCATTTTCAAATATTCTACTTCCAATCAGTAAATTATATTCAAATGCCAACACAAATTGTAACATTTACTGTATGTGAAAACAAATTGAACAGTTGGTTCCACCTAACATTTAAATAATATTTATTATAAAGATATTTCTGGATTGGGTGCCTGTAAGTTTTCAGATCCCTTCATTTTTTGCATAGCCGTATATGTTGGTATTAAAATACAGTCACGTTTTATTACTTGAAATGACAGGAGACCCTAGTAACCTTTGAGCTTGTGATTTCATTTTACCCCATACTAATTCTCTTAATGGCTACTAGAATTGATTGTAATAGCAGGAATGCCTTGTATTGGCATTAGACAAACACAGAAGTACTTCTTGGCAGGCTCCTGAATGGATTCATGTGATTTAGTATGTATTTTTTGATTACTGTCTAACCTTCTACAACCTTTACTGTCTGTCTTTTGCCATTAAAGATTCATCTCCCAGTCTATCAGGTAAAATAATAGTCTGAATAGATCTGAATTACCTCATCTTGACCTATTTTAAATCAGTACAGACCAATGCATACGATAATTTCAGCAGCATGTATCTTTAGCAGCTGATCACTGGGATGAAAATTCCCTAAACATATTCTAGAATGCATCAACCCATTAATTAATATAATTTTTCATCATATAGCATAATGCTGAGCAAGAACATTTCAGTGGCAAATAGCGTTCTCGTGAACGGAGTGTTAGGCTGATCCTTTCTGTTACGGAATACAAAGTTCATTCACATAAATCTGTGTGAATTAAGGTGGAGTGCTGAGGCAGGTGCTGGACTGAGACAGGATACAGATCAGAAACAAAGCCAAATGTAGACATTTTCAGTAAATATACCTGAATTTTTTTTGTGACTTAAAGATTTTACCTAAGCGTAACTGTGGGTTAAGTTGTGCAGCCCCAGCTCCTCTGAAAAAACCAACAACTGTGTTTGTAACTGTGATAACATCTGAATATTGGTCTCCGCTTCTTATGACTTCCTGAAGGCAACTTTTAGACTGAAGTCTTTTACATCTGTTCTGTGTTCATCTGAATGTTCTTGGGAAGTTGAACAAAACATTGATAATTTCACTTCCCTAAAGTTCTTGTGCTACTTCCCAGACTTACTTTTCCCCATTTTTTTTCTTTTATCACCAAAAATATTTTCTTTCTAAAAAGAGATTTTTTTAAAAATTGGACTTTTCGCAAGACAATAAGACTTGAATCAGCTCTGTTCAGCAGATTGATAGAGAAACATAGATAATTTTAGGTGATATTTATTATTTGATAGTCTATTTGAAGTTTGCACTACATGCATAAGTTCTTAAGGCAAAATTTCCCCCTAGACTGTACCTGAGTGTGATATTTGCCCTGTAAGGCAGAAATTACGCTGTTCTCATAATTTGAGAATGACAGCTCGATGTGTCGCTTACACTTGTTGAAGGGTGATGTGTAGTCTGATCAGATTGATCCAAATTCAAAAAGTATTAAGGTTTGAATCAATATTAAAACAAGCAGTATTCACGATGTATTAGGTTATGGTAAGCCCCTATTCTTATGAATAGGTTTGACCCATAGTTGTAAAGAACAATTGTAGAAAAAGCTATTAAAAACAGAAGATTAACATTGATCTTGATTTGTCCTGGAATTTGCTTTTAGCTATTCAAGCATACCATACAAAAACACTTTAATGGAAATTTGTACAATATGGCTTCTGCCATATTCTAATATAACATTAGAGTTATATTCAGTTTTGCAATTTGCTGTGCATACATATGACAGCTGTGGAGCAGCTTCCAGATTATTTTCCTAATGTAAGAACATCCAAAAAAAGCTCATCCACAATTTCTGGTTGTATGTGCTTATAACTTAACATGGAAGGAGGTTCATGCAGGGTGGACTGTTTCATGTACTGTGTTAATACTAATTAAATTTATTTGGAATATCTTTGAAATATCAGTCATAGTATATTTAGAAGTACAATATTTGAAGCAGTAAATATATTAATGTTTAGCCCCAAACCTTAAAATACTTTAATTTCAGAGCCTTTATAATACATAAATAGATAATTATAATGAAGAAAATATTATGCAAATTTAATGTTACGAAGTTGACTTTCTAGATGCCACATGTATTGCTACTTATATAAAATATATTGTAAGTACCATTGTGTGTGAAGAGGGAAGTGCATGTGGTGCTTCTTTTCTGTTACGTGTTGGCACACGTCTGTTGGTTGTTGACCAAACTGGGGTTTTACTACCTGCTTTACTTTTGGGAACTGTCAAAAGATTCGATCTTTTCCTTTGAGAAAATTTCTCTGCCAAGCCACAAGTCCTCTGCTTCTTTGCGTTACCTGATGGGGGGTAATGAGTGCAGCTTTCCTGCCACTGGCATGGTTTAAGTAGTCCAAGCACCTTGTACCTAATAGCTTAGGAAATGGGAATTGGCCCAAGGGTGCTCAAATGCTAATCTCTAACTACAGAATTAGCTGTACTACTTTAAGGATCTATTTGCCACTACTAATACCCTCTGTTCTTACCTACTTATGTAAATCTGTTTTCTCCTTTGTCACTTTCCAGTAAAAAACATCATGTTCTAATAAGGTCTCTTATCTTTTAATATATTTTAATTCTCGTGTCAGAATAGTAGTGGCTTTTTTTTCCCAGTAATCACAATAGAAAAAACTGAATGATTTTCATCAGATTGTTTTATGTTTATGAACTGCTTCAAGCAATATAATGTAACAGAATATTTAGAGGGGACTGTATGCAAGAGCAACCATGGAAGTGAATGAATACAGACATCAGATGATAGGGAATTAACCTTAAGTAGCCCCAGCCAAAATCACTTAAAAGGAACCACAAAATGAAAAGTACTTTCTTAATTTTTTGTTTCTTTTTATTCTGCTATTCTAATGTTAGGATAGCTATACCTTGAAAAGCATTCCAGAAAATAGTAAGTATACTGAAATTTGCAACTTAAATTTCTCAATGGAAAATTCCAAAATAGAGAAGAAAAGAAAAAGGGTGGGGGTGGAGGGAATCCAGTGTATTTTACTTTCCAGCAGTCAAAATTAAATGGCATGGTTAGTTGTTATTTAACCAACTCAAAATTTTAACATATTTTAAGTATGCTGTGGAAATTAAAAGATTGATAGAAAGTTTCATGGCAAGAATTCTAATTTGCTGGCTGGTTCTACCATTTAAATCTTTTTATGAGAAGTAAATGTAGTTATGCTAGTAAATGTTCTTTGATTAAAAAACTGTGATACTAAAATATTGAAATATGAGATATTGCTATAAACTCATGCTTTAAATGCTTGCTGAGAACACAGTTTGTCCATGTAAATTATTAAGTGTGTGGTTTAGTAGAGTTCTGCTGCATCTCTCCTGTATATTTCACATGTAGAAGACACCTACTTTTACTTGACACGTTAGAAATGTCATGAACCAAAAATTCACTATGCATTTCAATTACTAATACAGTAAATGTAATTACCTACCATGTTTGAGAGCTGACTCCAGCACTTGAGTAGCTATGGGGTGTAAAATAGGCAAATGACAGTTTAATGGGTTTGTTTTGCATTGCTTTGATTTTTGAAGGTGATCTATTCCCGTGATAAAGTTATCAAAATCACTAAAATGAACCAAAAATTATTACAAATTTCTCATTCTTTGTTTTGAGATAAAACCCATAATTTAAACTGTCAAACAAAGTTTGGGAAAAAGGTTATAAGAAGTTGAAGTTGGAAGAATGCCCCTAATCTGAGATCTGAAAATGGGATGTGTCTGATGCCCAAAATATGCCATATGTACCTTCCATTTTGAAAGGAGTGCAATTCACAGGAGCAAAGAAAATGCCATTTTATGTCATAGTGTGCATGACAGTGGCTAGTACCAGATGCTGAAACAGCAAGCTCTATTTTATTCTCATACCTAGTAGCCAAAGAGGCACTATCTCCTTCTCTTAGTGCTTTGTTTTTACACCATAATGAGCTTAGGAGATGATTAGCTTCAGGGTGTCTGAATTCTTCTCTGTCATGCAGCTGCCATGTGCATCTTTCTGTTAATGTTACACAAACTAAGCTTTTACTTGTAGCTGGCACTTCCTCATGCACTCCCCTTTGTGTGTATATATATATATGTATGTGTGTATGTATATACACGCACATATATGTGGATATATTTGAGCAATCTAGTCTAGTGGAAGGTGTCCGTGCCCACAGCAGGAGGGGTGGAACTAGATGATCTTTAATGTCCCTTCCAACTCTAACCATTCCATGATTCTTTGTGTGTGTCTGTACCTGTAAATGAGCTTATGTGTTGACTCTGAGTAGGTCACCCAAGCATCAGAGCTTAATCAGGGTAGCACTGCATATAGACAAGCTAGAAGTAGATGAAAATAGCCGGGTCAGTGCACCACATTAATGTAGCTGTGTTATTTCTGCGACCTGTGGTGGTATTGCACAGTATTGTGCAGAGTAAATAAGTCAAAGCGGTTAGATGGCAGGTCAGGTACCCCTGATGATTGTGCTGTGCTCCATACCCTTTGATTCAATTCTAAAAGTCTTTCTCTTAAACCAAGAGAGGGTAGTTAGAGAAGGGAACAATATTATTCTATTTCACCTGTAATGGGAGGGGAAATTAAGGAGAAACAGTGTGTCCCAAGTTAATATCTGATTCTTTGTGCTGGCCTGTCAGCTAGTGCAAGGATTACTAAAGGAAGGTGTCATTGTAGCAAATGTAGAAATCCCACAAGTTTTAATTATGATGTGTAGTCTTGGTGCAAGAGACGATTTTCATCTAGTAGTTGTGATATGACATTTTTGAACATACATGCCCATACATCATTTTTTTTCCCAGTTCCCTATCGAATTATCAGAAAAAAAATTGTTCCATTACACAAGAGAAAAGCACAATACAAGTTTTATAAAAATGTCAGTTCGTAATATATGCAAATAATAGATTGCACCTAAGTCTGTCATGGAAAGAATCAAAGTCTCAAGAGAGACTTCAGCAAAGAATGACTAAACAAATGCTTAGATGCCTGCTGTTGTACAGGCATTGATAGTTGTTGACATAATGACGTGTTTCAGTCTTACTCTAAAATACAAATAGGCGTTTCACAGTTTTGTTCCATTTAATAAAGTGTGCCGAAGGCTGTGTCACCAAATATTATGGATTGCTACATAATAAAGGAAAAGTAAGCTGAACTGGAGATTTATTTTCAAGAGCGTCACTGTGAAGCTCTGCTAACTTAGGTATGAGCTTTTCCGATTGTAGCTTAGTCAATTACTGGTCGACCTGGAAAACGATCCTGGTTTGAAAGTGATAACTGTTGACAAGGGCAGTGGAGGAATTTTCTTACCTAGGAAAGCACACATGTGGTGCCTTCCCTGCTTTTGTCATATTCCAGACCCTGTTATTTCTCTTTTCTTCTCCTAGCTTCTCTCAAACACGTGAAATGGGAAAACAGAGTTCTGGAAGGGTTATGTGCTTGCTCCAAGCACACCTTTTCTTTGTCTCCAGCAGCTTAATAGTGAAGGTGAATAGGCCTCCTCACTGCAAATGGCGATCATCTCCTTCTGGTGCTGGCTTCAGTACCAACTTCCAGTACTGTGCAACACTTCAGCCAGTCTGCTACTAATCTGCTGCTCTTGGTGCTATGGATGCTCTCTTTGGTCTTGCACACTTTTTCTACCTTTGCTCTTTCTGGTCAAAGAAGCTGTCCTTTCCGTCACCAGCGGCTGTACAGTTGCCTGTTTGCAGTTAGGTGCTCAGGAATGCTGGCTTGTAAAACTACATTTGATCAAATAAGCTTTCAGCTTATTGAAGCACTTTTTCTGTCAACCATATTTCCTCTTTTCACGCTTCAGCATAGGAAAGCAAGTTGAGTGTTCCTGCATTATCTGGCTAAGTCACATCTCTGACCTGTTCTGGTAGGGCTTTCGTTACTATTGCATTGATGAACATAGAAATGAAACTCCAAAAGCCAGTCATGGCTGTCTCTGCCATACAGCCTCATCTGCAGCAAAATGTGAAAATATCTGTGCTAGAACTGTTTATAGTAGTTTGCAGTAGTTTGCAAAGGATGTTTTTAATGTGTGTGTATATATATATATAATTTCATAATTGCTTTATGCATCAGGCATTTATTTCTGAGGACCTTAATTGGGTTTTGAAGGCATACCTAAGTAATGAAACTGAACTTTATGAATTAAAGAAAGCTGTGGAACATGTATGTTTATGTTATTTTATGTTTTACTTTTTCTTAGCATAGTTTTAAAAGTTCTATTTAGCAGCCAGGAGAAAAACATTAAACAGCTCTGCATTTTGTTTTTCAGTGTGCAGTGACCTGGAATTCAGGGAGGTTGCAAACAGGTTGAGAGATTGGTTTAAGGCACTTCATGAAAGTGGAGTTCAGAATAAGAAGACTAGGATTATTCAAAGGCCTGAAAGAACAAGTAAGAGATTTCTGCTTGTCTCATTTGACGTTCTCTGATAATTTTCTGTTCTTTTGTAGTTCCATTGCTAAGACTTGCCTTATTCTCATGTGCTTTAAATGAATGTGTTGGAAACCATAACTTTGTGCTTTTCTAAAGTTAATTTCTCATTTATGGCTTAGTACTGATACAAGATGTTCACTTCAAACTTTCAACATTTTTTGGCAGGACTCATGCTTGTAAGAATGTGTCGCATCTTCCGTTCACAATGCTTTCATTTGTGAATGCTATCAAATTGTCTATTTGATGGAACTTGATAATTAGCTGCTGTATAAGGAGACAAAACAGAAGAAACAAGTAGGGATTTGGGGCAACTTTTCCATAGAGAAAAGTGAGATGCTGAATAGCTAGCTCTAAGAAATAATGTGCAGGAGCTGTAATTACGTGTGACGCATTGTTGCTAGTTGATGTCACTGTAGGTACTGGTACAGAAAAACACATGGAAAAGAAGCTTGTAAGTAAAAAGGAATTTTGAAGGATGTACTTTGATTTGGAAAAGACTCAGGAGTACTAATGAAGTGGAAACAGTAGGGAGCATAATTTGTTTTTAACCCCCACAAATATTTAAATAGTTGGGTTTTTTTGGTGGAATGTAGTAAAGTTTTAAAATGTAATTATCAAAGGGCTTATTTAAAATAGCAATTGAAGTATGCAATAATAGCTTCAAGAGTGATGTCCTACTGTGAAGGAGAGTCAAATTAGATTTCATAAACCATAAAACTCTACCTTTCATTAATATGAAGAGCAAACTATGAACTCCTCCAGAGTATGTTTCACAGAATTTGGCCACCACTGGCTGCTTACCTTAGTTCCTTCATTTTTAACTTTTTAAGTATTAGGGATTATTTTGTTTTTAGCTTTTGTTTGATTGCTATTTGTAGCATTGCTTTATTTTTTTTCAAGAAATTCATTTATTTCGTTTAATTGGAAATGTAATTTCTTTGTGTGATTTTTCATGCTAAGGAAATACAAATAATTCTGTAAAACAGTGAATTAAAGATGATTCTGTGTTATCTGGGAATACTTCTCTTAACATTGAGAAAAAATGCTTCTGAGGTAAGATGGTAATACAGTGATGTCACTTTTTATTGATATTGAAAAAATATATTTAAAACATATATTTCCAATTTACATTCTGGTTGGTGCCCATAACGGGCGTGTGATCTGCTTCTCATCCAGTAATGGAAAGAACAGAAATGCAAAGTTTGCAGCTCTTAAGTAAGCATTTATTGTATAGTAATAAATAAAATGCATCTAATAATATAGCTATTGTAAGCATGTCGCTCAGTTAAAGGCCAGCTGAAACATTGTGTAGAGTCCTGTTTCTTGCTGAATACTCACTTTGTTGAGGGTAACACACTGAACAGGTAAGGTAAAAAATGCAGCGCAGCTCTTTAGAAGCCTGATAATACAGTAAAAGTTCAAAAAGTAATTTTGGCAATGATAAAAGAGGCAACTGTACAGCTATTAAGTACTACGGCATACATAAATAAAAAGTCACTGTTTCAAGTAAATGGGTTCTATGTAATACAGGAATGTAAAGTTCAAAATTAATACTTTGAATACATTGAAATGTAGTGCAAGCACAAAGTTCTTAGGAGTGTGAGATTTTTCCCTTAGACGTTTTCCTTGGCCTTTTTTCCTTAACCGCACAGGTGGCATGGATAAGACCTAGTACCTATACTTGAGACAGGTATTTGCGTCATGATGTGTACGTGGATGTATTATACTCACATTTATTTTATCAGTTGTTTGTTTGCAAATTTTTACTTTATAGTAGCAATCAAAGACTGTATTTAGACTTAAAATCTGAGATTTTTAGACCTTGTCAATTTTTGGACCTAGAAATATGTTACGTGATCCAAACTGGTTGGCTTGTTTTCAAACTTTGATGGCCACTTACTATAACATTAGCAACACTGGTAAAATTGGGTGGTGTCTACCTAATGTTGATTCTACATCTAGTGCATCCTAAACGTTCATGTTTTGGCACTGCGTGTACAGTGCAAAAGATAATAACCATCTGCTTAGACTATGTAGACCAAAGCAGTTGTGAGATATGTGGGTATTTTCAGAACAGATTGTTCAGTTGCATGAAGCACTTTTGTCTGTGAGGTCTGTGAGCATGAGAAGCTCTTCTGCAGAATGTGTTATGGTCCTATTTTGATTAGCTTCCTCCAACATTTTAGGGTCTATGGGATCTTTCCCACCTAACCTAAGCTGGTAAAAGAACTTTTCTAAGGCAGGTAGAGAGATTTATTTGCCTTTAAAAGTCTTCAGATGAAGATCTCTACAAATACAATTTTTCCAGTTGAGAGGGAAAAGATGGGTTTCTGGCTGAGTTTTCAGAATTTCCTTTTGGAAGCCTTCAAAGTCTTGAAGTTCTGTCCTTTGACGATATAAAGAATTCATGTGCACTTTAGGAGGTATCTGAAATTTTAGGCACAAGTTAGACTGGATCCTACCATACCAGTTTTTTGAAAGACAGAATCAAGAGCTGATTTGGATGGCTAAGAATAGTCTTAGGGGTTTTTTTTCATCAACAGGTAATGAAATATAATCTGTGTGGAAAAATCTGTTTTCGTTGTACTACTGACTTGAAATTCCCTGTGAACATGGTGCTGTCAGAAATGTTTGACTTACACTTGTAACATGGTACCAGAAATTAATCCTAAACAGCTAGAATGTTGTACAAAATATTAATTGATTACTATGCTGGTTTTAAATTGGATTTTCTGTTTCAGAGAGTTATACCTCATCAACCTTAAAATAGAGATAGTGTTGTTACAAGAATATTGAAAAGTTTGTTATTTATTATAGGAATATTAGGATGTAAACGTGGAAGCTTGATGATCGGCTTTGGCATGTTTATTTTTACTAAAACAAAGCAAATCAAATTGTAGAAAATGGTTACATGCAATTCATTCAATTTGTCCTATCTTTTCTTCTTTTCTTTTTCTCTTTAAAACAGAGGTTTTCAACAAAACACAATGTTTCACAAAAACATTTGAATAATAAATGTTTAGAGTCTAGTGTTGCAGTACTGTGGTCAGTTACTCAAGTTACATATATCTAATTGTGAAAAAAACATCCTTTCAAATATGAAAGGTCCTATTTGCAAAATATTTACTCCATTTTATAAGTAGCCGATATTTACTTGACTGAATTAATTTGACAAGCAACTGCAAAAAGGGAGTCCATCTATAGACAGAAAATGATTAAATGAATATACAATCAGAAGTAGTTTAGTTTTCTTTCATTTGGGGATTTGGGGATGCAAATATTGTTTAAAAAATGGTTTCATTAATGCAACTATATGATTTTTCTGGTGTGTGCATTTCTGAACTCCAAAATTTCTCATTTGAGGCAGCAAATGATACTGCATCTTATGAGAAATTAACGTCTGTGGTTTAGAAGAAAATATTATGTCACTATCTCTTTGTAAACACACAAAGAAACAAAAATAATGATAACCATTAAACATGGTAATGTCCTTTCTAATAACATTAAGGAATTTTTAAAACTTCTTCAAGACCTACCCTCTCGAGTAGTACCCCTAGTGAAATCCCTCAAAGTTGATCTCCAAAGTCATAGTAGGTCCAAGACATCAGGCGCATTAATTTTTAAGTATACCAGGGAGTCCAACCCCTATTTTGGGGGTGTCTGAGAGCTACACCTAGAAATAAATCTTGCAGAGAACTTCTTAATCATGTATAATGACATTACTTAGCACATGAGACTTAGTGATCTGTACAGAACACCACCTATGACAAAAAGCCACCCAAATGCAACTTCCTCTTTCAGAGTCCTAATTATTCTAGCAGATCCCTGGAATTGTTCATTACCCTTGGGGAGTTAAAAATCTGTTTTGGCACCCTTTCCCCCAGGCTGTCCTTTATTCTTGTCATAGAGTTCCTTCCTCACTGAAAAGCCATTCTGCATTTAAAAAAGCAATTTCTGACATCCTTTCTGGTTGTCTGTTCGCATTTAGGATTTTTCATATTTCAGTCTCTCTGGTGGCATTTGGGACAGGATTTATTAAAAGGCTTGGGCACAGTCCTTCTGACCAAGGTAAATATGGGACAGGTTAATAGTGCCTTGCTGGTGCTTTTCAGAGTTGTTCCAGCTATTAAATAGTCCATATTGATCCATACAATCATTAATATTATTTCTAAACAAACCAAACAATAGTGTTTGAGTTGTTCTGCTAGAGCCATCAGTATGCGGATAACAAGTTAAAAATATAAGGTGCCTGCATTGTTGTGTTTTTACAAGAGTTACATAATTTTGTTTAACCAACACTACTTCTTCTCCAAAGCTGAATCTTACTAGTAATCCAGATTAGAATATTTCAAATAATTAATAGGGTTTTATTTGCAAAATCCCTTTTGTGTCCAGATGTATTCAGATTGCCTATATCTAGAAGTATCATTATTATAAATGCTATATAAACAGTTAAATCTTGTCCTCAGGCCACTTCTGGTCAAAATAGATGACACAAAGGGGAGGAGGATACTTCACCCCCCATACTACAATAATACCCCCATTATCCCCCTTGTGGACAGGGAAATAAGGAATTGAAAAATTAAGTGAGATTTTACATACCTGTTTAAAGTCTTTATTTCTTCTATTTCTGTGTTAATTTTGTGTGATAAAACTCTGGGGAATTCAGGCATCAAATGCAAAGCACAAAAAGCACTGTAGTCCCACAAACATTTCTGCTAAGAGGCAGTCTATTTCTGAAGAATACTTGTGCACCTTGTCATGGTAGAAGATGAAAGACCAGAGGCCAAAGGTAATAGAGAATTTTCTTATGGCTTGGGAATAATATGATTATTTGGAGTCTAATACACTAATAATTTTGAAAATAACAGAAAAATACAAGAAATCTGAAAGAAAATTACTTATAATTGGGTTGTGTAGATATAGCATGGTGAGATACTATTACACTAAAATTGCCAAATGCCCTTAAAAACTTGCTGCAGGAAAAGACCAATTTTGTATAGAAAAGTGTAAATAAAATTCACAATTTCAGATCTTTGCTTGGAGGTTTTTACTTCATTCTGACTATCCTAAGTTCATTATTGATGAAGTCACACAGCTGACATGCAGAGATAAATTAAATTTCCCTGATCTTCATTGACGAAGCATATTTGGAAACCTGGATGTACAGGCAGAACTCGTAAGCAGAACAATATGTTTTTGCTTACTGCTGTCAGTACACTCCCATAGTGTCATTGCATACTTATAAGAGATAAAAATAATTGCAGTTTTAAACATAATTTTTGATGTCTTGACAATGCTGACTGCCTGAGAATTTGGCTACTGCCTGAGAATTTGGCTACTTCCTGAGATTATCTCAGAAAATGTCCCATAAGCTGTACTGCAAAGTTGTACCGGCTGGCAACCCGAACCATACTTCTAGTTTGCTAGAAATAAAAGGTTCTTCTAATGAATTTCTGCACGTGTCAGGTTAGCGTAAGCCCAGGCATCCTTAAAGCAAGAGTCTAGAAGAGGAAATTCAGCCTAGAAGTAATTCTGAGCAGGAATTTTAAATTAATCCATCTCTACTTAAAATTAAGACTTTGAATTAACTAAGTCAGTATTGTTGACTGAAATTTGTTTTGACTCAACCTTTTGTACAGAATTATCCTTATACACAGCGAAACATATATAGGTGTTTACTGTAGCATTTTATTTTATTTCTCCTGCCTCAGGTATCTTCTCTACTTTTCCTTCACAGTCACTCCTGTTAATAAAATGGTCAGTCTGGTGTCCCACAGAATACGTTTCATCTGAACTGTCAATCTATTAGCAAACTGCTAGCCTCCAGCAATAGGATTTATCTTGACACACCCACACCCACACACACCCCCTGCCTCCATATAAAATTCTCTGTAACACTTTCTGGAAAAGGAGAGGCTTCAGGATGCAAATTTTCACAGGTGTTTAAGGGACGTTGCAGCTGTCCTGTATTTCTTTTCTTTGCAGCTTTTGTTGTAAAATGAGAGTCAGTTATCCCAGGTTCATCATAAGACCTTTGGTACTTTCCCCGTGTCCCCCTAACCCAGGCTCTGCTTCTATCTGTGTAATCATAGTCAGCAGGAATATATCACAGCTTTAGACAGGTGACAGAGAACGTTATGCCTAATGCTGTCTCCTTCGTGGGCTAGTATGGAGCCAGATGAGTCTCACCTAGATCGGCGCTTTTGTGAACAGCAAATATGACAGAAAGTATTCACGTTTGCTTGGTCCTCTCTTTAGTTTAGTCCTTCCTGCTCAGGTCTGTCCTGATAAAACTCCATTAGGAAGGAAAACTTGTTCCCAGCTTGTGTGTGGTAGGCCTCAGCTGTGAGATGCTGTTAACTGGAGATGTTCTCAGAGCCAAAGTATTAGACAAATCCATCACAAGTGAAAACCTTCTTGCTATGCAGTTTGCACACTGAACAAGTAAAAGCCATGATCTAGAAGGCAGGCAGGACTCCAGCAGAGTGCATGGGTGTTTATTCACACGTATGATTTGTGTCTTTTATTGTACTGGACAGCATACTGGTATTGGGAAGAATCGTGCTGTTTACTTCTCTTGGTATATTAGATAAACAATTTGTATGTAATGCAGTATGTGAGCCACATGTATGTATGCTGTTTAGATTTCCACAGAACGTCAAAAGCTATCTTCCTCAATGTACACAAGGATTTATTACTTATGAGCTTGATAAGTAGGCAAACAATAGTTTTACCTTGAAAAGCAGATTATATTTACTAAGACTTGAAATTCTCCCCTGAGAAATAATCAGAAACAGTGGAGCATCTCTGTTGGTTCCTTTTGAGGAAATGTTTTGAATGCTCATGTGTAAGCCATGGAGAAGGGGTATATTCCTCAATAGTATTTCCCTTGGGATTGCTTTGGCTGAGGAAAGAGCTTAAGCTAGTACTTCACATTTTTCCAGACAATGTTCAGAATTAGCTGCATAAAAGCTCACTTAATTACAGTATATGGAAATAGATTACAAATAAGTGGTTAAAATGAGAGAAAGATAAAAACTTCTTTTGTAATTTAGACATCTGAGCAGCAATTTTTGCTCTCCTCAGTATAATGTCCTGGTACTATATCATCAAGAATAAATTACTATCCTTCAACTACACTAATTTCCCACCTTTAGTTTCTGCTTTTTGTTTTGTGGCACAACTGTGAAAAATGTGTAAGAACAGCATTCTGGTTGGCGCTGAAAATGATAATATATGTAGTGTGTGATTTGGGCAATTAATTTCCTAGTTCTAGGTCATCTGGTGATTTTGTGATTCTTAGTTTTGTATCACCTGACCCCGGCATGTGTCAAACCATGTTAGCAGATGTTAAACTCTCGGTATGTACTTCAGTGTTTTCCTGACACTTTTTCTCAAGTATATCACCTTCCAGAGTGACACCTCTATTATTTTATCAATATTATAATACAGGAAGAAAGTCATTGCAGAGAGAAAGCACTTCTGATAATCTTAAGTTTGGACAGTTCCTTAAAGGTTCTTTAAAATTGTACCAAGAATTCTGCTTTACCACAGTAATCTCTTAAGGGTTTATAATGTGAACATGGAACTAAGGTGATGATCTTTCTGTGGTGTAGAAATTCTGGAGGAGGTGGACTGCTCCATTTCAGATCAAACAAGGCTGCTTCTGTCTCTGTCAACGTGTGCCTGGCTTACCTCTGGAATTTTTTTGTTTATTTATTTCACCCAAACTAATATTTGACCTAGATTTCAGATGTTTCTATGCTATAGTGCAGTGACTGATGGTCGTGAAAGCGTTTGGCTTGGTGAAAGAAGCCAAATGAAAACTAAAAAGAGATGTGATTTTCTCAATTTAAACCACTAAAATTGTAAATACCAGAGAAGAGAAAGAACTAAAAAAATCATAAAAACAACAACAAATACATCTGGACTGTAAATAAAAATACAAACGACTTCAGAAGCAAATTCCAAAAAAAGAAACAAATTACTTTCAAGGTAAAGCATGATTAGTTTTTAAAATTATTACATCAAACAGTTATTTAGTAGAAAGCTAGACCCCTTGACCGACGGTGCTTTTTCTCCAGTATATGATGCTATTTGGACATACATATTTGGACATCCAAGGAGTTTTTGGACAAACGCAAACACAAAAAGGAAGCCTACAGAGGGTGGAACCAGGTACAGGTAGCCCGGGAGGAATACAAAGAAATTGTCTGAGCAGCCAGGGATCAGGTTAGGAAAGCTAAAGCCCTGATAGAATTAAATCTGGCCAGGGACATCAAGGGCAACAAGAAAAGCTTCTACAGGTACATCAGTGGTAGAAGGAAGACTAGGGAAAATGTGGGCCGTCTCCAGAAGGAAATGGGAGACCTGGTTTCGCAGGATATGGAGAAGGCTGAGGTACTCAATGGTTTTTTTGCCTTGGTCTTCACTGGCAAGGGCTCTAACCACACCGCCCAATTCGCAGAAGGCAAAGGCAGGGACTGGGAGAAGATCATGTTAGAGACCATCTAGAGGAATCTGAAGGTGCACAGATCCATGGGACCTGATGAAATCCACCTGCAGATCCTGAGGGAACTGGCAGCTGAAGTTGCTAAGCCACTATCCATCATATTTGAGAAGTCATGGCAGTCCGGTGAAGTTCCCACTGATTGGAAAAGGGGAAACATAACCCCCATTTTTAAAAAGGGAGAAAAAGAAGACCTGGGGAAGTACAGGCCAGTCAGTCTCACCTCTGTGCCCAGCAAGATCATGGAGCGGATCTTCATGGGAACTATACTAACGCACATGGAAAATACGGAGGTGATCAGTGACAGCCAACATGGCTTCAATAAGGGCAGATTGTGTCTAACAAATTTGGTGGCCTTGTACAATGGGGTAACAGCATTGGTGGATAAGTGAAGAGCGACTGAAATCCTCTACCTTGACTTGTGCAAAGCATTTGACACTTTCCCACATGACATCCTTGTCTCTAACTTGGAGAGACATGGATT
>RSEF01000004.1:28579635-28608096 GCA_003993805.1 Himantopus leucocephalus | reverse complement strand
AGTGAAGTAAAAAAAAAAAAAAAACAAAACCAAACAAACAACCCAAGCTAAATGGAAAGGCTTGCTAGAAATTCAAGGATTCTAAATGAAGTGCAAAAGAGTGGCTAATGCTTTTACAGCAATATTGTTTCTCATGACAACGTCCAGTAAGTATACAGAGGAAAGAGACCAAAATAAACAACAAAATGACTTAGCTGATTTCTTTCCCAGCCTACTTTATTCATTATAAAATAAACTTTTTTATTGCTAAAGTAGGGCATCTTAATGTTCTATTTTGTGAGTCTATTAAAATAACTGAATGAACATTATGGATAAAGTTATTTCCAGTCATTTGGGCCTAAAACCAATTGATTTTTACTACCTAGATGAGTCTCTTGTTAATGTCCTGATGTGATTTGGTTAAATAAATAATCACAACCTATAAGCATTATTTTCCTGAAGATCATAGAACAATTTTAGATCTAGGTGAGACATCATGTAAATTATATAATCAAACTAGTTATAATGAATCAAAGAATTTACTCACTAAATATTGGCTGAAACTGGACAGAATTGCTCCTTCATTTTTCTTACTAACATGAGTGAGATTTTCAAAGAGATAAATAGCAACCAGGATCCAAATTTCTACTTCTAGGAGATAAGACTGATTTGCTGGATAGTTTGCAAAGTCAGTTCAGTCTTTTTGAAAATTTTAATATCAGTTTTTAAATCTCACTTGTGTCCTTAAAACTCTCGTGATAAAATCCCATTAGCACTCAGCGTCTATGGTTTGACTCTGATTTATGTGGAAATAAAGATTTTTATCATGCCACATCTACCAGTTGTACATCTGAAGAAAAATAAAGCTCTGCTTCTGTAGGTATGAACTAAATAGCAGACTTCTTTTCTTTGGTATTTTGTAGTTAAAAGGTTAACATTTAATCTTTCAAAACACCTTGTTTGTTGTATAGTAGAACAATATTTTGGCTTTTATTTTTATAAGCATTTATATACTAGTAACAAAATTAGTAAATGAAAAATAACCCAGTAAAGAAGTATAAAGTAGTTCTTAAAGTAAAGAACATAACATGTTTCGTTTGGTTGTCTTTAAAATAAAAAAAATCATGACCACAATCATTTCAGCTTAATATATAAACACTCTTACTCTTTGGAGGGCAACATAATTCTTTTCAATTGTCAGAGAAAGTACAGCACATAAGATGTGGCCTAGTAAGGTTCAAGGTTCTTCTACCAATTGGGTCTCCTACTAATTTCATATAATGTGTGTACAGCCTAACCAGGGCATTCAGAAGAAAGCACTTCAACAGATTAGTTTCAAGTAGTTTTGCATTCTAGAGCCTATAAATACTGTTTGTCTAAAATATTTGCTCAGTGTACCTTTACAACCCAAGGATGGTATTGTAAAGACTGATCTAAACACTACTGAATTATGTTAATGGTACCCTGAAGGCTAAAAATCTGGAATCCAACTTTCAGTGACACTGATTCTCCCCATTGCAGAATCCAACATTATCAAGCTTTTCTTCCCTTTTTACCAGTTTCCTCACTGTTGTGACCATTGTGTTGTGACAAGGTGCTGATTTAAAACACATCAGATAGCTTTTGATACCACAGTGTGTTTGAGCATATAGTAAAAAAGATGTATTCTCAACATTGAAAATGAGGTGAAACCTTAGGTTTGGCAATCCTTGCATGTTAAACATGCACTCCATCCCTCCGTATTAACACTATCAATAAAATCCATATTCTCCTTCTTTTTTGAAGGTGTAAGGAGAAAAAAAAGGTTACAGTCTTCTTTTGTCACATCTTATTATTAGCTCTTGCACAACTGAGTCCTAACTCTGTAGTGTACTAGTGACCCACTGAATTCTCTATTCATAATTTGCAGTGTTATGCTAAACCTTGTAATATGTTCATGTTTGGTTATGTTTTACTTGATTGAACAAGCTAAATAGGACCTTTAACTAGACCTTTGCTATTAATAGCAAAGAGATGGCTAGGTAGAGAAATTCAGTGGTTTCATTCTGACGTTTACTAAAATAAGTTGATATTAAGAGAATGCTTCAAGCCATGTAGAGAGCTCTCTGTATTCACTGAGCTTAGTAGGTGCTTTCTGGGCAGATCTACAGTTTTACAGCACTGCTGTTGATTAAAAATGTTGATTAACGACATATATCATACCGGGATAGAAATTCCATTGTGCTTTTTTAAAATATGTAGTATTTGCTTGAGTCCTCATCTGAGAAGCCCTCTTGTTCTTTGATCTTAGCTTCACAGTTCAAGACTGTCAGGATCAGACAAGTACTTGCAACCCTTCTTCATTCTTTCTTTCTGCTTGAGGTCTGTCATGATGCATTACAGTACACTAGACCCATTACTGCTCATTATTCACAACTTCTAGTCAATATAAGCAACTTCTTACGAATACTTAAGTCAGATCTTTCTTGCTCAGAAAAAGGTCTTCCTGTAGTAGCTGTCCCACCTTCACTAATGCTTAAAGACTTACATATAGCTTAGCGGTGCTTATTGCATTTTTTCTCTTGGCCTTATTCTGCCTTAGGTATAGTTTAGTGTTTCTGAGATACATCCAAGACGCTATCATGCATTTCTGCAATACTTCAAAATCTGTACTTTGCCAGTGCTCTCTGCAAGTCTTCCTCTGTACACTTTGGTCGCTATTGCCTTCTAGTTTCAAATACCATTCATGCAACCATTCATGCAGTGCTTCAGTGCCCATTTTCAGAAATTTTCGTAGTTGTTTGACAATAGCTTAACACTTTAGTGCTTATCTAAATGCAGAGGCACTTGCAGTGTTGGCCTTTTTATAGGTTGAATTTCTTTCTGCTGGTACTTCATCATTGTTACAGCCTTCTTTTTGTTGCATCACTGCTTTAGAGTAGGAGAGTACCCAATTTTGCTGGGAATATTAATGCTTAGCACCTATGTATTTCTTTACTGTGGGCCTCTGCATGGTTCTATTAGTCCAGCACTTCTCTAGATGCCTTTTTCTTACAGGCTTTTCTGTCTGTCAAGGCTAGAAGTCACCTTTATGACTTTAAAACTAGTCCATCTTACAGAATAATGATAATTATGGTGATTCATATTTGTTCATCAGTCTTTTCAGACTGCAGGACTTGAAATATGGTTATAGATGGTTCTAAATGAAGGTGTAATGTACCTTAACACATAATTGAGGTCCCCAGAAAGATTTCTTGAAGTGCAGTATTGATGCTTCAAATCCCGAAAGTTCAAGCCTTGGTTGTCCAAGAACAATTACAATACTTGACCCCAAGCACAGGCAAGGCATAATATGGCAGCCTAATCTGCAGTGGACCATATGCCAGAATCTAGGGGCTCTGCCAAATATTATCTACTTGATAGATGGAAAATCACTGTTTTGTAATCAAATAAGATGGAGAATCTGTGAAAGCTGGAGGTTCATTGTGTGGGTAGCAGCTCCTTGAGACATGTCTGTTAAAAATCTTAGACATTCTTGTCAAATCTACCAGTTTTACTCCCATTGCTCTGTTAATGTGCCTCCTTTTGGTAAATCAAAGCTTAATTGTACTATGCTACTATACAACTGCATATCGATGTCTCAAGGGCCATGGGATACTCTGGTGTACATCAGTACTTCGAGCACTGAAGAACTGTTAAGTGGTTCTTGAATCAGTCATAACAATGCAGTGATATTGTCAGAAAGACAATTCCTGCCACATCTGTGGAAGTAGATTAAGGATGAAGATGATTAGGTTTCTTATTTATATTAAGATTATCAGAAAGACTGATGTCAGATTCATTTCTATCTCAAAGGAAGCCACCACACTGATTTTTATAAAGGAATTTTTTCTCCTTGGCTTAAGACTCCCAAAAGGTGTCCAGTGATACTGCTTTTTTATTGAAATAAGTTCAGAAATCTAAAAGAAAGCTTTTCCAAACTCAGGAACTAACTGGAAAATAAAGAGGGAAGCATTAATGATTTGGGAAGAGAGGAAAAACGATATGCTGTGGACCAAAAGGAATTGGTTGAACTTCTAGCCTGCCATTCTCTTTGACAGTTTTAAGAACCAGAGTGATTTAGTATTGTTGAGTGTTTTTGCTGCTTTTATCCTGAGAAGCAAAGCTTAATTGTGAATCTTGAAGACCTAGCTTCTGAGAAGAAGAGAGTTTTGGGTAAGTAACTTTCTCATATTGCCTTGTTACCTTTTGGTTAGTGGTACTCCTTTTTTTAATTATGCCACCTAAGATTTATAGCTGTAAATGAAGATTTTTTTTCTTTAGGCATTGTCCATCATTTTTACATTTTCACGTATTAACGCTCATGCGTGCAACTCTGTTTCTAATTGAGGATTTTTTCCCATAGAACAAAATACATGTATTTTTCCTATTTGACTAGTTCTTCTCCTTCAGCATATTTCCCATCTTCTTTGAAAGACAGAATAGCATAGCATAGCATAGAATAGCATAGAATCGAATCATTTAGGTTGGAAAGGACCTTTAAGATCATCGAGTCCAACCATTAATCTGTCACTGCTAGGTCCGCCACAATCTTAGATCCTTGTAGTCTGTGGGACTTGAGTGCATAAATCCCTATCATCTTTTAGATTACCGATTAATTGGAAGTACCTTTGATTTAAGAAATAATTGATCCTCAGAATGTTGTACAATTAAGAGCTTAACTCTTCAGGAAAGACAAAAACCTTAGTTTTGAAAGGTCATGAACATCTCTGGTATAATAGTGAGCATGATCATCATCAAAGCGCTTCTTACAACAAGAAATGTAAAACTTTATATAGCCTCAGCAAATACTCAGAGACTAAATACTTAAAACCCAATACCCACCCAATCATGTCAAGTCCCAGTTGTTTTCAAGATCACACACAGAAAATTGCTTGGTTGTCTGGAGAGACCTCTCTTGAAAATGTGTTCTGTCACTAAGAGTCCTGTGAACAGTATTTTAAAAGTAGAGCCTGCTTTTCAGGCCTTCACTCTAAAAAGAATAATTATAGTGTGAAAAGCTGCCCCACCAGGGTTGAGGCTACTCTAAATGTTTATAAGCTTGTTTAAATGTACGGGTTATGTAAACAGCATTTAAAATGTAAAGCCAAGAGAAATTAACAGCCTGCTGTCAGTCAGGGGTTATTATTGTCTTCCAATTTCTATTTACTTTGTTAGATAAGAGCTCATGAATAATGCCAAAGGCCTATTGGTATATTTAGGCTATATCAGCCAAGAGGCTCTGTGTTCACCAGAAATATATTTTTGATCCCCAGTTCATCTAGGCATTTGTCACCAGAGTTTGAGCATTTCCACAAGAAAGGCACCTCCATGTATTATAATGTATTCTTGCCGTTCCTGCACTCCTTTGTACATCTTGTGCTGCTCTCAGCTGGCTAAAGGGTGAGCACTCTTGTTTTCCTTTAGGAGGAATTCAGGAAAGGCTGCTTGGACTATCAACACTCAAGTGATTTTTGCCTACTTGTTGCCCTAAACGGTGATAGGGTTGTGGTCTAAGTGTGTGCTTCATCAATAAGCTAGGCCAGTCTTACTCATCTTCAAACTAGCTCAGAAGATTTTTTTCTGTTTGCATGGGAAAAAAATGTAGTTTCACTATATTTCAGAAGGGAGCCTTCAGTTAATTGCATGGCAAAGATGTATTCTAAATAATTAGTCTGCTGAAATGGGAAATGCATTTAATATTCATAGAATGTGAGATTTCAGTGAGAAGTTACCAGAATATTGTCTGGGAATGGTCTAAGCTAAAGACACATGTGAGTAAACTCAGTAATACTGCTGCTGATTCAGAATGAGAAATGCCTTTGTGCTAATGGTCTAATGGAGTACGCGGTATCAGTGTTCAGAGATTAGTACTTTGCTGTCTTATGATTCTTTCACTTATTCAACAGTATTGTATACACATTCGCGTCTTATTTCCTTCCCATTCCTGGGGCATGCTATGACTTACTTTATTAGACAGTCAAAAATTAAATTATTCAGAAGAGGAGTAAGCTATAACTCTGAAGAATGGAAAACTGAATTTTAATACCTGTTCTGCTTCTTAGAGCCATCTAAAGTTTGGCCGCTGTTTTTAACTTAATTTGCTGAACACGGGGCTTTGTACCCGTAGGATTCAGTCTTAAGTTGTTGCAATAGAATCACAATCTTGCAGACTTCAGTGGAGAAAATTCTTACTTTCTTAGTGTGGTACGTGAGATACAAAACTTGAACATGACTTCTAACAAGGGCAAAAGGGAAAGAATTAAAAGAGCCATCCTGTTTCTAACCAAACATGAGGCAAGCTTCACAGTCACACTCTGATTTCTGCCGAATGATAAAATAGGGTGTGATGGAGCTACTATTTTGGTCTAGCATTCCTCGATCCTCCAGACTAGTGACTAGATGCTCATTTACAGCTGGGTTAACTGAGAGCAGCCTTCTGCAGAAATCCATGGTGGTGCTCTAATTCATAATTCTGGAGCTGTAGCAAGGTGCAGTAATTCTTTTATTTCAGAGCTTAGAACATGACTACTAGTGCAGGGTGAGTGTGTTTCAGTAGTCAGAGTGACCTTAGAACGTAGCAAACTGTGAAAACTTAGTCATACGCTTTCTTTCCTAGATACAGTGTAATCTGTTTAACATTTTTATGTCATTTTAGACCCACCTTGCCAAACAGAACTCAGCAACATTCAGAAGCAGCAAGGAGGAAAGAAACTCCTAGGTGAGCCATAGATCATTCTTTTGAAGGTTTTATTGCTTACATAAATAATCCTAGTGAAACAGCAACATAAAATCAATATTAATCCAACAAAGATAGACCGCAGTAAATTCCAGCAACAAAATTTATGAAATTTTTGAAAGCTATTAAACTTAGTTTTATTACCTTACCAACCAAAAGGTATTACATCTGTTTTATTACCCTAATAGAAGGTACGTTTTTACAGTTATAGAGGGGACAGTCTAAGGCACTCCTAAATTAGTATCTCTGCTGATCCTTTACTTGTAATATTCTTTAAGTAATTGAAATCTTTGTTGTGAATCAGTTTATACTGTATCAATATTACTGAAATGTAAAATCTTCATTTTACCGTTCGCCACTGTATAAAAGCTGCAATAAAAGGCTTGGCCTAAAGTATTCAAAACTGTATTTCTGCTAAGGATGGTTTCTAACAATAACTATACACTTCAACATGCTTTCATATGAATGGGTTTTTTCTGCATTTTATGTTTCTTTCGAAAAGCCTCCATTAGTTCCAGATGAAAAACAGTGGATTATTCAGCCTTAGGCCAGTCACTGCCTCACAAAATAAGTCCCTGAGTGTGTCTCTTGTCCTCTTGGTGGGGAACCCTTTTGGCTTACAGCCTAAATTGCCTAGGTATTTTGCATATAAATGCAAATTTAACATTCTTTTTTTTGCATTTGTTGTTGATACAATTGGCATGTTACACTGCACTTGTCTTCTGTGGTGAGGTAATTAAATATTTTTAGGTAACTAAATGGATTGTAAAATGTATATTAAATAAAAATAGCTTCTAAGCCTTGTAGCAGATAGTTTGTTAGTCCAGGAAGCCTGGCCCTTATTATTCAGACTTGTTTTTACTCCACAGATTATAGAACATCCTATTCAGGATTGGGTGTTACATTTGAGCCTTTTACCCAGAATACAGCAAATATCTTGACAGAGATATTCAGGGAGTAAGGAATACGCATCACAGGATCAATGAAAAAATTAAGGGAAGATTGGTCACTTTGTTTTTTGAAATCAGTCCCTGACTGATATGTGTTATTTTCCCTCCTGCATTTGTTACATTCAGTCAATTTCTGCTTAATTTAGTAATGGTAAACCAGTCGGTGTAGAGTCTGGAATGAGGAAACAACAAAAGATAGTTACTTTCTGTTATAATTGTTACATTGGCCAAGAGTCAGTTTTTAATATTCTTATTCAATATTTATATATCACAGGGCAGTACATCCCCTTATGTGATGAAGATGGGTATTACAAACCAAGTCAGTGCCACGGAGGCGTAGGGCAGTGCTGGTGTGTTGACAGATACGGTAATGAGGTAACAGGGTCCAGAACAAACGGTGCAGCAGAATGCGGTAAGTTAAGAACCCTTTGTGGCTTTTGTTTTAGAGGTGTTACTTCCTTTGATTACCAACCAGATGAAATTTTTTCAGTAAGAACAGATGGGGGACCCAACTACGTGGATTTTGAAACAAAAAATAACAAATTATAATTTATGATTGTGATTATTTTTTTGCAACTCCTATCACTGTGTCAGCTATTAATAGACCTCATATAGTGTATATAAACCTAGGGAAAATTAATTATCTAGAGCAGTATTAGACAAGCGCCAAAATGCTTGATGAAATCCCTTTGGGTAATTGGCATGCCAGTGAATTCGTTTTGCCATTTTTTGCAGTTTGTGTTTGAGGGACTTGCCAAAAGTTCCTAGCACACTAAATCTTCCCTTGTTTTTCCCTTCCCTGCAGCACTGTGCAACTTCTTCCAAGAATTCCCATGTCACCTTTATTTGATGTCCCAGCTATAAAAAATGGCAATAAAGTATTTTCCTTTTTTTAAAAAAAAAGTCTTGCATTACTCCTTTCCACTTTGTTTGCAACAAAAAAACATAGCCTGAAACAAAGGGTAAATTTAACACAGTATTTGACATACAGGCTCAGGACTATTGTCCATCTAACCCAGGATCTTTCTGGAAAAATGGACAGTCCTGGATAATTCAAGATAATATGTAAGAACTGAACAATAGACAGTGTATATTATCAGTAGTCCTTATTGTCATCTGTAAGTTGGACTTACCTCTCTTTCAGTTGTTACTGGCACTCATTATAGTTCTATAAATCCATAAAATTTATCTCCTTTTGTTAACATTGAGAAATTCATCCCTATTGAAGTAGTTTTCTTTTAGGACAAAATAATTTTTTGTATTATTTATGTTTTATTTCTATATCACACTATGTAGCTTAAAATAAGTAATTGTCCTGAAACTAAATATGCTGGTGTGCCTTTTGTATGATTACGTATATTATACTATAAGTTTCTAGTGTATCTTTTCTATAACTATCATACCTTTTTAGCTATTGATTTAGAGACTTCAGGTGATTTTGCCTCTGGCGATTTCCATGAATGGACAGATGATGAAGATGATGAAGATGAAATAATGAATGATGAAGATGAAATTGAAGATGATGATGAAGATGAAGGAGATGATGATGTTGATGATGATGATGATCATGATGGATATATTTGATGATATTAGGGGGTCCACAAATTGTACCTTTCTAAAATTCACAAGATGACATTTCATAAAATCCCTTTGCTCTCCAAGATCAAAAGGATTCTAACAAACATGTATATTTTGTATGATTATTTCAAACATTGCAGCTGGAGTCATAGACTTTTTTTGTTTAAATGAGAATAATTATATTATGTGCTTTTGAGTTTTTAAATGCCTTTGTGCTGAAGAAAACACATTGGAAGTCTAGCCTGAAGAAAGAAATGTTATGTGCTACTGAAAATATAAATGTGCAAAAACACACTATAAAGACAACCATTCTCTTTAAAACTCCAGTGAAAAGATAATTTGCCCTTACTTGGAACTGTGCATGTCCTCTTCAGAACACATACTGTAACTTAACTTTAGTTCTGTCAGTGTTTTAGGCCCTGCGGGCTTTGCAAATTGTCCATTTAATAAATCAAAAATGTATTACAGTAGAAAAACATTGCTGCACGAGTAGCATCTCACCAGCCTTTAATTAACCAAAGGTATGGAGAAACATTATCAGGAGGGAAAAATAAAGCAAAGTCCTCCTTTGTGTTTGCATTTGTAGTTATGTTTTTTATTAGGAAATGGCTAGGTTATTGAAAGGATTTTTCAAAAGCAGTAGCGTGGACAAGCAACAATTCTGTAATTCTAAAGTTTTCTTGTCCTTCCTTAATTTTTTTTCTTTCATGTCAAGGTCTTACAGGCTTTATCATTATTTACTCGAACATTGCTTCACCCTTTGTTGTTTCTCTGTATTTCTCTGTAATCAGATTAGCATAAAATATTTTACATGGGGGAAAAAATCCTTAAAATTATATTACCTTTATACATGACTGTATTTCAGAGTATTGGCACTTACCCCAAGGTAGTTTTTAATAAATGTATAATGATACTTTTTATTTTCCTAATTCGGGAAATAGTTTTGCATCTTTATCTTATTTCATGTTGTTTTCCGTTACTAGTGCAGAAACTTAGAGAACGTATTGTAAAGGTGCCTTGCAAAATAGAAATAGAGAGGTTTTAGCATGCATACCAGTATAGGATGTTAGGCAATAGCTAAGCACACCCAATTACCAAATTAATACCAGTATAGGTACTGCTGCTGGAATGAAGAAAATGGGTTATTTTAATTTTTTTCCTAATGTTATGTAATTACCATGTGGACTAGATTATAATTATTGTGTAGAGTAGCACTTAAGATTTGACTGTAGAGAAAATTACTTTAATCACTGTATTTATGTTAGCATGTTAATTAATTGTGTAGACATTTTGGGACTCCGCCATCTTCGTTCATATCATATCTATTGCTTTCTGTCCACAATAAAATTGACGTGACCTGTATAATGTAATACTACAGGTTGTATAATTTCAAAATTGGATCACTGGTTTCCCATTGTTAATTAAAAGGAAAATCAGTTTCTTATTTGAATTAGTTTCTACACATTAAATAATAAATTTATTGTTTATCCTATGTAATATTGAAAAGTATAATGCATTTTCTTTTTTACTGTTTCTGTATAGTTTGCAAAATAAAGACCCTTGTAACCAACCTTTGGCCAGTATAGCCCATCATTTTGACTTTTTGCATAGTTTGAAATTTTGAAACAGGAAGAATTCATGTTTCAGATACATTTCGCCTATTAAAGTATGTATTTATTTGTATAAAGCCATTTATTAATGTTTTATTTCCAGTAAAAAAATTTTGACTAAGGCAAAACCCATAGGGAGCTTTTATTTTTCTGTATTTTTTCCTGAATTTTCTATAGCTTTGTTATGTACTTTTATGGCATTGTCTTCATTACATAGTAAAGAAAGAGATATTTCTTTTCAAACTCTGTCATAATTTGTGGGGCATAGTTGTATTATTTTCTTAAATAAAAGTAGATAAGAGTTTACCATTCCAATATAGTGGGATTTTATCAGAGAACAGTTTCTTATGGCTGAAATTAACTGATATATAAATTGATTTTAAATAAAGAAGCTAAAGAAAAAATGTTGTCATTATTGGCTGATGTAGAAAGTATTGTGGGGTTTTTTTTCTGATGTGACAAGTGGTCATTAGATGACAAACTAAAAATGGAATTCATTAAAACTTGTGATATTAGGAGAATTAAAGTATGGAAAGAGGATTCATAATGTGTTTAGCCTAAATAGGATTACAGTATGAAGACCATTCTAAAATGAACTGTCATACAGAAGAGCACAAAAGAAGTTTATATTCTTGCTTCCCTGAAAATTCCCCACTGAACTGGAAGAGGAGGGAATATGCCTGGATTTTAGTCCCTGAGTATCAAAGCTACCTATCATAAAGTCAGAAGTAAGTCAAGATAGCTAAATTTACTAAAGAACAGTGACAGTGGAGATTCAGGGTCATTTTGGAGAATTTTTGTGATCCAAAACTAAAACAGCAACAAACAATGCTTGTATTGTTTCTCATTCATGAAAAAAAAAAGCCAGAGAAGAGATTGATACTGTGAGACTTCCTTTGAAAATGTCCCTCCTTTTTTAAAAACGTAGGTAAATTTGTCTATGGATTAATATTATGGTGTTGATTTGCTTTCATGATACCAAATGAACTGGAAACTACTTCACTGCAGCCTTGAAGAAATGCATGAAATCAGGAGCAGGTAGAACAAATAAAGGCAAAGGCTGATAACTTAAAATGGCTAAATAACTAAACCATTCAGAATCTTTTTCCTTCTTTCCGTCATATGCAAAAATTTGCACAGGAGTATGTCCTCATGAGAACAGTCAGGCAAAAAGCAGTAGGGAGGCCCTGACTTTAAAACTTCATTATTGTTATAGTGTTCCTGTCATTCGTTGTTGGTTTTTCTTGATCTTATAATTGTGCACATATATATGTACTTATAAATATGCAAAGATACTGATATAAATTTACAGATTTTCAGCCACAGTGATTAAACCTTGTGCTCTTCTGACAACGTGTGGAATTATAGTTCTCAGATTCATTGAAAAGTAAGGAATACCGAGTTCAATGAAATCAATTATTATATAGTCTTTGAAGGGAATATTTCAGGTCAAGCCACATAGATATGCTTAGTTTAAAAGCAAATGAATTGATGTCATTAGTTTGCTTGTACAAAAATTGGGTTATTGTACAAGACTGAGAAGGATGGACCATAATGATAGTAGGAAAATTTTTACTTGTTTCATGCACATGGACAAGAACTGGATTTCTTTTATTATTATTAACAAATCCAGTGCCCAGGTGGAATAATAAAAGTTTATCAGAAAGTGGATTAATTTTATGTTTCATAGGAAATTGAAAAATATCTGTATTTACAGGATTTCTTCACTAGAACAGTGGATATATTTCTAATTACTAAAAGGTTTTAAAAATTGGATTTAAATAGAGCTGTGGCAGCACAAATTCATTTGAAATACAGTAGTCCCTTTTATGTTTTTTCCACTAATCTAAACATATTAGTAGCAAATCATCCACAATTTTATTTCAGCTAGTTCAGTGGAGACTTAAGTAGTTTTGTCACCAAGTTTCTGTTTGAAGAAACAGATGGGGATAAACATGAAGAACAACATAATGGATTGGAAGAATCTCCAACTTAAACAGTTATCACTGGGTAAGTAATTGAAATTAAAATATCAAAAGCTTTAAAAAACCCAACCTGCTACTGAAGGCAAGTGCCATATTGGACATGCTGAAGTAATAGGGTAACCCTTTGTCATGAGTAGATCTCTGCTAACACACTGTCATTGTGCTCACTGTGCAGCGTGAGTGAGTTTGCTAACTTGTTAATTCATCCAGTGAAATGGCAGTAGAAATGACTCTGAAGTTAAGGAACCAGAGCAAAAATGGCAAACACAATTGCCTAGCCTAAAAGATGACACTTCCGCTTGAATTTTTTGTTGTGTTTCAGATTCTAATTGAACCAAATCCTGAAAAAGAGACTACTGCACAATATCTGTCTGTCCTCCTGAAGGTGAGTTTTACAAGTGAGATATGCGTGCTTATTTTTGAAAAGAATCTCTGTGCTATAACGTCAGTAATCATAGAATCGTAGAATGGTTTAGGTTGGAAGGGACCTTGGAGACCATCTAGTTACGATCCCCCTGCCACGGGCTGGGACACCACCCAGTAGACCGGGTTGCTCAAAGCCCCATCCAGCCTGGGCCTGAACAGGGATCTCTTCTACTGTAACTGTAGTGCTTCTGATTGATTTTGATTGATTGAAGGTTCCAGAGTGCAAGTCTGATGAGGAGCAGCTGAGGGAACTGGTGGTGTTTAGCCTGGAGAAATGCATGGTTTAAATAAGACTGATTACTCAATAATGTAAATAAAACCTACCAACACTTTTCATTTATGCCATGAAATTGTACCTGAATATAATCTTTACTCATAAGAAGACAATTTTATTAGCTAAAAAAAAAAAAAAAGTAATACTGGAAGTAAGGTAAGCTCAGAGGAAAGGAAGGCAGGAGAAAAATTAGAATGAGACAGTGTTGGGGCAGCATCTATGTATTTGAGTAGCTGACTGACCCTGTCACTGAATAAAAAAGTGCGAGGATTCCAAGTTCATTGCTTATGCTGCTCTTTCCCCTCATAATTTCCCCACACACATGTTTTTAGTAGGCTATGTAGCTTTATGGTATATCATTCACATCAGAAATTACATGTGAGTGCTGAGATGAGTTCAGTTCCCATAGTGGCATCATGGCATAAAGCATCTGTAGCAATCGCACCATTGACCAGCCTAGAAGCTGAGGACATGTTACTGGCACATTGAAGAGTTCCTCAGAAGAAGTAGATTATAGCAGATGTTTTCTCAGATGTAATTGAGTACATCCATTACAAATGCTTTCCTGACTCAGTGCAGGGAATTGTCCAGAGTTGTTTATACAAATGATAATTTACTTACATTCTGATGTAAAAGTGGAATGATGCCATTGAAAGTTGTATATCTTGTCCATTAAGGTAGCTTGATTTTTATGTAGTGGAAATTGCATTACTATTTTATCTCTGCATAGTAACTTTCATTTAAATCAGCGATAATGGCAGAAAAAGCATTGCCATTTAAGTAAATTTCCTGTGTCAGTTTTGTAAAGATAAAATAAATGTTAGTGCTGGCACAAAGTATGTCTTAAGGCCAAACAGGTAATGAGTAGATCCCCTAATTTACTCTTCACTCCTATGATTCATAGGTCTGACTTACACCATAAGCACTAGCTGTCTGGTTAACCGTTCTCTGGCCATATTTAGATTTCAACTATTATAAGAAAGTGAGTGAAAGAAGGTCTTTTTTTCCCCTTTCAAATCTGTAATATGTGGCTTTTACTGTTAATTAGAGGTCAATTTATCTTAAATTCTCCCCCACTCCACTGCTCCTTGAATACCACTACGTAACAATGGGGGAAAAAAAAGGCCAATTAATCTTCAACAGCAGGAATAAAATTGCATAAAATTCCTATTATTTGCTGCTGTACAGGGATGGGTCTTTTTTTTTCCTACGAGCAGACAGGAACCTTGCCAAGCAGCCCCCATCTCTTTTGACACAAGAGAGTGAATGTTGCTGTTGTGAGCAGCACAGGGTTTCGGAAACGGCTACTGCCTGGCACGTCTCATCTCCGTTATCCTTCTCCCTGTGCCCATGCAGCTGATGTAGCTGTGTTGAGACCTGACCACAGAGGGATCAGCTCTGCTGCAGAGTAAAGATTTGCCGAAGGGGACTTGCATAAGCCTCGGGGCTTTATGGTAGTGCTGCTACTGCTGCTTGCCCGAGCATGATGGACAAAAGGGAAAGATTTTTCTATCTTTGCATAGTGAGGTTATGCAAACTGGATAGTCCCACAACAGTGGCCTCTCTGGGCTCTGTAGTTTATCTTCATAAAAGACATTTGCTCTGTCAGCTGTGAAAACTTTCTGTTTCCCCTGGCTGGACTATAAGCACAGAATAGCTAGCTGCTTTTCTCTCCTGTTTTTTCTGTCTCAAAAAGAAAGAAACATTGTGCGTGTGAGATTTTTCTAATTTTTCTTGTTAACTTCACTTTTAAAGTGCTCTTGATCATGTTATTGTTAGAAAAATAAAGAAATTATAGCAAAGGGGAGAAAAAAACAAGGCAGAAGTCTAAAAAATAGTGAACTCTCAAGGCTCTGTTAGTCTTATGATCTTTATCTGTATCAGTCTGTAGCCAACACTTGGTCCCATATTTCTGGGATTACACCTGCTCATGGAGCAAACATCTGTAAATTGCCAAAGCTACATTTTTCACATGGGGAGAGATTCCAGTCACTCTCCCTTGGGATGGAACAAATGATGCTGCAGCATATTCACACAAAAAATGTCTAAAGTTGCAGTTTTCCTTCTGTGTGGCATCTTTTTGTGATAAAAATACTTTAAAAAAATCAAGTTGCATGTTTAACGTTGCATGTTGAGAGTTATGCATTGTAATCACTGTCTTAAACCTAATTATCAGTTCCTCCCCCCGATTAAGAATGCTGACATTAGAGTATGTCAAGTACTTTGCTTAGAAAGCAATGGCTTCCAATAATTTCCTTCAGTTGAATCTAAGAACCAAAAATTTTTGAAAGTATTTTTGAAACGGTCACAGAATCATAGAATGGTTTGGGTTGGAAAGGACCATTAAAGGTCATCCAGTCCAATCCCCCTGCAATGAGGAGGGACATCTTCAACTAGATCAGGTTGCTCAGAGCCCCATCCAACCTGACCTGGAATGTATCCATCCAGGCATATATCACCTCTCTGGGCAACCTGGACAAGTGCCTCACCACCACCCTCATTATGAAAAATTTCCTTATAGCTAGTCTGAATCTACACTCTTTTAGTTTAAAACCGTTACCCCTTATCTTATTGCAACAGGTCCTACTAAATGTCTGTCCTGATCTTTCTTGTAATATTATGTCTTTAAATATTGAAAGGCCACAATAAGCTCTCCTTGGAGCCTTCTCTTCTCCAGGCTGAACAACCCCAACTCCCTCAGCCTGTCCTCACAGGAGAGGTGTTCCAGCCCTCAGATCATTTTTGTGGCCCTCCTCTGGACCCGCTCCAACAGGTCCATGTCTTTGCTGTGCTGAGGGCCCCAGAACTGGGTGCAGTACTCCAGGTGGGGTCTCACCAGAGCGGAGTAGAGGGGCAGAGTCACCTCCCTTGATCTGCTGGCTGTGCTGCTTTGATGCAGCCCAGGATACACTTGGTCTTCTGGGCTGTGAGCATATGTCCATTTTTTCATCCACCCATACCTCCAAGTCCTTCTCAGCAGGGCTGCTTTTAACCCCTTTGTCCCCCCAGCCTGTATAGATACCAGAGGTTGCCCCCACCCTGGTGCAGGACCCTGCACTTGGCCTTGTTGAACCTCATGAGGTTCACATGGGCCTACTTCTTGAGCTTGTCCAATTCCATCTGAATGGCATCCCATCCCTGGGCATGTCAACCTCACCACTCAGCTTGGTGTCATCAAATGATTACTGTATTGCAACACTGCAGTGAAATTTCCAGAGCTCCCTGAATGCTTTTCATAGTTATGTTGCTAAGAAATGAGATTAATTATCCAGTTTCAAGGTGACTTTAAGTTTGAAATCATCCCAACTGAAAGTTAAGAGACATTTAGTAAGAATAACAGCTGCAGTTAGCAGACATATGTGATCCAACGTTATGTTACGTCCTGGCTTAAGCTCTTTTTAACAGCCGAAATACGTTCCAGGTTTTCACAGACCACCTCATAGACTGCTTGTAGCTTTACAATTTTCCACTCAACAATACATTTTTGGAAGGTGTGAGCTGATTTTTTTTTCCCATTGCTGACATATAAAATAGTGTTTAGGAACTAAATCTACATGCATGGCAAGATCTAAATTAAACATTACTGGTTCAGAAATGGATAATGACTTAGAATAGATGTATACACAAAGTTCTTTAAACTATCACTTGAAAGATAGTCAAAACAAGCCAATTATATCAGGTATTAGTTGGGGGAGAATGGAAAGAAATAGAGAAAAAAAAAACCAAGACCATGATTTATGTCACTGTATAAGCACATGCTGAGCCTTCTCTGTGCTGATCTCTGTCTTCCCTGTTTCCAAAGAGTATTAAAGTTACAGGAAAGGATGATGAGGATAATCAAAGGTAATATTGATTCATATGAAGAAGATAAAGAGGTTGGGATGCTCAGTCCTGGAGTAAAGGCAGAAAGTGGGGATATGATAAGAGTATGATAAAATCATAAGTGCCTTAGAGAAAGTGAATATCAGTTTTTCAAATCCCCTTGAGTTCTGGAGGAGCAATTTCACATGCCACTAAAGATATTCATTGACTCACTATAAGAACAAGAACATATCTAAAATGGGACACATTGAACCAAAGGCACTGATGTCTATTGGGCTTTGCCTTTACCATACGGAGGACTGTAACACCTGTCATTTAGTAATAGGCATTATGCCTAAGCAGTGCTATCTAGCAGACACTACCTGGCAAATAATAAAGAAGGAAACAAATGAAAATGAGGAACAGTTATGAGAATAATTACTTTTTCTGTTTGTCCAGTACAACGTGTTCTTCAATGTATGATCTAATCGTAGTGGTAATCTGAGCTCTTCTCTCTGAATCTTACCAGACCAGATACTGTCTTCAGATGAGGTACTGTCATTTCTTCCCTAAAGTAAATTCAGAAGGTCAACACATGGACCTCACACACAGAAAACCCCAGTCATTAATGACATTGATAAGACTGCCTCTTTTTGCAGAAAATTAGTTCCTATAGCTATGCTTCTAGCCATTACTGAGGTGTTTTGCTTTAGAAAAAGGCTTCCAGTCTTTGAGCTATAAAAGCATATATCAGATCCTGACTTTGCTCCTTGAAGCTGTTGGAGAGAACCAAAACAGAGCTTTTACACATCCTTCCTGTCCTATGAGTCACCCTTCAAGTGGCATCTTCTCAGCAGGCTCATGAAGTGATCAACACATCCTCTGAAGAAATGGTCTTGGCTACAGAGGGAGCCAGGTATGACTTTCCATTATACCTCCTCTAACTATGCCAAACTGTTGTTCCCTTTTTCGAATGTGACTTTAGTGAGGAGACTTCTTTTTCATTGAGAAGAGCCCGTTCACTGTCGTTCTGCTCTCTTAGTCAATTATCTGTTGAAAATCATCACAGCTAATAGCTATCATCTGCTGCACAAGTCAATTCTCCATACATCTGGATCTATTCTCCACCTTCATTGCATCTCTTTTGCCACTAAATAATTCCAGTCTTCTAAGAATCACTGCAGCAGTCAGGAAGCTCCAAGGTTGCTCTTGATCTCAGTATTTCATATGCTCAACAGACCTCTTTCAGCAGAAGACCCTTCATGTATGATTTGAGCAGCAGCAGATGGCCAACTTTATACTCGCTGGGAACTAGCAATTGACTCAGAAAGTAAATATTTTAAAAGTACTTCACACTGTATTATTTACCCTCTTACACCACCTTTTCTTTGCTCTCATGCTTGTTCCTCTGGCTTGTTCCTTGAAAGAAGGCTTGTCTAGTGGAAAGTTGTCAAATGCTTTATATAAAAAGTCCAAATAATCAGGCCATACGTCTTGCTGTTGTTGACCTTCATTGTAAATTCTTGAAAGGGAAGCCTAGTGTTAGGCAAGAACTCCTGGGGGGCTTATTGCCCTTTCCTTTTATTGGCTGAATATTAGGACTGGGAATGCTGCATCTGGATCATCAGGAAAAAAAAATTACATGACCTATTGGCTGGAATTGGTATTCTGTGTACCATCTGACTTAAGGATCTCATCCAGTAGTATTAAAAAATGGATGTAAAAATAATAAGCGTTCCTTTCACCAAGCTTTTTGACATTAATAGCATTTGACTGGCATAAAGGAGTCACTGATATCTTGCTCTAACATGATTGTGAAGAAAAAGACCTTTATAGCAGTTCAAATGTAATATTATTTTTTCATGAGGAATCATTTAATACCCCACTCCTGTTAGAACCTGTATTTTTATTTCAGTCTTGGTTAAATGCTAAAAGTTTATTTGAAACACATTTATTTGACTTTTTTATTACTGGAAAAAAAATAATTAATGGCTTTTTAACCAAAGCAATTTTAAGAGATTTTATGACTTTTTCTTTCTCCCTCTTTTCTTTCTTTTTTTTTTTACTCCTAGAGGGCAAAATATATGCATACAAAAATGTGTATCTCATGCTTACTTGAATTTCATTTTTAAAAAAAAAGTTTGTGGGTAACTGCACTTACCACCATCTGTCAGATCCCATAATGGAAGCAGTATAAAGCCATAGTGACTGTGCTGGCAATGTTAGAACTAACTTGAGCTTATTGTTAGCCTTGCTAACAGTAGGAAATACTGCAAATCTCGTCTGGAAACCATCTCTTACAATTTCCAGACCTAAAAGTTTTCAATAGCTGCCAAACTTCTTTACTTCTTAGAGTCAAACCTCAAAATTTTCTCATTTGGCATTTGCTCATTTCACAGCGTGTATCTAGGGACAAGGCCAAGTTCAGCTGGGGTCAAATCCTGTTTATGTCCCCACAGGGACCGTGCGTAGAAAGGAGACAGATCTGTCCCTAGAATTGTTAATTAGTTTTATTTAGCCCTTTTCGGGTCCATATTTTCTTTGGGGAGTCATTTATAAAACCAAATATGAGTGTCAATGCATGGAAGAGAAGAAAGATTGGTACTACCTTCAGATTTGCTTTTTTGTACACATTTTTAGGAAGTTGTTTCTTCAGATACAGGACTCTACCTATGAAATAATTGTTAAATTTTCTTTAAAGACTTTTTTTTCCCCTGATCATGCCTGTTTCCACTTCCCATTTGCTTGCTTGCTTGGAGCGGAGTGACCAAAGGTATTTCACATGGTGACAGAGTTGTTTTACACTAGTTTGTTCTTAGGATTCGTTCTTTCTTCTGCTAGTCTGTAGACCACCAGAAAATACTAATTTGGCATACAGATATAGAAAAGTTTTTGAGGTGTCATTCCACAAAAGTGTCAGTGTTTCCTGCACTCTGTAGATTTAGGTGTATTGATTGTAGTATCTCTGGGACAACAAAGTTTTTCATCTTCATTTTTGAGGGAAAAGTATGAAACGTCTTTTCAATGTAATTAAAAGGTAATTCCATTATTCTTCTAATTTTATTTGAGTTTGCAGAGTTAGAATCAGGTTTATGATTCATGCTCTCTCTGAAGGCAGTGTCTAATGAAACTTTTCAGTAGACAAGGATAATGCTACGATTACTAACTTCACAACGAAGTGATTCCAGAAAGGCTGTGGTATTGACTACTCTTGGATGAACACTAGATGACAGAACAAACAGAATATTACATGCATATGTTTGCTGCCCAGAAGATAAATTTTAGCTTCTGTTCCTTAGAAAAGAGTGGTCATAAATTCTCCTTTGCAATACACAAACAAGAAGGCCTTGTTTCTACACAAAGAAATAAATAAAAAGTAATAACTGTGGTAATTAAAGTTTTTATTATGTAGCATATGTTCCAGATTTTGGTAAAATTAAATAATTGCCTAGCTGCCTATTTTGCTTTTAATTTGTGCAAAATACTGCATAAGTGTTAGTGTATTAAATATTAAATCTGTGCTGTGCAATAGCTTGGAAAAACCTATCAATGTTATATTTATATTTGAGTTCTGCTCCTGATCATATAGACCACTAATCTTGTTAAAATCTTGACCATCAGTGAATGCCCTAGACCAATAAAAAAACCCCAACAAAATTATTTGGGAAAATTTTTATTTTTAGTTTTCATTAGAAATTAAAAAGAAAAATTTCCTTTTTACATTTTTTTTTTTAAAGTGAGCATCATAATGTGTCTGGAGAACAGAGCTCTGAAATGAACCCAGAGAGGTGGTAGAATCTCCTTCCTTGGAGGCACTCAAAAGCCAGCTAGACATGGTCCCCAGCAACCTATTCTAGGTGATCCTGCTTGAGCAGAGGGTTGGACAAGGTGACCTCCAAAGATCCCTTCCAACGTCAGCCGTTCTGTGATTCTGTGAAATGGAAATTGGAATCACTGTTTATCGTTGATCTTAGATGGGTTTTAGCACATGCCAACCCTTTTTCCTCATCTATTTCCTGTTAGAGAGTACTAGAAGACAGTATGCATTATTCAGGGCCCACATTATTTAAATACCACTTACTGAAATGGAGCCAAGATCTTTCTGGGGCATCCATGTGTTGCTGTGACACAAATCAGAATAACCAACTGCTTTAGATGTGAAGCAGACACTCGTTGCTGCTATTTGATATGAACTTCTGCCCTGCCCTTGGTGAATTCCAGAGAATAATGTCTATTAGGAATTAATAAACAGATTCTTCCCAGCTAGGAAATGCCAACAGCTAGACTCAAATTTTTGAAGGCTGAGCTATGAATTCTAATTCAATGTTTTTATATTTTTGAAAAGAAGAGTGCTGTCCCAGAAAAATGAAAGTTGGCCAAATAGCCTACTAACTAGTTCGTTTGGATGGGATTGTCAGGACTGTGCTGTGGCTTTAACACAATGTTATTAAAAAAGAAGACAGGTGTTTTAAATTCTATGAGAGTATGTGCTCCTGTGTAATGCACAAGACATGGATGAGGAGACATTTGTAGGGGTTTCATTGCTTTTGTTGTGTTTGGGGGATTTTTTTTTTCTTTTTTTTTTGGTGGAGACAGGGGATATAGGGAGGAGCTCCAGAAAGAAGTTTGAGACAATTGATGGACCAAAAGTTGGTATAAATAAACTCACAAGACTTCCCTCCCCACAAAATAGAACTGTTCTGTATATCATATGCCATTTATGATTTAACTCAAAAATATAAGCAAACTGCTGCACTTGTCAAGGGTTACTATAGTCCATGCATCACTACTGTCCGACAAAACTTTATTCTGAATCATAATTGTTAGTATATTGATACTTCTTGTTGATCTGGCCCAAACCACGACATTTTTCTTTTGGAAAACAATTGTTGGGTTTTTTTACCATTTCTGTATTTGTGAAACTTAGTTCTAAGTTTTCCATGCCACCGTGTTTTGTGCTTGTGCATCCTGCCTGCTAATGGTTTTAGTAACCAGCTGCTTTCCCTTTCTACTTGATTTATTTCACTAGAGATCTGACCTTAAAATAAATCTGTGATTAAAAGCTTCATTTTATTTCCCCATTCAGGAACAGATAGCCACAGGTTCATTTGGCTACTTACAAAAGAAATTTGGATTTCACCCAACAATATTGAAAGAAACGTCACTAGGAAGCCCAGTGACAGGAGAGAGAAATCCTCTCCCTATTGCTTTGATGCCGGGACTCTCTATAACAGGTTCTTAGCCAGTACGAAGGAAAGCACAAGAGAAATCTTTGAATGATATTTTTTTTTTTTCTGCTGTCTGTCTTTATTAGGTACCTTAAATATTTATTGTATGTTAACTGTCAGGAAAGAAAGGTTATTGTGGCTAAGCGATGAAGAGAATCAGGATTTGAGTAGCTCCACACTTCTGACAGAAACAGATGTGTTTGTTAGTGACAGCAGGGACTGGGATAGACTGGCAGCATGCTGCGAGTTCTCTGATTAAGTCTGTCGTTACAATGTGATGTGGTGGCTTAAGGATAAAAGAAGAAACTCTTTCTGTATTAGTTCCAATGAAAAGAATGATTTATGGGATGCCAGATTTTTTTTGCCCATTCTCTACAAATTTTTGCGATTCAGAACCAGAACGAAGAAGCCTTTACACAATTTGCAAGTCTTTTCCTCGTCGTCTGGTAAATGGCATCTTTGTCTGTGGAAGAACTGAAAAATCCATCCTGAGTAAAAGTTGGTCTTGCCTTATTACCTAAATATTGCAGGATGTACCCTATAGAGATCCTTGTAAGGTAAGTGCTGCAGGTCATGTTTACTCTGAGGTCAGGTTCCTTCGCCGTGGGGTTTTTCATTGCCATTCTTGAACGTCGGTCTCCTCAGTGGTATCTTGATGAGTTGCCATTGGACTGGTAGGAGAGCAAATCTCTTAATTCTTTTCCCATCCTGAAAAAAAAAAGCTCCTAAAGAATCTAAGGAACTTTCATTTGCTTTGCAGTCAAAAAAATGACAAAATCATGACAACGCACACAGGAGCGTTGTATCACTGAAGACTTCACAGCCTCGAGAAGCTGATTTGCCTGTCAAATGTAAGGAAAAGAAGTCTAGCTAATCCTCTAAACACATAATAATTAGCAAGTTCTCACATTTTTGCACCTGATTTGCTGTAAAAAAATACAAAAAATGGTCTAAAAAGAGCTTAAAAAAATCACTCTTTTCTCTGTTAATTTGGAAATGCCCTGTAACGAAGTTACTGGCAAATGGGTCCATACAGTGTCGTGTATATATATATATACAGAGAGACAATAAATATTCATTACAGGAGGATTTATATTCATTCCCGCTGTGACAAGGTGGCTGTGCTATAAAATCAAATCAAAAATGGACATTAACATGTGTGATCCACATTTGTTATCACACGCCACTTCTGCAATCCATGGGCAGTATGTGTCACTTCAGCTATAGATCAACACTACGGTTGTTCTCAGCTGTCCACACCTAACAGGACTTGGTGGTCCTTGTATCCCTCACGCTGCTCTGCTGCAGGGTGATGGAGTTGCATTGCATGGGAACCTTGATCCTACTCCTCTTTGGAGCCAATAGCAGGTTTAGAAAATATTTTTTTCTTTTCAGACTTCCAGCTTCTTCTTGTGAAAATATACTGTGGACAGCAAGGGAACGGTAGAGCTGTACTTTTGGAACTGTGCAGTGATGTGCAAGGACAGAAATGCAGGACAAAGAGGGTAATGGCATATTTGTTGGTCTAGTGAAAAGTTTCAGATATATTGGTCTAATTATAGTTAAATACTAAATGTGAGTGGGAAGTCATTTAAATTCCCTAAGCCAGATGGTCTAATTCAGCTCTCATTTAAAGCACTTTGATTTGAAAATGTTGAAAGGGTCTAATGCTTGATTTTATCACATTTAGTTCTATAGAAAGGTGGGAGAGCAATGTATTTCACGCTGAGGATTTTACAATCTGGGTGTGTGAAGGGAAAACTTAACCACAAAGAAATGCCAGCATCTTCCTGTTATACTAATAAGCCAGACATGCTTTCCTACTTGTGCATTTCTAGCTCCAGGTGAAAACCACTAAGAAAGCAGAATGTCCTTAGCCACCCTCTTTCTAAAACATGTAGATTTCTACTTTTTTTCTCCCTGTACCCTAAAATGGGTATGGGTACTGCGGTGGTCCTGACCAGTTTGGCTTTCTCTTTCTAAAACAAACAGAAGAAAGCCTCAGTAAGTCAAACTTGATGCATAGCTGAACTCTTGAGAATGGTTAACTGACCTTCTCTAATGACTATGGGAGGTCTGAAATGGATTCTCTCTGAACTTCTACTAGACATTCCCTTGCTGGGGAGCTGGATGTTTTCCCCTTAGCCTGTTGACTGGCCTTTCCTCCGATCATTTTGCAGTGAATGAAGTTTGAAGCCCAGGGAGACTAAGGGATTAAACTATAGGCTGAGGCTTGCTTTCCCAAAATGCGTTGTCATGTACAAATGTGTTTATCTGGAAAAAACACTATCAGAGTAAAAGGCTTTTTGTATTCTCTATAGTTACGAGGATTTGGAAACATTTACGGAGGCCATCAGCAAAGAGATTGCTTGGAACGAGTTTTCTGTGGTCATCTATTTCCATTAGTTTAATGTGGAGCCTTCAACTCATTTTATACAGGTAATAAGCCCACAATAAAAAATTATCATTAGTAACTCGACCTCCTCCATTTCCAATCAGAGGTAATGTATTATCTGAAAGAGATTGTGTATTCAGATATGCATGTTCTGAAGAAAGAATAATCCTGTATGTTTTATGTATTTTTTGTTCAGTTATTCAGGCTCAAACTTTGGTACTGAGTATTTGCATGAACCCGGATCCCTTGCTTCTCAGTTAGTTTTCAAAGTGGAATCATTGTGCAACTTCAAATTTTGTGCCATTTCGGCAAATTTATAAACGTGTAGGGGCAATTTTACTAGAAATTTTTTCACAAGGATTACCTGACCTTGGCATTTTTGGGCTTACCACGTAATAATTTATTTAATGGTCTCAATAAAAAGTTTCTAAACTTTTTTTTCTAGTGGACAGTCAATACTCCACACTCAGATTTACTGTGGAGTTCAAGAGTGCTGCTTTTTGCTTAACTTTCTCCTGTGATTGATTTGCTAGGTAGCTGCATTCATAACACTCCGCTGTCTTGGCTTGACAGGCTTAGCACCTTTTTCTCTTCCTCTGAACTTCCTTAACTGCCGTTCTGGCATATTTCAGGCTTAGATACTTATAACTCATTTTAAAGGCAAATTTATAATGATGTACTGGGAAAAATAGTTCTCAGCAGAATTGTCAGAGCTGGTGGTTGGAAGAACGTATGGATCCTTTTAGTAACAGGAAAGCTGGCATCAATCCAAATGGGACTGACTGGGATAAAAATTAATTTTGTCAAGCGCGTTGTATCCTATTTTGAGTCCATATTTTAATTCATTGATTTGTTACTGATCAGAATTACTTACTGTTGATGGCCCTAATCCTCAAGGGCTTTGCCCTGCCTCAAGTTATACTTTTTTTCCTGGTGGATATGCGAACACTACTTACCTGGGAGGTGTAGAGGAAAACACAGAGGAAAACGTGTGTGTCAAACTGAACCTTAGTGTTATTGTGGTCCCTGCCATTACAGGTTACTGTATTGCTGATGCAAATTCTTTAAAACAGTGTTGTAGAGAAATGAAATGTATCAAAGTGATTGCCAGGCTGCTGTTAACGTTGTTAGTTATTTCAGATGCTATCCGAGGCGTGAATGATGAAAGCAGAACCTCTAGCAAACATTTTTTGCCAGCTTTAGTGCCTTACTTAAGAAGTAAGGCACTTTCTGTGAAAGTGCATTTAGAAAAGCATTTAGACAGTGTTTGTCTGTTTTGTCACTATCGTATTACCTTTCTAGTTATTTTCTCAACTAGACATCGTAAAGCAAAGCAGAATAAGCATAGATGTGATTAAAATCTCTATCCATAACATAAAAGATGAATGAACGTTTCAAGCCTGATCTGTAACTCTGTGTGGCCAGTGTTTAAGTTACTTGGTGCTCTTCTCAACGAGCTCTTGCTAAAAGGTCTTAATGAACCTCCTTGTAAACATGCCATGCCAGCAAGCATGGGGCCAAACTCGCTCCTTCTTCAGCATTAATGGCAAAACCAGAAAATAGTGGCTTTCACTCTTGTGCCAAGTCAGAACAGTCCTACTTGTGCTGAGTCTCCACACGGTGGAGGGTTTCTTCTGCTGCTTCTAGCTTAGTAGTTTTTTAATATGTTAAAAACTTGTGAGTTTATATGGGAAGAAATAAAAAATATTTTTCTTACCAAAGTCCAGGCACATCTTTCAAACTTGTTGGTTTTGAGACCAGTGAGCATAGGGCATGGCTGATTTTGCACAGGTAATTTTGAGTGTAGTCAGGAAATAAAACCTGTACTGGGCTGAATGACTGCTTTTCTGAATTTGGTAGGGAAACACCACAATCTATGGCAGGTGCAGACTTCCTAACACTAAAATGCATACTGTCATATGCATTCAACTAAAAGAAATTCTGCTTGTGTGCCCCAGGACAGTCATTGCCTTTGGGCACAGGTCAGTAACTGAGGACAACCAGCATGTACTCAAGGAGCACCCCAGGTCTGAACTAAACTGCTCATGTAGGTCCATTTCATTTCTTCTTTGTTTCCATTAATATATTGTCTGACAAAGTGCCTCGAAGTAGGTTCTGAAGTGTCTGTGTGCACAGGAAGTTGGTATTTTTTTGTTAAATATAGCTGAAATACTTACAATGGTTACTGAATTGTGCTCTTCATTCCCCATCTATCTGCCTGAAATGAGATCTCAGCTGAAGGAAAAACACAAAAGAAGGGCTTGCGTGTGAGAGAGTGTCTGAAGAAGGAGCATACTTTTCTTTTGGTTATTTTTTTAAAAATATTTAGTAGCACAAACACACAAGCTGTAAAGAATCGACAGCAGTGACTGCAGAATAGGGTGTTTGCTGAAGTTATTGATACTGAAGATATATTCATCTTCTGAGGTTCAACAGCACTTCTCAAATAAGATCAGTTTGAAAAATCCTTCACTGCAGAAAATGATTAATCTGTGGGCAGTCTGAAGTGAAACAGGCTAGAGTTTACATATAACCCTGAATGAAAAAAATTATTATATATTTGGGTTCATGCCAGTAGGTGAACACTTGGAAAGTCAGAGATGTGCTTGAAAGTGAGAGTTATTAGTAATTTCTGGAAAGCACTCCCTTTGTTTGGTATATCAAAGACTTGTTTTGTGGTCAGCAGCTGACATCTGTTTCTGTGTACTGGTATATCATAAGTGGCTTTTCCTGCTTTCATCTAAAGATTAGAAGATAATGCTCTAGGGCCAAATCTTATCCTAACTTAAACCACTGAAGTTAATGAGGAAAACTCTTCTTGTCACATTAGTACACCTGCTGCCCTGAAGCATGTTTCAATGATATAACTCAGAAAACCACAGAATATGTTACTGTTTTGTGGTGTTTTTTTTCCTCTCAGCAGCATGAATGCAGCTTCAGGAAAATCAGTGAACATGGTCCCTGAGGGGTTATACAGGGTGTAAAGTCAGCAGAGGATTTTGCCTCTGAAGTTGCCATAACACATTTGAACTAACCTTCAGACAACTCACCTTCTAATTGTACTTTTCTTTTTTTTTTTAAAGTAGCAGGCATAAAAACAGAAATCCAAAGCAGTAGCTAATTCACACCATTAACCTCCATGGGCTGCGAGGGGACAGCCTGCCTCACCACGGTCTTCACCACAGGCTGCAGGGGAATCTCTGCTCCAGCGCTTGGAGCACCTCCTGCCCCTCCTTCTTCACTGACCTCGGTGTCTGCAGAGTTGTTGCTCTCACATATTCTCACTCCTGTCCTCTGGCTGCTGCCACGCAGGTGTTTTCCCCCCAGCTTCTTAACTATGTTATCACTGAGGTGCTACCAGCATCGCTGATGGGTTTGTCCTCGGCCAGGGACAGGTCTGTCTTGGAGCTGGCTGGCATTGGCTCTATCTGATATGCCTGTATCAGGAATAGCATGGTGAGCAGGACTCGGGAGGTGA
>RSEF01000004.1:28543339-28579625 GCA_003993805.1 Himantopus leucocephalus | reverse complement strand
CTGCTCTCCCCTCATCCACCCATCCAGTCATGCCATCACAGAAAGCTATCAGAGTGGTCATGATTTCCCCTTGGTGAGTATTTGTAAAATACAGTAAGGATTCCTGTAACTATTTTACTATGGAGAATGATCTAAGGGAGAGCAATCCAGATGCTCAATATCTTCATCAGTGACAGAGGTAGTGGGATTGAGTGCACCCTCAGCAAGTTTGCAGATGACACCAAGCTGAATGGTGCAGATGATACACTTGAGGATGTCATCCAGAGAGACCCTGATAGGTTTAAGGAGTGGGCCCATGTGAACCTTGTGAAGTTCAACAAGGCCAAGTGCAAGGTCCTGCACCTGGGTCAGGGCAATTCCCAACATCAATACAGGCTGGGGGATGAAGGGATTGAGAGCATCCCTGTGGAGAAACTGTTCTATGGTTCTATGAGTCTATTTTTTCACAACTTTATTTTCAGTGGAGTATGACAGAACTAGAAAAACAGCCAACTAAAATTTTAAGACCTTTTCAAAAGCTTTGTTTTATCATATCTCTTATAGAAAACTGCATTTTAAATATCAAGGATATAAACATACTTAAACACTGGACAAACTAGACTTTCCAAAGCATGTACTAATATTTGTTCAATTTAAAATTGAAAGGCAGTGGTTTTAAAAACTCTGACAAACATGGACGAAACATTGAAAAATTCTTTACTTTTTAGATCTTGTTTAACCCCTTCTGCTTTCAAGGTAACTGCATAAGAAATTCTGTGTCTATTAATTTACATTAAAATGATCTCATTCATTGCCACTAGAGGAAAACTATGAAAGCCATGCTCACTACTGCATGGTTAGGCATTGCCTAAAAACTCTAATAGATCAGCCTTATTACTAGTCCTCCCCTTCCTTCTCAAATAACCTCCTTAGTTCTTTGGATTAATATACCATTTTATATGTGCCTTACATATAAAAGCCAGATGTTGTGAAATTTTATTTGTATGAGCAGTCCCTTCTAACTTCAATGAGATCACTTGAGTAAGCAAAAAACTAATAAAACATGTCCTGTATCTGTGGTACTAATGGCAATTTTCAGGCTGAGTAATTCTATAGTTTGAAAAATGCCATTGTAAATTCACAAGAAAACAATTCTAATCTGAATGTCCATGAATGACAGGTAAGAATCTCATAGTAATTATACAAAAAAAAAGGTTTTAATTCGATTGCAGAGCCTGAAATGGCAGATGGAATTCTAAAAGCCATCCAAACAGTGACAAATGAAAAACTGTAAAAAGACAGCTTCTATTTTGTAAATATTTACATGTATGGAGAAAAAATATATGTTTATATGGAATTTAAATAACATTAAAGAAATGTTTAGTTCTTAGAATAAGGACTACACATAAAAAATAGGGCAAAGAAGGGTTTTTTTTCCCTGAAATATAGTAAAATAACACATAAATAATATAGTACATAACAATTAGTTTCCTGTGAAGAAAATTAAATACATTTTTTTTAAATTTTGTTGCTGATATCTTTTTAATAGAAAACATTTTGGGTTTTTGAGAGGCTTTTTAATTCAAAATAAAATTTAACTGAGCCTTTAAAATGGTTAAATATCCAAACTGGAAGCCCAGTCACTTACTTCAGGATTAACAGAGCAGCTTAGGTTAACTAAAGTAAACAAGTTTCAGGGCTTTTAGGGAGGAAGGAGAAAATTTAAAAAAAATAATTTGAGAAATAATTTGAGGTTGAGGAAAACAAATTTTTTTTTTTAATTCTTTTTTCATCAGCACAAAACCAGGAACTCAGCTAGTTATACATGACCATTCATAATCTATAAAACTAACTTGGAGAAATTATTTGGGGACACCATGATTTATTTACGAAGCTTTTTACTTCTGCTATTATGGAAAAGAAGATATTTACACACTCTATTCCCCACCAGTTCAGAACATCATTTTGCAAGCTCTTGAAATGATTAAGAGGAATTAAGTGCCAATCCAGCAAAGTACTCAACCATGTGCATAGCATTAAGCACCTGAATAATCCCAGTGAAGTCAATGGGATCAAGTGCAACCTTAACTTTGGTGGCATGCTTCACTCCTATGCTGAGTAAGAGCCTTAAAGAAGATTTGGGGGGGAGGTAAAATGTCTTTTTATCTTTAGTCAATTCAAGATCCTGGCTGTTTGCGTGATGTTAAGGCTGTCTTTCAATGACAGCTGTCTTGTACTCAGCATATTCTATTTCAAATCTGACCTCTGTTCACTGCTTGAGGGATAGATGAACAAAGCTTCCTGATTAGTAGGCTTTGGTACTCTTGCATGAAAAAAAAAAACCAAAAACAAACCATAAACAAGCACATCTTATTGATGGCAGAGGAAAATTATATTTCTGTGGCACGAGGAGTGTTTTTGGAGCACAGAGCCAGAAGGAGGAATAAAAGTGCTAGAAAATACCACTGAAATATTCTGAAATATTCTGTGCTTACAGAGGTAGTATCAACAGGGGTACTTTTGTGTGTTTGTGTAACCTCATCTGGCTGTGATGAAACACAACTATCCTAAGCTTAGGGTGCAGGTGTCCAGATGCCAAGTTCTGTGAATCTCCTAAACACCCCCAACACATATGCATGGTCTGCGTGGAGCTAGAGTTGCCACAACCTGGACCCAGCACCCATCAGAGAGCACTAATAAGGTCCAGTTAACATGCAGCAGATCCCACACACCTCATTTCCAAACACTGGCAGGAGTTCTCAAAATGTTATGTCAGCCAAAGGCAGTGGTATGAGGTTCACTTTTTATGAACAGGTGAGTAGCACATTGACCCAGGAAGCCAAAGACTTGTCTCCAAGGTCTGCCTCAGCATAAGAGACTCAAACCCACACACCATCAGAAAAGGACACTATTTAGGCTATATGCAATGGCAGGAATGTGTTCTTCCTGTTCTCATAAAGCTCTGTGGTTGTACAGAGATTTATAGGTTTTGAGATGTGCAATTACAGGAGGGAACAAGACTCTAAAGACTTCTGGTCATACATGTGTCTGGCTAATGGATATTTTCTATCCACACTGAATACACATTTGGTAAAAGACAAGGATAATTCTGAAAATAGGTCAGAATGCACCTTTAAACTGATGACTGAAAAGCATTTGTGAGAAATACAGATTGAAAGCAGAGAACTCCACTCCCTTACTTTGCGGAGGACTGCTCTTATGTCAATAGAAGATGCTCGCCCATGCAGCTGAATGTTGAATAGAACAAACATCATTCTGTTCATCTGGAAGAAAACAGTGCCAGAAAAAAACATCAATACAGACTAGTTACAGTACTGATGGACAGGTCTTGTTCAGGTATGTCGACCCTTGGGTAGTGGGTGACATTTCAGACACATGACTACAGTCATGTGTTGACTTGTTTGGGGAGGTTCCCAGTAAGTCTGAAGGCTTTTTCACTGCCCTTCTCAGGATCTTTTCTCATGACAAACAGATAAAGTATCCACGTCTGCACAATTCATCCTTTGGAGATAGCCCATATTAGTCATAAAGCAAACTAATCCTCCATCCTGCCTTTTGAAAAAATATAATTGTCTTGGCTTTTATGTTCAAAAAAGTACCTAAACCTCCCCCCACCCAGCATTAATTAAATGTGGACCTTTTGTTGGATGATTATTTTTGTGATATTCAGCACTACATTCTATTCCCATTTCATTTCCATTTCCATTATGCAGCCAACATTTTCCAAAATGTGTCACGATGTGTTTGGGGCCTCATCTGTTCCCACCTTTGTACCACAAAGACAGGGAACTGAGTGCTTTTAACTAGAACTAGTGGGAAGTTTTCTCTAAATAAATCAGATGTTCAACAATCATTCCAACAAACAACAATGTGGGGGTTGTGATAAGCAGTATTACATGAAACCTGGGGTTTGTTTCTTGTGAAATGGTATCTGTTTTATTTCTGTGTTTACCCATTTGCTGTATAACCTGCTGTGTTGACAGACTATGGCAGGAGGTAGGAAGATGACCTTTCTCACCTTGTCTTAGCAACTGCACTTGGCATCAGAGGAAAGGAGAGGAATTTGCAACCTTGATGAGAGGAATAAAGTGTCTATGGTTGAAAGTCATCTACGTGAAGTAGCTTAATGTAGGAGGAAAAAGCTGGGAAACACCTGAGGAAGGCAGGGACCAGCAGACAGTCTAACCTCAGGGGTAGTCAAAAGGCACAGATTTTCTAGGGAATCAAGAAGAGTGTATAGAAACTCAGGAAGATACTAACATCTGCTAGTCTGAGAACAAGTCCAAAGGGAAGAATCTGCCGTACAAGGAACTGGTCATTTGGCCAAGGGAGTTTCATTTATTCACTCCTAAATTTTGATTTTGTCTAATCTAGAGTTTTCTGTTCTATTGAAAAAACAACTTTGTACTAGTTATGCATTCTGATAACACTGAAGCTTAGATCTGGAAATCCTCTTACTGTTTTCCTCATGGCCACTCAAAGAAAAAAGGTAAAGATAAATTCATCTTCAGGCTCAGGTTATGTGGGGTTCCTGCCATGCCTGCCAAGACAAAAGTTTAGCATGCACTTTTTACACAAAATTAAAACCCCCTAAATATTGAAAAAGAACCATTTTGTTAATTTCCATAAGCAAGTCCCGTCTTAACAGCTGGGCTTACACGTCTTGTGTAAGGCATGGAAGGAAAGAAAGGAAAAAAAACCCAGAAGTTTTTATTGAAAATGTGGATGTGTCAACATAATTAAAAGAACTTTTAAACACTTCTGAAAACATGGCTATATCTGGGCTGGTAGGATGTGCTGGGATGCATGCATTGGAAGTAAAAGGTGCTAGAAATCACAATCAAGTAGTTCTTAAATCACTCAAAGGAAAAACTGTGTGCTGGGAAACTACATAAGATGGAAATTATTTAGGTAAAATGTATGCAATTTGTTGTTGAATGGGGAAATTTTATTAGCATTTCACAGTCTGTGGGCTGTCAGTGCCTAAACAGGTTCTTCTTTAGTTGATATGTCAGGAGCTAGTGTATTTGAGTGAGAGGATCAGGGCTTCATTCCTCACGCATGAGCAGAAAAAATTCTATAGCAGAGCTTTGCATCTGAAGTTTCCCATATGTCTGCGTGTGGCAAGCAGCATAGTACGAAGTCACAAATAAGAAAGCACAGAGTAAAAGATTTTGAAAAGTAGCTTTATATTCCCCTTGCTTTTATGAGCTGATAAAAGACTCCAGAAGGAGCAGGCCTGATTTCAATATTGTAGTCCTGGTTCCATGCATCATGAGCAGCTTCATGTCCCAAGCTTGCTGAGGCAAAAATCTGAGAGCAAAAACTCATGTTTATATCTAGCTAATTCTTTTAATTATATGGTAGCAAATTTGTTTGTGATATTTCATGCTTACAGTCACAAAGATGAAGTTTTTGTACTTAGGGCATTTCCCTCATTCAGGTGTTTAAAACAGGAAGCTAGCCAAGTCTTTTCTTCCATAATCACTGAAAAGAAATGGACTCCCCCAGAATATGATTCAGATCAACTGTCTGCCTTATGTTCTCCAAACTGTTCTTTAGAAAATTGTTATTTTGTCCCCTAGTTAGGCAGAGAACTTCAGGGAAAACAAGAGGTACTTAAATAAACACCTCCCTCTATGCAGGGTACAGAAGGCATTTGACTGTCTTGGTCCCTGACAGGTTAAGCACACAGAAACTCTGCAGTGACAAATTTCAGTTAACCTCTTGCCACACTGCCCTTCTCTAAGCAGACTGGAGGAAAAGGACTGGAGGCCGTCAGTAGATTGAATCCTGTGTATTTACCCAATAGGGTATTATCATGTCCTACTTCTTTCCCATTTAGCTAAACAGTAACAGCTTTTTTGGTATGCCCAGCATCTCTCACCCTGTTTTCCCTCCCTGTACTGTTCCCTTCGTTCTTCTTTTCTAAAGTGTGTGGTATATCTAACACAGATCAGATACAATGAAGAGACAGTATATCCAGCAGAGTCTAAATGGCTTATTAGGCATAATTTAGATATTTGTTTTCAAGACAACCACTTGAGAAAACTCAACACTGTGATTAGCTGCCTGCAATGCTTTAGGTATATATTGTCTCAAGCAAAAACTACACCTAAAGTTTCACTATCTAGCATTACCGAGATGATCATTGTCTACATGTAAAAGAGCCTCACTAGATATGGAGGGCATACATAAGGAAAACACTTGACATTCACTGAACTAAGAGCAATACAGTGACACTTCTGTGACACTGATGGATTTGTTTTCATGACTATGCAAGAATGAAGCATCATTACATGAGTATGGTACGTGTCCCAAGGTTTAACTCATTTGTCTTAGCCAAGATATGGACAAAACATGCTGAATAATCTATTGACTGACTGTTTCTTGGAAGGTGCATAGACACAGTATGTTCAGAGTCTTTCTGTTAAACTATTAACTGAAAACTTTGTCTGTTTAAAAAAAAAAACTTAGGCACTGTTCTGCTTTATAATTAAATATAGCCTCATACAACATTTTAAAAAATGCTTCTGGTGTTTTTAAGCACTTCCAAAAGGAAAAGGTGTGGATGGTCCCAAACCCCTGTCTCATGACTTAGCATCTAATTCTCATCCATTTTACTTCAGCACTGTGAAATTGGATGATTACAGCCTCTAGAGTTCTCATGTTGAATCTGACCCTGGAAGCAAAACTCACTATTATCCTAAAAGCTGATTCATAGAAAGCAGGGACTAGATGAATCTTCAAGAGGCCACCTGAGCCATCCCCCTGCTCAAAGGCCAGATCAGCAATGCCAGTAAAACCACACGAGAGATATTTGTCTAATCTGAAGAACTTCCCATAATGCAGACTTCACAGTTAATGCAGTCTATTCCAGGGCTTAGCAGTCATACAGCCCATCGTTGTTTTGACAGTGTTCCATCTCTGCTGTATTTGAAGTAGTTTATATTTCATCCTAGTTACAAAGCCCAGGGTTATGTCTTTCTTCTTTGCAGTAACCTTTTTACACTTGAAGGCTGCTGCCATGATTGCACTTACTCCTCACTAGGATGAACACAACCAGCTCTTTTGATCTTTGCTGGCAGGTCATGTCTTTTAAGCATCCAGTTGTTCTTACTGCTCGACTCTGGACTTCCTTCGATTGTCCCCCATTCTTTCATGAGCATTAAATGGTTATTTTCACCCATGTGCAACTAAGAGCAAAAAAGGAGCAAACAAGTAACAAATCAATGCATCAGTGATTTGTACCTCCTTCCCTGGTATTTGATGGCACAGTCGAAAAACTAGGAAAAGAAAATTACAGAAGCTCAACATTTACTTGAACTGGTCCTGCCACATGGCTCCTTGCATACTGAGAGACTTTGTGTAGAGGAACAGCATGATACAAGTTTCCAGAAGTGCTAAGAAATAATGACTAAAAAGTGGTATAATTTTCACCCACAGAATTAATGCCTTTGTGGAGTTCAGGAGGCGGCAGGGAGTAGAGGGGTGGTTTCTTGTTTCACTTTTTTGCCTGTGGCAAAGCATTCCCCTATTAATTCATTGCTGTTTATAAAGTGGTTTGACGTCCTCAGATGAAAGGCATGACATAAGTGCTTGGTATTAGGTGATTATTAATTATTTTTATTCCTTACTATTTTTCAGGCCAAGGACCTATTAGAAGCCTCATAAAGTTTACCACTTCAGCCTTTGTGCTTTGAATAAAAACAAGGAGAAAAGAAAAAGAAGTTCAATCTCTGTAACATAACAGAGTTCTCTACTGTGAAGTTCTTGGAGAATTTATAATTAAAAGAAGCAGAAACAGAAACCAAAGAGATCTCTCAATGGAAAGAACAATTGGAATGTTTCTAAGAAAGAGGTCATTGCTTGCCAGATTACTCACTGCTCTAAACTGATATAGTTCCACTGATTGTGTTTGAGTAATCTGTGGTTAGCATTTTCAAATTCAAGCTCTAAGTTAATAAACCCTTCCATGGTACTCTCAATAAACTTTTTTGGGGGGACTTGAAAGCTGTTGTGTATGAAACACAGACAGTCAGACAAACACTGGAGATATGAAGGAATAAAGTTATATGAATGCATTAAAAAAGTCTAGGCCAGCACCTTGGTTCATGTAAATCAACTTTGCTGCCTGGAAGTTAGTAAGGCTACGCTGATTTATGTCAAGTCGGTTTATAACGCTGTCAGTATTAGAAACTTAACTTATGCATCCAGTTCAAACTGAAATGACAAAGAATCAGAGAAGTTATTAAAGCATATTATTACCTCAAACTTCAAGTGCTTCATTGTCACCTCCAACTACCAAAATTGTTGTCATCCAATCAAATTGCCCTTTTTTAGCTGATGAAAGCAATTTTTCCCCTCAGGCATATTGTATTTGTTTTGATTGACACACAGGTTTTCTTATCGTTTTAAATCACTGAATTGGTATTTGCTGCTATTGTCCCTGGAATATATTCACTTTGCTGCTGACTGGAATTTTTCACATACAACCACAGCAATGCATTTTCTCTTCAGGTAGAATGTGCTTACATTTGCAGACATCAGTGGCATTTTTCCATCGGCTTCTGAATCAGAATCCAGCCTCTGAACTTTGGATAAGAGAAATACTAGACCCATGATGCAATGCACGATGCAACGTACGATGCAATGCACTGTTAGTCCTATTTAGGCAATGCCTAAACTTGTTTTACATCCCACAGGGAAAATTGCAGCCAACCTTGTCTGAGGAAGCTATGAGGGACCACTGTTCTTAGAAATCTTTCTTCCTAGGCAAGCTTTCTAGGTAAGGTTTGCAGCTCTCCTCAATTGCAAAAAGCAAGTACAAGGTAAACTGAGCTCACGAAGACCTTGTTGCTAGCTTTGGCTGTACTCTCGCCCTGTTTTTATTTTGACCAACAAAAGAAAGAAAACATTCACTTAAAACCTTAAAAAGCAACTTCAACATCACAGTCCCTAGGAAACATGGAAAAGGGCTGCTAGCAGCTCTAAGCAGTTCAAAATTCAGAAGTGATGTGATGCTTCTGTACTTTATACATTTATGGTGTGTAATTGGCTGTTTCACACTTGCTTATACACTGGCAGTTGGATTTGAGGAGTGAGGAAAGGTTGTAGCTAGTTTTACAGAAAGGCAACAGTACTGGTTCACAGAAGCACCTTCTACACCAGGTTGTCTGACCACGGTGTGTCCTCAGGGTCATTCTGAACACAAACAAGCACTGGAGCAGCCAGAGGAAAAACCAAGGGCTTCTAGCTTTTCCAGACAAGAAAGAGTAGACCAGTCAACCTGTTGTGGAGTATGCCAGTTTATAAGCTACACTTTGACACTTTGGACATTATCTCAAAGCTCTGGCAGCTGAAGCTTGGTCCTTTGTTAAATGCCCAGTTTCAGTTCACCAAGTGGATTGAGAAACAGTTTTCCCTCTCTGGGGCCTTGGGTGATTTCTAGAGCAGTATAGGTTTTCAAGATATTGAAAAGCTCTTCTTTGGGATCTGTCTGTGAGCATCTGGATTCGTCCCCTCTCACCTTCCTGTCTCCCATTACTCATTAGCGTGGGCAAATTATTCCACCATGGGAAAGAAGTCTGGTTCTTGTTGGGTATAATGTGTGTGTGTGTGTGTGTGTGTCACTTTATGAGTGTCATGTTTAATTCTCTGGATAAACACTCTGGCCCCCAGATTCTGCTTTTGACTCCTAGATCCTCACATACGCAACCCCAAGAAGGTCCTACTCAGACCATCCCCACATCTTTCACTCAGCTGAATGGAAATGTCTCTTATTAATGGCCTTTCCAATGCAAATTCTCAAACGTTACAGTTCCTGCTGTAATTACCTGGTACATAGCTATTAAACAGTTGTAATTTTATAATCCCTAGCCAGTGTTTTTTTCCAGTTTGGTTACAAACACAAACCACCCCTCTGAGAACTACAAACAAGTTCAGTTCCATATTTCCACATTCAATGTTCTTGTAGTTATCAGAGTAAAAATTTGTCAGGCTATATACGGTATAGCAGCCAAAGTTTTTCTTTTCACACAATGAACTCAAAATTGGTTATGCTTAAACTACACATAGAGATATTCCAAGAAGAGTTAATCCCAAACAGGTTTCCCCTAGGAAGAAGTGAAAACATGAAAACAAGCATTTGTAAACAAACCGGTTTTAATCTGGCCAGTTGTGCAAATTGAAATATACATTTTGTAGTCAAGGACATATTTTAGTCTCAATGTATTATGTTAAAGCATTCATGCTAACAGTACAATGATCCTATTTGTAGACTGCAATCTGCTGAGACCAGTCTAGATGCCTGGAGGCTGACGACACTGTCTCTCAATACTTCTGGGAATCCCACAAGGATGTCCCCTTTCTTGCTGCTGCTATCTGTGAGCTGACTCAATCCCTGATTTGTCATTGTCATTGGACACACAGAGAAACTGAGCTTCCTTTCCTCACACACGTCTTCATGTAGCTTTTTGTACACATGAGATTGGTTTCAGAAGAGTTAGAAAAAATGTCCAAGTTGGGTCTTTGAGTAGATTAAAAAAACAGTTTTTCAGGTCTTACTATCTAACAGGTTCTTCTTATTTTCTTTCCTATGTTTTCTAAATAATTTATAGTCTATATACCGCAACCTATACTCATGCAAGTACTCCTTCTGCCCTTCACCAAGTAAATGAGGTTTACCGAAGAGATTTCTCTATGTGTATAGAGTCAGTACCACATTTTCTTTCTCTGTTTAATTACCTCCAGCCAAATATTCAGGCTGAGCAGAGCTCAGGGCTCATATCTGCATGAACATTATTTTACTCATATGTACAAAAACTGCAGCATTACGTTTTAAAGTACATTTTTTTCCTTTTTAAATACCAACAGCAAATCTGACCACAAGCCATAAAAACTACTGAGGGGAAAAAAAAAAAAAAGAGACACTATTTTTCTCTAATTTTCTTGGAAAAAAAAGAATCGAGAAGACTCAGGCTTACTGTCTATGGCAGTGAACAAAATTTATTTCAGGGCAAGGCCGCAGGACATTCACAGTAGAACCAGATTATAGTCAAACCACAAGTTAATGTGAGAGGACAGTAATCTCATTGAGTATATCTGGTGATTTGTAAAGACAGATAAATAATACTCATTCATGTTTCAGGGCCAATTTCATGTAAAGCTCCATGTTAAATTTAGCTAATAAACACAGTAGTCTTCAGCTGCAGATTATTTTGGGTTTTTTGCCTTTAAATCAAGTAATAATTAAAACCAGGAGGGCTATATTAAAGAAAACATGAACAATTAAATGAATAAATGAAATAAACTTACAATGTGAAAAGTTTTGGGTGTTTCTTCATCTCTCTTGCTGTCATGATGTTTCCCTTAATATTAGATAGTATCAGATATTTTTCTTAAAAACACTCAACAACTTTTAATTCGGTAAGGACCTCTGACTATTGTTCTACTTAAGTCAATAGCCACTCTACTGATCTAACAGATTGCAGAGTAATGCATTATAATACCTGTGGTGACTCATTGCACACAGACACCTGACTTTGTTTTCCCATTATTTTAAATTAAAAGTAGTGCCACTGAAGTTAGCCTAATGCCTGTCTTAGCCTACAGAGAGTGATCAGTACTAAAACTTAAAGAATCTGTCCCATCCTACGAGTTGGTCTGAATTTGGGTTGTTCCACAGTTATTATTTTTTCTTAGTTATATTTATAAGAAGGAACCTAGGCATGCTATATTCAAATTCAGAATACAAACCTTAGACAAGAAAATAGTATGAGAGATCATTACACAGGGTCCGTTTGAATGTTGCAGCTAAATCCGACACCCCATTATTCAGGTTACATACAGGTCAACACAGGGCACACAGGGTTCATATGAATACAAGTGTGCCTGGGTCATACCTCAAATCAAAATTGTGACAGACGCAGACTTTTCTATCTAGAAGTTTTACGAAACTTTTAGAAATACTTTAAATTCAGAATTTTCTTTCTACAATTTTATGTCTTTTTTATTAATATTATTATTTTGGAGAGATACATAAAAATGTTGAGACCTTCATAAGACAATTCTGAAATATAAAAACAGGTTTTAAAAGTTTTTCAGAGAGAAGGATTTAAAATATTCACTTAATTGAATAGTAACATAGAGAAAAGGAGTAGTGTTTCTTTTTACCACAACTTTTAGCTGAAAATTGAGCTTTCTCTTTTTTTTTTTTCTTTCAATAAGTAGAAAAAGTATGTCTATCTTGATTTGCTTTATGGCCACTCATGAAGTATTTATGAAGTATTTATGTCAGCAAATCTATGCTTCATTAATAAATATTCACCAAAATAGTTCCATGGAATTAGAGGCAGATCAAAGGTGTTAGTTACCTGTATTGTTTTTACCTGAAATATTTATGGAACATTTGAGACACACATCAGAAGAATGTTTTTCAGCTAATTTTTTTAATAAAAAGTAGTTGTGCACCTCAGGGTTTCAAACAAGTCTTTGGAACTAGACAGATTTTTTTATCCTTTCTGTGCTCCCCTCTTCTAAAGAACACAAGCAAATTGCCAGTGATGCATGAAATTTTCAAGGTTCTTCTAACAATCTTAATTGATGTCACGACCAGAGAGGAGACGAAGTCTCCCTTCCCTTTTCTTAATATTTTTTTCACTGGGAATCACTTTGTTGATTAAAAGAGATATTCTGAGAATTTCAGCTCCAAAGATTTAATACCTGAAAAAAACATCTAGCCTTGGTTCCGTCAAAGTTCCCAATTCCATGGTTATAACAGACAGTTTGTGGTTTAGCTGTTCTGAAGCTTGAGGCTGGCTGGTAACTGCAAAATCCATACTAATGCCTGTCATCACTCTGCTGTAGGATACTAAACACCTATAAACTGAAAAAAATTCTTTTCAAATCCAAACTATCCATTACATTGAACAGAGCTTCGGAGTGCACAAGAAACACAGGACAAGACCCTGAAATGATGCATCTGGTAAAGGTGGATCTCACCCAGAACGATATAGATCCTCAAAAGTCCCAAGAGTAGTTGAAACGTCACTGTTCTGACACTTGTGAAGTGAATGCAGAAATAGGGGGCAATGCAAGAGATTTCCCTCCTCCCCCATCTATTTTTCTGTTCAGTTTGGTAATCACAGAAGATAATCCAGGATAAAAAGTATGAACATGTGGCTAAAAGGGCCCAAACTGTACGGTTTCAATAACCATAACCTTATTTTCCTCTCTAGCCTTCCTGTGAATGAAAAGTGGAACAGTTCTATTTCATATTCATATTTTATTTCCCAATCAAGAAGAGTTTCTACAAGAAAAGATGCAGAAGCCAAAATTTTACAGAATTATAGAAGTTTAAAATAATGAAAAGAGAGTCTTGGATGGACATGTTAAATTTTTCAAGCTTAAGTGAAAAAATGTGACTGTAGAGAATTTTTTTAAAACATCATAAGCAATTAAACAATGTGTTTTTAAGAACTGGATTCCCATCAAAAAATCTTGTTTGAAGTAAAGTAGAGATATTTAGTTTAGGTTCTTCTTTCCAATACATTTTCTATTTATTCCTGATGAATCCAACATACTGAAGTGTCACATTTCTCCAAATCCCACTGAATGATGGGATTTAAAATAGTTCTACACATTCAGGACTTTAAGGAAAAGTAAAGTTGAAATGGCATGCCAAAAAGAATGAGTACATATGTCTGGTTCTGCTAGAAGCACCTGCAAGGTGCTCTCCAACTTAAAGAAATGCTTGCCATCAGATACTCCTCCAAGAACAACTTCGCTCAGAAGTGACAAATGCTCCTCTCTCGAAATGTGTTTGGTTAAGGCAAAACCAGGCCGTTGTATTGCACTAACCAATGAGCACACATACTCTGCTGTGTCATTTCTTTATCCTGTGTCTCACAGCAATAAGCTGCTTGGTTTTCTCTGGGAAATGAGTTGTAGGAAAACTGGGATTTGTTCTTTTTTGGAGCTCCTCAATCCCCAGATGATGTTCTCAGAATGTTGTTTCTTTTTTTTTCACCTCCTGTGCTGATTTTGTTTTTGTTCAGAGCATTTTGTGCCCTACTCCCATTCAGACTCCCTTTTCTTATTTGCTTGTAGATGTTGACTCTTCCATCTCTCCTTTATTCCAGTCTCCACAAATTATTAACCAGATTTAGTTTATGGTCATCCCTAACCCTTCTCTCAAACTCTTCTCCCTTTTGGTGGACTTCCCTTTAGCAAAACATTGGCACTTTTCTTCACACCCCTCATTTAGCCTCCCTGTTGTTGTGATGATTACGAGCAATCTAGTAGTTAACATGCTGATCTGTCTGCTATGCTAGTCAGCATTGCTTCATTGTTTCATTGCAGCATCTTGTTTTTCTGAAGTGATGTTTTCTCTTGTATTATACAAAAACAATAGGACTAGGGTAGGACTGCATTTACATAGTGTGGCCCATAACATGAACTCCCATCTAGTCCTGTAAAACAAATAATGACATTGATAAGAGTACTGGTGAAGGCTGGTAAAATGTTTCCAATTATCTAAATTTTGATAGAATTTTTAAGTGCAGAAAACTAACTGCAAGAAACTATTTCGAAGTAATTACAACATTGATTGTATTTAGTTGTTTGGGGGTTTTTTTTAAAAAAAATAAATGAAGAAATGCTTGGAAAATTATTGCAAAGCTCCACCATTGCTTTAAGTCACCTGCCATTATGTTATCCTTTGTTCTCTGTTAAGACATGCTAGCATTTCAAAAATATAGAATTGCTGTGGCCTCAGCACAATTTCCCTTACTTGCCATATCTAATTTCTCTTCTCACCATCTCTTCTGTTCAATGTTCAGGATCTTTCTTAAGGGTTTAAGAATGGGAGCACTCAGCCTTTACCAGGCTTGTTGAAGATGGGTGTTTTTTTACAATCCAGTCGGTAGGGTAAAATGAAAGGACAGTATCATTCAAGCAAAAGACAGAACAAACAATGTAGGCCAAAACACAATAGCAGCTATCTGCAATGGCTGTGACTTCAGCCATCTGACAAAGTTTTAGCTGAAAAGCCAACTGTCATAGCTTACTTTATGTGCAGTTCGTGCATAGCCACCACTCATGGCTGGCAGTGCAAGCATCTATAAAACAAGAATGTGGCCACCTCAGAACCAGTAATTCAGTGGATCATTTCCTATATGGCCACAGACTTCTCTATTCCTGTTATGCCCCTAACCCAGTTTTCCTCCTCTGTGCTATCAAAGAGATTTAGTCACACTATTGCTCAGATTTTGGAGCTATAAAGAATTATCCACAGAGGTGGTGATCTGCAGGGTTTTTATTGTCTATGCTTCTGGCTGGATCCTGTCCCTTACAGAATGACTATCTGAATAAATTCCACAGGTACTTTTAACTCCAGGTTCTATCCCTAGCAGTGTGAACTGGCACGCTACTACAGTCATTTTTTTTTTTTTTGGTAATCACTAAGGGTCAAAGGGTCTTTTCCGTATTGCATTTGGCTGACCATGCTGTCAAAACCTATTAAATGTTAATAGTTAACAAAAGTGGAAAAGCTAAGCTCTGTTTTTAGATATCTCCACTCAGCTCAAGTGTAATGAATTTCCACTTAAGGATGTAGTTGTGGCTTGTCTTAAAGTGGAAATTTACTACAGCAACACATGAGGAAGAAGAAAATCATCTTGCAAACAACATTGTTAATGATTCATAGCACAATGGTGCTAGATAGTTTTATGAAATATTTGTTTAAAACAGTAATACAGCTGGCATTGCAAAGAGAAGCAGACCACATTAAACCTCAGCTACAGTCTAATATGAGAGTGAGTCAGAAAAGTTTGCACGAGCTTTTTTTCTGAAATTTCTAGTCATCTGCCTCTCTGGCTCATTACAGCATGCAAAAATTGCTTAAAGAAGCAATGACATAAAACCTCAGTAATATTTTAAAGCTATAGAAATTTTCTCTGACAAATGGAAGACACTTTTTGAAGTTGGCAAGATAAGAAGTAGAATTTGCATCCCACTGTGGAACACTAAGTATTATTAGATACTTGGAGAGAAAGAGGGGATGAAAACAATATAGATATAATAATACGGGTACTTAAGTGCTTACGAAGTCCAATATATAACATTTTACCAGTAAAAAAAAAAAAAAATCATGTGAAAAAGTCCATACTGAGCATAAGAAGTGGTTTCTTCAGTGCTTGTAAGCTTCTGCATATTGTAAACCTTGTTCTCATGGAACTTACAAAATTTGTAAGTCATAGAATCATAGAATTGTCTAGGTTAGAAAGGACCTTGAAGATCATCAAGTCCAACCATCAACCTAATACTGCCAAAAACACCACTAAACCTTGTCCCTAAGCATCATATCTACCCGTCTTTTAAATACCTCTAAGGAATGGCAACTACACCACTTCCCTGGGCAGCCTGTTCCAATGCTTAACAACGCTTTCTGTGAAGAACTTTTTGCTAATATCCATCCTAAACCTACCCTGGCGTAACTTGAGGCCATTTCCCCTTGTTCTATCGCTTGTTACTAGTGAGAAGAGATCGACCCCTACCTCTCTACAACCTCCTTTCAAGTCCACAGCTTGTAAATTAATTATCATTGTCTGGCTGACCAGTGTGTCTTACAAACCCAGCTGGACAATAGCCCTCCTGGGACTAGGCACTCTTCAAATGCTGAGCATGAATAGACCAGAGACCTTTATCAAGCCAGCACATACGGCTATAACTAGAACTGGCCAAAAAATGTTGTCAAACCCTTGCTGGCAGCCTGACTGAAGAAGAAGTAGCATTTATTTTTCAAAAAATACGCATGTCCATGGCATTTCGAATCTAGACAAACCACCTCAATTTTCCCGTTGCTTTACATAACATGAAAATTTGGGGTTTTCATTTTCTAGTTATGTTTCATTTCATGAGGTTTTTAAGGTCTCTTGGTGTAGATTGTACATTATTTCACACTGATGTCTTACAGGTATCCAGTCAATGATAGGTATCTAGGCACCCCTTGTGGCTAAAGAAGCATCACCTCCAGGAATGTGTTCATTCATCCCAGGAAAATGGGATAAGCTGCCTCTTTAGGTATCCTCTCCTTCAGCTGCAGAACAAGTCTTGGTAACCAGTGTGCCCTAAGTGCTATACCTATATATGTGAAGTTGTGTGACAGCTCTTAATGTGATTCTACCAATTATTTTCGGAAAAATGCGTTTGGCATTAACCACATGAAACATTGGACTGTTTCTTACTTGACAGTTTTTAGAGTTTTTGTTTGGTCATACTAAAATTTCACTCAGATTCTAAAACAAATTTTGAACTATGAACTAACTGTGAGGGATGGAAATTATATTTTCTTGTCAGCAGCAGGCATAAAAACCAGGCAGGTTTTTATGAAGGTCTGGGTGACTTGATGAAGGTAAATGATGCAAGCTACAAAAAAAACTACAGCAAAAGCAAGCATTAAGCTACCTTCTCCTAAATCCTGGTGCCTTCTTCTAAATGTTTCTGGTGTTTCTTCCACAGTCTTTCTTTTTCCTAAGAAATAAATAAACTCCCTCCCTCCCTCCTTCCTTTTGCGCTAATTTAAGGATTCAAGAGCTACAGTAATTCAAACTAGGGTTTCTGAAAACAGGGAAGTGCAATATTATATCCATGAACCATAACTTTGTTCTTCCAACCTAGAAGCTATCAATTCCTACTAAAACCTGCCTACTATAACCCAGTTGCATTCACTGAGTTAAGTGTAAATGGAATGATGGTGAAGGCAGGCATTAGCTGCAAAACCTTGACAGTGGTTGGATTGTGATGGAAGGTTATTTAAGGTCATGGCTAGCAGCCCTTCACTGCTACTGAAGGAAAAGAAACAGGTGCATGGGTACCTCTCTTTTTTTTTCTTTTTCTGTTTCTGTTTCCCTTTTCTTTTTTTCTTTGTTTTTTAATCAGAAAGGAATACTATTCTTCACACTGGCTCAATTTTTATCCACATGAATATAGGTAGGAAGTATCGGGAAAACTCAAGCCTACGGGCAGATTTTAGGACATATTAAATCAACCTTAAAGTGCAACAACCCCAAGTTGTTGCAACACAGCATATGCAGTGCAAGCACAGCCTTCATGGGAGAAAACAGCTAGCAGCCTCCTTGCTAGAGTAAACCTGGTGGATGGAAGGATTAGTTAAAAGTGGTAGGTAATGTTACCAAAGTCAAACTTAGCTAACTATGTCAGGAATATGTCATTGTATTAAAGCATTGTGGAGACTATATGCCCAAACACATACAGGGGTCTGCTAACTGGTTAAATTCAGGTTATAGCTGCTACCTGTTTTTCAGAGCAATATACAGTGATTGGTGGATAATTGTAAATTTGAACGATTGCATTTTTTCCAGCTTCCATCTGTCTGACCATATTATGTAAGGATTCATTCTGATCTTAAACAGGTATTGGACCAATATAATTCTACTGATGTTAGTTAATACATGTCATTTTTTGTGGAAGCCACGAAGCAAATCCAGAATCATGGTTCCAAACAATATGATTTAAGTTGATGTGGTCACTTCCTGTACTTTTACGATGTTTCCATATCAGCATGATTTTACTGAAGTCTGTAGAGCTAAATTTTGTTAAGACTCAGTGGCAGACTGGAGAATCAGTATTAATGAAGAATGCCATTATGAAAAATTATCTTTTGGGTTTACAGAATTAGCATGTTGAAGACAGAAAATTTTCAGATAACAGTCCTTCAAAGGAGGGTGATCAGAATCCAGTTAATTCTTTGAAGGTAGGTAGAATTAATAAACATAGTGGAAATTTTAGAATTTTAGGGCACACGAGTGTAAACTTCAGCAGACGTGCAATAAGTATAAAAAACATTTTTCTGATGTAACTTGATGAGAAGTGATGAATAGTAACAAATACAGTTTGAAATACTTGGGGAGAAGAAACTGTGATACAGCTGTAAAAATATAAGGTCAGCCTTCTGTTTAGCCCGGTTATATTTAATTGAAGATGCTTGAATATACATGAGTGTCAAAGGGTCAAAAATAAAGCAGTTATATGAGAGTACATCATATTTGCCAGGGTAAAGGGAAAGGAAATTCCTACAGGAAAGGGAACACTAAACTAGCCATAGTAAAAGAATCAAATACGATCTAGTCCAAACATGGGTAAGGGGGAGAGCAATTTATCACTAATAATCTAATTATAAACGAAAGTTAAGAACCATGGGTGGCGGAATCAGGAGTCCTGATGAAAGACTGAAGAAAGGGACTAACTTAACATTAAAGAATATTTCCTATCTTTTCACATTTAAAATGCAAGGAAAGGGAAGTATTTAAAGCTGGTTGGGTTTACAACACTAAAAGTGAGCAGATTGAAAAAAAATATCTCCCTTTTCTGCCACTCTTTATCTAAGGACCAGATAGACCAGATACATGCAGCCATGAATATGAGATACCACTATGTATGAGCATATTTAAGTCATCAATGAAATTGCCTCCAGTACTAAAATCCATATTGAAGATAAATGTAAGACTGAGCCCTTGGGTCATAGCTTCACAGAGATTTATGGGTGCATCCGTCTTTATGTACATGAATAATCCCATTGATTTCTTTGAGACTGCTTACATGTGTGAAATGAAGCTCAGCTTTAAATCTTTTCTGAATTATATGTTTAGATTATAATCTTCTCAATCTATGCACCCGTTTGCAAAAGTTACCTGATCCTTATCCGCATAAGTCCTTACTAATTTGACAACAGTTGGAGGAAGGCCTCCATTTCTGTAGGATGCTTGGCTTGCTTCTGAGACCTGAATTAGTGAAGGTACATATTGCTTGGAGAGCAATACGTGAAGTGGATGTGCATTAGAGATCTGGTGTGTAAAACTGATGCTTGAGATATGTGGTTGAAAAAGTATAACCCCAAAAAAGCCGTAAATGGAAGACCTGTGCCACAAGCACAGGAAGGTAGGGAAGCAGGAGGTAGGGAAATGATGGAGGACAGATAGCAGCAGCCAACCAGCTTGCTAAATGTTTTTTGATTTTTATGCAGATCTGCAGTGAGGGAGATCCCACAAAACAGGCACCAGGAATGGTGCCAGATTTGTTTGCTGTCAAAACCAGAAGTAGAAATTCTGACCATTGTCTGATGTATTTGTAGGACTAGCTGACTCTTTTATTTCAAAGCCATTAGTCGTTCAAAATCTTAGACACTGGATAGTTTAAGTTAAGTCTAAATTATTCTCATCTCAGCCATTGATTTGCCAATGATAGTCTTTTGTTAAAGTACACCATGTATATCAGCTCTGCTGGTGACATCAATACCTTGTGAAGCAAAACTTTCAGGGACAGATAATATTTTTATTAGACCAAGCAACAAAGCTGGAGAAACAAGAAGGCTTCACACTCAAAAGTTGTCATTACCACATTTCCAAAGATCTTTTCTGCCACCCAAGCAATTTGACTCAGGTGTGTTTTTTCTCCAAAACTCTTCCTTGCAGAAAATGCTGTACATACTGTCATGCCTTGTATTCCAAATGTTTTGTCTGAAGTGCTTTAAAAAAATAATGAATTCCTCAATACTACCATCAATTCTCTAACATTCTTATATTGTATATGAGAAAAAAAAAAATCATTATAAAAAATCTGAAGGTAAAACTTACATATCCAGTCAGATAAAACACTTCTAGAGAAAAAAAAAAACAAAACCAAACTCTTTCTCTGGACATTAGATAGACTAATAGATAACATGCAATAAGAATATATTGGTTCTAAATTCTGCTCCATGCAACCTTGTGTAACCTGACTGATACCGATGGACTGCATGTTCTGCAGTGTGTAAATCAGTGCAGAAGCTGGCCTAAAAAAAAAAAAAAGTTTTCTGTTTTCTCTTTTTAGTTCTAGTAAGGGTTTCCCTTCCCAGCTGTTCACCCAAAAATAGAAAAATTATATTCTTATAAATTCTTGCTCCTTTGCTCCAATTTACAGTTTGCCAAAAGAACAGAGCAGGACAGCATGAATAACTTACGTGTTTTAAATTGGTCCTTTAATCAAAGTCACCTCTTGTAATACGTTATTTTTTACAGGAGAAATACAAAAACACATTGTATAGGACGTAGATTTCATCTGTGCTACTAAACAAACCAGCCCCAAGTGGTGTCCCAGACTTGGCTCCCAGGCCAGGTGCCATGGCCTGTCCCTGTGTCCATGTGCCTAAACCTTCTTCCTCACTGAAACAGAGTGACTGCATCTGAATTACCTATCAGATGCAGTTTTTGGGCTATGACCTTCCGTGGACTGCACCAGGGATAGCTGGCCTGAGCCAAAAGCCTGCTAAAGAGTATACTTACCATTAAACACTCACTGTAGAGGTCTGTGAGCTAGTGTTTGAGTCTGTAAATTACACAAATGTATAAATACATATGTTGTAAATCAGGGTGCATACATTTTTGGCACATAAAAATGCATAAAACAAAATGTTTCCTTTAAAAATGTATCCTCAAGATTCAGACATCATACTATTTATTACAACACAGAATGAATTCTTTAGTAGAAAAAATGCTGATGACTTAAACTGGTGGTCATAAAGTATTATTAAACACTGTATTCAAATAAAAGTGCTGATTAATGACAAGAAATGAAAGTGCTTTCTAATAAGAAAAAATTGGCTGAAAGCAAACATTTCAAAGACAGATTAAACTGTGGTCCATCCTAAGGCTCCTGCTCTGGCACAGCCATAGTGCTTTAAAAAGAGCAACTGAATATTTTCTCTGCCAACATCTTTACATCACAGCAAGTGAGTTCACTCACAGCTCGTAGAGCATGTTTTGCACGTAACAGGACACATCCACAGAGCAGCTCTGGTGTGGAAGAGCAGCCAGATGGAGGTCTGAGGTGCTCTAACACTGCTGGCTGTGAGGGTCTTAATGCAGAAGGTGGGACATGAGGCAATTTCTTAGAGCAAAATCCATTGTCAGCTCAGACATGATGATCCATCCTGAAAGAAATATGGTGTCAACACCAGGTCAAGCCTCTTCAAAAGTGTTACTGAAGAAGTGAGTAGCAGCCTTGAAAAAAAGCCCCAAGGCAAGGCTGGTTCCACATCACGACTGGCATTTAGAATCAGCTAGGGTAACAACTCCTACCTGAGGTGTCATCTTTGACACCCCTTTAACATGTCTACTGACTCCCATTCAGAAAGCTGCTTTGGAAGGACTCCTGTTTCTCTCTCTAGGTTAGCTACAGAAAGTGCAAGCTTTCAGCTTCCATCCAGCTTCATCTCACCAAAGATAACAGAGATTGATAATGGAACAAATCAGTACTGTACATTTCACACCATAAAAGTCAGGATACCGCTAATTTGACAGAAACTTTTGCAAGCCCATTACAAACACTGAGATCAATTTTACGGGGGAGTTTAGAATCCACATATAATGCAACTATATAGATCTGTACATGATCAGATTCTTAAACGTTGCAGTTGGAGACCTATGAATGTGCAGTGGGAGTGGTAACACATGAGTATATTTTTCCAAGGGAAAAGGATCGAAACTATTCTAAGTAAACTGTTGAGCAATGTTCGCGCAGAATCACTAACATGTGCAGATCAATTTCATGTGGAAGGTGGACTATTACAGTTTTAAGCCTCACCCATGAAGGAGGTGTCAACTGAGGAACCAATGAGGTTTCTAGCAGCTATGAAGTATGTAAAACTAGGTATAGTGCTGGTTTTCCTGTACTTCCTCCATTGAGGCAGAACACCCCCCACCCCATATTTTTCCACAGCTGTGCTGCCTCCACAACTCTCGTCTTTGCTTTTTGTTCCCCCTTGGGATAGCAGCAAGGAAGCAACTGAAACGGATGTAGAGCTAAAATGGTCCATGCAGGAAAAGGTGACATACATGAGTGATCTGACAGGAATCACAGCATTTTCCTACACATATATGTGAACTTACAAACTTAAGGCTTTTAGTTCTCTTCTGTATGGTACTGGATGCAAGGAAAGGAACCAACTACCTCTGGGTATTGGAGACCCAGGTGCCCTGAAAGAGGAAGACAGAAGGAGGAAGAATATGTGTATTCTTACTTTTCCTATTCACTGTAGATATGAATTTCTGTCAAAAAACAAGAACAGAAAAAATTTGGATTTGTAAGGTAAAAGGCCTAGTGAAACATCTCTGACAGCAAATATGTGGAAAAGGAGATTTGACGTGTGAAAGAGGAAGTCTTTGATTCTTGCCAAGGGGGAGGGAAACAAGAGATCTTGGGAGCTTTCAGTCCACAAGGATTAGCTGGTACCTATTTTATGGTCTGTCAGTTTATCAGAACAGGAGTGTATTTCCAAAGCAGAGAAAGAAGAGACCAAATTGGTACTTGTAACAGATCAGCTGTTGTGAGAAATAATTTATTTTTATTTTAGGGTATTGCTCTAAGTAAAATAATTTTTCATGTTCTAAGTTTTAAGTGTTACTGTCATGTAAGTGCTAATTAAGTTATATTCATTAAGAGAATATAGCACCCTGAGTTTATTATGGAGTCCTATATGTTATATTTAGATGATTAAATAGCATGTAAATGACTGACTTTGAAAGGGCAGCTTTTGGGAGTTGTTCTCCAAAGTAACATGGCAAATGATGATCTTCATTTTGTTTCTGACATGTGAGTAAATGAAAGAGCTTCACTTTCATTATAATAACCTTGATTTTTGCAGTGAAATTTCCTAACAACTATTCTCTTTGATTTGTGTGAACTTGCCTGAACTGTTTTCCATATAATTACATCAGTAACATAAAAACATTTGTAAATGTTTAGTGGGCTGAACCTAATAAATCCAACAAGCAAACAACTTAAATAGAATACTTGGAAATTCACTAATTACTTACAGTTAAGGTATCATGATAGAAATTACTATTATTTTCAAACAGAGTATCTCCAAAAGGCTTCATAGAATCATAGAGTCATAGAAAGGTTTAGGTTGGAAGGGACCTTGAAGATCATCTAGTTCCAACCCCCCTGCCATAGGCAGGGACACCTCCCACTAGACCAGGTTGCTCGAAGTCCCATCCAGCCTGGCCTTAAACACCTCCAGGGTTGGAGCTTCCACAGCTTCTCTGGGCAACATGTTCCAGTGCTTTACCACCCTCAAAGTGAAAAATTTCTTCCTGATAACTAATCTAAATCTAACTTCTTCCAGTCTGAAGCCATTGCCCCTTGGCTTGAGGAGCTTTACCACACGCACGATACTGTGCTTATCACTGAAACAAGGGAACAGCAATCTGTCCTTTTTCTGTGGTTTGGAAGCAAGAGAGGCAGGTGTACACAGCAAGAATCATATCTCTGGCATGCCATGGGAAGGCAGGAGATGTAGCAGTGGGAAGCATTTACCTTCTCCATCTCAATAAAGGAGGATGGGGCAGTCCATGTTGTCTGCACAACGTGAAGGTCTTAATCCTGTCTCTCTCCAAAATCAGTGAGGGAGGGGAAGGCTTTTGTTCCCTGCCTAATGCACAGAAGCAAGGGAGGTCGGATTCTCCCACTTCCTAGCCTGCCAACCAGCCAAAAATGAGAGCCCCACAGGAAGACTGGTTAGACATGTCGGGCTGGTAGCAGAGGCTTGCCACTGTCATGCTGGTGTTGTTATACGGAAGAGCTGCCAGAGAAGACACCTCACTTCTGGGCTGTTTATTGAGTCATTGGGAATAAGAAGCATGGTGTGCTCAGAGGGGCCGGAGTAGGCTGTGGGAATGGGAAACCTGATGGATTTGGGGGCAGGGAGAATGTGAAGCTGCTGGATTTTCTGGGAAAGTGTGCATGAAATCAGTGGGCTGTTGTGGGGGGGGAAGAAGGAAGAATTTGTAATTCTTGTATTTGTTCTCTGATAGGGAAATATAATACTGGTGGATTTGCTTTTGAGAGAAAAAAAGTACTATTTGAGAAGGTTAGTTGCATGACCAGAAAATGATTGAGGGAACCCCATTTTAAAAGAACTTCATGCCTAAGCCTGAATTAATGAACTAGGAACTGCTGTTGAAACAATGCAAGGAATTTCCGGAGGAAAGACAGAGGGGACCTTGGAAAAGCAAGAAGGTAAGAAAAATTATCAGTTTAATGATCAAGTTCAAAACAGATCAGAGATACTTTTGCTAGTTTATTTCCTCTCTCTGTCTCTTTTTAAAAATCATTTTCCTCAAAAATAAGTGTTTAAGTGCAAATATATGTAACTATGACCCCGTCCGTTCTTTGGTTTGGAAGGGAGGAGAGGAGGAATGGATTTTGTTTACTTTTTGAAAAAGAAAACACATCAGAATAGAAAATTGACAAGTAGGTTATTGCTTCATTTTTCAGATATATGATCATAGAAAACATCTAGGCTGAGATCTCATAAATTTTCACAGCGCTCTCCGCAGTTTTTCCATTTTGCTTTTGACACCTGAGAGTTCCCAATAGCTCTAAATGAAGAGAAGAAATAACAGAAATGTGTAAATTATTTAAAATTAAATTAAAACCTAAAAATTAAAACCTAAAAATTAAAACCTAAAATCTTTGGCCAGCTCAAATTTTAATGTGTCTGTTCCTCTGCATTATTATCACTGGTATTTAAATGGTAGTGTCATAATGTCTTTGCTGTTGCTGCAGAGTGAATTAGGAGAGGGGATTTCACTGATGCCAGCTGCAAGTAAGCACGAAATTGCAGTTTTCATTTTATCCCTGGTCTCAGTGTTTGCATGAGTTTTACCCAAACTCTCTCTGGCCAATGGGAGCCTTTTCCTTGGTTTTGTCTCACACCCAGATCCTCAGAAAGTTTATTTTATAGCAAGACTTTCTTTTTGGTCCCATTTATTTCTATAAAGTCTGAACAAAGTGGTTTGTATTTTGTAGGAAGACATGTTATAGTGCATAGACAGCAGCAGGCTTTCTAGTTTGATTTCCTATGAAAATGAGATTGATGTTAACAACCAGTTTTGATGTCTGCTATTGTCCACTCTGTTCATGATCTTGAAACCCTTTTCCAATTCCAGATAGATCTGACAGGTAAATTCAGTTGTCAGAGACAATAAACTGCAAATTTCAACAAATTGGTGGTTGGGACAGAAGAAGATCCAAAGCAGTCTTTACTGAGAGAAAAGTTGGAGCAGAAGCTCAAATATAATATCAGAAACCAGAGTGGCAACAGAGCAGCAAGGCAATGTTAGTGCACTAGTCATGAAACGAGCTTTGGCCAGAGTTTGTTATTCAGAGGAGAGCTCAACCACAAAACCTCAAGCTCCAGGGCATCAGAGGTCACTTTTCTGTCACCATTTATAATAAGAGATTAAAGACTCTGTTAATGATAACTGTGGAGTAGTGAAACTGCATCTAATTTTGTATGGTAACATTTTTTTCTCTGTCTTTCCATCGTTATAAACCTATGTACAATTCCTCTTTTGGATTGGAGCATCTCATCTTTTGGACTCAGAAATTGCCTTTTTTTAAGTCAAAAGTTCAAAGAAGTGCCCCAATAAGAAGAAAAAATATGTGGAAAAACCAGTGCTCTACCTTTATAGGAACAGTCAAGGGGACAAATACAAGGTGTGGAACAACTGAATAGGTGGCAGATATATAAAAGGGAATTTGGATGTGAGTCAGCAAATTTATCCTGCTGCAAAAAAGGAATCCTTGTACAGGCTGTATAAATGGGGGTGTGCTATATAAGGCACGGGATCTAATACTTCTTCGCCATATGAATAGAGCCTCGTCTGGGATACTGTGTCCAGTGAAGGGCAGATAACAGTTCAAGAAATGTCTGTACCAATTGGCAAGAATCCAGAGGTGAACAAGAAGAATTATTAGAGGTCCAGAAAACACGACTTGTGAGAAAAGATTGAAAGCATGGGGTTTGTTTAGTCTAGGGAAGGGAAGAATGTGGAGAGACATGATAATAGCCACTATGAGCAGGACAAGACATGATGTGTTTGAGTTGTCTTGAGAGAATTAGGTTGGGCATTAGCAAAAAAGGCTTTTTAATGGCAAGATAGTGAAGTGCTGGTTTAGCTTGCTTCAGGAAGCTGCGGAGCCTTTCACTGGAGATTTGAAGAGCAACTTAGACAAACATTTGCCAGGTGAGTTATGAGACTGAAGTTTGCTTATATGTATCCCTGATAGGGTATGAGAATGAGCTGGAGCCTACTTTTTCATCTCAATTAACCTAGAGACTGAGTGATTTTTTTACTATTGTTTAAAATTATAATTTTTAATCTTTTAAAATATTTTTAAAGTCAATGGGGCCTAATCCTCTGTTTCCTCACATACAATATTCCCACTTAGATGCACATAAGTGCATGCAAACCATCTTTATTTTGACTGATTATTATCCTGACTGTTCATTATTCTGAACATTTTATGCCCAGAAACAAGTGACTTTAAAGGTTATATTAGATTTAGAGTTCTCCCTTCATAGTAACTATAAACTGTGCGCTATATATATTTTTAAATATGTATTCATTAGGGTTTTAAAAATTGAATGATTCTATTAATAACTGGCTTAGTAAGCTTTAGTAAGCTTTAAAGTAGCTTTATAAGTGTGATACATTTTTACTCAAGATAGCTACTTCTGGGGTATATTCAGTTATACTTTCTAACTTGAAAAGAATGTCGTATTCTGTTACTGGTTTTTACTCTTTTAGCTGTGTAAAATAGAAACAGATAAAAGCTAGTTGAACTGGTATTTGGCTGAAATATCCTGTCCATTTTATCAGTTTTAAATTTACTGACTTTTAATTCTACTGCTTTCCGTCTGCTCCTGAATTATAGGTCAAAATAAATAAAACTGCATGGTTTGTGTTCTTTATGCCAGTCCTTTCTGGTGCATCGCTTCTCATTTACCTCTCTAAAATCCACAGACCTACTATTTCCAGTTTGTATTGCAGATGTCCCTTTGTCTCTGTAAGTGTCAAAATAGCACGTTGACTGGGTGCCTTCTGAGCAATAGCATGTCACATGCAGTGAGAGGAGGAGAGACAGCTGAGAACAGCATCTTTAGAAGAGCAGCAAATGGCAGATAGCTTTAATTCGATTTTTTGGACCATTTTAGTTAGCCGAGTACACAGGAATTACATAGAAGACAGGTTATGTGGTGTTTTCTGGTACCTTAAAGATGACAGCAACTACTAACACCGATGGAAAAGCTTTGCAAGACCCTTTCAGGAGGATGATGCAGCATAATCTTCTTTGAACACTAGATTTCACCTTCGTTGCTAACAATCAGAAATCGAAACGAAACTTGAAGAATACAACTTAATGGTAGGAATATTGTAACTAATACTCTGAGGGGAAGCAGAAGCAAGGCTAATAGGGTAGAAACAAGCTACTGAAAAAAAAATTCTGTCTACCAAAGCATGAAACTTAAAGCCAAATATGGGTTTTAAAAGGTCTTAAATTATTCCATTTGGACTGATAATTTAGTCGAACTGAGATGAAAAAAAGTAGCTAAATTTTTTGGAGGAGAGGGTTATTTTGCTATGTATATGACACAGACAGCATGTGGGCGACAAGATTGTAATGAGCTATAAAACCAGTATCAATATCAGTATCTAATAGAATAACAAGTGTCAGTTTTCCAGATGCACATTGTAAAGATGTGCTTCCCTGTAAAATCATGTCTGTCAGCTCAGAAATAGAACTATTATATAGTGGAAAATGTTCTGTCAATAATGGATGTTCCTATCCTTTATCTGTTATTGAAAAGTTCACCCTGGTGCAAAAGAGTTGTTTATTTTTTTAACTGGCTTTTAGTGCATTGGATAAAGTTTGTCTTATTTTACATGTGCAGACACAGGGTTCATGGATTCTGTGGTTCTGTTGTGAGCAACTACTAATTATTGTGGTGATGGAGGTATTTGAGTAGGTTTGGAAATCACCACTTCAACAAAAGCTGTTTGTTTTGGTTGGCATTGGTTTTGCTAGTGTACAAATAATTTGAAGTCTATTAATGAGGACGATGAGCTGATTTTGTAGCCCAGAGGTCACAGCAGTCATCCAGGGGGCCAAAGCAGACAAAGCAGGGATCTGAACCTTAGTCTCCCTCAATGGCACAGTTGTGCTGTCTGTCCCTCAATACATATCACAATGGTAGGGCTGGTCTTCCTTATTTCTCCTAAGAGGGGAAGATTTTATTCCAATGCAATGTTTATTCCAGTGTGCTTTTTCTACCAAAAACACCAGGACAAAACAAATGCTGAAGCCTCTAAGATGTTAATAAAAATAGAAATTCTTGTCTTCCAGGCAGCTCTAGCTGGTGCCTGTTTTCAGATTTGGGGAAGATGCTCATACAGCTTTAGGAAATTAATAGCAGGGAATAACTTTACATTGGAAAGATATCAAACTCTATGGCATCTGTGTATGCGTGTATGTAATTTGAAAAGTTCTGTGATGTACAGTTCACCAAAAGCCATTTTCTGCACTGGAAACAAAGAGGACCCAAAGTACTGGTTTGTGCTAACTAGTCTTGATGCTGTTATGTTGTCTTGGGGTTTGGCCAACCTTGATAACAAATTTCATTGCCACTGTATGAAAAAAAAGGTAAAAAGTCAACTACCATACTGTCAACATTCTCCAGCTGATTATCAGTTCCCTGCATGGAACTGCAAAGTGACATCTAAGTTGTGATTTATCTTTATAAATTAAGAGCAGGCCCATTATGCCAGGCTTATAAGACTCCGGGTGTTTGCAATGGCCAATTACTGTGGAAACTACTAAAACAAATAAATGTTTGGATAAGGATCTGGAATAAATTCCTCCATTTTTTAAAAAAATCATGCAAAATATCATTAGCCCAAGATACCCCAACCACTTTATGTGTTTGTTGCTAAATCTATATCTTTTCCTGGAATTCTTCACTGAAGATCTACAAAGGAATAAATGAAAAACTGCTGTTCTCCCACTTAACCTACAGTAAGCAGCCTTTAAAAACAACTCTTTTCATCTGGTACATTCCAACCATATTTACGTGTTTTTATCAGAGCTGAGTGGTAGGAAATTATCTGTGTAGGTTTTGTAACACTGAAATATGAGGATATGCAAGTACTGCTTTGAATCCAATATAATCCTGCACATGAACTTGTCCCATTGAAATCAAATTCATAAAAGCATACCTGTGCACACCCTTCCTGAATTCAATTCTAAATGCCTTTGTTACTGCAACCTTACTTGCTGTGGCAAATCTTGCTTCTTCAGGGAAAATCATAGCATAGCATGAACCCAGTATCTTGCCGTTCTATACTATTCCCTTCAATCTTTCCAAACAGTGTGAATGGAATAAATAAGAAAATGCATAGATGACACATAAATTAAAACAGTACATTTTAATACTTATCAATGAACACAGAGATAGACATAGAGATAATTTTACACAAACTGAAAGGGAGACTCTGAAGTATTAGACTGACAATTTCAGAATTTACGCTTTAAAAGTAATACTTTGCTTTATGTGATAGACATAGAGATAATTTTACACAAACTGAAAGGGAGACTCTGAAGTATTAGACTGACAATTTCAGAATTTACGCTTTAAAAGTAATACTTTGCTTTATGTGCATTCAAATATAGCAAGAGATACGCTATTTAGTCTATTATAATGTAACATTATAATGTAACCCAGATGCAACAGGTTATCAGACTAAGATACTAATTCTCTTTTCAGTGTTCAATATTTTATTAGCTCTATCTAGGTTTACTTTACTATTATTACACACAAATAGATCTTATCCCATTTACAGCTATAACTTTTGTGCTTTTGCTGTAATTACAGGTTTCCCAAGCAATGAAGTTCCCAGTCAATGTGCTATTTGTCACATTAGCTATGTTCATGTTTTTTATTTCTAGTTGCAAGGAAAAAAGCTTCTTAGTATGGCAATATTGGCTCCAGAACTCCTAGCTTCATACACACAGCACGAAATGTTCCAGTCTGTCAAGGAGACTCTAACTGTTGCTCAGATTCATTCTATTTATAGTGAACTTAACACAGTCCACTTTCCCATAGGTTTATATCTTAATTTTGATCACTGGTGTGGATTTTCTTGTAGCTGACAAAGGCTGGACTCCATCCTTCCCCTCAATGAAGAATTAATAGGGTCTCTTTCTGCTGTCCAATAGCTCATTTTTACACAATGTTTCAGGACTTGGCATTTTTGAAATCTCTCATCCTCTGAAAAATATAGTTGAGATTTGAACTTTGTTTTCAAATATTTGTGTTTGGAGGGGAAGGGGAAAGGGCAGAAAGGAAAAGCAGATGCACAAAGAGAGACATAGAGTCACAGACATGCAGGCCACAGAGGAACAATGATGTGTGGAGAACTGCCAAAACTGAGCAGAGCCAACAGTGCACCCTGACCCAGATACTCCCAGGGCTGTTGCAGGGGCAAAATCAGCCCCATTTTCCAGATGTGAGACCCTCCCGATGAGTAAATAAGAGATGTTCTCCCTGGTCACCTCACAGACTGAGGGGATTAGAGGGCTACGGGACTTATCATGGGATGCCAGGAAGACCATTTTTGGGATGGGGAGAAACCAAGGTCTGGGAAAAGGAGGGATCAAGGTGGCTTGGGATCTTTGGTGCGGGAAAACAGATAGAAAAGATTATAAAAGCAGCTGTCAGATGTAAACAGATTGCTGGTCAGTACACTTGTCTGGCTGTTCCCTCTTCCTGATCACCACGCTCTGTCCTGTCTTCTTTGTAAAGCCTGTTCCTGACTTTTTTTCTGAGTAAGGGGCTCTCTATTCTGTGTGCACATGTGCGTATGGAGGCCTAAGCACCATCCACTGGAGAGGACACCACGAGACACAAGCTCCCATTTGTCTCTGGTGCTGGTAACTGGAGAAAGTGGAGAGTGTGCCTTTTGTGTATGTCAGGCGGAGTATTAGAGTGACTATAAGTCAGGGTAGGTTACTGAACAGACCAGAGGGTCTGAGAGACAGCTCCTGGGAAAGCCAACGACTAGGTCTGGACAGCTAGCAGAGAGACATGCTGCATGTGTATGTGTGTGTGTGTGACTACATGATGCAGCTGGAAGACAAGGGGATCCAAGGGCCAGCTACTGGACACACATTGTTTGGGGCCAGTTACTAGAGTGATATGCAGTGTGGCTCTGTGTGTGTGCGTGTGTGTGTAGGACTAAGCACCAACAGCTGGAGTGGAGCTGTAGGTCTTAGGGCTTTGCTTGCCCAGGTGCTAGTAAGTGGGAAAACCTAGGGATCCGGGGGCTAGATACAGGATAGACTGGACATTTAGGACCAGCTGCTATAGGGACATACATATATATTTTTCACTAATAGACTTTCATCCTGATCAGCCAGAGAAGGGAACAGGATCATAGAATCATGGAGTCATTTAGGTTAGAAAAGACCTTTAAGATCATCAAGTCCAACCATTAACCTAACACTGTCAAGTCCACCGCTAAACCATGTCCCTAAGCACCATGCCTACCCGTCTTTTAAGTACCTCCAGGGTTGGTGACTCAACCACTTCCATGGGTAGCCTGTTCCAATGATTTACAACCCTTTTGGCAAAGAAATTTTTCCTAATATCCATTACAAACCTCCCCTGGCACAACTTGACACCGTTTTCTCTTGTCCTATCACTTGCTACGTGGGAGAAGAGACCAACCCCCACTTCTCTACAACCTCCTTTCAGGTAGTTGTACAGAGTGATAAGGTCTCCCCTCAGCCTCCTTTTCTGCAGGCTAAACAAACCCCATTCCCTCAGCCACTCCTCATAAGTCTTGTGCTCTAGACCCATCACAATCTTCATTGCCTGTCTCTGGACATGCTCCAGAATCTCAATGTCTTTCTTGTAGTAAGGGGTCCAAAACTGAACACACTATTCAAGAGGGGGCATCACCAGTGCTGAGTACAGGGGGAGGATGACTTCCCTAGTCCTGCTGGCCACCCTATTTCTGATACAAGCCAGGATGCCATTGGCATTCTTGGCCACCTGGGCACACTGTTAGCTCATATCCAGCAGGCTGTTGTCCAACACCTCCAGGTCTTTTTCCACCAGGCAGCTTTCAAGCCACTCTTCCCCAGGCCTGTAGCACTGCATGGGGTTGTTGTGACCCAAGTGCAGGACCTGGCACTTGGCCTTGTTGAACCTCATACCATTGGCCTCAGCCCATCGATCCAGCCTGTCCAGATCCCTCTGTAGAGCCTTTCTACCCTCAAGCAGACCAAAACTCCCACCCAACTTGTTGTCTTCTGCAAACTTACTGAGGATGCACTCAATCCCCTAGGCTGGATCACTGATGAAGATATATATATAAACAGAACTGGCCCCAATACTGAGCCCTGGGGAATATCACTTGTGGCAGGCCATCAACTGGATTTAACTCCATTCACCACAATTCTTTGGGCCCAGCCTTTCAGACAGTTTTTTACCCAGTGAAGACTATGCCCATCTATGCCATGAGCAGCCAGTTTCTCCAGGAGAATGCTGGGGGAAACAGTGTCAAAGGCTTTACTAAAGTCCAGGTAAATGAAATCCACAGCCTTTCCCTCATCCACTAAGTGGGTCACCTTGTCATAGAAGGAGATCAGGTTAGTCAAGCAGGACCTGCCTTTCATGAACCCATGCTGACTGGGCCTGATTGCCTGGTTGTCCTGTACTTGCGGTGTGATGGCACTCAAGATGATCTGCTCTATAACCTTCCCCGGCACCAAGGTCAGACTGGCCCTGGATCCCCCTTCCAGCCTTTCTTGTAGATGGGTGTCACATTTGCTAACCTGCAGTCAGCTGGGACCTCCCCAGTTTGCCAGGACTGCTCATAAATGATTGAAAGTGGATTGAGGAGCACTTCCACCAGGTCCCTCAGTACGCTTGGGTGGATCCCATCCAGCCCCACACACTTGTGTGTGTCTAAGTGGTGCAGCAGGTTGCTAACCCTTTTCCTTTGGACTATGGGGGCTTCATTCTGCCCCCCATCTCTGTCTTCCAGCTCAGTGGGCTGGGTACCTGGAGAACAATTGGTCTTACCGTTAAAGACTGAGGCAAAGAAGCCATTAAATACCTCAGCCTTTTCCTCATCCTTTGTCACTGTTTCCCTCCACATCCAATAAAGGATGGAGATTCTCCTTAGCCCTCCTTTTGTTGTTAATGTATTTATTAGAAACATTTTTTATCATCTTTTACGGCAGTAGCCAGATGAAGTTCTAGTTGGACTTTGGCCCTTCTAGTTTTCTCTCTGCATAACCTCATGACATCCTTGCAGTCCTCCTGAGCTGCCTGCTCCTTCTTCCAAAGGTCATAAACTCTCTTTTTTTCTCTGAGTTCCAGCCAAAACCAGGCCGGTCTTCTTCCCCACCGGCTCATCTTTTGGCACATGGGAGTGGCCTGCTCCCGTGTCTTTAGGATCTCCTTCTTGAAGAACATCCAGGCTTTCTGGACTCCTTTGCCCTTCAGGACTGCCTCCCAGGGGACTCTGTCAATCAGACCCCCTAAGCAGGCCAAAGTTTGCCCTCCAGATGTCCAACATAGCAGTTCTGCTAACCCCCCTCCTTACTTCTCTGAGAATTGAAAACTCTTATCCTTTCGTGATCGCTATGCCCAAAATGACCTCCAACTACCACATCATGCACAAGTTTTTCTCTGTTTGCAAACAACAGGTCAAGCAGGGCACCTTCCTTAGCTGGCTCACCCACCAGCTGTGTCAGGAAGTTATCTTGAACACACTCCAGGAACCTCTGAAACTGTTTCCTCTCCTCTGTATTGTATTTCCAGCAGACATCTTGTAAATTAATGACTTGATGAGGCCATTAGTGCTGTTTGCACTTGCTTGGATGCTGTCTGTGTTGATCTGTGTGGCCAACCATCAGTATATGTGTGTATGTGTATATGTGTGTATGTGTATGTATATGTACACTGTGCATATGCATGCATGTGTGCCTAAAGGGAATATATGCTCAGCATTACTACTGGATGGACTTGAAGACGTGGAGTTGTGATAGCCTTGACTTTGTTGGGCTACCAGATTCAGGAACGCCTAGCACATGTTATTGCATTTAATTTCCTTAGGAAATGGGGTTATCAAAAATGATAATATAACTTAGAGCATTTTTTCTCCTCATCTTTGTTTTCCCTTGGAAACAATGGACCTATAATCTTTGTGTGCCTTTTCTCCTTCTTCCTGGAAATGATGTGACAGATGTCTCAGCCACTATTGACAACATTTCTTTGCAGGCAACTCCTTTAGCATGAGAAAGCATCATTCCAGACTTAGTACTTATTAGAGGATAACTCTTGGCATGTGCCAGTATCCTAGGTGAGTGGTTGCGACACTCTTGATTGATAATTTTGGCTTTCTTTTCCTATTGGCTACACTACCTCAGGGTCTTTCGCTTCTTGACCATGTGCACAGTCAGAGTTCATACAGAGCAGAACTGGCAGGTAAAAATAAAGCAAATACTGTTTCACCATGAACGTGGCACTGAAGCTACTGGAGAACAGCAGAGGCATACTGCAGTATTTTTAGAGCAGAATACTAAGGTGTTGCTCTTGGTTCTCTGGGTCTTGTGATTACCAGGCTGACTGAGGGATCTTTTTCCATGTTTTTTTTCAGAGCAGTTATCTATGGAAAGTTTACATGGGAAACATCTGAGTACAAGAAAGAAGGAACTGGCTGTTAGCATCTGATATGACTCCTCAGGTGTTTCTTCACTCAACTTGCCTTCTTTTTTCATCATTAGCTATGAGCTTTTAGGAGACAATGAGTCTATAGAAATGTTGGTCCAACAGCGTGGTCCTCTGCTATTGCAAGCAACTCTGTTACGTGTAATACTCTACATAAGTTGACCATGGTCTAGCTCAAAAATAATTCACTTTTCATAGTTATTTTTCTTTGCTGGAAACAGGGTTAAAAACTTAAGTGCCTGAATGGTTCAAAATATACTTTAACAATGTAGCTTCAGTGTCTTCTGTGCCTCTTAAAATTCATTTTTTCTTTTCTCCCTTTGCTCAGATACTTCTTCTACCCCTACAGGCCTTCTCTCTCCTTCTATATTCCTAGTCAGTAATTACAATCCCTCTCTGGCTTTGTTTTACTGGGCCAGACAAACCCTTCTCTATTATTCTTCTCTGTTATTTCTTCCCTGAAGGGCTTGTTGTCCCTGATGGTCTCTAGTATCTCTCCACTGCAGCTTACCCAGATCTTGTTTGTCTTTCCTGGTTATTTAAGCTTACCCCTCCAGGAGAAATTTAAAGCTCCTTCCTCCAATGGTGGACACCAAACTGTGCAAAGGTGCTCAGGAAGGCTGGTCATACTTCAAGCAGGTA
>RSEF01000004.1:28529633-28543329 GCA_003993805.1 Himantopus leucocephalus | reverse complement strand
CCCTTCCAACCTTAACGATTCTATGATTCTATGATTCTATCTGACATGGGGGAACCTTCTAGCAGCTTCTCACAGATGCCACCCCTATAGCCCCCCCTGCTACCAAAACCTTGCCACACAAACCCAATAAATTGATCCATGGAACAGAATTTTGAGGGGAAATATGAGAGTTTCTGGGGATTTTTAGGTGTTTTATATTTAAAGTCTCAAGAAAAGGCACTAAGGGAATTCCTGTTTTCTCGATTCAGCCCTAGGCTAAATCATGAGATAGGTACTGATTTACTCAATATGTTGTTTGAGGAGCATTGCAAAAGGACTTGATGCAACTGGGAAAAACAAAATGGTGTAGAGGAGAAGTAACTGTTGGGTTTTTTTTCAGGACTGTAATTATTGACATATATTCTCCTCCGGTGCCACAGTGTCTTCTGTACGGATCTGGTCATTCATCTCACTATAGCTCATTTACTTATCTGTATAAAAGATACTAAATATTTTGTTTTTCTTGGACCCTGAGAGACAAAGAGTACATCTTTAAAAGATTCAATGCTTAAAGGGAATTATAGGAATATCTATATGAGTTAATAATAAATTGTTTGCAGAATTTTAAGAAAAAAGGCTTGAAAACTTTTAACAACTAAATAGCATTCATACTAAAAGAAAAAAGTTTTGAACCAACATTTCAGAAGGATGTCATAAACTGATAATACTTGTCAGTCAAATATTGATTTCTGTGGAGGGGAATGTGGGGAATTCTGTGACTGATATCAGTGTGACTTTCTTAATAACCAATTCATAATTTCTGATGAGATTACAAATTAGTTCGTAGGGATTATAGAAGTATATTTGGTACAGACTTAAACTGAGAGGCATCTATTATTTTACCTTCCATTAATTCTTTGTTATTGGGGACCCATATCTACTACTTTTTTTTATGTGTACTTTGTTTGGGTTTTTTGCCAATACCACTGAAATTCTGCAAATGACTCAAAGACTGGTGGATTGATAAATAGTGAAGAAGACAGGCCACAGTTCCCTGGTTAGCTTGACCTGAACGTCCTGTAAGAATGCAAGAGTTCAACATGCAAGAGTTCAGCCATGTATCTGGGGAAGACGCAAGGAAGTCCATCGTGTACAGGACGGGCTCTGCTCTCTTAGGCAGAAGTTTTTCTGAGAAGGTCTTGTGAAGAATAATTAGGGGCTCACAAGATCACAGAGTGATATTTTGGCCAAACACCCCATGGATATAAATGTGGTTGTACAAACGGTGGAATATTGAGTAAGATTACTATGGCAATGTGTCTAGGGTATCCAACCGTGAGCTTCAAGACATTGTGGGGCCTTGCTGTACTATCAGCCTAAATGATCTGTAGGATGAACAAATCTAGACCCCTCCCCAGCATGTGCCATCACTGCCTGCAGCAACTCATAGGTTGAGAAGGATCACACTTCACAAGTTTGCCCCTGGGGAACACCACTGTGAAGTTCTGTAAATAATTAGTTAAAACTGTAAGGACTGATGACCAGAAGCTCAAGCAATACAAACTCTGTCTTAGTTAATGTTGTGGAATGTTAATAGTGAGAAGAGGTAGAGGCTGAAACAGTTTGCCACCGACCAGGAAGGAGTCCCTCCACACAGCTGCTGCAGTTGAGGCAGGCTGCTGCCTGCTTGAGAAGCTCAGTTCAACTAGCGGATTTGGACTTGAGGCAGAAATTTGAGGAAGCTCCAGCTTCTGTTTTGTTCAGGTAAGACTAAAGGTTTATACAGATCCCTTTGGACTTAAAAACCTATTAACCTGTGTTCTTTTTTTTTTTTAACATAACACAGTTGCCTGCTCTTAGGAAACAACTAAATACCCAATAGATGGAACAATTGATTTAGACAATAATAAACTGAGAAAGTCAAGAAATATGAACATGCATAGATTATAATATTTTTTCCTACAAAATATAAGCACAAATACTTTTATGCAGTCAACTGGGGTTGTTTAGCCTGAGAAAAGGAGGCTTAGGGGAGACGTTACCACTCTCTACAACTATCTAAAAGGAGGTTGGAGAGGGGTGGGACTTGGCCTGTTCTCTCAAGTAACAGGTGATAGAACAAGAGGAAATGGCTTCAAGTTGCACCAAGAGAAGTTTAGATCAGATATTAGGAAGAATTTCTTTACTGAAAGGGTCATCAGGCATTGGAACACATTACCCAGGGCAGTGGTGGAGTCCCAAATCCTGGAGGTATTTAAGGGTCGTGTAGATATAGTGCTCAGGGACATGATTTAGTGGTGGGCTTGTCAGCCTTAGGTTAATGATTGGACTTGATGATCTTAAAGGTCTTTTCCAATCTAGGAGATTCTGTGATTCTGTGATAACATACCAATTTGGCCAACAAAATACATGTGTAGTGATGACACCTGTTAAGCATAAGCTTGACGAATTAGGCAAAATGCCTATGGCTGCCACTGGAATATACTTGTAAAATGTCTATGGAAGTTTTCTGTGCCATGACTTATAACCAGCAGATATGGAGTACCAGACAGAACCTAGCATATGGATGTGGAGGACCAAAGCTGCAATAATAAGCAGTTTTCATGGTCCCCACACTATAAGGATGCCGTAAATCCAAAGTTAGATGCAGCACTCTTTCCAAATTACTATAGTACTCTGATATATCATGATATAAAAAACTCACCGTGATCATGATTCGACTTCAGGCAGTGAAATACATGGTCTGTTCATGGCTGTGCCTACCTGGTCAGCTGCTCTGCCCCAGGATTCCTGCCTTTGAAGTTATAGGTGGACTGGTGGCTCTTGATTTGGGGGTTTTGTTGTTGTTCCTAATTAAAAGGAAGAGAAGTAAAAGGAAGGAGAAGCAGCCCACAAAGAATATTCTGTATTACATATGCAGAGTGCTCAGATCTCCACTCAGTGCTCGTCACAGCATCACATACAGGGAATGTTAAGTACCACAGAAACTGTCAGATACATTTGCATATACCTCAGAGATGTTAAGCTGTTTAGGCGAAGTGCTCTGCCCTGACTGCTCCAAGAGGCTATGATGGGATTGTGCCTTTGTTAGATACAAATCATTCCTATGCTCTCATGGAGATTGTGTTGTCACCTCTATTTAAACCAACGCTATTGGAAACACTTTATCTCTTGCCATTTGATTTACAAAAGGAATGTTGTCCCAAATGAATTCTGGATGCATAAATTATTCTAGTTTATGCCTTGATTGTATGGATTATTGTTTAATAAAATAACAGCAGGCATTTTTTTACTGCATCTGAGTAAGAGAAGCCATGGTTGGTATAGAAAAATGAGGTGTATTTGCTTACCCACTCTTAGATATGAAAGCATTCATATGGAAGAAGGGAGCCAAGGAGGAAGGGAGGAAAAGAAAATCTGTGGGCTTAGAATCCTGGTTTATTAGTATTTTTAAAATACCTGTCAAATATGTGGCTTTTCTAAAATATTTATTATTCACCTTATGGCTTTCAAAATATTACACCACTGGTTATAGAAAGGGCTGACTAATGAGAATGTTACTGTATTGGGTTTGTGTGGCAAGGTTTTGGTAGTGGGGGGGGCTATATGGGTGCCTTCTGTGAGAAGCTGTTAGAAGTTTCCCCCATGTCCAATAGAGTCAATGCCAGCCAGCTCCAAGACAGACCCACTGATGGCCAAGGCTGAGCCCATCAGCAATGGTGGTAGAACCTCAGTGATAACATAGTTAAGAAGGGGACCAGGGGGAAATCTGCATGGCAGCAGCCAGGGGACAGGAGTGAGAATATGTGAGTAGCAACTCTGCAGACGCAGAGGTCAGTGAAAAAGGAGGGGGAAGAGGAGCTCCAGGCACTGGAGCAGAGATTCTCTTGCAGCCCCTAGTAAAGACCATGGTGAGGCAGGCTGTCCCCTTGCAGCCCATGGAGGTTAACGGTGGAGTAGATATCCACCTGCAGCCTGTGGAGCAGGTGGATGCCCGAAGGAGCCTGCGACCCTGTAGAGACCCCTGCTCGAGCAGGCTTCTGGCAAGACTGGTGGACCCATGGAGACAGAAGCCCATGCTGGAGCAGTCTGTTCCTGGAGGAACTTGTAACCCCATGGAAAGGATCCATGCTGGAACAGTTAGTGAAGAACTGTAGCCTGTGGGGAGGACTCATGTTGGGGAAGTTTGTGGAAGACTGTCTCCTGTGGGAGGGACCCCACACTGGAGCAGGGGAGGAGTGTGAGGACTCCTCCCCCTGAGGCAGAATAATCAGCAGAGACATGTGATGAACTGACCACAACCCCCATTGCCTGTCCCCTGTGCTCCTTGGGGGCAGGAGGCAGAAAAAAGCAGGAGTGAAGTTGAGCCTGGGAAGGAGGGAGGGGTGGAGGGAAGGTGTTTCAAGATTTGGTTTTTATTTCTCATTACCCTACTCTGACTTCTAATTGGCAATAAATTGCATTAATTTCCCTGAGTAGAGTCTGTTTTGCCCATGATGGTAATTGCTGAGTGATGTCCCTGTCCTCATCTCGAGTCTTTCATTGTATTTTCTCTCTCCCTGTCCAGGGAGAGCAGCTTTGGTGGGCACCTGGTGTCCAGCCAGGGTAAACCCACCACAGTTACCTTCTGTGTGCTAGTAATGAATGAAGAAACTTAGTCAACACAACCCAAATCCAGGGAAACACAGTAAACTAAAACCTGTGAAGCACAGAATAATGAACATATGGGGAAAAGGCAATTAACACTGAAAAGCTGAAATGGATTCATAAGACAACTAGACTATTTTCTTTAGAAGTAGAGCACTAAAATAGTCTGTTAACATACAAGTGAGTGAATGTAAACATAAATGGAAAAAAAGGAATCATTTTTAGCCAGATGTTTCTCCCCCACCCCCAAATATTTTGCAATCTGCAATGTAGTACATGTTTTGGGTAACACATGGTGGGGAGAGAAGGAATAAAATAATTTGTAAACATCTTACATTTGTGTTGCAGTTTATAATATGCCTCTTGTCATACTTTAAATGTAGAATCAATTGTCCCTGCAGGCTGAAGTCAGATGCTGCACTTCTCTAGCAAAGTCAGCCTACCTTTCTTCAACTAGATGAGGCATGTAATCGGTGATGGGTTTTATCACCAGCCATGGAACTTACTCATTTGAGAATAGACCCTGAATTTTATTTACATTGCTGGCTCAAGGCAGGATAGTGTCCGAATGTCAAATCAAGGAGTTTCCTATGTTAGTTTGCACAATTTTAACCTTTTGTATACAGGCATAAAAGGAAAGGGGACTCTGACTCAAAAGGAGGCAAGAAGAGGCTGTCTTTTCTGTGTCTGGATTGTGAACAATCTGGTAAGGATCTGCTCATTCAAAGTGAATCCAAATGCATGTCAAACTCAACTGCTTTTATGGGGGTTTGTTCATACCACTACTGTTGCACCCCCTTGGGATTTATAGCTTTCCAATATTTACTACATATTATGCACTCTTGAAAGCATTGCCAAGTACTACCTTGGCAACTTGAATGCTAGCTTCTCCACTTTTGTCCTCCCTCTCTCTTAAATATCGTGCAAGTTACTCTTCCACTTACTCAATATTTTTCTTGTATTTGCATATCTGGGAATGAAGCATGGTATTCCTACTACCCCTACAGGTGAGGTACACTTGTTTCTTTTGGCTCCTGTGAGTGGGACTTTTGCATCTTCAGTCTAAAATTCTTCCAACTATCAGTAATTTTTCAACATTTGCATTTAGTATCTATGTCACTTCCATGGAATAAGTTTTCCTGATTTATCTGAAGATTAAGTATCCAGTATTTTTCTAAAATTTAATTTACTGGGTGATTTTCCATAGTCCAGTTCTTTTGTTTTGTTTCTCTTTGATAATGTTTTGTAACCCCTTCCATTTTGGCTTAATCATTCTGTGCTGTTTATTACCTTATTGTAATGATTAATGAAGATGGAAGCCATCACAATACCTTATATTGATCCTCATTTCCTATCTAGATTAACCAGCTCATGATACAGCCTTTCTGCTTGTGAATCTATCAGGGGAAAGAGTTTTAAGTGAAAGCCTTTTATTACCAAGTCAGTTTGTTTGCTATGGAAATGGAATACCTTAAATGGTGAAAGAGAAAAAGAAGGAAACATACTCTGCAGCTACTTATACGTGTCCTGTAGGGTAGGTTGGTTGGGTTTTCTTATAGTTCATTTCCATAATATTTTGTTTTAATAAGTCCAATAAGATGACAACGATGGTGATGTGTCCATAATTGGCGTCTAGGAGAAGAAATTGGCTTCTGATTAGCAGCTAATATTTTGGTGACACACGCATGATGAAAAAATGACTAGAGCACCACAGAAGTAGACAGTTCTTCTGTTTTCACCAATTCTTATACTAAATTCTTGTGGTCTATTGCTAACACTATTTCCTTAACCCTAGATTACTTTATTGCCTTGGGAAGACTTAAAGTTTTTTCAGATAGCCTTTGAAATTTGCCTTTCTTGTGGATTTCCACCAACCTTCAATGCCAAACTGTCCAACCACTTCATAAAGTGTTGGAAAGTAGCCACAATGCTGAAGGGGAATTGAGGCAGAGAAAATAGATTATATAAGGTCATAAAATGTTCATAGTAAAATGAAAGCAACCCGTCTCTATTCATCCTCAGCTGAAGGTTATCCTACTTTCCCTAGGAAAATGTATCACGTCAAAATTTCTGTGAAGTTTAGGAAACTTAGTTCCCTGTGGTATTTCTGGCACCACATTTCTGGCAAAGCAGTGTAAGCTACACCAAGTACTCTGACACACAATATCTGCTTTCAGATATTTCACTATCCCCCTGTCTCCAATTTTACTAGTTAGACCGATAAAAATACAGTTTCCTTTCCTACAGGGAAAATGGTGGAAGTGACAGTGATGCCCACTTCTCACTATGTTTTCCACCTGAATGCTTCTTTACTGCAAACACTGTGCCTTTGTTTTAAAACAAAGAAGCCAGTTTCTTTGTTAAATATTTTTCTTCCTTGGTTAAGGAATGCAGTTTTAGCAGAGCAAATACACCTCCAGCTAAGAAATATTTACTAAAATGCCCTGAAGAATGCACCATTTTTAATATTGAACAATCCCATTGTGAAAGGGAGACTGGAGTAATCTCTAGACTATTCTTTTATTTTCTGGACACAATTGTAATTTGTCCTAAATGAATTATAGAAAAAAAAGTGTGTCTGCGCTCAAGTGTATTTTTGTATGCGTATGTAAGATGAAATTATGGTCTTACTGAAGACAAAAGGGGTTTTGTCTTGTCACCTAAAGAAAAGACTCAGGACCTGAAAATCAGGGAGTCCTTAGGGGTCTTGTATCACACCATCAAGACTGAATCCGTGTTAGGAGGCCGATCTGCATAAGCATGTTAACATATTTTGATGATGTATTTTTGATTTGGTTAAGTTGTGAATTCTGTGGTGCCCGAGGAGTTGGAAATAATTTTTTTTTTTTATGTTACCTGTGGTACTAATCAATGGATCAATGACTTTTTATGTATGATTTAGATTTTTAGATATTTATAGAAATCATCATGCTAGCTGTGTATGACAATTTTTCTCCCTATTCCATCTTGCTGTTTTTAAGTGTTTAAAGCTGGTAAGCAAGAAAGGTGACTTTTAGCCTATTGGATGGCTGACCTTTCTGGCAAAGCAAATGGAGGGTTTATAACAGATTTCACATGCCTGCTTTTTGAACTATGGTAACATAGCTCAAAATAATGTGTGATAGATAGAGCATACTGCAATGGGTAAGGTTATGTTTCAGTCTATACTACCAACATTGATAATCACATTATCCTCCGTAAATTTGTATTTCTGTTGACATTTTGCCATTTGAAACTTTATTCATTTCCCTATGGTGTTTTATATTTGTTTTATAAATGACATATGCACAAAGCTACGCCATGGTCTAGAAGAAGGGGAAAAAAATTTAATATTAAGCCCTAAAGGCATCTGTTCAGTAACCTGTATCTGAGAGTAAGGCAACCATGCTGCCATCTGTTATATTTTCTGTATGATGGCTGTTGCCCTCGTCGTAGGTTATTGCAGGTCTCAAAGGGCTATGCTCACTTTGCCTTTGAGCCATTTTCTAGAAAATAAAAAATATCTTGCATTTTCTCCTGTCACTGCACAAGCTGTATTGTAAAGATTGCTTCAATTACCAGATCACTTATGTTATTTTTAAGCAGAATTGATTTTGTTTTCGTGTTGTATAGATGAAAGTGAGCCCTCTAAAAGGCTTTTAAAGTGCTATGTTTTTGTACTTTCAAGTACCTGAATGCCTTGCATGACTTTGCATAATGGTATGACATTATTTACTATTTATTCCAGATATTTAGTCATAAAAAAACTCTTCTGAGGAACCATCTGCCATCTGTGTACAACAAGAGGAAGACATTCCTTAGACCTGAATGTTACAAAACAAAAATATAAAGCATGTATACCAGGGGTTTTTTTTAGTCTTGTTCCAGCAGTTAATCTTTCATGATCTTTGTCAAAATAAGTCGGATGTTTTATGAAGAAAAAAGTGACTCTCTTCAGTCAGTATGTTCATGGCTCTGCTAAGTGTGAAAGGTGGAATACACTGCTGTGATCCTTCTCAGATAGTAATTTCATTTCTTTGCCAAGACTAACAAACAGGAAAGAAAACCCCCCACCTTTTCACCAATATTTGGATTTAAACTGTGGCTTTTCTTTGCAGCAGAATTTTCCTCACTTTTCTGGATGCAAGAAAAAAACATTTCATGGCTCTGTGAGGATGAAACACTTATTTTTGAGGGAAGAAAGAGTCCAGGCTTTTCAGAGCCCTTTCATGACCCCTAGTTCATTAAATGACAAATCAAGGGCAAAAATGTCCTCCCCCACCCTCCTCTCCTTGTTTATTTTATTTTTAAGACATTTTCTCCAACATGAAAGATTTATTAAAGCTAATAGTTCTTTGGGGAAATATTCCCAGATCAAATAATAACATTGAAAGAGGCTGGGGTGGGGGGTATTTATAGTCCTTTCTTTAAATTCCTTTCAGGAAAATCTAGTCTGCTAAAATCTGAACGTTTTGGAAGATGTAATTGTAAATTCAGCACTTACAACTCAGTGCTTCAGCTCAGTACTTACAACTCCGCACTGTTGAGAGAATGTGGGGGGGTGAGGAACAACAGACCTTTTCATCCAGACAGACTACAATGGCAATCTCCTGAGCCAGCTCCTCTGTTGTTTGCCACCAAGTGAATTCCTATAACAATGGCAGCAATTTGAACCATAATATTATGAAAGCCCTCGATGCATCATTTAGCATCTTTTAATGTCATTTAACAGCTGAAAACAAAGACGACAACCAGCATCCTATCAAGCAGTTAGTGTATAGCAGAACAACTTTAGAAATAAAGCTAGCAAATACTTTTTGTGTCGCAGTTTACCAACAAGCAACGTAGGCCATCTCCTTGCATATTTTACCTTATGATCTTCTACTTGAAGAAATGAGTTTTAGTAAGCTCAACTATTTACTGTTTCTTGAGTATGATTGAATGAAAGCAACTGCAGCAGAACCTGGCATTTCTTTAACCGAGATATGCAATTCCTGTGAGGTGAGCAATAGATTAGATTAGCCAGTGTCTCATTTCAGATAGAACCCTTATCTCTCTCCATTTCATCTTTTATAAATGCTTTCCTGTAATTTAAAAGGTATTTTCAGGTTCATCTCAGTGATTTATGTATCTTGAAGAGCAAAGGAAGACGACAAGCCTGTTTGGAGGGGGAAAAGGAACCAGAGGGTCCTGCAGCAGGGCTTGGAAAAGGCGAAGGGAGGTCAGAGCACTTGTTTGAGATGGACCACCACCTATGTGTGACATGTTCAGTCCCTGTGAACCAACTAAATGAGAAATGTGAAGTGTTGGGCCTCTAATTATATATAACTTAGAGTCAGGGTGGATTTAGAGGCCGGTGTCTTCTGAGCCAAAATAAGACAAACCTATGCTATTGTAGATCTATTGGAAAAAAATAGGTAAGAAGGTGTAAATCATTTGAACAATGAAGTATGGACTCAGTTTCTGAGATATTTCCCTGTATTTTTCAGTGAACAATAGTAGATTTAGATTCCAGTTCCACCTTAGAAAATGGCTGAAGTGAATCTTAGTGTATCAAACTTTTCTTTATAGCTTCTGTAGATTTTCACTCTTTGGTGGAAAGATGAAAGGCAATAAACAGAGATAACTATTTCTCCCCGTGGTGGTGCAATATGTGTATTTTGAACTCTAACCATTTTCAGCTGCAGGAAGGATTATCCAGTAACTGCTCCTCCCTCACACACACAGCGTGAGGACAGCGACAGTTCAGAAAACAGCAGCCAGTTCCATACCTGATTATCTTCTCTTCTTGTCCTCCATGGCAATAGTTTCTCAGTGTGGAGTTGGTGAATACAGAGAGAACCTGAAATGTGCATGAGTGCAATTATTCTTTTCGTTACTTTGTTAGTGCTGGTATGTAACTTAGATAAAGTTTGTCCAAGAGTAGGAAATGTGTGATTAAAACCAGCAACGTTTTCTAGATGCAATGAAAAATCTGGTTTAGAATTGATAGAAAATATTTATTAAACAACCTAGTCCATCTCCTCAAAGTAGATGTTTTGGCAGAAAGCTGTCATGAGAAAAGGAAGCAGAAGATGCCTAAAGAAGTACTTTCTATATCTCGGAGTAGGTTTGTTTATATTCCAGAAGCAAAGGTAAGGGATGTCAGCATAAAAAAAACTGACCTCAATCGCTTTATCAATGCACAGGAATGCAAAATGGAATTGAATGTGAATAAGAGATGGTAGTGGGTAGAAGAGAAACAGCTTCTTTTAGACAATGTTACTTAATCTGGGGATTTTTTTGTGTTATCCAAGTTACTGGTTATGTTGTGGCATGTGTAAGGAATCCAGACTCAGGGGGCAGTCTTTGGAATGATGAAGAAACATGGAGTGGTGACTAAGTTTCTATTTTTATAAGGGCTTTTGCAGTCTTTTGCCAATCAGTCACTGAGACTATGGCTTAAAAAGTATTTAAACATTTAAAGCCTCCTAAGGTCTCTGGTACTTTTCTTTACTGCTGATCATGGATATGGTGTCTTGGCAGCCGGCTTATGCTGTCAAACCATGTGCACAGTGTGTCTCATTTTATATGTAAAAGAGGTAAAGTTTATAAAGCCATGACTCTCAAAAGGTAAAATGTCTGCTAAACACTACCATGCAAGCAAGATACAGAGCCCTTTATTACTGCTTTAAAAAGACAGAGGCAGAAACAAAGGTTTTAGAAAAGTAATCCTTTCAAAGCTGACTTTAAGAATCTAGACTAGAAAGCCTTGTTTTCTGCATTACAGGCACCATTTTCTGTTTATTCAGAAAAATCTATTTAAAATTAACCTTTTGAAAATGGCTAGGGGCAACTCTAGTCTGTTATGTGATGTCTTCCAACTTCATGTTTGGTAATTAATTCATTGTAATTTCCCATCTGTTTATCCCCGAACTCATCTTTTGACACATTCAGTCATCTTTAATCTTTTACCATTTACTTTGTAAAGTTTTCTCCTGGACTTTCTACTAAACCTAGGCTGCTTGGGAATCATTTCATGCCATTTTCCTCTCTTTATCCACTTGCTCTTCTTTCCTTATTCTGCAGACATATCCAAGGAAGAGGCTGCTGCTCTGAGGAAATGACACAACATTAAGAATGACAAAGGCTCTTGCAAGGAGTGGGAGAAGAGACCCTGAAGAGTCATCATAATAGTACTGAGGAAGAGAGGGAGAGAGGTAGGTGCTTGTGCACTCTACTCTTCCTCCAAGTCTATAAAAGAAGCCTTGTCAGTAACTCACTGCTCCTTCTGTTCTGTGGTGTCACTGAAGAGAAGGAAACTTCCTTCTGACCAGCGGGGTTTCAGAAACCATGGACCATTTGAAATGGGCTGTGGCAAGCTGTTTTCATAACAGCTCAGAAAGAATGAAGAAAGGGTGATTACAGATACATAGATGTATAACACTGCATTGATTCACTCGACACTCCTGCACACAGTGTGCTCTGGAGTACCAGCTGCCAGGACTATGACACCATTAGAGTTGTTGCCACATTGATTAACCAAACCATCTGTCACTGTAAGATAAACATGAGGATTTTTTTTTTTTTTTGAGACAACAGAGAGCATCCAAAAATCAACAAGACTTGATTACTCAGTATGACAAAGCCAACATAAATGCCGTTGGGACAGCATTTTATTTGATATCTTTAAGTATCACATAATAGGGTTCACAACAAAAAAAAATTAATTGGTTCTGCCCACAGAAATGTTTGCTCAGTTAAAAGCATTTCAAGCTGTTGCAGGTAGGAAAATAAAACCTATCTCAAAGGATACTATTGTCTGCCCCATCATTGTCAGAATTTCAGATCAAGTAGGTTCAAATCTCAGGAGCTGAAAATACTGAATGACTGTCTCTGATACACCAGTTGATGTGACCAATGCTGGACAGCTCGTGTCTTTATCGAAGAAAAATTACTTTTCTGTAAAGCTGTTCCAGGGCTCTCAGCAGGCTAATGCCCATTTCAGATGCTTTAGAAGGCAATCAAAGATATCCATGAACATTGGGTAGAGCATTCAGTAATCTCCCCAAATAGTGACAAGTCAGTGACAGGAAAAAATAACGGCATGGTCCTTCAAAAACACTATGTAATTCCTTATGGATTCCCTACCTTGGATATCTCCAACCTTTTGATGCTAAGAAAATATCTAAAAACCATTATGAGGTTCCCTCTGGAGCCCATAACAGTGTATGCTTAATTTAAAGCTGGTGAATGACCTGAGTGTTTAGAATTGCTTTGTGACTGCACAAGTTCTTGAGATGCTCCTGGTTGCATGGCAAAAGAGTGTTTATTGCAATTGGGAGAGCTAGATCAAGAGTAGAAGAGCCAGTAGTCTGTTCCTGCTGACATTCACTATCCTGACATATTTGAACTTCTTTGCTGACACATTCAGCAGCTAAATGAACTGCACTGTTCCTTTCATGACTGAAATATGCATGACGGGGTAGAAGGCCTGGAGAATAACCTTCTTCAGACCAAGGGAAGCCTGCAGTTAGTTCCTGCTTCTGACTACCAGAGGAGCAGTTAAATTCTTCAGGAAGTTGCACGTAGTCCATGAAAAAACAATCTTCTGAAATTTAGGACTATGTCTCTTGTAAGCTCTGTAAACCAACACGAGACAGAACATCTCTGATCAACAAAAGCTTCATCTGTGCTTGTGAGTGCTTAATTTTAATGACCAAATTTAATCCCTGGTATGGCTGTGGGAGCAAAAAAAATCATAGAATCATAGAATGGTTTGGGTTGGAAGGGACCTTAAAGATCATCTAGTTCCAACCCCCCTGCCATGGGCAGGGACACCTCCCACTACACCAGGTTACTTAAAGCCTCATCCAACCTGGCCTTGAACACTTCCAGGCGTGGGGCATCCACAACTTCTCTGGCCAACCTCTCCCAGTGTCTCACCGCCATCACAGTAAAGAATTTCTTCCTAACATCTAATCTAAATCTACCCTCTTTCAGTTCAAAACCGTTACGCCTCATCCTGTCGCTACACTCCCTGATAAAGAGTCCCTCCCAATCTTTCCCATAGGCCCCCTTTAAGTACTGGAAGGCTGTTATAAGGTCTCCC
>RSEF01000004.1:28489602-28529533 GCA_003993805.1 Himantopus leucocephalus | reverse complement strand
TCCAACCTTAACGATTCTATGATTCTATGATTCTATGAAAATGATTACTACATAATAGAGTTGCCTGTGATCATAGAGGACTGAAATAAGGAGATCCCTTGGTTAGCTTGTATTTTGATGTTGTGATGTTTGCTACAGCTTAACTAAAGTGAATCCTGCATATGAAGGCAACATATGAAGCACTGGTTAGAGCACATCATGTCTTTCATCAGGGATACGTGACTGGACTTTTTCTGCATGGGAAGAGGTATGTAGGGAGGAAGGTTGTATGGCTAGTTCTCACTCTAATATTGAGCATAGAAACAGCTGAGATATGCACAATGGGTATGGAAATGAGATGTATTATTGGCAACAGGGACCAGACACAGACTAGATATAGCTTTCTATGCTGCTCTCTTAATTTGTCACAAAATTGATACATATGGAATAAAGAGCTATTTAGATAACCTTGAAGGCATAGAAGTTGAAAACAAACAGAAAAACTTCATGCAAATTAAGTTTAAAAGAACTTCGATAAAGGCAACTCAGAAAATGTGAAGGGTGAGATTTTAAGAAAACGGTGTTGTCCTAGATCCCAACAACTTCACGGAGAAAGTGCCAGATGTAAACCTTCATTAAAGATAAGATAGATACAAGTTCAAAAAGATTAGTTGCTTGAATCATTTGTTTATATCTGTTTTACTTAATAAAATAAATATAATTTCCTTTAAAGACGATTAAATATTTAAAATTTTCTTTTGCTGGAAGCAATTATGAAACCGACTTTTTTAAAATGAGTAGAGGTTTTAAAACATATTGAGGACTCAGAAATAGTGGGTACTTTAAAGTCTTTGAAAATCAGAATCCTTAAAGCCCTCAAACTGAGTGCACTATTGGTCATGTTATAAAGTTGCTTCCCCCTGAAGTCTGACCAATACCTCCTTCAAGCAGAATGGTCCTTTGCTGTCAGTGGAAAGATTTCCTTCAATCCACAAATCTTTGTGAAATGTTGCTTTCAACATTAAAATAATGTTTATGCCTTTTCTGCCATTTTTAGCATTAGAGCTTGGAGATGGGGTTACCTTCTGCCACATCACAGAGGGTTGTTCTACACCTGAGATTCATTTCATTGAAGGTGGCATGAGGGATACATGAAGGAGGGCAGAATGAAAAGAATTGTGCTCTGCCTCCCCGTGATGTAGATAAATGTAGGCTTGTTGTGTCTTCAGTGTTGTTGAGCCAGAACATTTCTCAACTGCCAAAATCACATGAAAAAAATGGAGTCACAACTGGCATAACACTATGTATGACATACAAACTAACATTTTCACAGCGTGCCATCAATTTTAAAGTTTATCTTTCCCAGTAAGCCTCACAAAGGGGAGGCTTTTTTGAATGAGAAATCGCCAGCAATTGTGGGATTGGTCACACACTACATGTGCTACAGAAGGAAAAATACTATTGTTCGTGTTACTGTTTGCGGTATTATTTCTAATCATGTACGTAATTTTAAACTCCCAGAGTAGGGTCCAGCAACATATATCCTTCATCAGTTTTCAAATCTGAATTTTTATAGGCTTCTTATTTACTTGTTAAATGTAAACTTCCCCTTAGCTTTAAAAAGAATGAATTGTGTTTACTGTTCAACTTGTTCTCACAAAAAATACATGACATTTATTCTGGCAGTTTGTATACCTGGCTTGTCTGAATAATTCTTCACAAAGAAGAATGTATGGCAAGTTTGCAAGTAGAATAATTATTCAAGAATAAATATTTTCTTCATTCTGTTAAGCAATTTTACAATGGAAACATGAAACTAAATCTTATTTTTAAAAGCTTGGATTGGAGAAAAACCTTGAAAAGCTACAGTGGAAATAGCAAAATACTTTTTCATAGGCTAACAAACATTTTGCTTGAAGGGTATACAAACACTACATTAATAGAGGCTGTCATAAGAAATGAGAAATATTCCCATGTGCAGTTTATCACAAGACACACTTTTCCAGTAGGAGATGTTTCAGGAGATGGAATTTTGAAGGGGTTCCTGAACACCAAATACTGAAGCTTGAAATTCCCCTGTGTTGCAGAACCCAGAAAGGGTGAATTTCATGGTAAGATAACAAGCTGAGAAACGTGTGCCTGTTTTATGTATGCTCGATTTAAACTATGAATTTTCATAAGGAAACATCAATATTAATCAGCAGGTTTAAGTCTTCTGTATTTACATGCAATAAAATACATTCTTGTCTATATAGGGCTAAAATTAGCATTGCTTGCTTTCCCAGAAGATAGTCCCATCTGAAAAATTTAGCCCATAGTATGTAATATTTTTTTTGTGCACCTTTTAATTGATAATTAATTATACGTGAAGACTGTTTATTTTGAAACGAATGCAGAGTGGCATCCCCAGGCACGTTGTGCTATGAGTCAGTGTGGCAGAGCAGGTTTTTCAGTGGTCTAGTGTTCAGCAGTTCATAACCAAGCGGTGCTGAGTTGCAGGTGATTCCAATCCCCATCCCTGCTTTTGCCATATGTTTGCATTTCTCTCCAAGGGTATATCCATCAAAGATGCTGACAAGCAGCACTAATCAATGGATATCAGAAAGGACATGGTTACAGTTCTGGTATGAAGCTTAGAACAGCTGTGTCATGGGAGGCACGGAAGTTGCTTGTAGTTAGCATTTAGAGCTGAATCCAGGGAGGAAGAATATGAGATGTGCACTAGCTGTCTTTTGGGGCACTGAGATTACTCTCCGTGCCAGTAAGTGAGAGTCAGTTCCAGGTGTCTCTTCATTACTGCAATTTCTAGACTGCAGAAAAATACATCAAGGTAGAGCGAATGATGTAGTGATAGGAAGCAGCTGATCATTATTCCTCAACACGACAGGAAGCTAGCAAGGCGACATTCAGACCTAATGACTTGTGCAGACTTCATGGCATTGTGGAGTGCTAGCAGCTTCAAGTTCCATTTTTCCAGATAGAATCTGTAATAACCAAAGAGAGATATAAATATTACTTGAAATAGATTTTTTACATCTTCTTCCTACAAATCTACAGTATTTTTTAAAGACAATAATAATAAAAAACTTATCTACTTGTGCTTCTGTTGACTTTCATCCTTACAATTGACAGCCCCTAAGTGAACTAAAAGCAGGCTTCTGTACTGGGAATTTATTACAGACCTGTCCTTTCAGTCTTTTTAAAAACAAAAATCTGAACTTTGAACACATTCCTTTATAGAAGACTGGAGTTTTTATTTGGTTTGCAACACATAATGGGGGCTGTGGCTGTTTATTCATGGTATTAATATTGTATATACTGTTGTCTCTCCATGACTGGTTTAATTTGTGATTTATGCATTTTAAATATTACTTCGTAAAAGGTAGATTGAGAGGAAGTTTATTTTTAAAAGCAGAATTTTAAATAGGTTTTTTGTAGGCATGATAACTTCTCTGCTTCATTTGCATGACTGCTGTGATAAGAAACATATAATTACCTTTGGCTTGTCATGTTTTGGACCTTTATCTCTTTGAAGTCCCATTTCAAGATAACAGAACAATTATGGGCATGAATAATAAAAGATGTGCATTTCCTTACATGATTTTTATTTGCTTTAGTGTAATAAATAATTATTTATTTTTTCATTTTCTTTTAATTTTGATTTTGAAATCTCATGCTTACATCATAGCCTGTATGTACAGAAACTCTATAAAACTGGATGATCTGACATTATTCTCTATGAAACTCTTTCACAGGTTGAAGAAAGCAGTTTTCCACAATGTCATTAAAACCCAACTGTATTTTCCTATAAGATCCATCAAAGTTCTGAGTTTGCATAAGAGGAAATAGGGCAAGAATGAAAGCTGAGGAGCTTCTGCTCCTTTTTCTGCTCCATCACTGTCTGTATGAGACCTTGGCTGTGGTGTCGTGACTCGCGGCACTTCTGCTCGTAGGCAGCGCCATAAACAGCTCTCCCCCTGGACAGACTCCGCAGCTATGTACACATACGTGCAAAATGACGACAACTCAGTCTGGTTTGTCTATAACACAGTTGTCCTTTTGCTTCATACTTCTTTTCTTATATGATAGATTTTAAGGACATTTTCATTTCCAAGATGAAAAAGGTGGCAGGCCTTTCCCCCCAGCATTTTCTTGTCTCACTCATAATGTATGTCTTTTTACTCAAGTGCACTCACAGCTAGCACTGAATGGATGTTTTCCTTTGGGATGTCACCTTCACCTCCTTAACATATGAAGTGTTTACATGTTTTATACAACACAAGCATATAATGGCATTTTTTTCTGTCATAATAACTTTCTGGACATGCTGTTTGCCAATGCAAATATTCACAGCTGGTGTGGAAGGGTGTTAAAATTTTCATAGCCAGTATCTCAGAAAAAAAGGCAGAAAGAGAAAAAAAAAATAAGTGGATGTGGGTTTTTTTACAGTATGGATAATTATTGATGTGGCTGAAAAGTTTGATTCTATTTATGTGGAGAGTCTGCTGCATATGCTGACTATTTTGAAGAATTTAGTGTAGCTGTGGCAAAACTGGTGAATGATGAAACCAACAGATGTCCTGTTCGATATCAGATAAAGCTAACAAATAAATACTAGACCACTTATAGCACGTTGGAATACTAGAGAAACAAGCCAGCCTGAGACTCAATATCTTTCCACTGTAACCCTTCTTACATCATTACTAGAACCCCTTAGATTTAGGATCTGATTTAGTATCTGTTAAAGTAAATGGATATCCTTTCAGTGAATTGAATCAGCTGATGATACAAACCCATGGACACAGGTAGAAAGAAAAGTAAAACTAATTGAAAAATAATGGGCGTACTGTAATGCTTAATTAGAGAAAAAAATAGAAGATCACTAAAAAAGACCTGGAAATAAAACATGGAAAACTTGTAGGTGTCAAGACAGAGTGCTGTAATCCATTTGTGTGGACACTGGGATTGGAGGAAAGATATGGTTGTGGGTTCATTACAGTCAATAAACAAGTTTTGCACCTGTGATTTGTGCCTGAGCAATGATTTCTCGTATGTAGCAATTGCAGACAAAGAGTCTTTCTTTGATTTCACAGTGTAGACACAGTGATTACACAGTGATTACGCAAAAATATCAGTAATGTGTTTTAAAGAATTTATATATTCACATCTTTTTTTCTTTGTTTTTAAACTTAGGAGTTCTAAAAGAAAAGTGGGTTTGGAAGGAGCAAACAGGATTTTTTCAGTTTGAAAATGCTAAACTGAATATTTGAAGTGTCTAGGAGTTCTAGAAATATATTTGATAAAAAAACTGCGCATCAACTGGCCTTTATTTTGTAAAGACTTTCAGTACTGATTGAATTTTTAAAGCCCTATTAAAAATAATTAATCAAAAAATCTGGACCTGCTGTTGTAAGTAAATCACCAAGATGACAGGCTTTACATGTGAACTCTTTATTCTGGGCTTCCTTATTTTAATAGGAATATGACAATTATTCCTAAAAAATATTCCCCTAGAAAAAACACTCAATTCAGTAGTCACTGAGGCAAGGTAAATTTATGCTTACCGAGTTCAATGTAGCTATGGCTACAGAGGCACCAGTTTGGCAGCTGGCTATTTTGTCTGTGCACGGTGCACTTCACTCATGTATATCTACGGTACTCAGATTTGGTATGAAGTGTGAAACCGGTAGACTATGCTGAGTAAACATCGCAAGAGTTCCTAAAATTTGATTTCTGGCCTGAATATTGAGACTTTTCTGCAGGCTTGGAGGTGAAGGTTTTTACCACAGTTTAGGTGAAAGGCACAATTGGTCTTGCAAACTTATGCAAGCTCTCTGGCACAGACTTGTGGTTTGCTTCTGCTTTGGGCCATTACATGATCCCTCTTCTACACAGATGCTATTTTTGCAAAATTTGTGATAATGTCTGACAGGGTGACAGGCAAACAGAAAGTGACGTATCCATGCTGTCTAGTTGCATAAATCTATCTTACAAAAGAAATGGGAATAACAAGCAGATTTGGATCCTGAAACTGCTAGCTCTAGGATTTTTGTTATCTGGCTAAAGGTATGTTGCTCCAATCTACAGTCTACCTGTTACCTCGAATTGATAGGTTGAATTATGTTACATCTGACAGAGTAATGCATATTTAACAGATGTTAAGAATTATGCTTGAATGTGATGAATATTGTCAGATATTGAGTTTTGTAACTCTGACATCTATATGGAGAGATAAGTACAATTTCCCTCTCACTGAATTTCCTGACTACTTCTAACTTAAGCAGTAAACCTTTAGAGTGATGCAAACAGATTTAGTAATACAGCTTCCACTTAACACTAATAGGACTTTTACAGCTAATTTCCTGTGAATCAACTGGAAAATATGCCACTTAATATAATCTAAACATGTATTTATAGCTTAATTATTTTCTACCACTAGACAAAATGCAACATTACGTAGTTCCATAACTTATGTTAATATGATATCCTGTAATAATATATAATATGCCCTCGTTGGAAAAAACACATTCAAATTGTTTTGATTTTGGATCTATTCAACTAAGATAACTCTGACCATCTTATGTGTACATAGGTTGTAAAAAAAACCCAAACCCCCAAATTGCAATGAAAACATATCAGTCAAGCTGGGGAATTTTATTTTGGAAACTGGGATGACAAACAAAATGAGGAACACTTCTGAAACACATACTAAAATTCAACCTACTGGAATCATATAGGACATAAACAACTTTAAATTTTGGTGTAAGTAGTAGAAAAGAATAGACTTTGTATCAGAAACAGCAGAGGATTGCTGCTGTTTAGAAAAATCTACCCAACTGATGAAAATACTGTCCTTACTTTTCACAATGTTCAAAGTGTCTGTCCTGAGTGATCATTGCGCAGAGTGTTTGAATTCTGAAAAGTACAAAGTTTGACAGTTGCAGTAACAACCAGAACACTTAAATTTTTAATTTTTTTTAACTGTCTTCCCCAGGGTGTGCTTGATCAACAAAAGTCAATTTGAGAGGAAACCGCAAGTTTCCTTGAAGTGACCTTCAAAATAAAAAAGGTAAAATTTTAACCTGCTGAGAGTATGTAAGACTGTAAAATCCTGTAAGTGACTTAGGGGAAAAGCAGTAGGCAAGAATTCCCAGTTATTGTGCAGTGGTCCTACTTTATATAATATTGGCTTTCAGAAACTGCTCACACCAGAGAGGCGTGAGCCAGAGGGGTGGCCAGAGAGGCCACTCTTTCCAGGAGGTGGCTGGACATCTGCCTGCTGATGGGAAACAGTGAATGCACTTAAACATATTGTACTACAGCTCCTTATTATGTTAGCAAGAAAGATGATTAATAAGATGAATGATTGTTCTTGGTATTTTTAATAAGTATAATAGTGTGGCAATAACTTCAATGGTCTACACTGCTTAAAATAATTGCATTGTAGTAAAGGAAAATATATCAAGTATTTCTAATGTCAGGTGCCAAAGCTTAGCAGCAAAAACTGATTGTCATTTTGTGTAAGTTGGTGCTTCGTTTATGGTTGCGGAGAATCTGGGCTTTAAGAATAATGATTTCATTTTAAATTTGAAAAAATACCTTTTAAATTTGGGATTAGTTACTTTTGCAGACAAAGCAACTCACACTTACCTGAGACTAGATGATTAATTGTATGCACTTCGATGTCCTGATAGGAGACTGTGAGTTATATTGTGTAAATACTTACACAATATTAAACGCAGAAATATACTTTTTTTTGGCTAAAAAATAGCTCTGTACTTCAGAGGCTAATTAGGAGGTCAATTAGCCTGTTCTCTGTTTTCTAGAGAGTAAATCTGCTTTCTATGTCATAAATCAGAAAGGGTTATGGTTGTTCTTTTTCCTTTAGCACATAAGTGGCAAAAGTGAGCATAAGGAAGATCAATGTGGCATACACATCCTTCTTTTCTGTGTTATTAGATGATGGGAATTAATGGCATTTACTGTGACCAGTAGCTGTGGGCTAATGCTAAAAACTACGTAATCATTTTCATGGATTTTTTTACCAAAACTTGCACACTGACAAACCTGTTTTCATGGGCACAGTTTTACTCTGTGAACAGAGTTTTAAACCAACTCAAAGACCTCCTTATCCCCTCTTTAGGAGGTGACCTGTAGTGAACTTCCACAAACTGATGCACAAACTGGGGTAATTCTCTTCTCGATCCCAAACATTTTTGAATGAGATTTTTAGACTTCATTTTTAATGTATCGGTTAAAAAAATCCAAAATAAAATATCTATGAATATTCCCTGTGCCGAAGGAAATTGGTATCTCCTGCCCCTTATAAAGTGGTTCCACCTGGAACAAGGAGATTGTGTATGAGAATGATCTACACTTAAATGTTGTTCCAGTATGGCACAGGCTCCTTGGTCCTTTGTATCTTATAGAATCCTTCATTAGTGAAGACCATGAGGTTTTAATATTTCTAATGCAAAAGTATTCATGGTAACTTCTAAGCTCTAACAAAAAATGCCCCTGGAACCAGACTCTATTTGCCTTGGTTCAGCTGTGCTGTTTCAACCCAGATCCCACATTTTAGTTTTCTGCATCATTTACTTTAGCGGTGAAAGATTTAGACACATCATTACATCTCAGAAACTAATTTTGCAAGGCAAAAATATAACCATGAGAGTCCTCAAAAACTGAGTTTTGGTGTCCATGAGGAACCAACATGTGGAGTATTGCAGGATGTATATGAAAATCTTGCCCTCAGAAGTGAATCATACTTCCCTGAAGAGTATTTTCAGACGCACATTATCTTTAAATTCAGGTTTGAATTTAGTGCTGCTGGATCTAAAATATTTCTTGCCACTGCTCCCTAAGACATGTGAGCATTTAGGATGCTAAAGAAATAAGTTTAAAACAACTTTTGAGTCTCATGTCTGGATATTTTCTGAGAGACTTATCCCAATTAAGAAAGACATTTTGAATTATAATATCTTCCTTCTTTTGCGGTCTAAATCTAATTGTATCTGAGGGAGACTGTGATTTGTGCAGCTGGATGTATCTGTCTCAAGCTTAATGAAAACACAGTTGACAATATAATGAGGAAATAATATACCATAAAAACTGACCTAAAGAGTTTCTTGCAGTTTCCACAAGGATGTAGGTAGAGGGGCTAAGAAGTCCTCCACAGTTAGCTCAGCAACCGAAGGCAATTTTAAAATATTGCTTTGGTGCTTAAAATTTATCTCACATTAGCTTTCTCTTAAGGGAGGGGGAAGTCTATTACAAATATGAATAATTGGAGTGCCATCTGCTTGAGGGACATAAACTTACAATACAGCTCAGACAGTTAATATGGATTAAAACTGTGTCAAAGCTGTATGCCAACAAAAGAGGTTGAGACTGTTTTTTTCTGGCAATACACTGACTCTTAGTAATTTATCTTAATATTCTATTTATGTAAGAGCTGTAAGCTTAAGCATACAAGATTAATGAAGGTTGATTTGACTGCCCTCCTTACTTCCTGTGCCTTCCACAGCATTATAAAGGTGGCAGATTGCTAATCAAGAATCCTTGACACTTTGTCCAAGCTCAGAGGTGAGTTTCTCAGAAATTATAATTACCTGTAATTCCAGCCATGATCTGTTTGAGTATGAGTCACAGTTAAACTATTCATCTTTTCCACATATCTTCCTTACAAAATGAGACCACACTAATAAATAGCATTTCATTACTCAGGGAACTATTTCCTCTTTTATAGTTTAAGGTCTGCCACTGCCTCAGTAGATTTAATGAAACTACAGATAGCAATAGTTCAGTGACACTGCCATGTACTAAATGGGACGCTAGTCTGTTTTCTTCATTTTTTTATTGTGTTTTCATGTGCTGTACTGGTGTTATATTGCACTTGCAGCTCCAGCTTATAGATTCAGATCATATCCACTGAATGCCTCTTTTTCTGAGCCTTTACAAGGGTCTTAGATTATGAGAAGATCATGTCCCTTAAACAGATGCTAACTATTCTAAACCGGCATAACGCTGCTGTTTTGTAAATTCTGGTACTTAAGCAACCCACTAACTGGATAAGCAATTACAACATCCACTACGTCTGAATCAATGGAAAACTGAATACATAAGCTCCTCACGTTTCTGTCACTGACTCTGGTCACTTCACAGGGGAAGGTGCTGGGTGTTTGTCAGGCACAAGAATACTGGCATCTGGCCTGTACCTCATCTATAGGTGTACTGGGTCCGCTGGGGTGGAGTTAATTTTCCTTATAGCAGCCCTAATGATGCTGTGCTTTGGATTGGTAACTAAAACAGTGTTGATGATATATCCATGTTTTAGCTATTGCTGAACAGTGTCTGCATGTTGTCAAGTTTTTATTTTTTTTTCCTTTTTCCAACTAAAGGTATATTCCGTAGTATACACTGTTATGCTCAGCAACAAAAGCAGGGGGAAAGAAGGAGGAAGGAGGGATGTTTGTGGTTTTGGGGTTTGTCTTCCCAAGTAACCATGACGTATGCTGAGGCCATGCTTTCCAGGAGGTGGCTTGACACCTGCCTGCTGATGGGAAACAGTGAATGAGTTCTTTCATTTGCTTTGCTTGTATGCACAGCTTTGCGTCACCTAGTAATCTGTCTTTACCTCAACCCACAACGTTTGAGATTTGTTCTTCTGATTCTCTATCCCATCCCTCTGGGATGGGAGTGAGCGAGAGACTGAGTGGCAGCATGGCTGCTGGCTGGGGTCAACCCAACACAAAGGACATTAGTATTTGTTGTTGCCTTTTGCTTTTTAAATATGTTAAGTTAATAAATAGCCTAAATCTTATACAGACTGTGATATTTCAGGACAGGGTCCTCAATATTTGTATTTGGCCTTAGAGATATGTTTCTTCTTCTGACTAGATGAATTAATTGGATGGATTTGCTGCCCCAGAATGGCATTACCATTTAGTTTTTCTCTCTTTCCATGTTATTTGTCTTTCTCTGTAACTTTTCACTATTTCCTGCATTTCTCTGGATTATGAGTCAATTGTTGCTCTCTTCCTTCCCACATTGCTCCCTGTCACAGTCTAAACAAATGTAGGTCAAATATCCCTGAAAGTTAAGTGTTTCACTTTATTTTTTTGCAATTTTATGTTAGGCAAAAAAGGTTTGTTCATCAGTGCAGGACAACAGAGAAATTGTAAGAAATCTTAATGCCTGAAAATGGTGCATGAAGAATGCTCCTGTCCACAATTGTTCAACAGAATTGTGCCTTTGGGCAGTCTCATCTTTAATCTTCTATTTTTCCATCTGTTATGTAGTCCTGAAAACTCTGTTTCTTAACATTTCAAGGACCACAATGACTGCACAGAATGCATTATAATAATTACACTTCTGCACCAAGGTATTGTTCTTTTTCACTATAAAATAGAGCTATGCATAAGCAGAAGACAGAAAACGTGCAAGTCAGTTATGTTAAGCCAAGCAAAACTTTATTCACATGTGCTATTAATTATTGATGAATTAGATTTTCAGAAATATTGCCTGTAAAATATAAACTGATCTAGAAACTGATAAAACCTGCTACATTATCAATAAAGCAATCAATATTTTTACTCAGGATTTCATTTCTATTGATTGTGTGCAATCAGTTGTGTGCAATAAGGACATTTACTTGATTTCAGTAAATGCTGCTTCACAATGATCATAAATTAAGATACTGTTATTGTAAAAATTAAGTTTTTCTTGTTGTGCAGAAAACCAAACTGTCATCTTCAAAGCTGTGTAATAGAGTCCTCCAAGACTCACATTAGGCCATGGCTTAATGTACTTATTAAAAAACCTAGAAGCACTGGGTGAAAAGGGAAATGATAAAATTTTTTCAGATGTCACCCAATTATTTAAATTAGTTTAAATCTGAGAGGATTTTTAGGGACTTTGAAAGTACCTAACAAACCCAGTCAACTTGACAGAAGAAAGTAAAATTCATGCAGATTAGATACACATTGGAAGTAAAAACTTTTAGCTGTAACTAACCAGGAAAACACATGCTCGTCAGTATGAGTAGTTCCATGAAAACATTTGCTTTAAGCATGACAAATATATTCTCCCGCTACCTCTTTATATTCGCTCTTGACTTCATGAGAATTGCTGCCATTAAAACAGGAATATCTTCATCTTACAGTTCCCACAAAAGTAGAGCAAAAAACAAGAAAGCATTTGATTTCAATAACACTTGTTATTCCTTTGTCATCAGCTATGATGTCCTAGACACCTGCCAAAAATTCAGTAAAAGACCTGGACTACTAGAAGACATTTGTCATCTAAGAACAAATAGGCAGAGGATACAGAAAATGGATAGTGGTAAAAAGAGATTAATATACAGTGAGAAGATTTGTCTCCATAAATACAGACGTTTAAGTCGCTGTAGATGGGGCTGGCATACAAAAAAAAAATTGCATTGCAGTTTCTTTGTTTCAAAGGTCAATATCCCTATAGTGGCTGCAATGGTATTTCAGGATGTTCTTCAAAAAAGAGATTTTGCTATTACCTTTATTTCTCCTTGTTATCCTATTCTTTCCTTACTAGCTTGCCAGCTTCCCTGGCACCTAACACACTGATTACATATGAGCTATGAAAAGAGCTACTGTTTCTATTTAGACTGTAGAAACCATTTTAACAGGAGGAATTAAAAAATAATCAACAATACTGATGAGTAAATAATAATTACATAATCTTTATTACATGAAAAACTCTTAACACCAGGGTGAAATAATTTGGCGCTCTTTCCACCTGCTCTCCTCTCCTCATGTGCAATGACTTCAGGTTGGTTACTTTAATGTCATGCATTTGCTTCTCCCTGGTGTTCTCTGCCTCCCTAGATTACTCTGACTTTTGTTTCACAACAGAAGAAACTCTTCTCCTCATTCATGCCATATATCCTGCTAAACACCCTTGATTCTTGTTTGCTGCTATTACAAAGTAAATAATAACGATAACAAATGGGGCCAGACAACCACTCCAAAGAATTGTTTAAGATACGCTGATCATACAAGTCAGATTTTGGGATGTTTCTAAGGACACTGAATTAGCCAATTCACTGAGTTCCCTTTCCTCTCCAGGCTTTTTTGTCCCTGACAATTTTAAATCTCTTTCCTGCATTTTTCCATTTGCTCTTATTGCAGTAGACTTTGATATTCTGCCCTTTAGCCTGTGTGCCAGGGCCAGAAGACGTACATCCTTTTGGAGGCAGAAGCTTGACTTCCTTTTCTTAGGGCAACGCAAGTAGCAACAGTTTAGATTTTTGTCTAACAACTGACTTTAGAGGACAATAGGTAACTGCAAAGGTAAACCTCAGGATTATATTACATATACCTGAATGTATTTCTATAATCTAATTTCAAAAAGGCAATCTTACGTCCATGCACCCTTATATGTGCATTCACCAAAAATCCTGCTCTAAACATCCATACAAACACACAAACTCCTTGTATTTAGTAAAAATGATGAATATAGGATTAATGTAAAAAAAAACCAAAACGCCACTATTCAGCCTATATAATCAATGTCTTTTACTAATATAATGGTAAAGAAGAAATATTCCAATTCTGTTGATTAATTTCTTATTATAACTTTTTTGGGGGGCTGTGTGTATGAGACTCACTTGTCCTAGGCAGACTAGGAAATATTTTTTTTCTGATTCTCCCTCATGCACTGTGAATTTCCGTGTAAGATGCCCTTTTCTATAAAGGGTTCATTATCTCATTCTCCATGGAGTAACTAACTTTCACACCTATTTCCTGAATGTTCGTGTGCAAAATGTCTGTGAAACAGCAGAATAAAGGCTATGAGCCGTGTGCGGTGGGGAGAAAGCTCTTTCCCACAGAACATTAAATACCTTTGGTGGCACATAGTGTATTCTGACAGCAACTGAGTAATACCTGTCTAGACTTTGTACCCTGTAATAGTCTTTTTCTTCTAAGTGCTTGTCTAACTGTTTTGGAGTGAGTTTATGGTTACAAGTACTGCTGCTGTCTTTGGTGGTCCATTTCACATATTAATCCCCATCTGTGCAAAGATGTTTCCGAAATGCCTTCCATGCCTGGTCTCTTCTCAGCTTCAGTTCGTGCATTCCTGCTTTAGATCCTACATTTGCTCACCGAATAACCCATCAGCACCAACCTTTCTCAGGACTGCCTTTTCAGTACTTTTCAGAGCCACGTGAACTGAGGTCTTTTCCTGTTAATCTCAAATTTATCAGGTGGAAATTGACTTAATTTTCTTAATCTATGCCCTTGATATTAACATCTCCATTTTCTCTCTTTTTTACAGTTTCTTCCACTTTGCAAAACATACTTCGTGAAAGTCTGAGACTGTGTGTTATACCTGGTGAAAAAGTTAAGAACAATTGCTTCAATATATTTTGCTTTATTTCCCTTATCTACTGGTTAATGTTCTTGACTGAATTTGATGGACCCCAACGTTTAAGAACCTCAGCGCTGAAGTACTGCAAGAGCACAGGTAATGTTTTTGGACTGTGTCAGAGCACCATGTTTTGTTTTGTTTTGTTTTGTTTTGTTTTATTTTTTCAGTTTACAGTCTTTTGCATGAAAAATGAAGATGCTGGTATTAAATTTTAACAGAAGATATACTCAAATCTCTTCTTAATGTAAAACATAAACTACCACTTTCCTTGTAAGCAAGTAACTTTTACAAAATTAAGCAGTCAATCTGTTTCCAATTTATATCCTCCTTTCACTCTTGTTTATTTCTCTGTATAGCACATTTCATTACATATCTCTTCCTATTATTGCTTCTTGCTCTTTATACAGTTTAGTCTTTAGCTTTTTACTCTGCTTTTCATCATTTTTCCTGGTCATATATTTTTATTCACTCTTCTTTTCCACTCTTCATTTCCCTTCATATATGTCTATATTCTTTTCTATTTTTCAATGTATTTAGCATTTCTTTTGTTCTCTCCATCTGGTTTTTCATATCGTCATTGTCAATCCATTTAAACACATCTTAGACTAATTTTCTATATCAGTCATGCGTGATGTACCAGGAATACATTTCCGCTTTCTCCACATACTCTGTGAAATTCTTTCACATTTTGGGGAGCGGGGGGGCAGTTCTCCAACAAGAGTACTGATATTTCAGTGTTGGCTTAACATATGAGAATCAGCTGATCGGTTTTAACCAGTGCTTTCTATGTGTGGATCCAGGTCAATAATACTGCTACTAATTAATTTTCAGATTTAGGACCATAGTGATAATGGTCAGGAAAAATCACCTTCCACAATCACAAACAGTAGATGTTTGATTAAGAACAATTGTGTCATCAATACGTATTCCCATACAATCTACAGAAAAGACTGAAAGCTGCAAGGAGAGAGCAGAAAAGGTGGCTGTTCTTTGTTTTACAGAAGCCCTTCAAAAGTAGGTGTTATTACATGAACATCACAGGGATTTTTTGGGTACTGGACCATACCTCAATTACAAAAGTAAACCAAAACACCAGACATGCACTCCCCCCAAAACTCCACAAAAAACAGTGCTCCATTTCTGTCTGAGCTGAGAAAAAGTTCTTTCCTGACTGCAGATTTGTTGATCATTTTAGCACTGAATGTTAGTGACTGCAGAGCTCTTGTGTGATAACTTACCTTTCAAAATCCATGTAGATATAATCCAGCGCAAATAAGGACATAAGCCAATTTCTTATTTCTTCAGTTCAGTAAATGTGTGCTTTCAAAAATTTACTGTATAATATTCACCCTTGTTTGAGTTACTCAGTTACTTCTCAGTCACTACTGAAAAACACCACCATTTGAATTTTCTATATCAGAACCTGGTCACAATTTTGCAAGGAGCCAAAGGCAATTTTTTAACTTATTCTTGAATTGTGGATTTCAGCTGCAACTAGGTAACTTGGTTTGTTGCTTGCACTGTAAAAGATTTTTTTTTTTTAAATTAACAAAAGAATACTTTGTTTATAACTTTTTAAATGTAAGACGCCTATAAATATGGGGCAAGTGGCACCAAAAGTCCTTGAGGAACTTATATTAAATTGGACTTATTCTACTATAGAGTCTTTATTCTTGTTTAGCTTTGTACAAGCTGCAGCTACTAAGTGTTCTTTCGCAATGAAATTCAAGTGTCTCCAAAGGTCAAGACCAATCTTGCTTTTAAATGGAAGAAAAGAGAATGACATTTCATTGGTTCAAAATCTATTTATTTAGTTTTACTTTTTATAGAATGTGTTGACATAGTATTTGTGTACTGAGCACTTATAGCTTGAAATCACCACTAAGGTTTCCTGCCCTTGACTTGTTTTTAGCGGTGGTGTATGCTATTCCTTATCATTTCTTTTTTTCCACACAAAACGACAGTTGTGGATGAAGGTATGGAAGTGGGAAAGCTTTAATTTTTTCTGCTTGTTTTTCATGCAGTGACAGCTACAATTTGTGATGAATAGGGGAAAGATCTGACACTGACCTGTAGTCTAAATCTTCAACTCATACAATATTACAAGTAATGTATTACAAAAATAGTAGTTAAATTGTAGTGAAATTAATAAGCTGCCATCTAAAATGCAATTAAAAAAAAAAATTAGTTAGAGAGGAATAGACACCTTAAGATTGGCTTTAGCTTCATGGTTAGGCTGATCATGAACATGGGCAGCCCAGATTCATGCTTGCCTGAACAAAAGGGATGGGTTTTTTCCATGACTTGGAGGTGAACAGTGAAAGAGTAAGATCCTATAGTTGCAATTTTTTCATGTTTTAACAAAGGAAATTGAGATTAAACATAAGAAAAATTACATCACAGTGAGAGTGGTTAAGCACTGGGACAACTTGCCCCAAAAAGCTGCAGAATCTCCATCACTAGAAGTTTTCAAAACTTAACTGGCTGAAGTCCTGAACAACTTTGAAGTTAGTCCTATTAAGCAGAAGATGACCTTAAGGGGTCCCTACCAGCCTAAACTATTCTATGACTCTCACTCTAACATTCAGAGCCCTTACACAGGGCTCGAGAAATCCAAGTTTAAATTCATGCTGTGTCCAAGTTAAAGAAGAGATCTGAATCAGGGGATCCCATATCCCATTGAATGCCAAGTCCACAACATGCTTTAAGTAAATTCCTTTGTTTCTTCACACCTATGTCAGCAAAGTTATTATCAGTTGAACAGCTGGAACAGAAAGGTTTTTGTAGACAACCCTTAATTAGCCTCTTTCCGCACTTAATTCCTAATTAGCTGAATCTACTTTTCAGTCAGTTGTTTTCTGCAGATTCCTTCTTGAAATACTTAATTCTCCTGCACTACCGATCAAGCCAGAGCACCTAACATGATGCAACAAATGCCACCCTGGGTCCAAGCCCAGCTGACACCCAGTAGCCCCACGAACTTCCTTGGGAGCTTCTAGTGGTGCATGTTTGGTACATCAGGTTCTTTTTTCTCAGAAGGCATTCATATTTATTACAATACATGCCCCCTACCCCTATTTTGTCTCTCTTTTTTCACTTGCAGCTTTGTCTCAGGGGATCTAGAAAAAAACCTAATACACTTTATTAATTTTCCATCCGTGGTCCTTGTGAGTTTGTTCCGCCATTACGTGGAAAGGACGAGAACTGGTGTCTATTTGTACAATCAGAAATAATTATTTTACTCTTTGTGATGTGCCTGGCTGTGATATCGTTGCTTTTTATTGTCTAGCATTGAGGTTGCTTAAAGAATCAGAGGCAGAGTTCCAGATTGCTTTTTGTTAACATTTCTGAAAGTAATTGGGTGCAAAGCAGGTAGAGGTGAATTCCTCTTTCCAGATGGTTTAAACAGGCAGAATAACTGTCTTTGCCTGGACTCCCAGATGTCTGGACCCAGCCCTGCTCTAACCTGGAAATAAGCACCCCATTTCATATACCTCACTTTTTGGCAGGGCTCATTCACACAGGCCCTGGTCACCAACATGCTTTCTCACAGCTTCAGGGTCAGAGCGGACTTGCAGCTAAGCAGCTTCCCTGGTAGATAGCACATCTGTACGTCTGCCTCTGAGCGGCCACATCCCCACTCTCCCTCAGTGTGCAGGTACGTGGAGTGCTAAAGCACAAGCAACGGGCTGCTCTCCCAAAACAGGTAATGGTGTCTTTCTTCCCAGAGACGAGAGGGATGAAGATCTCAGTAACCACTCTTTCTTGACCTTTCCTGTAGAGCAAATCATTCATTACCAACAGATTATGCCACACACAGTCTAGATGATCGCAGTGATCAGGTACACCTACCCATGTACTGTATCTGTGCCACCCCTATTAGTACTGATACTGGTATTATTTGAGAACTATAGGGACTTGTGAGATGATGTCAGTCTGGTCCAAAGGTGCAGAAATAGGTAGTCAAATAATTTATGATTCCTCTGCCTTGTGAGACTGCCCTCTCCTCAAGCTGCTGGCTGAAGAGTCAGCAGGTGGGGAGAGGAACTAGACTGCCTGCTTTTCCTTATGCTGATTTAAGTCTATTCACTACAAACAAGACAGTATGTATAATGGATGTGCTCTTTAATTAGACTTTTGTAAAATGTGCAATTACAGCTACTAAGTGCGCTTTTATGTCTGAATACATAAATGATTTTGGGATTGTTTGTGAAACTTCATAAAGGAGTAAGCTGGTTTCTAAAATCTACATTTATGTGTTTGTTTTTTCATAATCAAGAATGCCTTCAAAGCTGCATACTTTATATAAATTTGCTTATTACAAAGAGCTGGACAATACAGGTTACAAAATATATTAGCTGATGACATTTCTCTCTTTTTAGTGTTTTAAGAATCACTATTACTTCCAAAGAAGCAATAAAAACCAAGCAACATTTTCTCAGTCTTTCATAAATAAAATGATTTATGAGTTTTCTTTCAGTATGTGGCCCACTGAATTACATGTTGTGCTAGGGATAACACTGAAATTATATGAACAATTTACTCATACTACATGCAACCATGTAGTTGACTTGCTTTTGACAAGCAAATAAAGAATATTTCCTGTGTCTGTTTGTGATCTGTTAGCAAAGAGTATGTATCTTTGTTGCGTGGAATTCAAGTTGCTTTGTGTTTCCTATTAGTCTTTGAACTCACGCTTCATCTTCAGCTGTTACCTAGATATTATAGCCAAAAGAGATGTTCTGCACATAGGAAGATGATGAAAAAATATTTGCTGTAAGCCAGTAAGAAAATTGACTTGTTCTACACAAAGCAACTAGGTAAATGAACTTTTCCTCTTGGCTGCTATTTCTTACCTGTTTTCTTCCTTTTCTTCTTCCCTCCCAAATCATTGTATGAAAGCCAGAGCAGAACATGACAGCAGAGCTAAAGACAGTGGCAGATTCTGTAGATAGCCCTTGTGCAGGTATGAGGAAAGGAATGCAACTCAGTAAGACTTCTGGCTTTCTCTCCGACGCACGGCACTAGGGCTTGCTGTGTCTATAGCTGTAGCACGGTGCTGTTGCAGAGGCACACAAGCCTAACTCTGCACTATGGGATGCTGTACAGCCTCTAGTGCTCTACTCCTGCAGCATCGAGGTTATACCTGAATTTATTATTTCATGAATTTGACTACATCACTGAATAAGAGAGGGCAGTACAAAAGCTCACATTGAATTTCGAAGCTGTGTGACCCACATCAAATATAGTCAGTATTCAATTAACCCAAAGAAGAGGAAAACCACATAATGGAAGCACTTGCAATGAAAAGAAGATTGTGGTGTGGCACTGCTCAAAGGCAGCTTGGTTTCAGTTTGCTTCAGCTCTTTGCCAGCTCCCTCGGCACAGTCAGGGTCTCCTCACATGCATCCACTCAAAAGATCTTTCTTGTGCCCAGTGCTTCAAATTCTGGGGAGCTTCTCAGGTTTGTTACTAAGTGTAAGAACTGAGTTGGCTTCTGTCCTTTATGCACAGCTGCTCTGGACTAAGAGCACGATGAAGTACAGGGCAGAAGCCTCTGAGTGGGAACTTACAGATCCAACAGCACCAAAGCCAACTGCATACCACCACTTGTGTCTCTGCATCATGTTTTTCGATGCTTTCATTTCACGGAGCTTGAGATAGCAAATTTGCAGTGACTGCCTTTGGGTTTGATCTGCTAACATTCTGCACATTGCAGAAGTGATTAACCTTTTTCTGTACGTGAGGTGGTCTGGAAACGATGGAGTACATTTCTTGCACCACACCTGCCCTAGGAAGCCCAGCAGATCTGAACTGGCTCTGCACTCAGCCAGCTCTGAGGCTTCCTATCCAGGGCATGATTAATCCACCTGGATTTGATTATAAATGGTTAATCCCCCTGGATAAACCACAGATGATGGGGACTGACTAAGCCCCTACTGCATAAGAAATACCATTATTTATTGACTCTAATAGCAGCTCGTGCGATCTAAAATAGAATAGAGTTTTACCAGAAAAATAAACAACTAAAAAATTAAAATGGAATTGGGTTTTGATCTTAACCGTGGATTACATTTGGAAGGATTTTAAAAAGTGGATTTTAAAAGATTAATTTAAAATAATCTCCACAGTTCGATGGGATTTAAAATTGTATTAATTTATTTTAAAATGTATTTAAAGTCCTTTTAAAAAGTAATTTTCTTTCTTTCCCTGCTGCATAAAAAATTACCTTCCAATTTGTACCATAACATTGGCCTAATGTTAGTTGATAGGTATTTAATTTTCACTTTAATTAATATTGATTCATAATGCTGTAAGTGCCAATAACTTCAGTCCTATACCTAAATATCCATGCATTTTGAGAAAAAACCCAAAATACCAGATTCTGACCTGAGCCTTGGTGTTTTATGTCTGATGGAATTAGAAATCCATCCTCCAAATACTGTTTTTTTATCACTTTTTACACAGACAGGACTCAACAAGAAATCCTTTAAAATAAATAAAACATTCGTGGAAAGTACATTTCTATTATTTTAGTGTTCCTGTTGTTACTTGAGGAAAACTAGTGAAAATGTTTTGAGCAAAAGTGTTCTTACGGTGTTATTTGGTTATTACCCCCCTTGTGAAATTAGAAACGTTCACAAAATGCACTTAAAGATGATGGAAGTTGGAATAAAATGTAGGAAAGAATGTGCTGCGGGTCCTCTAAAGTCAGACCTCTTGAAGTATTTCTTCCAAATGCGTTACATGAATGCTCCTTGCACTCGTAAAGGTCTTCTTTCTGATTCCTAATAGGTCAATACATTTCATTTTTCCCTCTGGTTTCATAATGAAATGAGAGATATGGATCATTGAACAGATACAAAGGCTTGTTAGTAGGTGGAATTTAGGTCTGGGATGGAGGATGGTGTGGGGAGAAGTGACTGTTGTGTGGATAGCACAAACGTATTTACATTACATTAATTCTGTGTCCTCTGTATGGTAAGGAGGTCACCCCAGTTCCAAGTTGTTTGTTCTGCTTTTTTTTTTTTTTCTTTCTTTCTTTCTTTCTTTTATGCTTGATATTAGAAAGAATGAAAATCCCTTTCTGAGTAGGGTCAGAAATATAATTGGGAAGCAAGCTATTACACAGGAAATTAAATGTAATTTTTCTGGATGAACTCATCCATGGTGAGAAGAATCAGAAAATGGCTTTCTTCATACAGATTTTTTTTTTTTCAGAAAATAAAGGAGTGTGAGGATAATTCTTTATGAAAACACAATTGTGTGAGTATCAGACCTGGTAGAATAATGAGATAACATATTTTATTCCCCTAACATACTTTCCAGCTGAGAAGAGTAACAATACTATGCAAAAGTAAGTTCTTAATCAGTCCAGACAAGTCCTAGCCTGCCAGTTGTTTGTTGTTTGTTTTTGTGTTGGTTTTTTTTTTACTGAAGAGAAAAAGAATTACTTTATCTTGATGTTTACAATAACTTAAAGACCAACTGGATTGCTAGGTAGTTTAGATTCCACTCACATAGGAAGAAAACAGTCTATCCAAGGTATTTCAAGGTATTTCAAATACACTTTCCAGCCTCATGTATTTGTTATACAAATATATGATTTTTCAAATACCACCTCTATAAGCAGACATCTCCACACCATTAATATGATTTTCTGCTCACAGCAGTTATACTCCGATACAGACCCATTGGTTTTAGCAAGCTATTTCAATATTTATGTAAACATCTTAATAAAATGAGAATGGTGCCTAAGGTTTTTTTCCCTGTTGTAGAAGTACACCAGAAACACAATGAACCCAAGAAACATTTACTGCAAAACAACCCCTCATTTTCTTTTCCTTAACAGGACCACTTCCTTATTTTCCAGCCATGGAAAGAGGCTCGCGGACACAGCAAACTACAGCTGACCATGCTCAAAACCCCTCCATGCCCTCTCAGTTGTGTGTGAGGGTGGGACCCCCCTGCCTGGACATTGGATTACACCTCTGGTGCTGCAGGGAAGGACCATCTGGCCACTGGGCTGAGTCATGTGGCCCATATGGGCAAGAAACGAGGTGCTGGGCTGCCAAGGCTGACAGTTTTAGCTTCCCTTGGGAGTGGGAGCATGACCGCCATGGCAGTCCCAGCTTCTCAACTGCGAAGCTTGCCCCAAGCTCACTGCTGCCCTCGGGCTCAGAGAGAGGAGGTATGGCCATCCTGGCTCTGGGCCACGGGTGAGTATTTCACAACACAAAACTTGTATGGTTGGGAAGGTTGATATGGTTTTCAGATATCATCCCATTACTTGGACTTTAGACACTTGTTACTATTTATCATGCCCTCTGTCGTTGTTAGCGTCTTACTGTCTCCTGCTAAGGATCCTAAGCCACCACAGAAGTTTCTTTTGTTCTCAGTACTTTTATAAAGCTTCCTTTCATCCCTTTTTTCCACACTTTCTCAATTTTTCCATGCTTTAGAACATTTAATTTCTCTTAATTTTAATCTTCATCTTCTTTTCAATTCACAAGGTATGCCTATTGTATTTCTAACCATTTCTAATGTTCATTACTTTCTTACTGAACCAGAATAGCTTCAGCTACACTTATGCCTTCTTGGTTGTGGAGCTAGATATCAGCCACCTAACTATCCCAAGCTAAATAGCTTGTATTCAGCTTCACACACTTTTTACTATTTACATTTTCCCTTCTAGTTGATTTTGCTCCCCGGCTTCCCTAGCCTTGAGGATGCAAATGTTTTTTACATAACTAAATGAAAGTGCTGTCTGTTTCTCTGCAATGATTACAATCAATTCATGATTGCTGGTCTCTTGGCAAACACTTATCCTTGGATGAACCAATGGTTATCTTTACTTCATAGAAAGGGAGGGATACAGAAATATCCTATGCTTCATACAGTATCTCTTTGTTGGACATTATCTATAACTCATAGAAGCTCTAAAGATGCTCATCAATGTCTCATAAACCTCCACCCATTTGTAACTTTCAATGTATTTTGACTACCTTTGAGATTAACTCTTCCTTTACAGTTAGAATCTGGTTAATTCAAAGAGACACAGACATGCCCGTTCTCCTCCTGCTTATTACTAGTTAGCGCACTGACTGTACGCGTTAGAGATTGTGATTAAGCAGTTTGGATTTCTCAGAACCTGCAGATAATGAATGTCCTTCTCTCTCCTCCGTTCCCTTTGCACCATGTATGTGTTCACCTCCTTTGCCCACTCTCCATCCAAACAGTGATTTTAGCCATTGCATGACATGGCCTATGGACTTTCATGGGGTGTCATTATACCAAGGGGAATTTCGAGCTCTGCCCTGAGTAGTGACCCAGATTCATCACAAAGTCATATAAGCAGCTTTCCTTCTGAAATTGCTTCAGTTTTGTTTTAAAGAGGGTGGGCTGATGCTTCTCTGTTGTGCTAGGCTGCAGAGCCCTCTCATACACTATATGTTCAACAAACAACTGCTAGAGGCGTTAGGATTGTAGTCAGTTATGACATAATTGCACTTGTGGACTAAAGCTTCAGCTTATTGCTGCCATTTATTCAGAGGTGGGTTGACTGGAAGGGGAAAGAGTGTTTAGCAAGTAAGTACATTTTAGTGCCTTCCACCCTCCCTGCAGAAATACCGTTTAACCCAAGCACTTGCACCCTATAATGCGACTGTGGTCCTGCAGCCTTCTCTGTGTAAACAACTCTGTGCCAGACTAATACATGCCCCTGGTACATGGTATTTACAGATTTACAGCACATGTGCCCATACGTGAACTTTAAAAGTCCTCTGGGAACACAGGTAGTCTGAAGCCCAGAGCTAATAGTTTATTAGCAGTTATTTCCATTTCAATTAAAACAATTAGAGCAGTATAAAATTGAAGCACCTAAATAAAAAAGTAGCTACCCAAGGGACAAGTATGCAATAAAAAGTTCATTGCTTATAAAAGATTGAATCTTTTCCATCTAATCTTCCTAAAACTTTGGATGATTTTGCAGTTTGTCTGAAAGATTAGTATTTGTCTTGTGTGCTCTTGACACTTACATTACTGCATGTTTCAATGTGGCTCAGAAGAGATTTCTTAGGTCTATATAGGGATGTCCATAGTATAAGGTAATAATATTGGTAAAATATATTTAAAACCAACTTGTAATAATATGTTTTCCAATTGCTTTGGGGTTACCATAGGAGATTTTTTTACAGGCTAGTTTCAGATTTCCCTCAATTCCTCTATTATAAGCAATTTAGTTACATATTTTCTTATGAAAGCACTAATTAAATTGTCAAACTTTTATATTTAAATTAAAATATTACTATGAGGGCTTAATGGCAGAAGAAAATGCTGAGTTTTATTAATCAATGTTAATGATTTATGACACTGCACACTGAGTTTCTTGTGTTTTCTGTTTCAAATTAAATCCAATACACACAAGAAAACTATTGCATGAAAAAACTAAATGTCCTTACAGCAGTGTTTAATTCTTTCCTGCCTTTATGTAATACGAAATGCTAAATATAATACATAGCTTAAACCATGGTATTAAATATAATACAGACCTTAAATCATATTGTAATATAAAGAAAATTTAATGTCAAAACAATTTCCCTTGAAACTGTTTTTCACCTACAGACTGGGATTCTAAATGCATGAAATAAACTACGATAAATAATTGAGTTCTGCCTGTAAAATTTCATCTATAATACAAAAAGTGGTTTGTTCGCAAAACCGGGTAAGTGTTTTGATATTCCCTTAACAGATCAGATTTGCTTTTCACTTTAGGAAAACCCTTAGCGATTCCATTCAGTACAGGTATGAAAAGGTCAATCATGTGGTTTTCTTTCATGTAGTGATAACACTGGCATAATTTATGTTAGGCACTGTTGAGGCTTTTGCAATGGCTAACAAATAGTGTGTTTATTTGTGGGCGTTACAGTGCTGAATGAATAAACATATGCAAAAGTTTATATATTCTGTAAAGGAAGAGTTGCAAGACAAAAACAACAAAATAATAGTTGGTACTGATATCCTCTTGTAGCTCTCTAGTGAAGGAAAAATCTAAAGCAGCTTTGAGATACTAGGTTTGAAACATGCAGATGCTACAAGTATAAGAATAACATAGAATAATAATGGAAAAATATGAATTTTTGGGTTGTGAGAATTCTTAGTAGGGAAAGATGACAAGGGCCATATAAAAGACCTTATTGCAGAAAGAGGATGAAAAAAATGTTTGAAATGAATCCATATTTTACATTCTTTAATCTTCTGCTGTATTTACTTTTTAGAAAAATTAAGTAATATATGAGCAAACAGAAATTTTTAAAAAGAGTGGATGGAGAAACCATTAAACCTTCATGGTGTGCATTCTGTTTTGATTAAAGGAAGTTTTTCTGATCAAATGTGTGACAATGTTGCAAATGACTATCTTTGAAAAGTTCAGGTTACCACAAAGGTAGGTTTGGTTAAATGGTTGTTTGCTGAAGTCTTCGACTTAGTTTTCTTTAGTACCCCAAACATTTACAACTAGTGAAGTTTTTTTCTTGATAATAAGGTAAGTCCAAATCTGTAAATCCAACATAGTGCTGAAATCCGTGTAAATTTTGTCTGTATTAGACTACAACATCACAAGATCTGGCCCATAATACCTGTGGCCTTACATAAAGACAAAATGATATGTAGTTCATTTTCACCAGGGATTAAGGAACCCCATTCATGAGTAGGTGTAAATATATATATATATATATAAAGGAATTGTGTGATATGAATTCCATCAAAGAACAATTCTTCCCTAATACCAAAAATTGAAGGTTCGTAGCCTTTTTTACAGTTTTGTTTTTAATAGTATCCTGATTGCAAAACAGACAATTGAAGTCACTAACTTTCTTATTAAACTTGGTTTGATAGGTTCAAACTGCAGCAAATCATAAACCAATCTTCATTTGTTTTAAATTATTCAGAAGGAAATGAGACCCAGTAGAGTGCTCCTGTCTTCTGAGTCTGGCATAAAGGCAATGAAAAAGCACTGTTTAGTTCAAAATGGTATTGAAACTGATTTACACCATCAAATAAAGTGTGCTTCTCATTTATTGTTGCTTAGATATTAACGTATATCATGAACACTGCTCAGTTTATATTTGCATGGATACACTCCAACAAAGCAGGCATTTCTGTAAAGCTGTCAGGAAAACAAACCTGTTACCACATAAAAATACATGCGACTCTCCGAATGCTTTATTTTAATGAATTTATTGTGCTGTGCTTATCCCAGGCTGTGAGGCAGATGACAGTGATTTATAACTCGCAGAGCAGTAGCCCTGATAGGATGATGAAGGGCTGTTTCTCCTCATTATGCCAGCAGAGCTTCTTTTCATCTCTTCTCTTACTCTCGGTTCATTGTTTGCCCTTGGCATCATCAGTCACCAGGCAGTACAGTTTACAAACACTGTTTTGGCTGGCAGAAAATAAATTGTTCAGCCAATGATGTGAAATCTATCAAATTCCTACTAAGCTGCATCTTGAAACCCCTATTCAAGCTCTTGTCTGAGGCTGATCCATAGTGTAGACAACATTTTACTTCTGAGAGATAGATTCTTTCCCTTCTCTCTCGTTACTCAGAGCAAGATGCATTTCCTTTAATCTTTGTGCAGGAAAAAGCTGACCAACTTCCAAGAGCTGTAGAGACTAAATCGTTTGTCTCTGGACCTTTTTTGTTTTTGTTACAAAACCCACACAGATAGCTTTATGGAGGGATAGTAGAGCAATATTCATCATTCTGGGTAACCAAATACGAGTAACACCGAACACGTTAAATAAGTAGCTGAACTTCATTGTTGAAAAGAAAACCTATAAACCAGAAAGGTGACAGGGACAGATCTAAAACCAGAAACAAATAATGCATCATGTTTATGTGCTTGGCAGTATCCACATAAAGTCATTTAAACTATAAAGGCATGTTTCTTTGAATGGCTTGGTCTAATCCACAAGCAAATCAATTGGCTGCAAATGACTGAAGCTGCTGAATAAGAAATTAGGTAGTTGTATATTTAATAATAAAAAAAAATTAAAAAAATCTGGATTACAAATCTGAGCAAAAGAAAAAGTCCACTCTCTGGTATGGCTTTCCTTAAATAATCCAGCTATATGACAGAGTTGTTGTAACCATAATGTGACTAGAGACAGACTAGAACATAGTAAAGAAGCGGATTTGCAGAGTATGAAAATTGAAGGGGAAGTGGAGTCTTTTAGTGCCATACATACATGCATTTTAAACTGTTGGGACAACGTCTTGAAAGATACCCAGTAACCATCATTATTCAGAACTGTGAGATCACAGGCTGAGAGTAACAAAAAAATAATTTACTCTGTCAATCCACTACATCTGTATCTTTGTATGCGTTTGAATGATTTGAAGTATGACAAATATTAGTTTGGCCTTTTCTATGGTAGCCCTCATAAAATGATGAACCTGAAGTTACTGCTAGGTCTGAGTTTGGAGGTCACTATGAAAAGAAAATATTTTTTCAGTGTTCTGACCTGTTCTATGCACCTGTTAAGTGGATTTACTGTTTATGACACACATGGCAGTGATAGCAATGATCAAAATTTTTCCACAATGAAACTAGGGAATGGAATGAATATTTTTCAAGAGTTTTGCTCTGCATAAATCTCTTGTAGGTGCCAATAATTATTTGCCATTAATAACTGAGAATAAAAATGTGCATGAAGTAGCCAGGAGTGAGAGTTTCAACACTCTGAGTAGTATTTCTTAAATTTGTAGTAAATTATATGCGTGTTTCCCATGCTCCGTTGCTTTACCTGTCTACACTGGTAATGCTAGGACTGCAGGATATCCTCAAGGCTCAGGTGATAGACATCTCAGACCGTTTTCATATGTATCATACTCTTCAGTCTCAACCTGTGTGACATGTGGTGAACCACCCCTGTACAGAACTGAATAACTTAAGCTGATTCAAACCATTCCAGTCTGCAGAAGACTAAGCTGTGGGGTACTGCAGGCTCAGCACAGGAGACTGCAGTGCTGTCAGCGCCACAGCCCTGGGAAGACAGGTCAGGAGGGAGATCTCTCCCACCCTGCTGTGGGTCCCATGGTTCCTACCCGTCTGAAGTGGGCCAAAAGCAAAATAAACTCCCTGATGCCAAGTCTGGCATTCATCTTGATTCCCAATTTTGTGATCAAGTCCCAGTAGCCTAGCGTCTAAGATCATATGAGTGTCTCAGGACCAGTGAAGAGTTTAACTGTCTCACCAGTCTGGGCTGTCGAGAAGTTTTAGACCTGCTGTTGATTCAGAAGAGATGGGGTACAGCCACCCCTACCCCAACTACTTCATCTGGTTAGATTTTCAGAAATGCATCAGCAACTGATGTCATTTGTCTGGTCTTGGGTTTTTTTTTCTGGTACAGCAGAGTCTGGTCCTCAGAATGGTAAAAATCAGGATGAGAAACACATTTGCTGTAAAAAATTTGGGGGCATTCTGTAGTCCTTTTAAAGTAACAAAGTAGGGAAGTTTGTTTTGGTAAGTTTGATTAAGTGCCATGTAATATCTCTCTCATTCCTTTTTGTTTTAGTCATTGGACTGTCACTGCTATCTAGCTATCAAACTGTCTAAAGCATTTGTTTTAACAAATGAATTTGTGCTTTGGCAGCCTCCTCAGGCAGTGAAGTTGGTGGATTTTTAAATTACTGCTTAGATACTTATGAGACCGGCTGCTAATGTCCATTCAATTTGCTTTTTATCTTCCTGTGAGCACAGTAATTTTTATTGGATTTTTTTTTGCTCATTTTTGAGGAAATTAAACAGCTACTTTTTGGTTTTCTATATACTTCCAACCCTTTCCAAGATCAGCAACTCTGCAGATGCCTTCCTTCGTGGAAATGTTTGAAATTTATCCTGTGAATACAGGGCTGGAAGAGAGCACCCATGTCACTGAGTCCAGCATTCAGCCAAACCAATATTGTTGACACTGTAGTCGGGCACATTCATTCTATTACATATCAGTGAAAGCTCCTAAAAACAATGTTACACTGCAGCTACTAAAATTAGACATTGTAAATCTGCAGGTCTGCATAATTTGTTGCATACAGTTTGTAAAAACAAATGACTAAATGTTATAAAGATTATAACCACTGTTAATTTTTAATAAGAAAAAAATCCACCAAGTGGGCATCATTCTAGAATTTGCTATCAGTGAATGCTTAATACTGCAATTTGCAAAATGTTTTAAATAATTCTATGCACAATTAAGTTCATATAAATCTTTATTTCAAAATGTGTGTTCTTTTAAACACAACATTTTACAAGTTTTTTTCCTCGAGAATATGTGCCTCTTAACTGTTCATTTTTAAGAATGTTCTATTTACCTGTAGGTTTGCAAAGAATAAAGGCATTTACCTCTATGAGCATCTAATACAGATAGGAGACATATATATAGTGCTGTTGGAATGCTGGAGAATTTGCTTTATTTGTCTTAGATTTTGGAGCAATATTTTTCACAAACAGATCTAATTCTAAGGAAATAACTGATTTTTACAGAGCTTCACCTGTTTCATTTTGACAGTAGGCGAAGGTGGCAGTTCTGCAGAAGACACAGACGCATGCAACCATCAGATAAATATCACTGGACAATCTTTTGGCTGTTTTTCACGAGAAGCCTTGCTGTGGCCAGCATTCATTGTGACTGTGGAGCAGCTGTTGTGTTGCTGGGTTCCTTTGATTAGAAGGGAGAGTCAAAGTCAATGTCGTCTTTCCCTTTGCAGGGGAATTCTTTGTAGGATTCCTTTGATTATTTTTCCCCCATCAAATTCCTTTATCAAATGAATGAGTTTCTGTGCTCAGTGACCTCCTAAATGTAATTCATTTTTCATTGGAACACATATTGCAGTCTTGACACCATTTTGACACCATTTTGACACCATTCACTTCTGACTTCATCTCTGTTTGGTTCCTGTAGAGGTAAGAAGGAAGATTATTTTTCTCCTTATAAGAGTAAAGATTGGGTGGGAAAAACAAAAGATTAGCTTCAGGATCTGAGTTACTAGATACTAATTCTCAGAAGCATAGTAAGTCCTTTGCAAATAAATAACTGTAGTCTCACTTGTCCAAAGATTTTATTCTGCTTGAGTTATAACAAAGATACTTGGCTCTAAAGAGTTTGTAGAGCTCCATGATGTTGAATTGCCAGGATTCAGTCACGTCTTTCCTGATGGATGTAAACCACCACCCTTAATTTTAATGTGGAAGTGTAATTCGGCAGTAGCCTACATGGTGCTAATGGTTGTAGAGGTTGCAAAGTCATGGAGTACTAGTATCTGTAATTTCTTAGGGGACCACGTTTTAGTCTGCTGTGGGTATGGAAACAGCTGAAACTGCTTTGGAGTCTCTGTGTGATAGTATTTATTGCCCTACTGTTCAGCACCTGTTTTTCATGCAACATATCCCTGTGTCTGCAGTAAAAAATCTATATTAGAACTTCAGGTATAACTTTGTAGTTAAACTTGTAAAAAGTGTCCTTCCCCACTCTTACTTCTAGCACTTGTTAAATGCATAAATTTTAGCAATATTGAAAATATTTTACTTGTAATAAGATGCAGCTAGTATTACTGAGCATACTAAGCTTCAGAAATGAATCTTAGACCACTAGGAAGGCCTGCGGACTCCTGAGTCACCTCAGTGGTTTCATGTGCAGAATGAGAATGGGTAATTATTATGGCTAATTATTTTCAGACACCAGGTAAAACTACTCTAGGAAATAATAATTGCATATGTAGAATCTTCCTCTAATGACAGTATTTCTAAGTAATGTGATTAATGATCTATAACCAAATATATACTTTTTCTCCATCTTATGGCAGAAAGCCTCTTTTAAACTTAGATTTAGTTTCCTAAGGTATTGAACCTTCCAGCATAACATTTGAAACAGTGGTTTCAAAGCCACACAAGCTTTGGAAGTTTCTCCCTTTTTTATTCCTTCCTCATACGAAAGACATACCTTTCAAAGACTCATGCTTTCCATGAGAGTAGTGTTCTTCACATCTTCCTATCACTGTCTGAAAACCGTGCAGCTCTTCCTCTTAGGAAGCCACTGTAAATTATTTAATCTAGTAGTTATAAAGCTGAATATTAGGAAAAAAATAAAGTGGAAGGCCATCATTGTACTTTTCTGATGAACTGCTTCTCTTTATGAGTATTTCCTCATGGTCTGTTGCATTTCTGGAAAGTTCAAGGTGTGCTGAAATGCCTTCCATATTTTTCATTTGCCCCTTTTATTCTACAGTGCTCTTATTCTACTTCCAGTCTTCTATCACCAATCTGGTCTCATGCCATGTTCTTAGAGCATGATGAAGGACAATAAATCTCAATTCATAACGATAATAAGTCTATCAAGTAACAGGCAAACGAACAAAAGGTATGGAAAAGACCATGTGAAGAGAGATGAAAGTTTCTTAGTGTTAGCCTGCTCATCAGGGAACACTCAATCTGATCTTAGTCACAGCTGCCCCTGAATGTGACATTTCCATCCAGTCAAATCCTGCTTGAGTGATATAGTTGTAAAATCTAGTTGTGTTTCCATTTTTTAATCCAACATAGGTCAAAAAATTATAAGACCACAAATGAAAACCTGTAAAGTTTCTTCACAAAACCTGTATTCCTTCACAATATACATTAAAATAATCTGTGTTTTATTGTTTTCTCATACTAAGTTATTCTATTTGCACTTTAGTTATTTGTCTTATTATGCTGTTTTAGCAATGCTGTATTTTTATGTGTGTGGAGATATATATTCTAATATCAAAATAACAACAGAGTCTTCCTTAGATCTGTTTTAATCTCTTCCCTTGAGGTTTTGAACATTCAACAAGGATTTTTGTTAGACCTTGTTTCAAAAGTCAATAGGAAACATTTTGTAAAGACGCATTTCATGTTGTAAATTTTATGCTAAATTTTATCATTTACATGCTGTATTATGTTGGGCAAAAGATATCTTAAATTAATGGGAATAATAGTTCCTCTCATCAATCTTATCTGTAAATAAAGTAAAATAAAAAAATGACAATGAGGGCAGTTTCAAATATAAATGCTTCAGGTTCTATTTTTAATTATATTTTCTAAATAAGGAAATGAATATGATAATGTCATCACTCTCGTAATATTTGCCTGTCTCTCTGAGTGCTTGACCTCTTCCTTGCTGACTGTTCTGGTATGCCTGTGGCAGCTGGGGTAACACAGATGGGGAACACCCCTACCAGACCTGCGCAGACTGTTAACACAAAGTAGGCTTTTCCTTTGGAAAAACTGACACTTGCTCTGGAGTGAATTTTCTATACCCTTCACTTTTAAATTGAACTGTCAGCAGGCATATACTTAACAAGTCTACTTTATATGCTATTCATTAGATGTCACCTAATAAATGACTGACAAGCCAAATCTGAAAGATTTCATCAGTGATCTGTCAAAATGCAGCATGATTAATTCTCAAAACTTAGAAGTTACTGTCATGAGGGTTGTCACTTTGAGTTCATCTGTTTGCTTTACTTGGTTTGGCTGGCAAAACCTATCTTGTTTAAAATCATGCCCCTGGGACTATCTGCCTGGTTCATTTTTGCTTCAGAATGGCTTTCTACTCAATGCTGGAATTAAATACTTCACATTGAATTGGTAGAGAAGGAGATAGACAAGTCTTCTGGGAAAGCCACTGGTTTCCCACTTTATTCTAATACCCTCCCCTAGTCTGCACAAGTGTAGATTTAGTCTGCACTTAATCCTTTAGTTTATACCACTCAAGCAGATTCATTTCAGAAGCTGGAAAAGGTTTGGATATGACACAAGTTCGGCTTCTGGTTTCAAAGCTCATTGGAATCTAAGATTTTACACTGATTCTAGTAACTTTGAATCAAGCCTTTGCCCATGGTGTTTTGTGAGTGTGGTTTTTAGAGTTTAAGATGTTCTGCTGTATGAGGTAGAAATTGTGATAATTGCTCTGCATTATGGAGGGATCCAAAACTCATGCTGTGGCACCCCTACAACTTTTTGCAAGAGGTCGTTAAGTGACCTGCTCTGGAGAGACCCAGGTGCAGAATCCAAGCAGAATCCAGAGAGGAAACCAACAGTTGGGCAGTAGGGCTGATTTTGAGTCTAGTATGTGAGATTGTTCCCTAATCTTCCTTTATTATGGGTGTATCTGTTATAGACACATACAATCATATCTACTATAGCATCAGTGTATCAGTACGCCATATTGCCAAAATATGGATATAGCTTGTACAAGCAATATTGCACTTAACCTGCTCTCAGATGGAACAAAGAGGCCAAAATGGAATTGAACACTGATGCACTTCCTCATCCTCATTTTGGCTGACAAAATTACATCAGTGGAAGACTAAGTCTAAGGCATTAAGTGCTTAGCAGAAAGAGCACTTAACATCCCTTTAAAACAGTTAAGAGATAATCTTGTTTCTTTGTTAGGCTTATTAGATTCTCTTCCATACTGTGTACCAGTTCTTCTGGTGGAGATAGTACATGCGGAACTAAAAAGAGAAGGTTGTATACATGTTTCAAGAGCTGTGGATATAGTAAGCTATTTCACTTCAACACTTATTTTCAACTCATACATTCCCTACAATGTTTAGATCCACTCTGCAGCTGCGCAGGCTGACATTGAATTGCTGTGGCAGAGAAAGTACAGATTTCTGTTACATGTTTTTCTTTTGCTTCAAATAGTAGCTGCTACATAGAACCAAGTCCTGAAGACGTTCTTCATTATTTATTCTGTTAAAAGTTCATTTATTTCTGAAAGACTTTTACATGAAGTTTTGGTGGCAGCTGGAATTTATGGATATATTCTAGCATCATTTAATAATAGATCCTCTTGAGGGACATCTGGCCTGGATTAATCCTACCTGGCTGCAGGTACCCGCATTAAGAACTTTGTTGTTTTGGATTCCTTCTGTAATCACTTAATGCCTGGGTTATCCTGTGGAATTACTTATCTTTCTTTAATGGCTTACAGGGAATATAAGATGACAAGGCTCCTAATTTAGTCCCTGAAGATAGGAGACTAAAAAGCTAGTTGAGCCCTTGTGAAGGTTTGACTTGTAACAAGAGGCAGGAAGATAGATCTCTAATTGTAGAAAGGGTGTCTTTCACTCTTGGTTAGTCTAGAAATGATTTGGCTTAGGTGAAGGCATTCCTCTAGAAGAATTGTTCACATGGAAACTTATTAAGAAAACCAAAATCATTCAGATTTTTTTCAGAAAGTCTATATCATTAGGAAGTAGGCAATTTACAGATCAAATGTCCAAAAAATGTAGCCTTATTTTTCTTAGGATTTTGGTGTAACACAAATGCCAAATTTAATGAGTTGAATTTCTGTGATTTGCCAAAATTATGCAAAAGCTTAATTTATGTTTTCAAGTGATATGGATATATATTTGTTTTTTCTTTTCAGGTTTCTAAGATAAGTAGTAAGGAACAGAGCTTTTCAATTTTTACAGCTTCACCCAAATATCCTGGCCTGGCTTTTCACTGTAGTTCTTTAATTTATAATTCAGTTTTCACACTTGAAATAAGATACTGCTGAAATTGTGCAATTAGGGGATAAAATACTAAATTTCCTGAGTGGTTCATCATCCAGCCTTCAACCTTCCAAAACATTACAATTTTTCAGCATCCTTCCAAACATTCAGTAACTCAGTGGGATTACTTGTGCTGAAATTAAGTACAGACATAGCTGTTTTCAGGGATTAGATTGCCCACTCATGCTTTTAAAATCCAAGCCTGTGCAGTAAGATCGAAATCTGTGTTGAGGAGAATTGGCATCGGGCTGCCCCAGAGGAGCTCTCAGCAGCACAACGGCTCTGGTTCAACAAAGGAGCTTGTTGGGTTTTTTTTCAAACTTCGATTATCTTGTTCAAGTCTTGGCCTTAGTTTCTGTTTCTCTTCTCAGTAATGGTGCCCGGTAAGTCCTTCTAAATATAGTTGAACAAGCTAAAAGACCACGTATCAACAGTGAACAGAGAAACATAAAATCATCTTTACTTCCTCTAAGTAAATCTGGACATTAAATCAGCTAGACCCCCAATTGCTTTACATTTCTAACTTAAGAAATAGAAATGTGATACATGCTGAGAAGCTCTGACTGCAGGAAGCTGTTAAAATAATGAGCAATTTATTTTGAGGGATAATAAGGGTTTAGGTCTGACTGTATACAATGAGAAAAAGCAAAAGTAATACGGCTAAAGCGTATGAAATTACGTTGGTGTGAAATCAGTGTGAATGAGGTCAGAAAAAAGGTTCTAAATACATTTTCTGGTTCAACTGTATTGATAAACAAAGCTGAATTTTTCAGGTAATATAAAATGGTTTTATAATCATGTATATTAGGAAGACAAAATTATTCTATAGCTTTTCTACTATTTATGCACCTCAGCTTTACTGCATATATCTGAGGCCTGGTCCTTTAACCATTGTTGACCTTGAAATGGTCACCTTATCCAAATCACCCCATTAAAGCCTGTAGGCTCACTCAGGTGAATAATGTTTGAAGGGCTCAGCCTTCAACTCATGTGAGCTGGTCTTGAAAAAGGTCTATGTTAGATTAAAATACACAGTTATAGCTTTATGGTTTAAAATAAAGTTGCTTTTTTTCATAGTTACAATAAATTTATGCAAAAATAATAGAAGTGTAAATGTTTCTATAATATATATTATAGAAGTATAAACGCTTCATTTTAAATAAAATAAAATATAGAATTATAAATGCTTCTACTTTACAATGCATTTAAATCTTGTTATAGAAATCTTGTACACCAAAATGCCCGCAAAGTATGTTTTTATATCTTTGTCTGTTGGGGTTAAGGAAAAATTCTAGAGAGTACTTTGTCACCCTACTATTCTCTGGATAGCAACAAACGAAAGTGCTGGATCAAAGTATTCTACTTTTATCTAGAAGAAGGCTAAAAGTAAAAAAAATCTCTAATATAAAAGCCTAAACATTCTTTTTAGGTTTCATCAAGTCACAATGGTGGTAACTTTTACTTCACTGTGTAATGTACTGTCATGTCACCTCAGATACAATCGGAAAGGATTTGGCATGGTGTCACCTGAGATCATTATGGTCAGGACAGACTCTCTCTAGCTTAGGGAAAAAAAAAAAAAAAAGAGACAGTTGTAGAAAGACATTGGGGAGAAAAAAAATCAGTTTGTGATATTTCTCATTTGGAAATATCTAGAAGAACATTTTAAAATACATTACAGTTAAATTAAGCTAATATATGCCACAGTGATGTAGGTTCCACCCTTCATTAGAACAGTTCTACTTTTTTAGGGAAAAAAAGCTTGATTAAACCAGAGAATATTCTGCTCTAATCACGAGAATATGTTGGCTAGTGGCAAGACACCATGTGTCTCTTTCCCAATATTCTTGTAACAAACTGAAGTTGGAATTTTATTCTTGTTCCCCATGATTTTGAGACACTATTTGGTCTTTCAGATAGCTCTAAATTGAGTATTCCAGTATAAGACTGTTCTGATGGTTTTGTTCTCACTTTGCAGCCCTTCCCAAACCTTCTTTAAATTGACAATTTTTGGAAAGGGTAGGAATCAGAATTACGTAAAAAAACCACAAGTTCTTGCCTGCCATGGAAAGTAACAAAAATCTCCCGGCATCTGCATTTATATGATTATCACGCAGATTTCATATAATCGTTTTGCTTGAATGCTTTTGAACATGTATTGTAAATGGGCCACAGGTAAACCCACAGAAGGCATCTCATGAGTTAACGTAATTCTTAGTATACACAGAATGACAAAATCTAGCCCCAATTCTCTAGTTTGGAATGGCATTAACCCTATGGTTTTTTTCTTAGAAGAAACCATTTGATTTGTATAATCATCATCAGGATATCAGCTTTTGCTTCTCACCCTTTTGTGTTATGCTGCTGGTGTAAGCAAACCTGAATTCCACATATGACATCAAGATTCCTGAAGTTATTGTGTTATATACATCTTAGTTAAATTTATATATCTCAGCTATAATTTAAAATTTTGGCATTGATTTCGGCTCATAAAAATCTATACCTTATTCATTCTACCTGGCACTCTATGTTAGTAATATTATGTAAAGTCCTATATGTCAGGTAATACAAATACAAACCCAAAACTTGGTTTTGTCTAGGCAGCTGTTTTCAAGCTAATCGTAAATGAAATAACTTGGCACAACCAACCCCTTCTGTTGTTGTGGGCCATTCTTACCAAATCAAACTAAACTTGAAAATCATCTAGTCACAGGATGACAAAGAACTGGAAGTTTTTCAGGTTGATTTGACATTGTTCTGGCTTCCATTCAGCATTCTGGTTTCTGGTGGAGGAAAGATAAAACCCCACTGGGAGAGGACACGAAGGTGTGGGTTTTTTCTTCCTTATCTATTTATACTCATACCAAAGAAATCACTTTTAGGATACCAGCTAATCCTGAAGTCTTGAGGAGAAAGTGACAAAAAGTCATTCTTTGCTGCACAGATGGTTCATGACAAACACAGCAGGAGCAACAGCAGAGCATTAATGTGTTTAGTTCAAGAGATCTGCTAGTCTGCTGATAGTGTCACCACAAATGTTTACAGCTGAACAGGTGGAAGTGGAGATCTTCACGTTCAACTGTTTTTTATATCTTAACAGAACTTTTGTCTAAGTTTTGTATCATTGCAGTCCTAATTCATAAACATGTTTAAATTTTAAATATCCTTCTAAATTAATTTTTAATAAGGTTGTACTCCTTCATGAATGAGAAATGCTCTGTGCAGTGAAATCAAAGGCAATCTGAGTACCACACAGATACATGGACAGACTAAGAGATAAATGCAAGATGATTGCTGTTCATGGATTTTTTCTTAACATAACTCAGTTATCACTACAGTTTAAATTATATAGATTCTTTTTATGTATTCTATCATCTAATATTCGACATTCATTATGTATGTCTGCAATGCCGTGTTGCATAACCATTACCAAATATCAGCTTATTAAAAAATTAATGAAATGTGCATTTCTGATCTGCAGATTTCAGGGACTGCATTTCATCATTACTTAGTCAGGAAATATATTGATCCTTGGTGTGGTAGGTATACATGGGAAATAAATAAGCTACCAGGACCAAAGGGTGGTCTGTGACAACAAAGAAGGGCGCTGTTAAAGGCTACCATATGCAACTGTGGGTTTCCACACCAGTAAAAGGCTGACTTTTCCAGCTTACATTTTCAAAAACACTAAAAAAAATAATATCAGAATCCTTCAGTGTGTAATCTGAAGGAAAGACATGGTTGAAACCCCAAGCATTCCCAAGGTTAGTGCTATGGTGCACTACACTAATTATTTTCACACTTCCCAGGAGACCTCAGCTTTATTTAAGAACTTGTATTTAACACATGGCTGTGTATTTGTATTTATGAATTTATATGTGCAGTAAATGGTACCATATTACTGTTGTGGGTATATGTGCAGGACACGAAGCTCATATGATCATAGAATTATAGAATGGTTAGAGTTGGAAGGGACGTTAAAGATCATCTACTTCCAAACACCCTGCTATGGGCAGGGACACCTCCCACTAGATCAGGCTGCCCAAATCCCTATACAGCCTGGCCCTGAACACTTCCAGGGATAAGGCCCCCACAACTTCTCTGGGCAACCTCTTCCAGTGTCTCACCAACCCCGCAGTAAAGAATTTCTTCCGATAACTAATCTAAATCTACTCTCTTTCCGTTTAAAGCCTTTGCCCCTTGCCCTGTCACTACTTGCCTTGTAAATAGTCCCTCCCCATCTTTCCTGTAGGTCCCCTTTAGGTACAGGAAGGCCACTGTAAGGTCTCCCTGGAGCATTCTCTTCTCCAGGCTGAACAACCTCAACTCTCTCAGCTTGTTGTCAAAGGAGAGGTGCTCCCGCCCTCTGATCATCTTTGCAGCCATGATCAAACTAGATATGTAAAAGTGAGGGTTTCTTCCTCCGGATACTTGACAAAATGCTTCTAGGCAGAGTAAATGGATCCTTCAACCATGTAGCTACTGAGGAAAAATAAAAGGCATGACATTTCATATGTTCTCCCCTACCCTCAGCATTTACTACTAGCTAACTCCAGACCATTGCTCTTAATTCACTTGCTGGATCTGTATCTTTCAGACACCACTGCGGGTTCTGCTTGAAGGACCAGGAAGGCGAAGTTCAGCCTATAGACAGTTCTAATTTCTGAAACACTCTGGCTTCATTCCTGAGCTCCGTCTGGCCAGACAGATGGAAATTAAAGCTGGAGAGAATGTAACTGTTTGCTTTTAAACTTTATTTTTTTAATTGATAAAATCTTATTTGTCCAAAACATAAATTTAACATTGTTGTATTTAAAGGACACAGGAAACTAACAGTAGACCACACAGAAACACAATAAAGAAACACTTAATCTGGTAAATTATTCTAACATACTAATCTACAAATACAGTTTTCATGGATTTTTTTTTCACAGAATCACGGAATTTTCAGAGTTGGAAGGGACCTCT
>RSEF01000004.1:28365478-28484485 GCA_003993805.1 Himantopus leucocephalus | reverse complement strand
TCCCAGTAAAATCCCAGTGCAAAAGACCTGTGAGGAAGCAGGAAGATATTCTCATGCAGCTTTTTCTGCAGCGCAGATTTTTTTCACTGTTGAAGACAATGGTGGTTCCTGATACGTTCCAGCCTACGAAATCCAACAGTCTGCAAATGCCGCTAAAGATGCTGTGAATTTTGGCATGTGGGAGTCTTTTCACTCAGTCACTGAGATACGTCTGGCTCCAGAAGTGGCAGGAACACTGGCGCGGGGCTGCGCTGCCAGAGCAGCCGTACCCTCAGTCTGTCATTTCTAATCTCTGCACTTCATTTTCCCACCTGTAAAAGGGGGAGAGGACGTTTCCAAACTTTCACGTGAACAGCTTCACAGAAGCCTGCACAAATAGCCCTTCTTTCAGTTTTTTTCATTTTTGCTGTTACCTCAGCTTTTGGAGGGTGTCATTGCAGATAAAATCTTATACCGCAGCAGAAAAAAGTCTACAAAGTTAAATATTCTGAATAACTTTACACATTCTACTAAAATTCTTGCCACAGACATTTCCGAGTTTCAGTGGCAGCTTGAAGCACATTGTACCTTGCTGCCCTGTTGATCCCTGAAATACAGACTAATTCCCCATGAAATTAACTGTTTATACACACCTAAGTTGTGTCCTCATGCTTTCGCTTGGGTAAACATTGGCCAAAGTGGTTTATATGCTAAGGTTGTTTTCCTTCTGGAAGATGATCCCTAAAGTAACTTCAATCAAAAGACGTGCAAAGATGAATGATGATTTTCTTCTTCCAAGGGTCTTTCAAGAGATCAGCTTAAGGTACCATTCTTCAGTTACGCTCAATTGTTCTATGAATGAATCACTAGTTTCTTGCTATTAATTATAATTTTTATTGGTCAAACTTCTTTTTTTTTTTTTTTAAATATCATACCTCAAGATTAGGACACTGCCAATCATTTTTATTAACTAGATAAACACAATGTTTTATTTGAAGAGTATGCAGATTAATTCCAGGATAGATGAGGCAAGTGCCAATGACAACAAAATGGTGATGGTAAAATCAGTTTGTTCATGTGCAAGCCAATGAACTCTTGTCCTTTAAGTGCTTGGACATGGCTCGGTGTTAAAACCTCGTCCCTNGATCTCATTTCTCACTCCTCAGCCCCCAGGACTTGTCCCTGCAGGTTAAGATGTAAAGTCCTGACCAGCCAGAGTGAGCTACATCCTGGTCGCGCTTCTCAGCTAATTCGCTGCTAGTGCTGTGTGGGAAAAAACAGTAAAGGCAAAAGAAAATGAGGTTTCCAACCAGCCAAATTGGCTGGAGGAAAGGGAGTGAGAGGGCTCTGTCTTACACTTTTTTCTCTTTTCCCAAGACTCTTGAAGAGGTTGTCCTAACTATAAAGTTCAGCTTGGCCAACGCAGTGAGACAGCCTTCTCCCCGCTGTTACTTTTGGCTCCTTTTCACTGCACTCCTCCAGCCTCTCTGGGTAGTAGGTCCAGCTGGGCAGAAACCTATCTGCTACCATGCCTATTCATCTTTACCTGTCCTCGCTTCATCCAGGAGCTGAAGGACATAATTTTCTCAGGCCAGTTGTCTCCATTTCTGAGCCCAAGGTTGGTGGCTTCTCAGCCTTACCTACCAAGGGCAGAGAAGCAAATGTTCAGCATGATTTCAAACTCTGTCATGTCCCTGTAAGTGTGAATTGGGTTATTGCAAAACTTGTCTCCTTTTATGATCGCTTATAAAATCTTGAAAACTAAATCAAAATAAATCAAAATAACCACTAAGAGTAAAAACACAACAGGAACTTGGCTTAGAAAAATGGAAGCAAAACCAGATGATCAGATAAATGCAAGCTAGCAGGAGCAGAAAGAGAAAAATTCATTTGTTTTACCAAATGTGGAACGCAATATTGTGAACCACTTTCAACTGTAAGAGTGCCAATACCATGCATGAAACATAGGGCTGGTGAAACTGCCCAGTTTACAGAGGGGCGAGCTTATCTTTCCCTTTAAGGATGGATTCCTGGGATTTCAACGGCTGATGTGAAAGAAGATCCTATTTCTTTAGAGAAATTCACCAAATGCTTCGAAAAGGGGATGTGGCATAGCTTCTGAATCATGAAGCAGAAAAAGATTTCCTGCCCCAGTCTGGTGGTACATCCCTTTTATCACTCAGGTGATATAGAGATCAGAATCGAAAGCAACCAGTGATAATGTAGCACATTTTCTCTCTGGAACAAAACCATGGGTGGCTTCTGTGTGAGGCAACATACAAGTAGGATGTATTTGGCGTGATGCATTTTATCACTCCTGTAAGTTAGTATATGATTTATAGATGATAGAATTTCTACCTATCTGCCCCTTTTCAGGTAAGTCTGACTTTTTTTCTCAGAAAACATCTAAAAGTATGTAAATTTTTGCAGAAAGTATTCCAAACATCATGAATTTGGAAATATCAGCCAGACCTTATCACAGTCATTTGATAATGTAGAATTAATTAATTTTCACAGTAGTTCAGTGTTACAATAGAAAACATGCATATATATTTACAGTTCAGATTTGTAAAAAATGTATAATTTAACAACTGAAATAATACGTCCTATTTCAGTTTGTAATTGTTCAAAAGCTTTTTTGAGATTTTTCAAAAGCTTCATGTCAAAATACACATCATCCTATGAAATAGTTTCAATTTTACTAGAACATAATTGTTCTATGGAAAGCTTTCTGCTGAGATACTTTCCCAGTATAACCTAGCACTTTGAGTCATAGAATAATTCAGGATTGGAGGGAGCTCTGGGGGTCATCTAGTCCATCCTTCTGCCCAAACCGCAGCTAACTTCAAAGTTAGATTGGATTATTCAGGGCCTTATCTCAATCAAATTTGTAAAATCTGCAAGGTTGCCTCTCTGGGCAACCCGCTCCAGTGCTCATAGTGAAGAGTTTTTTCTTATACCCATCTGAAATTTCCCTTGCTCTTACCTGTGACTGTTGCCTCTTGTCCTTTCACACTGTACCTCCAAGAAGAACCTGGCTCTAACTTATCTCTATGCCATACCCAGATCCCTCAGCCTCTCCTTATTGTTGGGTTGTGTTCAACCTCTTGTCCAGCAGGTCCCCCTTTTTCCACAAAACTGGTCCCAGCCTGTGCCGCTGTGTGGGGTCACTGCACCAGGATGCAGGATGCTTCGTTTCTTTGCAGGTCTTCCTTGAACTTTGTGAGGTTCCTGTTAGCCCATTCCTCCACCATCTCAAGATCTTGCTTGAGATGGCCTGGAATGGTCTGGAATGGTGTGACAGTCCCCAGCATTTCTGTCCAACACATCACGCTACTTAGACATCAAATCCCCTGTGACTATGAAAGGCATGCTGACTTCCAGGGATTGTCAACGTTCTTTGTCTGTGAAAAGGTATTGAGTATCATGTATTGAGCATCATGCTTTATTGTTTCCTTCTCATGAAACACAACCATGCCTGAATGTACTCGTGAATGCACGTGCCCTGTAACCGTTTTCAGGCATCTAGAAACCAGGGTGTCTTCCCAAAGTCAAAGCAGAAAAAATGCTTATCATTAGCCCAGAAGCCAGAACTGCTCACGGTGCTGACAGGTGTTCCGCTCTCCCTTATTCTTTTTTTGAATTCTGGCTTTAAAGTTTTAGGACTGATTTAAGTGCAGAAGCCTGTCTTTTTTCTTTTTTTTTTTCTTTTTAATGAGGGAAATGCTATAATATCTCTTTCAGCACTAACATTTCCATTAATTTCAAAGAGCAGAAGCTGACTTTCTTATTATCTTTTGTTTGCCATTTATTACTATGGGAAGAAACCCACTTAACTGATATACTACCTAATGAATGAGCAAGGAGGTTATAGAAAGGTAAGCAGTAGTAATAACGGTTGTAATGGTAGCAATCAGAAGCCAATAAAACACATCTGATGCTGACCTCAATTAACACCGACATGCACTCTCATTTTAGCAGTAATATCAAGTGACTGCTACAACATAGTTAAAGCCCAGAGCTCTGTTTTCAAGGGATGCTGGTGACAGTTCTGTTTTCAAAACAAACAATTAGAGGCCACAAATCAGGATACCAAGTTGAAACGTGGTCTCCTGAGGATCTCGCGATCCTGAGCTTGAGCTCTCAGATAAACACAGTGCTGCTACAGAGAGAGTCACGTTGCTTTTCTCATTCCAGATGATAAACAGGTGTAACCTGCAATTTTAAAATCCTGCCAGGAGCGGAGCAAACATCTACAGCTGGGGTGACACAGGCCCTCTTCCAGTTTATAAAGGCAGATAATATAAGACAGTCACTGAGTAGCAGGCTTAACCTTTGAGGTTAGAAAGTTCAAACCAATTTGTTGAGAAAAGCTAAAGGCTTATATTAACAAGTCTCAGGAAGGGTCCAGGCAAGGAGAGGAGCCTGGACTAAGCGTGATGTGGAAACTCCTACAGTCAGGAGCAATATTTGTGGTGAGTAACTCAGGCTGCACCTACATTAGCATTTTTGTTCCTTTTTCAAGGAACATTTCGGAAGCCGATCTCCTGTTTTCCCCATGAGAGAATACTTTGGTCATGTTGGGGTACCATCGCTGTGTGCAAACTGAGGTCTCTTCATATGACACTGGACAGAAAGGTGAGCTCTAGAAACACAACTGATGTGTCCCAGCCACTAATGGGCATTCAGACTATGAGACCAGACTAGAAATAGTTCAAAGCAACCACCTCTCCCCACATACAATGTGGTCCCCGAGTCCTTGGTGCCAACTGATTCACTCTACAGAGCTGCATTGGTACTAACACAGAGATAGCCTTATAGACAATTTCTGTTGGGTGACACGAACAAGAGTGCTTACCTGCATGAAATCACTCAGGTACAATGCCAAAAAAACAAGAAATATTCTCCAAGATGGTGAAAGACTTACCCACTTTCTGACAGATTAAACTTGAGCCTGCATCTTTTTTTATGCCTAACCAGCGTTTGCATGGGAGGGTATCCTCCACGCAGCAGAGTTTCAGCTAGAGTGCCTGTCTTTCCCAGGATGAGATCACACATGTTGGAAAAAGGCTCTCAGAGATAGTTTGGGGCCAAATCAAAACCAAACATGTCTCTTCTATGGATCTCAACTGGATGTGGGAACCTTAGTGTTTTTGAGGATCCAGGTGCTTGTTCTGAGCTTTCTAAGGATCTAAATATGAAATTCCACCTACTGGTCTCCTCCCAGTACCTGAAAGGCAGTAGGGTCTATGTAATGGTGTAAAGTCTGTAAGTATGTAACGGTGGCCTCTGGCTGGACTGGCTGCTGCTTTTTGTACTAACTGCAGCAGAAAGCTCGCAACAGCCAGAGCAAGAACAGCGCAGAGTCCAACCTGTCAGTGCAGCCAGTCCAAGCATGAATCGTGGTTAGTGCAAGTGAGTAATGAATAATCCAGGATTAATTGTTACAGTCATCTCTGGATGGAAAAAGTGGTTTTGTCCTGAGCTGCTACCTGTGGTGCTTAGGGACATGTTTTAGTGGTGGTTTTGGCAGTGTTAGGTTGATGGTTGGACTCAATGACCTTAAAGGTCCCTTCCAACCTGGACGATTCTATGGTTCTATGAATCATTCAGCAATTAGAGACATTTTACACTTTGGTTATAAACAGCCATATGCCTTCATTAGGGTATCTCACTTGCTTCCCAATTATCCTTGCTGTAGACCAAGGCATGTTTCCTTTTCTATGGATTGAGGCATCTAGCTCATTTCCAGGTTTTCACACTGAATCATTTCTAAACAAATGTAGTGACTCCTTTGAGTCAATATATAACCTGGACAGGAACAACAGAAACTTAGAGTCAACTATTATCTACAGTTTGATCCTGTAAATCTTGCAGTTTGACATCTACATGTCACCACAGCTAGAGCTTTTATTTGGCCATCTAGTGTCATATAGACATATTGAATGGAAAATGTAAGAGATTAGACCCTTGGGGTAGCCCCCAGAGGAGCTCTTAAGGCTGAGGACCAACTATGTCTAAATACCTTCTTGGCTTTCTGTGGTTAAAGGATTGAAGTGACTCTGGGACCTCCAGAAGTCGTAGCCACAGTCCACGGAGATGAATGTCAAAAGCAGCTTATCTAAAAGACTCTGAATGGACAATGTCTTCAACTGGTGTCAGGAAGATGGATTTTTATGACATACCGAGGGACAATTTCACAATCTCAACTATGTTTAATAGAGATGAGTATTTCAGTGTTACCCATAGCATTAAATGAGGTGAAAACATGTGAAAAAGCTTTTGGTTAAAACGTGGAGCCACTACACATTTACACCATTGTGCAGCCTTGGCAGTGTACTCATTCTTAATTTGAAGGAACAGTTGATGAGATCAACCTTTGCTTTAGTTTGACTTCTCTGATGATAAAGAAAGCTATCATCACTCACCTACTGTTACAATGAAAATCCCTTTGTGTATGTTTTTCCAATTCTAGCATCCTATTTAGCTATTTCTCAGTACTGTCACTGCTACTGCAGGTTGCTAGTACGAACAACCAATATATAGAGAACATGAATGTCTGCCAAATAATAGATGGACCAGATGGGCTGCATCTGAAGGTGCTGAGACAAGTGACTGCTGTCATTGCAATGTCCATCTTTGAAAAGTCATGGAAATTGGGCGAAACCTCTCTCTGATGACTGGAGAAAAGCAAATGCTACGCACGTCTTCAAAAAAGGCCAAAAGGACAATCTGGGGAACTGCAGACTAGTCAGTCTCACTTTGATCCCTTGGAAAATCTTGAAGCAAGTCCTCTTGGAAGATATTCCTGGGTATACACGGGAATGAAGGTGATCGGAAACAGTCAGCATGGTTGACCAACTTGATTGTCTTCTGTGATAAAATAACTGGATTTGTGGATGAGAGGAGAGCAGTGGATGTCAGTTACCTTGACTTTAGTGAGGCTCTTGAGACTGCTGCTCACAACTTTCTTGTATCCTGTGTTAGGACATTACAGTCTGGGTGGGTGGATAACGAGATGGCTAAAAAGTGGTTTGATAATCAAGCTTAGGGGTTTAATGGGTCATCCTCCACCTGGTAACGAGTGGGGTACCACAGGGGTCTACCTTGGAACCTCTTGTGTTTAACAACTTTATCAATGACCCGAAGGAGTGGTGAAGCGCGCTTTCATCTGATCTCAGAGCTGATCCTGCTTCAGTGGGATGCTGGAAACCTTCTGCAGTCCCTTCTAACCTGAGTTACCCCATGATCCTGTGAGAAGTCATCAAACACAGTCCATGCCATTCCTTCAGAGGATATTAGCGTTTTAAATGCAGTATACATCAGCATTCTTTGCACTTCATCACAGTGCCTGCTGCAGGTAGTTTCCCTTTTTCTTTTTCCATGCCATGGGTTGGTTAATCACAGAAGACCACAGTGGGTCAAGCAGCGAAGATCACATGCTGAAGCTGTGATATTGTTTTCTCTCTGTTCTTACTCAGGCAATGAATTTCGGTGTTCAGCTCTTACTTTATATATTCCAGCTGTCAATACGGTTTCAAATCAGCGCAAGGTTTTCCACTCAAAGAGTTAAAAAGAGGAGAAATATTCCACCACTAATGAGTCAAATGCTATAGCTGAAAAAGGGTTGCGTGTCCTGAAATAGACCGGAGAGGATCAGTGCTGTAAGTAAGTTTCCGTGTGAACCTCTGACTTTTATAAATACCAGAGACTCTTTCCTTTCAGATCCCAAGTTTACCTTCCTCATCTGGCTTGTTGCTTCCTTTAGCTGCGCTGGGAGGAGACTGCTGTTTTGTAGGGAGAAGCCTGGGTTATTGTTGTCTAATTTGCCTTGTTGTTTTTTTCCACAGATACTGTCCCATGGGCTTCAGAAACTGTGAGACCAGCGAAAGGTGATTTTTCTATGCATAGCTTGTGAGATCCTGCAGAGATATAGCAACAAGTAAAATCTTGGCTGGACTAAAATCAAAGGTGAAACACTCCCAAATTTCAATGAGGACAGGGTTTCACCCAGTTCCTTTTGCAAGAAGATGTTCCTCAGAGGGAAAAGACTTGTATAAGGGCAAAAATCCAGTGAACTTTAGATGAAACACTTAAGTTTTCCCTGAACTCTCTAAAAAAAAAAAAGACATTCAATGGTTGTAGCATGTTGTGTATGGCATTTAACTTTTTGCATAACATCACTCTGATGATTCTTGCAGACCTCAGGCAGGAAATCACTCTAATGTAATCACGTTGTCTGTCTGTCCTCCTTTCCTGCCCCCTGCAGTGACTTTTTAATCCACCGACCATTTCAATCCATTAGTTTTCCATTTTATTCTTTTATATATACTTCAGTGCTCGGGAAAGCCTTCAAATGGAATTTGTGACTTTGCAAGCACTAAGAAATCTGACCACGAGCCTGGGAGCTGCAGCTTGTTCAGCTCTGCTGGTTCCAGGCTCCGAGGGCAGAGGAGGACCCGTTCCTGCCGAGGGATTTCCCATGCCTGCCTCCTGCTCCATCCACCCACAAGGACCCACAGCTCCCAGCTCACACCACAAATTTTGGAGGAAAAGCAAATTTCCTCCACATTTGCTAGAGGGAAAAAATTAAGCCAGCAAATTTGGGATGGAGGAAAGCAAATTTTGTGCACAGGTTGACAAGATTCCCAGGAAAGACCATGGAGTTGCAGCAGAACAGATTGTGCTCTGAGTGCATTAAGGAGGAGTGATGAGGCTGCGTCAATGGGGGCTCGACTCAGTTTCTCTCTGCGTTCCTGCAAACAGACCTGTCTGCTTTCCCCTTTTATTCCAATATTGGGTAACATTAACATATTCTTCCTCTAATGAGTTTTGTTTTATTTTAAAATGCCCTTATGTGGGGAGGGCTGAGTTTAGAGAAATCTAGCTGTAACTTGAGTTTTCCCTACTGCTTTCCTAGCAGAACAGTAAACATTGGTTCCCGGGGCTGATTAGCTCCTGCTTTGACAGTGCCAATCACAGCCTTACTGGCATCTCCATCAATCCCCAGCAATAGTTAAGGAAAGCTAGAGCAAGTTTATACAGCCTTACTCTAAAGATAGAGGGGAGGATGACCAAAAATGTTAAGGTGCCGGCGTGCACATGAAGCAAGGGAATAAGACGGCAAGAAAAAAATCTGTTTGAATATTTAACACCTAAGGGCTAATCTTCAACTTTTAAGGTAGAGCCTTTTTAAAGGGGTAGCCAAGTATGTGATTTCTGAAATTTCCTGGGGCCCCACCCCAGACTTAGAGCAATATTTGCAGAAGCAGCTTGTTTACAAGCTCATATCATATCTCTCGCATGGGAGAAGGCTTAAAGTGAGACGGCTTGCTGGAAAGGCACAGAGATAGCGAGGCGTAAGCTGAAACAGGGAGCTGGACTTTCCGGAGTGCAGTTTTATCAGGCTGCCTGCTCGGTTTCTTCAGCCTTATGGGCAAGGCTTGGAAGCAGTCAGACAGGTTAACTGCTGTGTTACAGCCCTGTGAAGGTCTCTTACCCATACGCATCGCACAGGGCTTGTACAGTCCCTGAATCCAGATCTCTCCCCTATGTGCTGTGCATGGGCCGACAGCGCTGTAGCAATACCGCCAGGTATTTGGTGCTCAGCTGCACCGTGCACCAAGCTTCAAATCTGATGGGGCTTTTTTGGTCAAGCTCATATGCTGGGCAGTTATTCGTCTGCAGAGAAGCTCTGGATGTGCGAGTCCCAGCAGCTTCGGCACTGGGCTCACTGTATNTACCAAGCTTCAAATCTGATGGGGCTTTTTTGCTCAAGCTCATATGCTGGGCAGTTATTCGTCTGCAGAGAAGCTGTGGATGTGCGAGTCCCAGCAGCTTCGGCACTGGGCTCGCTGTATCTAGCTACCTTTTGTCACAGGAGATTTTTCCCAAAGGCAAAATATCTGAGTATGTCTTAAAGGTTANTCTAGCTACCTTTTGTCACAGGAGTTTTTTCCCAAAGGCAAAATATCTGAGTATGTCTTAAAGGTTAGGCAAGGCAACATGCAGAAACACCAAAGTAAATCATGTTTACATCTCATGGACTTTCAGCAGTTGTTTAGCACTTCCATGCTTTAGTCTCCAGGAAATTTTTCCTTATGAAATTACTAACTGCACGTGCTTCCCAATGAAGTCAATGAAGTTGCTCTCTCTGTGCGTTGCTGAGCATGGTCTGATTTAGTGCTCAGTGAACTTTGAGCTAGAAGCATGGAGTGGTAAGAGAAATGTGATTTAGTTTTTCCTTTATTAATTACCACTTTACATTTACCTTGTGTTTTTCTCTCTCTTAAAAAAAAGAGTAAACAGGTTGACTTCTTTGCCAAGATTGTGTGGAAATACAGGATATATATATTTAGCACTAGTCAATCTGCTGAGAATGAGTAGGAAACCCATCAGTTCCTGAGGCTGTAGTAGATTTCCTCTGCACAACTTGTCAGCAGCCTGCTGGAGCTGAGGATATTCTGACTGTGTACTTGAAATGTCAGGAATGCATTGTTTACTTGCAGCCAAAGGGCTGAAAATCAGGGCCTAAAGTCTCTCACCCAGAGGTTGCACCACTCTTCGACAAGCTGCTGACATGAGGTACGAGCCGTGCAGCTGGTACACGGCAGCGCTGAAGCATCATTGCCATCAGACCGCAGGCTGCAGTCGCTCGCGTGAGCTACGGTGTCTCATCCACTGCCCCTTCCTTCTCTCTTTGGAGCCACACTCATTTGCCAAGGGCTTGGGACCGCTTAGAGCAATTTTAGCAGAATTCCCTTTACGAACCTACACGGTGCTCAGTGCAGAGCAGTTTAAGCATGGCTTGAAAAACACACACAATCTTTTACGTGCAGCCTGAAAACTGTAACTCTTGCAGAGAATTACTGCGTCAGGCCACTGTTTTAGTTCAGTGTAAAAGCTTACAAGTTAACTTCAGGGGGGTGTCATACCACAGTNTCTTCTCCCAAATGTCCTATCTCAATTTCCCACAATTTGCAGCTCAGAGATTTCTTGAACTTGTGAAGATATCTTTGTATTCAGGACCTTGGATGCTTTCTTCTTCCAGTAATTTGCTCCACAGTTTTCTGAACTGATGTAAATATTAGCAACCTGTGGAAAAGAATTTCACATGAGCACAGATGAAAACTATATTCTTGTGTTTGTTTTGAACTTGTCCCCTGTTACTCTCAGCTGATGCTCACTAGCTCTTGTACTGGAGGAGACAGAAAACAGCTTTTCCCTACAACTCTTCCCCTTCTGTGCAATACATACCATTCATGTGAGGAGCTAGCGACATTTTATCATTCTTCTCTGCAACACAAAGAAAAGAAACACAGAGAACTGTTTTGCTGAGGACTGCAGAAATATCTCCAAGTTCACCCGAAATCCTTTCAGCTAGTGAAGAAGCTAAACCCGTATATAGCAGACAGGGAAAGATGCTTTTCTTGCCATTTCGAAAAACACTCCAGATGGAGGAGTAGGTCGCTCTCCCCCTTTGATGCTGTGCTGATACCTGCTTAGAGCCGCACAGACGCACCGTGCTGCCGCTGGAAAAGGCCACAACGGCTTTAGTTTCCGAGGCGGTGTTAGCCCGAGGAAGGAATGAAGCTGTCCCTCTCTACAGCTGCCAGCACCCACAGCTTTCCCTCCTGCGGCTGCCACGTCCCTTCGTAGCTGTGGGGCTTGGCAAACTGTGTCCTGGCACTTATTTGAGTTCAAAGTAACCTGAGAAAACCAATCAAACAAACAAAGAAAAAAAACACCCCAATTTGTTTTCAGTCAGCTCTGTCCTTTGACTGGATTCACTCTGTGGTCAGGCAGCTGCTTTGCCAGAGTGAAAAACCATGCGGCGTGGGATAAGGGTTAAGCCTGAGGAAAGGTAGGGCAGTTTCTTCTGGTGATTCTGCCACCTTAGGTCAGAGTGACAGAGAAATGCTGGGATGAGCTATACTCAAAGTATAGATACTGCAAGTATAGCTCCCGAAACAAAAGCTGCCAGAGATGCACCTTGGGGTTTTTACACAAAAGAAAGTCACGATATTTAAGCTCTGATCAACTGTCATATGCCCAGACCTAAGAAAATGCTCTTAAAAAAGACAAAAACACCATATAATGAAAAATAAAAAGCACTTCATCAATTCAGATGAGAAATCTGTCACAGACATTTCCGTGGCAGACAGTTCTCCACCTCAGATCACCTTAGATCAGTGAATTTTTGCAGTGGGTGACGAATATATTTATGGCATGGTGATTTGAATAAACACATTTATATGAATATAGCAATTTTCTTGAAAGCTATGTAGTGGTCAGGAATTTTAAGTTTAGGAGTCAGAATGGAAGGAAGATGTTTAAACATACAGCAATGATTTCCTGTAGTCTACTTGTAAAACTGTCACTTGTATGCAAAGATTCAAGACTTAGGACAGATTTTGCAATCCTTTCTTCAGTGTCTGAGGCGTCTATCTCATCATCCAAAGCCCAATTCCAGCAGAATTATAAAGATTCCTCCTTAAATTGACTTCAAAGCTGGTCCCATAACAGGTTCAACAAACTGTATAGCCATTAAGGGACTCTACATTATACAATATTGATTTCTCTAATATCCATATAATTATACTGAGATGCAAATTGCTAATAAAACTTAATAATCCTCCTGAAAAATTAGCGGCATTAGCCTGAAAGCAGGCTTGAAATGCCTAAAGCCATTGTTTTGATAGCATTACCAAGCCATACGTTAATAATTGTATCGCTTTAGCTGTGTGCTCCCTGCTGTTTTAGTACTTAACTAAACTGTAATGTTAAATAGTTGTTGCCAGTTTAAGAAGTTTATCAGACAACATAAAGATGTCTTTGTGATTGTAATTTAAAACTACACATAAGTGCACCCAAAAAAGTTCCACTTGTGAAGTTATCTCCTAAGGGCTCCGTTTATGGGTATTACCCAGAGTTTAAAGAGAGTTTTTATACCCCCGAGTCTTAACTCGGTAAGTAACTGATAAGATAGGCCCTGCTTTCACCCTGTTCTGCCGGTTTGGGGTGGTAAATGGTGCCCCTGTTCGTGCCGTGTTTGAGCCGTACAGCCTCTGCTTTCTGCATCTTATCCCCCCTCCCCTTCCCGCAGCCAGCCAGGAGCCAGCCCCAACAGCCTGGGAACGGGGCGACACGGCACACACAGGAGACAAGGCCAGCCCAACCCTTGGAATCATTTCACCGGCCAAAAATAGCAACGCTGAGAAGATGCCAGCGAAGTCAGGTCTTGACATGGACTGATGTTTGCCGACGCTGCGGTACATCCGTCACGCGAATGGGTTGACCCAACGCCGTCCTCCGCCGGCTGTCCCACACCCTCCTTCCTCCCGACGGAAGCCGGGTATCTTGTGGAGACCTGCTTGGGAACCGCGCCAGGCAGAGGTCACCTTCTCACCAAGGGGCCCTGTTTACAGCTTTGGGGAGATGCAAACAGATTTTACTATGGGCTAGGGATATTCTGGCTCGAAAGGGAATGACTGAGGGGATAGCTGTCCATAAAATCCTAAAGAACACAGAGAAAATGAGTAGGGAATACTTGGTCAGTGTACTGGAAAACAGCTGGGGCCATCACATGAAAATCTGCATGCAGAAGTCCTTGCTGCAGGGTGTCGCAGATGCTCAGGGTTTTACAGGGGTTCAAGAAGCACGTGGAAAATCCATCAAAGGATATTAAACATAAGGCCCCATTGCTGGTTCAAACTCCTTGCCCACCTGATCAGCTCTTAAAACCTGTCCTGAATGTGGTGAACAGAGTAATAACCAGTGCACCCTGCAAGTCTGCAAGTGAAGCCGTAGAAAATATTAGGGATAAAGGGGCCCTGTTCCTGCATGGACTATGCACTGCAAAGCAGCCTCCCGATGACCAGCAGCAAGCAACGCTGCTCTTCCAGCCCTACGGAGCAACCTGATGGTCTCTAACAAGCAAAACCCCTTTGCTCTTTCTGGGTTCCCAGTGCTAAAGTCCATCTCTCCAGTATAAGCACCTACACGTATGCGAAAAGGACATACAAAATTATTAAAACTTTCTTTCAGCCTTTTGCTTCTCTTCCCGGCTCTGTGGCAGTGCAGCACTGACGAGTCCAGGCAGAGGGTCATTCCCAAACCCAAGGCCACGGTTGCCCGCAGGTCCCCATCGGCTGCGGGGATAAACAGCGTCCGTAGAGCCGGGGTCTCATACACCGCGAACAAGTGGTGGAAAACAAACTGCAATCATCTCCGGCCTCAACTGGGTCTGGGAAGAGATTGTGGGAATGACATTCTGAAACCAAAGAAATGAAACATCACAGATAATCTTTGCCACCGCGGTGCATGACATGGGTATAACCATGGGTTAGTGCAGTCCACCAAGAAGTGGAAGAAACTCCAGTAACCAAACACAACTTGCATCCCTGCAGTTATTCCTAGATGTGGACGCGCTGCAGTTGAAGGTGTGACTGTGGCACGTACAGGGGTGTACCCTGCGGCCGGCTTTCTGCTGGTGAGCTTGGTGCCAGCAGCACAGGCTTTGCTGTGTGCCCCACCATCGATGGGTGACGCTGTGCCAAGCAGAAGCCCAGGCTGCTGAACCCTCGTGGGTACTGCTGCTTAGCCTGGCAGGATGAAAACTACCTTGTGTCTATCTACAACATGACGCAATCATGCTTGTGGCTGTGGTGTGAAAACAGACCAAGAGAAATAAAACTAAAAGTAGCTACATTTCCACTGGCTTTTGTGAAACCATTGGTCATCATGCCACTTAGCATGACTATACTGAAAGGGAGAGCAGCATGGAGCCCAGGGAGACAGCTCTGTGGGATGCTGAACAGCTTCAGCTCCCCCTGGAAAAGGGGATTAAAGCTCAGTTCATATATTCCACCTTTTAAGAAAGTCTTTTTTGACCAAGACTCAGGAAACCACCTTGCGTTGCCATCTTTTCCTGGCACCAGAGATTGTGTCTGGTGCTAGAGCTGGACCTGGAAATTGAAGTCATTTATTCTGCCCCCAAACTTACAGAGCAGCCATCATTCATCATAACATGTCATCCTAACAAGCTGCAAGGCAGAGATACTTCACATTTGGACCAACTGGTGGCAGTCAGTGAATAACATCTAGGTAACCAGAACACCCTTCATCATGAACCTGATACGTTTAACAGCTAATTAAACCTGTGTAGGGATTAGGCTTTACATCGTATAGTTTTATGGCAACAAAACCCGAGCTTCCTAAGATTACATTGACCAGCTCCTTATCTCTGATGCCGAGATGTTTATCAGCACCATATGGTACGAGCTCCTGCTATGTTTCCCAATGACCTTCTGGGACTTAATCAGCCCGAATGTCAGGGGTTGAGGAGCTGAGGACATATATTATGACACAGAATGCAACGCTCAGCCAGGCAGAATGAAAATCCAGGGCTGAAGTCCAAAGAAAAGGGCTTTGTTGCTTAACTTCTGTCCCTAATAAATTTGTCAATTAGGAAGAACAAACGTTAACTTTGTTTTCCTTGCCCTTGCTGTTGCTTTGTGAGGTCCCATACTGCGAGGTAACGCAGGGTGTGTACTCAAGTATCAGCGATGAGGGGAAACCTCAGATGATTCACGGTTTGGGAATGTTTCACATAAAAATAGCAAATTCCGGCTTTATATCTGGAGGCTATCCATGTTACCCCAACTATGTTTTCCAGCCTTAGAACCATCAGAAAGCGGTGCAATTAGCAGGAAATTTTTGTCCCCAGTTTCAGCAGCTCTGTGATTGTAGTCTTTTTTTAGTCACGTGCTGCTTTTAGAATTAACAAGCTCTCTGTCCCAAAAGTCCCCAGGCATGGTGCTTGGGGACGATCCCATCAGAAGAAGACATGGAGGATCATCATAACACTTTTTGTGCTTGTGTGAAATACAGTTGCTTGTGATTGGAGACACATTAATAAGAAAAGCTTAGGCAAGGACTGGATTTGCCAAGACATATCCATGCAAAGAATGAGATGAATTTTACAGTATCTTTTGCAGGGAGAAGGGCCTAGCTACCATGCCTGAATGCCTCTGCATTCTTCAGATGGGCTGTGTTTACACTGATAACAGCAAACATGAGCCATCTTCAGGCCCCAAAACTGCCTATTTCAGGCATGGCTCTGCTGGATTCCCCACATCCGAACCCACCAGCTATTACAGTTCCTTCTGACGGTTCTTCTGAACAAGAGAAGTCAACCCCATCACTGCTCCTCCCCACTCCTACCCAGCTGCTCACAGTGATATGCTTGGATCCCTAATCTCACGGGTGTCCCTTCTGTTTGCAGCTCACTGGGCTCAAATCCAGGCTGGAATCTCCCATGCATTTCACGGATAAGGATGCTGATCCAAATGATGACACCTCGTTCCACGGCTGCAGAATGGAGATAAAGGCAGGACTAGTTTGCAAGGTATTTGCAAATTTGTGCACTATATGTCTGTGGTTTCATTGAAAATATCCTTTTTGGAATTTAAAAGAGCTACCAAGACAGATGTGGCCTGACTGGGGTTTAGCTGAATGTGCTGTATTCAGAACACAACAAAAAGTCCAGGTGTTTTAAAGGATGTAACGGCCATGGTCTAAGAAAAGAATTGTGTTACTGGATGCCAAATATATGAACACATTTATAGAAACATTGCTTGCTCCTGAAACTGAATATATGTAATCTTTTTTTTAAAAAAGAAGCTAATTTCCTTTCCTAAAGCAGGTGTGTGCTAGTTCCCACATTTTCCAGGCATCTTTAAAATGATTTGTACCCACAAGAGAGTTTCATTGGCTGACAAGGATTATAAATGAGAATCCATTAGCTGAAATGGCTATATTGCAACTTCATCAGTCTGCATAAAGGTGGACGACTGTTTTAGAGGTACTACAAACACGCGGGGAGGCATCTGCCTACGTGTATGTATGTGGAACATATTGAATGTTACAGCAAGCCGGAGAGAAAACAAAACTACAAAATTTAGATGTCTAAATTGAACATCCCAAACCTTGGGGAGGTCCAGATCTAGGGCAGATGGACATCAGTGACAGATCTCCATCTCCACTTCTGTGCCAAGACTCTCCAACATATGGGTACCCATAACGATTCTGCCAGTATCAGTATTTCATGTCCATTGTACAATAATACATAGAAGAACACTTTCATTGAAGATATTGAAGAATACTGGGGAGAGCGGATGTTAAAGAATGTAGCATTATCTGTTGAGCGTACTCTACTGGCTAGACTCTTGCCTGGGAAACAAGATAAATGTCAAATATATACATGAAAATGCAAGTCCTTCCGGGAAGGCCTTACAGCAGATTTAGGAAGCCTCTCCCTTATTTTTCTGCCTGACCTCCCAGCTCCTGCTTTCTTGGCTGTAAAATGCTTTAGATTCAGGGAGAGGGATGGAGAAACATTTGAAGCTTGACATCCCACAGCCTTGTAGTTGGGGCATGCACATAGTCTGTAGGAGGTATCAGTCCCATATTCAGCCTGAGATGAGTTTAGCGGTGAGACCTCCCACTTCCTAGGCAAGTGCTCTCATTATCCAGTAGCCTACAACGGTCTCATTTCAAACTGTAATAAAAGAGAAGTTGAACTAAAGTCTGTAGTTTGTGGTTTAACTTCGCTTGCACTTTTTTTAGCATCAGCTGGTATGATTGAGTCCTGATAGCCCAGCGGTGGCTAGCCTTGCACTGAGAACGAAGGCGTACCCAGTGCAGAAGAGAAGGTCACAAAGTGGACAACAGAGTGAAAAGGTGGGAGCTTTAAGTACAGATTTAAAATAAAGGAAGACGCTGTCACACAAGAGCAGGAACAACATTTCAGCTATATGAAGGGAGACTGAAGCAACACGAGTGGGAAAAGATGAATAAGGCTTTAAGGGAAACTGCTACTCCCCTGGCAAAAGCTGCAATACAATTAGATCAACCATTCCCTAACTGAACACAATAAACTCTTTCAGAGCAGATTCAGTCTGTACAAGCAGTCTGTTCCTCTGGACATTTCTCTAAAGGCACTTACTGCCAACTGCTAAAAGTCACTGAAGTTTCTTTACTATAGGTACTCACAGAAATGCTCATAGACCACACAATGGTATAAATAACTAGATTCATTAATTCGCACTTGAAATAAGTAGAACTTGATAAACTTCCCTGTCAAGAGACAGGACATAAGAAAATACATGCAAGAAAAGCAAACAGATCTACTCATAGTCCCCACCTCTAAATTTCCAGTCCCGTTCAATAAAGTGAAAAGTTTTAGCTAATAAAAATTTTGTGAACCTCGTAATGCTACAGAACCCTGACACAAAATGAGAACAGTACAATATCCATTATATAATATATATATTTATATTTTAATATATTACATTTATTTCTACATAAAGAGGCTATAAATACTGTATATGCCTTATATTCATGGTTCCCAGCATTTGACATTATAGTAAGTACAAACAAAAAAAAAACCCATTATAAAAATACAAAAAAGGACTCAGTAGAAATAGCTTTACATTTCAAAATCTTGTAGCCTGCATTGTGTCTATCAATAGAGCTCTGGAACTACAAGAGCACAGGTAAGAAATTGTCCAACAATTAGTCACAATCTCACCACTCGGAGAAGAGCAGAGCTGCCATGAAACCAGTCACGGATTCCCAAGACTACAGAAACCAAGATCTCTGCCGGTGCAAACAGACTTGGGGTTTGCAAAGTGAAAGAGTCAGACCTACATCTGAGGGAGGGGGGATGAGATGAGAAGGTAGGGTGCCCTTAGCACACCCCATCGGGACCACAGGGCTCCCTACAGTCCTAAGGTAGATCACATTGCCCTTTCTACCTGTTGTAGAGGCTGTCCCAGTGGGGATTCAAAGCTGGGGGGGATTTCTGCAGCTGTTTCAGGCTAGCTGAGAAGCAGGTAGGTGCCTGGCATGGGTCATGGGTGCCAGGGAGGACAAGGGGTAGAGCCACCCTGATGCCAACCCCAGAGGGGTTGCATACCCCCAGCACCAACATCCCATCACTTGGCTCAGTGCTCTGCCTCCTCCCTCCTAACCGACCTCACCGGGCAGGTCTTCCAGGGAAATGCAGCTCAGGAGGTCTGGTACAGCAACTTTTTTTCTCCACCAAGGACAGAGACCATCACCCCCACCTATATTTAGCCCAACCTATGTTTAGTCTCAGGCGGTCGGTGAGTGCCACAGCCTTGAGCTGGAGGTTCCTTTTTTTGTTTGTGGAGGTGCAAGCAAGGGATAACTCTGAGAAACAAGAAGCCGGTGCCGTGCTGTTTCCTTCCTGGAGTCCAGCCGCAAGGGGAAAAACAAAACCAAAAAAAACCCAACGAGCAGGGCTGCGCTGTTATTTCGTACAACTAGGAACAGTTAAGTTGAACGCTCTGCTGATGCCTGCATCGGGCAGATGCTCGGCATGTCACCGAGGTCCCAAAGGCCACCACGCTGCCTCTGCCCACACACGGCAGCCACCAGCATCTCTTGAGGAAAGCAGCCTGGCACGGTGCAGTTTTGCTGCCAGATGCTTCCACATCCTCTTCAGGGAAAATAAACATCTTGTCTTAGTCTCACAGACGTGGTTTTCTATGCATCAAACCCGAATACCACCAGCCCAGGCAAGGAAGGCACATTCCAGGGAGACCTGGAGCCACCGGCTTCGCCCTAGAGCGGCGGGGAGGCGAGCGGCGCGGCGCTGTCGTAGGCGAGCCCGTGTGCGCGGCAGAGCGGGGGCGAAGCCTCCCGGGCACACAAGAGTTCGGTCTCCTCGCTGGAGTAGATGGTGGTGTCCATGTCATCCGAGTGGTACCCGGACTGGTACCCGCTCGTCTGGTTGGAGGTTTCGGACATGACGGACTCGTTACTCTTGCTGGGCACCAGCGTGCTGTGGAAAACAAGCAGAAACTGGACTGAGCAAGGTGTGGAGACTGTCTTCTGGAGGGCAGGTGAGTGATTCCTGCTGCCAGCTGCTTTCCATCACAGCAGCAACCAAAGCAAAATGCTGCACTTAGCAAAACTGGCTTCAAGCCTTTTTAAACATGCATTTGACTACAATAAGAGACCTTTCTATGCGCCCTAACTTCACTGACACATGAAAAAGATATTTAATTTTATGACGACACAAGGAGTTAGATTGCAACCGCAGATGAAATGGAGAGAAAACTTCGAGAGGATTCACACATTTTGGCCATGGTGCAATCTAAACTGCGGTATACCTTTGTTTGCACTGAAGCTGTCCTGGAAAAAAAAGAATTCCTGAGAAGCTTTCAGAAAGCATATGTGAGGTTTCAGGTCCATGAACGCCTGTGCTTCCTGTGAACTGCACAATGAAACCCCTGTACAATGCTCTGAAAATACACCCAGGTACATCCTGAAAACTCAAGAGTCAGCTTTAGAAAAAAAGAAAGAAAAAGAAAAAGAAAAAGAAAAAGAAAAAGAAAAAGAAAAAGAAAAAGAAAAAGAAAAAGAAAAAGAAAAAGAAAAAGAAAAAGAAAAAGAAAAAGAAAAAGAAAAAGAAAAAGAAAAAGAAGCTCTCTGTCATTGCAGATAGGCCTTCACAAATACACTCAATTGTGTGTATCGGCTCAGTTCCTTTGAGGGGTGGCTGATGCTTTTGCAGCTGAGAAATACAGGTTCTTCGGCTGATGATTCCAACAGCTGCATTACCTCTCCTCTCCTGGTACCAAATGCAGATAACCAGGCACACAGCGCACAATATTAATTTGTGTTTTTAAAAATACAGTAAGAAAATAATTTGTCTTCTAAAAAATTTTACAAGCCAATTATTCTTCTGACATACTGCAAGCAAAAGGTCATATTCAATCCTATGTGCAGCCTGAGCCTTACCTAAAGGGTATTTTCACTTGTTTATCACTCTCTTCCAATGTCTTCAGCTCCTCAGAGGCAAGAACCATCCCACTATCTGTCTGGTTTTCCTGCAAACATGTTAGAAAAGCATTAAATGGGAAGGGATAAAAAAAAATACAAAAAAAAAGACATCAACAGAAGGAAAAGACATACAAACAACTGACAAACTCACCTCCTGAACAACTTTCACAGTGGTGACCAATGGGACATCTTCAAATGTTTTCACACTCACAGGGCGGCTTTTTCTTTTGCTACCTTGTCGGTACTGACTGAAAAGAGAACAAACCAAAAAGAGTTTTGTGTCCACTATCCACAACTTGGCTGCAAACAGCACAATGATATCAGAATCCTTTTATCTCTCTACAGAGAAGTTAATCCTTTTGTCAAAACACATTATGCAAACCTCAAAATATCCATATATTGAAAAGGATGAACCGCCTGGAAAGTGGCATGTTTCTGACCTCCTGCCCCCGACAACCTTGACCTCTGAGCAAATTCTAAGAAATGGCTTTGAGAAAACATCTCCTTTCCTCGGTTATACTGGAGGGCTTCGCTTCCTGCAAGCTTTGCTTAGAAGTATAATAAACAGAGGAGCCTGGAGCACAGACGTGTGTCTCTTCCTTTGGACTGCACTTCTGAGACCCCTGGCTGGACCTAGGACAACAACAGCAGACTCAGCAGACTGCCGCCCTTAAACCATGGGGATGGGGACAGGGAGTGCTACATCCCTCTTGAAGGCTCTTCTCCAAAAGAAGCCCTCTGGTCAGGATGATATCCATAAAAAACACTGGGCGAAAAAACATAAAATTGACTTTCATGGAGGTACTAATACAGCAAACAAAACAGCTACCCGCAGCTTTCTGTCGAAGTGGATATGGAGTAAAATGGATGTTGTCCCAGTTAAACAGGAAAAATTTATGTTCCTAACAGCTAATGAAGAAAAAGCCATGGAGTTAGAAGAGAAGCCTGCATCCACCTGAAGGACAAAGCTAGAGGCAATTAAGAGCATCATTCATCCCATTTCCCAGCGTTGAGTCCAGCTACGCCAAGTCCTGCCTTTCTCCAACAGACATCTAGTTAAACTGGGGGGGGACTTTACAAGTTCCCCGTGTAGCCTGCTCAGGTGCTCAATCACATTTTAGAATGTTTTTCCAATATTAAACCCAAGTATTTGCTGCAAATAAAATTTGTCCTATTGCTGGGGATGCAGAATAATTAATTTATACGCTCTTTTGAGCAACTTTTCATATACTGAAAACTGTTACTATGTTCCCTCTCCATTTTCTCCTTCTAGACTTAGCGAAACCAGTTCTTTCAAGATCTCTGCACTGACCATGTCTTCTGTTTCTGTTATTCTCCAGTGGTATCTAATCCACTTCCCACCCAACCTTGCCAGGACCAAAAGCACCTAATGGACAATCCAGTCCACTTACCCTCCTGGACTATCCGACCTTGAATGATGAGAAGTTTATTCCACAACTTGCCTTCTTAGTCTGAAAGCTCCCTGTGTGCTTACATTTAATTGTCCACACAGGCACAGAACTGCACGGGCAGGACTACAGTTACCAGGCTGGTGAGGACCAGGAATCCCAGCCTCATCATCTGAGCAATCTCCCAGGTATGGCAGTCCTGCCTCTGCTCAGCCTAGAGAAGAGTCAGCCTATGTTTTCCACCTGGGCTACAACGAACAGGATCCTCCCGGTTAAGCCAAGCTACTGTGCGAGCAGGACCAGAAATAGCGTGCAGGCAGAGAGGCCACACGTGGAGTCTGACTCCTGCCCGGTGGCAGTGAGGGCTCAGCTGCCGTACTGACAGTATTTCCTGGCACGTGTTTGCATTTTGTAATAGACTGTCCCATTAAAAAAGGGCCAAAAAATGCCCCACATAAAATCAAAATCCGTCTTCCCTGCTATCCACCAGACCAAATATTCTCCCTAAAAATGAAACTTAGATTGGTTTGACTTGATTTGTTCTTGACAAATCCGTTGCTGGCCATTTTCAGTTACTTCACTTTCCTGTAGGCGTTTACGATTATTTATCTGATCATTTATTCTGGGATCATTCCTAGGATTCAAGTTAACCTGGTTTAAGGGTTACTCCTTTTCTGTTCTTTCTAAAAACAGCCATTATCTTTACACTTCCTTAAATCTTCTTTACCTCACCTGACTGTTCTTAATGACAATGTTTCAAGGTTCAGAATTGCATATCTATTTCCTAAGCCAAATATGGCAGACGTTAGGAGGTCCTGCTGATTTCAATTTACCTCAGCAACCTAAAAATTCTTTAATATTCTGTGTTTTCCCTGTGCTTGCTTTTTGTCTTCCAGCTTTGATTTAGAGATTGTATTTATCAGCATCTCCTCATGCTTAATATTTTTGTGAAGATTGAGAAAGACATCACTGAATGGATCAACCTTGTCCATTTCGTGTATAGCAAGATTCATGCCTACAAAATCATTTTCAGCTACCAGAACAGAAAAATAAAGCCCCTAAGCACATCTTAAGCTCCCCGCTTTGCCTCTCCTAGCATGGTTTCACAAATGCTTTCACAACCCTGTCACACTGTAAGACAAGAGAAAAGATGTTCAAAGTCTCTTTAAAAGGTTGATGGAGTGATTTTAATTCTGTTCATAACAGGAAGTGGGGACTGGGAAAAGCCATATAGGAAGTATTAGAAGTGGAAAATAGGTGTGATGTTTCCAGTGTTAAATCATGCTTTCGTGTCCTTTAAATATTTGTATTTTGGACCGACCGACTACTAAAACATGGGGTTGAGAGTTCAGCTCTAGGACCACAAGTTCAGCTGAAGTGAAATGCACATTGCCTACGGTGGGCAGACGTGGTGCTGAGGGACATGGTTTAGTGGTGGTTTTGGCAGTCTTAGGTTGATGGTTGGACTCAATGAACTTAAAGGTCCCTTCCAACCTAGACAATTCTATGACGCTATGATTCTATGATTCTATACCTAGTCTTTCCCAGGACCACATAAAAACGTCATCCTGCCGTAGCTAAAAACATTGGGAACGTTGTCATTGGTGGATAATACAAGCAGTGAGGGAAAGGGCTCCACTTTGTGGAAACCATGAGAAGCCTGCCACCAGAGTCCATCTCTGCCCTGATGGTTGGATCCATCTCCTTCTATCCTCCTCCTTCTTCTGCGATTGCAGCAAGCAACCAAGGGCTCCCAGCACGAAAGTGGCTGAGTTTGATCTTAGGCAGCACTGGACAAGAAAATACCTTTCTCCCTTACATTCTGTGCCCGAGGTCCTCACAAGGTCCAACATAAGCCCTGCTTAAGCGCAACAAGTACAAACTCCTTACAGAGAAGTCACCTCTGCCACAACACCCAACAGCATCTACCACTACTCGTCCATTGTGGATGCCCCAGCAGCCTGCCAGAAGCAAGGAGTGGACAAAAACCACTGACAACACTATTTAGGTTGCATTCCCCTTGGCTATCAATTCATTACCTATTTACCAACGTTTCACTTTAGGAGGGGAAATGCCAGAGGGGTTATTAATGATACATCTATTACCATTAATATCTTAGGGAGCTGCAATACAAGAGCATGAACGCAACTGAATCGGATTGGTAAAACTTTGTATTTTTTCTGGTTCTTAAAAAACAAAAAATACTCATGCAGGGATTTTTTTGAATGAGAATATTAAATCTTGAAAGGGTAGCAAAAAAAAAAATAATCACTAGCATTTAGGGAGGTAAGAAACTAGTTTTTGCCTACAAAACCGCTATAGATTCGTTCTTATCCCTATGGAGGAGGTTAAATATGGACCAGGCAGCTGAACTCTCTTCCTTTCATTTTCCCTCCCCCCAGCATGAACAAAACCTGCCCAGAGGCCCCAGTAGGATGTCCACCATATAAAATACCTAATTCCTGCTGTGTTGTCATAATGGAATTTAGGATCACAGACTTCCTCTTCCTCCCTACAGGAAGCAGGTGAAGTTGGGAGAGAGAGACCCGAATCCTCTTCCATATTCAGCGATACTGACAAAGGAAGGACAACGTAGTCTTTACCATCCTGTAGAATGCAGTGAAAAAATACAAAAATTAAATAGGCTACAGAGGTACACAGACATAAACAGCTACACACACGTACGTGGAGAATGCATCAGTCCAACAGTGCTACCTTGGTTGTTTTATTAAACTACGAACATTACACCACCTTTGCAGGACCAGCTACATTAAAAGAAGGAAACTTAATAAGAACCACTGCCAAGTAGTTTTAGATAAAAAATTGAAATTTTTATATGACATACTGTAACATAATGTATAAACTGAACTTTTTATCGATGTCTTTGAAATAAAAAATATAGTTTTTAGCAATGTTTGAATCCCAATGACACAAAGAACATGAACCTGAGGAAAAACATAACCTTAAACTGAAATTGAGACTGAATTAGACTACAGTGTATTAATCAGAAAGACTAAATTAAGTATGAGAAGTAAATGAAAAAAGAATGAAATGGACATAGCAAAAAAGGAAATTTTCTATCAGTACTTTGGCATCTAATTTGATATGAATAACAAGGATACAATTTTTAAAAATGTCTTCTACTTTTTTACATTTCTGCTCTAAAGTATAAAAAGAAAAATGGATTTTGCATCCTTCGGTACTGCATACCTATTTATAGTCCCATAAGAAATCCTTCAGTAGATTCCACCTTTTCTCTAATTTTTTTCCATCTAGCCCTTTTGGATTACAATATGACACATGCATAATTAGCTATTAGTTATCAGACAGTAAATCGTGTCTCTCTTTTATAGTAACAGTACACTACAGTTCATGACAAGAGGGTCTAAATCATTAGGAATCCAACCATATTAGGTTATGGGCAAATATACACAAAGTATGTTCTGAACATACAAGGAAACCCTTTTTTTACTGTGAGGGTGACCGAGCACTTGCACAAGTTGCCCAGAGAGGTTGTAGAGTACGCATCCTTGGAGATATTCAAAAGCTGTCTGAACGCAGTCCTGGGCAACTTGCTCTAGGTGGCCCTGCCTGAGCAGTGGGGTTGGCCCAGATGACCTCAAGAGGTCCTTTCCAACCTCAGCCAGTCTGTGATTCTGTGATACGTAAGACTCAAGCTGCTCTGTAGGAAAGTGAACAAATTCTATCCTTTCTGAGTTTTGGTATGTACAGAAGCCATGATAGTTTGGAAGGGCAGGTAATTCCCATCATTACCAATAGGTCAGAAAGGGAGAACTCGTCTAATAGGAAAGTACGGGGCCAAATCCAGCCTCCTTCATCTAAGTGCTCACATGTATTGCCCTGGCCTTGTCCACTTCCGCAGTACATGACGAGGGAGCCACGAGATGGAGAACGTGGGAGGGAGGCCCATGTACCCCACCTGGGCACAGTGGGCTCTCTTACCACAACGGCTGCGCACAGGACAATTCTTAATACACTTATCTGCACAGAGCTGCTGACAGGCAGCAAAATGCCCGTGTGTTCCTTTTCCAGAAGAGTCATTAAAAGCATTGCAGCCCACATCCTCACATATGCGAACATATCCATCTTTGGCACAGTAAGAACAACAGGAGCTACCTGCCGAAACGCCTCTGCAGTATGCAGAGAAATCATCGGCAGAGCCGGGAATTGAGCCTGTGCCCACAACCCCCCAGCAAGACAGCTAAGTAACAACAGTGGTGGTGTCATGGGAAGTCCTTGCTGGCAGGGCAAGGTGGCTTTTAGTTACCACAACAGACCTCTGTGATCTTTCCCGCCCACAAATCATTCTTCTCCACAAGTTGCCCTGACTGCCGGTCAGTAATGGGAGCGGTGGAAGAAGCCCAGGCTCCCTGATGGCTCCAGACAATACCCAACTACGGGATTTTGTGGTGGCTGGCAGGATGGGAAGGGTTCNTGTACCTGACGGACATTGGCTTGCAGTAAATTCCCCAGGTGCTCCACCAGCTCTGAAAAAGTCGGTCTCTGCTTAGGGTCTCCGTGCCAGCAATCCAGCATTGTTTGGTACCTACAAGGACAAAGCCCGTTAAAATAGCAGCATAAAGAAAAGATGTTGGTTGCTCCAACACCTGCTGTTATTGTGGGGTAAATGCGGGCAGCTGGAAGAACAGTTCCTCACACTTCTGGTGTTGTATAGTCCGGTGCTCTCATTCTTGTTCCTTCTTTCAGTCTTCTGCAAAATTCCTCATCAATTTTCACTCCAGGGTACGGCGATGCGCCTAAAATGAGAGCAACGGTAATTTTAATGCATTAGACTCTTAAATTTTGCAATTAATTTTCAAACAAATAACACGCTATGGCCTGAGCTAATAAGGTAATTCAGTATATTTGGATGTGCAAACAATTTATATTTATGATGGAAACAGCAACCGATTGAGTAAATGAGGCACATCATCACAAACTGAAATTGTATGAAGCAGCATTTCAAGTCCATGCTCCTACATTTGCATTTTTAAGGAAATTTGAGTATTCTATTTTGATGGAGAAAATAAACAGGAAATTTTCAAGAAGTAAAAAAAAAATGCTAAAGAGGATCCAAGAACACTTTGACTGTTTTCTTCAGACTCTGTTGTTTAAAATTTAAGATGGCTCAGCAAAATTAAAGTGACTCACCTAATGAAAATATTTCCCATAGCAGAACTCCAAAGGACCATACATCACTCTGAATGGTATATACTCTATCAAAAATGGTTTCCGGTGCCATCCATTTTAGGGGTAGTCTGGCCTGAAAGCATTTCCGTAAACAAAAAGGCATCACAGTTTAGCAAACATTGAGTTTCTACAAACCCATTTAAAGTGAAAAAAAAAAAAAAGGAGTCCTGACTTCACATTAATTCTCTCTCAAATAGAGAATCTGAAACTTACATCTCCTTTCCTGACGTAATCTGGGTCTTTGTAGATGTCTCGAGCCAAGCCAAAATCACAGATTTTGACCACGTTATTGTCCGACAAGAGGATATTACGAGCAGCCAGGTCCCTGTGGATGCACTGCAAAGAGAAGTAAACAACTTCATATGCTGCCCATCGTCACAGCTCTGTCCACAGGGCTGATCTCTTTCACATATGTGCTCTCCTACCCTCAAAGGCCAGATAATTCTTAAAACCTTTTTAAGAAAAAGAAACCTCAGCATCAACAGTTACTGATTTTAAGTGCTTTTTTGATGGTCACAACTGATTTGGCTCAGGGAGACTTGTGTTCCCAAGTCCAAACATACATCTGTTTATCCACTATGCAGAGAGGGCCTTTGAAGTTAGCTAATTAATTATCCTAAGAAGCTGACACAAAACAGGTTCAGATCTGATTACCTTTAGATTTACTTAGGTTCACTCAAATCTGTGTACTCCACTCTCTCTCTGAAAAACATACCACACTAAAACCCCGATTTGATTCCAACACAAACTACTCTTGACTACAGAAAGAAAAGTCCATGTCTCTACCTATGCAGAACAACAGCTTAGCCAACAACCCAAAGACTTCAAAACTCAAGCCTCAATAGCTTGAAGTAAAAAAGCCAGGCTCGGAAAGCGGCTGCAGGTTTGCTTCTAGTACGGACTAGAACTGCAGATCCTGGAAACACATATTTTCACATATACACACCAACCAGGATGTATGAAATGTAGACAAATGCATGTTTTTAGAACAGACTCTGAAGCCTGCTCTTGAACACCTGGCCTGCACTCTGAAGCAGCGTTGTATTCACCATTTCTATTTCCTTTTCCCATTTCTAAGTACTTTTTGTTTGTATACGACTGCAGGCAATTCCTGGCTTTTGCTGGAATTTACATCCTTTGAAACACGTACTATACATATTTAGGATCAAACCACAGAAAAGCACTTCTAGAAGGCCAGAATGCAGTTGAGGTGCTACTGACTGCCAGGGTGTCTTTGGCACGAGATTCGCTGAGGAGTCATCCATGAAGTTTCGTAGGTGAGCATCGTCTCTCCTCATGCTGCCCTTCCAATCCCACTGCACAAGTTACAGGCAACCTCCTCAGAGCAAACTCCTTTACTCTAGTTTAGCTCCGGTTACCGGGGATTTGCCCCTAATTCCTTTAATCGTCCTCATAAGTCAGCTCCCCTCCGCCAACTGCTTAATCATTCTTCTATGAATCGGTGACCCCTAAACCTTACACAGATCACTAACGTTTGTGTCAATAAAAGCATGGGCTGTTTCACTCTGTAGTATTAATGATTCGGGGATGTCTTAGGGCAAAACCAAAATGTTGCGGATGACTGCTAGTCCAAAGATGAACATGCTGTTTCCTTCTATAGACCTACAGCACTATTTCCTACAGTCAAATAAATAACATGCCACTCTTCCTGAGAAGTTCCTTACTTTGCGTGAAGCCAAGAACTCCATTCCCCTCGCCACCTGGAAGCTATAACAGATGAGGTCCTCCATGGTCAAAGGGTTCTTGCAAAGGTCTTCAGGACCAGCTGCAAAGAATCAGACGACAGTCAAACATGCCCTTTATCACTGATTTCACCCATAACTGCTTCTTAGGTAAAAGTCCATCTTAACCTCATGCCACATCGAACTGGAAGAGCAAACCAAGCCCTTTTTTGGCTGTATAATTACCACTAACAACCCATTTTACACCAAACCGATCCCATGTAAAATAAACTTCGATATGATGGGTTATACCCCAGGCCTCCTTGCTTATTTCCAGAGTTCCCACCAGTGGAAAGATTTGCAAAACAATCCCAAAAGAAAAACAACCAAAACTCAGCTCACAAGTTCCTAGGACAGGAAAAGCTTGCTGTGGTTTCAGCAGATGAATTTGGAAACCAATGAGAGGGAGGCCCCACCTAGTCCTTACGGAGGAAGAATATGCCGTGGGGAGAAAGACTTGAATTTGGCAAAAAGCCCTGCTAATTTAGAGTAGAAGAAGCCTAACCTCATCCTCTAGTGACCTGGATGAATAATGTACTCGAGTATCCAACAAAGATACCTAGGCATTTAGTTCCTGCTGAAATAAACAACTCAATGACTTTGCTCAGCTCTTGATTTTAAGAAGAAATCCACCAAGACTACAGCACTGGTGGCTAAAACCCTCATCTCAAGGCCTGCTTTTGGTCTACGTTCTTCTTACAACATTCCAGCTCAGAGGGTCAGTGGTTACACCAGAAAGGTCTGAAAAGGACCAAAATGGTGTGGAAATGCATAAAGTACATGCCTGACATTACCTATTAGGATCGCATTGAAACCACAAGATCATCCTCCCTGTTAACATACTGATGTTTTTCTTTGCATTAAATGATTTTTAGTAGACATCGAGGTACAGGCAGCTGAGCTACAGCCTCCCTCCTGACCAGTCTGACCCCACCGCTTCGTGAAATTAGCGGTCTCTGAAACACGTTGGCAGCACTGAGCACTTTGCTATCTCTGCCAAAGGAGAACATGGCAAATGCATCAGTGAAATGCAGAGGGTATATCCAGGGAAGGCTTTGAATGAGTGGATAATTCAGGTTTCCTGTTCCCAACAGACCACCTGCACAGAGGGAAGGCAAATCAACCTCTCCGCTAATAAGCGGTGAAGCAGATGGCATTTCGCGATATTTAACTTCTGGGTAAACATTGAGGAAAATCAGGTAGCATCCTGGCCTTCGGAGTTTGTGCTCTGCGATTTTCCCAGAAGACACTGGGATGTTAAATAGACAGATCTCCAAAAGGCAGTGTAGTAAAAACGCACCCTTTTCAGACAGGACATTACCTGGGATTGGGCTGAGGGGTTTGGGATGCTGAACTAGATAACCCACAGCTTGGGAACTTTGGTCATCCAGGAAATACCCCCCACAAAGCTTTGAGGGATCTTTGGAAATCACACGGTCCCCAATGTCCCTCGTCAGCCTCCACTAATGACAGCTGTTCCAACAGCAGAAGACATATCCTACCATCCTCCTCTTCCACGTCACTCAGGGACCGCTCCTCCACAAAGCCAGAGCTTGCCGAGCTCTGACTGCTCGTGATGCTGTCCAACCGACGCTTCAGGTCCGTGGAGACATCACCAACATAGTTCTCCTTCCCCTGCCGAAACCTGGCACTTTTGGTCTAGAAATGTGAGGGGAGAGCGGGAGAAATCAGAAGCAGAAAGCATGCCAGAAGCTTCCTCGGGAAAGGCAATGATGTTCCCCACGGTGTGTGCCACAGGTGCCATGGAAGGCAGGGAGGGCAGCCCAGCGTTGGCATGACCAGCTGCTCTGCTCCAAGCCAGCTCTGGTTGGGGCACCAGGCTGGTGTGGTGACAGCACCACCAAACCCCAACCCATGGCCACGCGAGCTCACCGGCTCAAGGATCCTCTGCCACTCCCCATCATGGCTTTAGCCTGCTCCTGTGTCCTCACAGATGCCCCCCAGCAACATCTCCACATGTGGGGGAATAAATGCACACTGAGGAGGAGCTGGCCCTCTCAGCCCCCTGGTGCCCGCCACTTGTGAAGCACGCACGGATGCTGCCGAACCCCCTCTCAAACACTCCAGCCTCTTCGTACCACTATGGCTTTACCTCCCACTGCCACAAAGGCCCTTCTGTTAAACCTCTACCTTGGCCAATACCCTGGAAGCCCTCAAAATCTGATTTATTTCCTTCTTCCCCTAAGGCAATGAATGCCTCTAGGGATGATGCCAGCCCCACAGGCTTCCTCCAGCATGTTTCCATTTTCTCCTGCTTCAGTTTCGTGACTTTTCTCCCCTGGCAGGGATGGTTTTTTCCGTTGCCAATTCCCATCCCCACCGGTTGTGTCCGCAAGGGTCAGCACCCTCGTGAAACCCTGCCTCTTCCTTCAAGGCCTCTTAGATATTTGTTTATCCTTTTTACCTCACAAGAGGATGCAGCGAGTTGCCTTTGCCAACATAAAATAGCAAACAATGACTCCAAGGATAAAGAAAAATAACCCCCTGGAGAACCAACAAGCAGTTTGAAGAAGCTCTGATCTAAACACGGCAGCTGCAGGAAGACTCAGGTCCACCAGCATGGCAAAGGACAGCCCAGGGGCCTCCTTCTTGGCCATGGGTGAAAAAGGGTAGAGTCCTGAGCGTGATGCTCAGCGCTGGGTACATGCAGCCGTGCAATCTGACCCTCGGAGGCGACGGATCCTCCCAACCCTCTCCAGAAATCAGACCCCCTCTCAGAGGTGTCCAAAAGGGAGTTTGAAAATGCCAACCACCATCCTCCCCCTCCTTTCAACCCGGGGTGCTGTGATGAAGCTCCCCTTTGCAAAGGACTCGGGAGGTGAAACGCTGAACGTAAATTCATAGGATACATCAATTATTCAAAAAGATTAAGAGCAAAAAAAAAATGCATAGCCTGGTTCTGCAATGAGCCAAGGGGAGAGTGGAAAGCATAATCAGGTGACAGAAGATACCTACAGATATTTGATGGATACATACACTAAGCAAGGAGTGCAGTTATTTAAGGTGGTCTTGGAGCTTAACTAAGAAAGGAAAAAATTCAGGCTGATAATCAGAAAAAACTTCCTGACAGATACGGCCAAGTGTAGAACAATCTGCCAAGGGAAATAGTGGAAGCCCAGTTCCTTTGCACATTTTAAGCTAACAATAACAAAATAGCTGCATTGCAGGGGCCAGGGGAAAGACTAGATGACCTCTCATGTCTCTGCCATCTCTCATTCCCATGAGAAGTACGAGATATTCAGCATCCCCAAGGACTGCCACTTCGGTCTGCCCTAGAAACAGAAACATTGTGTGTGGAAAAAAAACACCAAATCAAGCATTGTACTGTTAACCTTGACTCCTTACCTTGTACGGGACAAATTCACTCCTCTTGCTCCGCAGGTAAGCGGAGAGATTTCCGAACTTGCAGTATTCCACGATCACCATGAGTGGGCCTGTACAACACGTAAAGCAATTCCTTAGAAAGGCCATTTACATCCCACCTTATCTCACAGCATAATTTGTGGCTAGCGATGCGTACATTTCAAAAAGCATTCTACTACACAGAGGTTTTTAAAAATACCAGTAATAATAATAAAAAAACCCCACCACTAACCAAAGCAGGGAAATTATTCTTTTTCTTCCGTATAAGGAAGAAAAAGAAAGCGCATACTTTCGAAAATCACAGGTCTAATTTCATGTGTGAAAATGTGTAGTGGTGTGCTTATACTTAAAGTGCCAATAACTGCCTATGCTAAATGACATTGTAAGGATGCGACATAGGTATTTGAATGCACTTCAGTGCAATTAACCACTCATCTGCAATAAAGTATGCACATGATTATCCATGCTTTTTTGTGCAGGCAGTTTATGCCCTAAAAAGTTAAAACAGGAATCTTGCTTTCAGACATAGATGCCTTAATGTACGGTCCAAATGTAGTATTTCATGCTCAAATTGCTTCATATAGGCATATGCTACAATGATAAATTTCCATCCTAGGTTCCAGATACTGGCCATCTCTATTTTATTACGGAATAAACAAGAAAAGAAATATTTATGGATTATGTTCCCCTCAACTACTGCACTTCTGTCATGGAACTTTACAAATTAAATTCTGATCCCACAGTAAGCCAACAAGTCGGCTTCCCTGAAAAATTATTACTGAGTTACTTTACACTGAATTTCTTCCAAATTAGCGTGCAGTGCTGGATTTGTTAAACAAAACATCTGTCCCCGATTATAAAGTAAAATAGGTTCATCCACCCGGAGCTGGACTCCAAATTGCAATCTCCCCTCCTACACACACACAGAGGCACCCGCAGCCCATCCAAAGCCGGGGAGAGAAGCCACAACTTGTAGTTGCACTGTAGCCGGTGACAAGAATAAGACCCGCTTGTTACATGTGGTACTAGACTCAGACCCAAAGTCTGTTCCACGTGGGGTGTCCACTTAAAAGTGGATCTGAGGTACAGAAAAGCAAAGTGATAGAACAACTAAGGGATGGAGCTGGATGGAGAACTCAAGAGCTTCTGAGCCCTTATTCCACCTCTGGACCTGCTCACTCTTATCAGATTTTTTTTTTTTAAAAGAAGACTATGTTTTCCAACCCTTAATTTTGAAACTCAATTTTCTGTGCAGCAGAAGTGGCAGAAATAGGGTTTTCATTAGCACTTTCCCACCCACTGAGAAGCTACTCACCTCCTGGCTTCGTGCAGGCTCCAAGTAAATTGACAACATTGAGATGATGGCCGATATGAATGAGGATCTTCAGCTCTGACATAAGAGCTCTGTGCTCACTATGGGTTGCACCCTCTGCAGAGGTAAAACAACACAGATCAGAGGCGTCACAGACAGAACAGTTTTCCCCCCGCTCTGTGTTTTCTTCTGTTATTTTTCCAGCCCATCTAGTGAGAAGTCTTGTTGGTTGGTAGCCTGGCTCAGCTATGCTGCAGGACACCGATGAAAGCTAGGCACATGCATAATGGGTTGGTTTTGCTCTGCTTTTAACATTTTCCAAAGTTTGCCAAGGGCAGTATGTCAGAACAGGGATACAAACAATCCAGATTAGCAAACATCTTTCTTTCCTACAGACCTTTTGAGCAGTTCGTACTCTGCCGTTTGACCCTCCCAGCCAAGAAGAGCTAGAAACATCGTCCCATAGCCATTGCTGGGGTCCAAGCTAAGTGTCCAGTGGGTCCACAGACTAGGGGAGATAGGGCCAGGGCCAAACATGCCTGACCCTGCAGCCTCACCAAAAGCCTGGAGACATGGCTGGTGTCCTCATCCCACAGGGTCAGAGGGGGATAAGGAAAGAGCTGAAGCAGTGGGGAGAGCAGGGAGGAGGAGGCAGCTCTCTGTAGGCTGCCCGAGCGTTCGGAAGCTGGAGGGACAAGGCTTTCCCATTTTTATTGTCATTACTGCACGCTCATCCCATTGCAACGAGTCTGCAACAAGTCTTGCCTGCATTTGCCGCTGCTCACACTGTACTGTTGGAGATCCCCCAGCTTTCCCACCCTTCTTCCAGTACAGCACAGGGTGGGATACAGCCCCCGGCTCCCAGCAGCCCCATTTTGCTGCCCCAGCCCCGTCCTCTTGAGGAACAATGTGTCTGGGAACTGCAGCTTTCAACTCTGCTGTGGCGAATGCAAGGCACTATAATACAATTTAAAGTGAGGAGAAAGTCAAAACTACGACTCACTTTGGAGCGTGCCTAAGCCATTGTCTGAGACTTGCAGAAAGCTCCCTACCGGGCTGCATAAGGCAAAAACGGACATGTGTAAACTGCTCGCAGGAGCAAGTTTATATTCCGAACCTGAGTAGATCCATAAACCACAGCCACATTACTCCAGTTATCGATGAGGGAAAGGCATGTCCTTTCCCTAATCACTGCTTCGTGGCACCAACTGTTAAGCTAAACTTGTATACACCACTGGTACAAACATTTTGATTTTTTTCTGTCTACTGGTTATAGTATTGGCAATTATCCCTATATTGTGTAGTTAAGGAGAAGTTTTAGTCATCATTTTTACCTTTAAGCATTTTGACGGCCACTGTTTTGCAGGTAGCAGTTTTGTCGATCCCAAATGCGTCTGCTTCTATGACCTGGCCAAAAGCTCCTCGCCCAAGAGGTTTACCTTAAAGTGAGAAGATGAACATACTCAGATTTATTTGCCTGGCACAGTGGGCAAAAGATGCAGAATAAACAGCAACTCTAAACAGAGTTTATGTATCAGAAATTAACAGATGGCTGATAACAGGGAGAGGATGCATTATAACCTACGGGACCACCGAGCCCACCCAGGGCTTCCTCCATCAGGGCAGCCCCCATGGCAAGCCAGGACCTGAAACCCCCCCCAGCACAGGGCTGGCTGCAGTACCCCGAAATGGCTCCTGCAACGAAGACACACCTAGCTTTAGCCGGTCTCTGGGAAACTCCCACTTGCTGGCATCATACGGGAGCCGTTCGCAGTGCTCGTCTATAGGGACTTCATCAGGATCCATGATGATTGACAAGTAGCCAGTCTTCATGTCCCCTCCGTTGGCCTGGAAAATGGCATTAGTTGCAGTTGCACAGATTTTTTTGCTGGCGATGTGCAGGCAAAGTGCCATTTTCTCACTTTGCAGTGTTTCACTAGTTCCCAGAAATGCCAGGTTCCCATTCCCCTACACCATGTCATCATGAGTGTGGTCATCGTTAATTACTTGCACTTTTTTTTTTTTTTTTAATAAACAAAACCAGCTGAAACATTTTTTCTCTTGCAAGAGCCTGTTCAATTAAAAACAAATTTCTGTGCCCCCGGTTCCAGTCAAGAATGTTACAGCATGGAGAGAAAAAATGTGTCTGTTGATTTAAGAACAATAGAAAGAAACAACACAAAGGGCCTCAAGTCAGCTCTCATTTGTCATGCAAGACCAGTGCTGATAGGACAGTACGAGAATTTTTTCATTACCCGCTTAACGGTCCGGAGGATGATTACAAGAAGCAACCAGAAGAACATGGCAATCACGGCAGTGCCAACGAGGATAATGAGCTCCAGATTTGTTTTCTCTTCAGCGCCTGGGAAGAAATAAATGAATATCTGAGCGATAGCTGGAAGCGTATTAGTTTTGTTCATTCATTAAAGTAGAGAATGGAGGTCCTTGTTCTGAAGGTTCGTTTTAAAAGTGCAACATGGAGCAAGGCAAAGAAAGCAAAACAAAATAAAAAGCTTGGGGGTTTATGTTGGAATATTACGCTTAGTTTCATGCCGGTTTACACACCACCCAATTTCTTACCATCAGCTTTGTTCCAAGGACATTATCTGGACCTTTGGAAAATAGTAAAAGTAAAATCTCACATTTTAAGAAGAAATAATTGTTTTGGGATACTCAAAATGAATGACTCCTTCTCCAGAAACTGCAAAAATATAGTAAATAAAGTGCTGAGAGAACAATCCCTCTCTTGTCTCTTTACATGCTTCAGCTAAGGCATGAAAAAATGTGGTTCTACAACAACACATGAAAACATGGACTTATTTACAACATTCCTCTTCCAGTAAAATAGTCTCCAGCAGATACCACTTGAACATCTATCAATGCACAAGAGCAGCTCTCTTTTCCAGATCCCATTCACCGCATGATGCTCCCGTCTTTCCTCCCTGCACCGTACAGATTTTCCTACACAGTAGCACACTCCATTGCATGACCCCAGTGAGATGCACTATAAATTTCCTGGGAGTGAAACAGTATGTCCTACACAGATTTCCAACTTCTACAGACGTGCCCCAGCCGTATTTACCACATCAGCTGAAATCTACATTGATATCAGCTGCAGATAATTTCCACCCCATGTAAACATATTGTCCAACATCCTATAAGAATAACAGGATACTGCTTTAATTACCTTAACGGAACAGATTGGACAATCACCCTGACTTAAGACCGAGGTTTGTGACGGATTCAGTGACTAAATTTTGCAAATGCACTAAAATCAAGGGCAAGGAGCGTTTAGTTCGAGGCTTCTCATTGCAGTTCTTGGTGGCAAGTCCACCATGGTTCCAGCTACTCAGACTGCAGCCTAACCTCTTGTTAGGATTTATTGTTTATCATTGCAAATTGCATTTCGGTGTGCCACAACAGGACTGGAACACGTGAGACGGGTTGCACAAGCGCTACTTTCAGAGCTTGCTGGACTAAGACTGGAGTCCCCTAACCCAAAACCACTGCCTGTTCCTATCACTGAAATGGGATGGCAATCACAACAGACTCCACAAAGTCTTCACTCGGTTTTTCTTAGATGCTGTGACAGCAATTACATAGCTTAAAAAGTTACAAGGGTTAAAAAACATAGTATGACAATTACATTACAACAGAGATGCCCCAGGATATCTGCAGGTTTAGGTAGGCTCTGTTGCATAGGTCTGCATGATGGTTAGAGGATTGGAGCATCTTTCTTACAAGGAAAGGCTGAGGCACTTGGGCCTTTTTAGTCTAGAGAAAAGAAGACTGAGGGGGGATCTTATCAATACTTACAAATACTTAAAGTGAGGGTGACAGGTAGATGAGAACAGTCTTTTTTCAGTGGTGCCCAGTGATAGAACAAGAGGTAACGGGCACAAACTTAACATAGGAACTTCCACTTAAATATGAGGAGGAACTTCTTTCCTTTCAGGGTGGCAGAGCACTGGAATAGGCTGTCCAGAGAGATGGTGGAGTCTCCCACTCCAGAGACATTCAAAACCCGCCTGGACGCCGTCCTGTGCAACCTGCTGTAGGTGACCCTGCTCTGGCAGGGGGGTTGGACTAGATGATCTCCAGAGGTCCCTTCCAAACCTGACCGTTCTGTGATTTTGTGNTTGTGATTCTATGTAATATAGACTGACAGAGTTTTCTTTGCAACCACAACTAAGATAGATTCAGTTTCTGTTGAAAAGCACTCAACAACGTTGTGGAGAAGAAAGCATCAGCCTCAACAGCTGGGACGATGACAGCTATGACAGCACCCAATTTGAGCTTGATAGGAATGGTCANGTTCTGTGATTTTGTGATTCTATGTAATATACACTGACAGAGTTTTCTTTGCAACCACAAGTAAGATAGATTCAGTTTCTGTTGAAAAGCACTCAACAACATTGTGGAGAAGAAAGCATCAGCCTCAACAGCTGGGATGACGACAGCTATGACAGCACCCAATTTGAGCTTGATAGGAATGGTCAGGACTTTTCACAAATCTCATGGTGTATTTTCAGATCTCCGATCAGGACAGCCAGTAGATTTTCCTTTTAGTGATTATAAAGGTTTCATGAACAATCAGGAAAGAAGCTAACACTAACCTTCCACCGAAAAAAAAGCCACAGCTTTTCTGCATCCGAGGACGTTACAGGCAAGGCAGGTGTATAGCCCTCCATCTTCTTTCCTCACGCGACGTATGGTTAGTGTTTTGTTTCCATCTTTCAAAACAATACCTGGAAAAAATCATGATTCTTAGTTCTGCTATTTTTATGCCACTTTGTGTTAAAAATTCAAAATGAGACTCTTCATGGTGAAAAGCAGCAGTGAGTCCCATGAAAGAAAGCCCTTAAGTGACAGAAAATTCATAGCAAAGGAGCAGTCCTCACCTGAATCTTCAACAAGGGTTTCGTTATTTTTAAACCACATGATGTTTGGAGGAGGAATGCCATTCGCTGTGCATGACACTTCTATGGTTTCACCGATGTTCGTTGTTTGATTTTCCAGATTTCCTACGAGTGTGGGTGCCATGGGCTCTGTTGGTTTGAAAATACGGCAAAATTACTGACCATTAAAGAAAACATCCATTTTTGCAGTAATAGCACTTGATGACACTCTACACACTTGGCCCCGTAACAAAGTCTCAAATTCTTTTATAACACCAACAGCCACAGCGTTCATGTTAAGATCATAGTTAAACTTCCACATGACATGAAAAAATGGTAACAGCCAAGAAAATTTTAACAGTGTTGATGTAACCTGCTTTAGATGGTTTAATTTGTAACGGCTCAGGCTGCTGAGGGAAGAGGGAATAGGTGAGAAATTGCTTCCCTCGCATTTCTACTTCCAGGGTCATTTCAAGAAGCCTGAGACTGCTGGTTCATCAAACGTCCATTCAGGACAGCCCATGAACATGCGTAGGAATTTTTCTGAATCTGCCTAACCAGCCTAGACACTGAGGTCCCAAAGCAAAGTCATCCCTGTGTGAAAAGCTGATTATCACCGTGCATTGCTTGCGCCTGAATACCACCATCACTTCATGATGGTTTTAAGTTATAGACGCTACTTCAAACTCAAGAGTCAGTGACACAAAGCAGTAGCGTTCATGCTATGAATACACACATGCATATACAGCTAGAAGGAAAAACATGTTTTGAAAAGTAAAACTGAGAAGCTATTGAGCTAAACACATGCCATTATTTGTGCAAAAGCCAAACCCATCTCCTTGCACAGCATAGTGGGTCGCTCAGTGTTTCCTCACTGGTACCGATGAAACAGTATGTCCCTGCTGCCCGGACAAGCCCCAGACCTGCGTGTTACAATAAATGGGCTAAATCTACTTAACAAACTGAGCGCACTTCAGCCAACACACGCAAGGCCTGAAGATACCAAAACCTGACGCTACTGCAGTTATTTTCATACGCAACCACCCATGTTGGTTCACAGTAAGAGGTCCATACCTTGCACAGTAAGGTGCTTCACCAGGCAGTGCTGTGTTTTAGCCTTCTTGTCCTGAGCAATGCAAACATAGTCTCCTCCATCCTGGAGGGAGATGTTACGGAGGATGAGCTCTAAGGTGACATTTTCACCGTTGGTATTTGAAACCGTCGCGTTCAGCTTCTGGAGAGCATTAAGGTTCTTGCAAACGGGCATGGGCAGCCCTCCGAAGGGAGCCTGTGACGTGTGAGCGCTGAGTTTGTACCACGATAGCTTCTCAAAGGTGAATTTGTCTGCCGTGCATTGCAAGGACATGTTGTCCTTCTCTGTGAGTTGATTCCGAGGCTGGAGATTAATTTCAAGACCCCCTGCAAGTTAAAAAAAATAAAAGAAACTCCTATTAGGTTGCACATTTTGTTGCCAACACTAACTTGAAAAAGCCTTTTTACAAATATAGCCTTATCCTGATCTTAGCCAGCTGTAAATAAGGAAACAAAATACTGAAAAAATCAATCAATCAACCATCTAAAGAGTACAATCTCATTAAAAGCAATCCATTTAAAATGGATCCAAGTAAGGCCTGTGTAATGAATACAGTTCCTCTTTCTGTAGAAACTTACTAGCATTATCTTATAGTTCATTTTTAGATTTGGATTAAAATAATATTTCAGCATGTGAATACGGGGACTGATTTTCAAGAAGCCAGAAGCTTTTTGCCGCTGGTTTCAAAAATGTTAGTCTTAGCTTTTACAGTACATCTTTACGCGTTTTGTGACACTACCATAATATCTCTGTAGCTCTTTTAAGTGACTGCAGAGCCCAACAGCAATCGCTCTCGGCACAACAGTGCCCATTTTGCATCATTTGCGCGGGACTGCCACTCCACAGATGCCAGCAGAACTAATAACTCGGCTGAAGTTAAGTGCTGACTTTAAAGGCTGTATTAGGAAAACCTTAGGAAAACCTAAATTCCTAAAGAATGAAAGGATTTTATAAAGGACAGGAATCAGACAACAACGTTGAAGCACCTATCATTAGCGAAACAGACAAAATAACATTAATTTAACATGGCTGTCCTCAACAGCGTATACTCACTGGTCACATGAAAGGAGATAACTCTCTCACTTGACCCAGCTCTGTTCGTAGCCATACATCTATACAAAGCAGATACATTTGCTGCTTGAATCAGGAGGGTGCTCACGGTCTACAAAAGAACAATCGAACAACTTCATTCATACCCCATCAGTGCTAAAGTACGTCCGTGAGCCCGACCACCCCAACAGCTCAGCAAAGTGCTCTGCAGGTATCCGCACAACCAAAAGTCCCTCCAAAGCACAAATCCATGGCACAGCCAGAGCACAGTCCCCTCCTGATAGTTACATTTTTGTCCTCAAGTGTGTAACAATCAGGCAAAAGAAAACAAGAAAAAGCAGCCTGCCAGCAGGCAGGCTTTGGTACACGTGTTAATAAATGCTGCACCCACAACTCTTCCTGCTCTTCAGTCTCTCCAGCTTCTCCCTGTTGCAGTTATTTGGCAAGATTAACTCAACTAACTTCAAACTGTTAAAAGGTAAGCACTGAAATCTAAGTAATTTATGTTCATCAATGGAGGCTCACTTCGGGTCACTGTCTAAAGGACTTGAAAACGTGTATCTCTGCCTGTTGGCTTCAGTAGGAGCTTGCACGACCAGCTGAGAGTAGATCCCCAAGTTTAACGATAGGTGAAAAGAGTCTCATCTCTAATGATATATTTCCAGATATGTGGACTGCTGAACAGGGCTAACCGTCCCCAACCAACAGAAAAGAAAATCTGCTCACCTTTGTTTTCCCAGCAATAGTAACGACTCGGTGCTTAATCTCAACCTGATTCCCACCCTTTCTCTCCGAGATCGCTTTCCATTTTCTGCATGCATACGGATTGGCTCCTGAGCGAACTTTCCTGAGACATAAGTAGAGACATATGCATTAGATAAGATGAATATTCGCCCTTCAGGAGAGTGGTTTTGTGTTCTCTTTACAACATACAGATAGTTATCTATGAATCAGATGCATCACCGGCCACAGCCTGCATCTGGGAGAGAGGAGTATGTTTCTGGAAATATTTCTATTAAATTGCACCCTATAACCTTCTGAGACCTTTGTGCTCTGTAAAATAAGGAATCCCCAAGCCTAAAGGTGAATTTCCTAATTAATCTGCCTGTGTCAGCTCAATCAGGATGCTTGGAGGGAAGCAGCTATTCTGGGAACAAACCTCCATTCATAAATGGATGATTCAAGTTAATTTAGTTCAAAGGAAGACAGAGAGACATAGAAATCACTGAATTCCCTACAAGAATTTCTTGAGGACAGTAGCCATTGTGTAGGAAGCAACCAGGCACCAAAGGAAGAAACTAGTGGAAATCATTTTAAAAACAACAACAGGAAAGAAGAATGCTTTTTTTTTTTTTTTCTGGCTTTTTTTTTTTTAAAAGGAAATCTGGGCTTATGGCAGGCCCAGATAAGGGAAGCTGCATGAATCTCAGTCAGGCACTCTCTCTATCATTCCCCAACATCAATCAGTGCACTTCCTCCCAGATACACTTTCACACAGATAAAGAGCACCGTCACACTCGGCACTTGAGTGTAAGAAAATAAAAAAAAAAACCACCACAAGGACCTGTAATTAGCATAAACAGCAAATTTCCTCTGTTTGGGATGGAGTTTTGGGCCTGCAGCCCACGGGGAGATCTGAGGGGAGGGCACGCAGAGAGCTGCATCTGAAACCCTGCACAAGCCAAGATGCCCTTCAAGAAAGCATGATGGCAACAGGCAGACGCTACCGGCTCCTCGCTGCGGGTGGCCCTTGCCTCTGCCGACGACGATGACCTTGGCAGAGTTTGCCTGCAACAATCTGCCTATTAAGTACAACGATCTTTTCTTCATTGGCCATTGGTTTCGCACTCACTAATGAGCCTGGACAAGGGACGCACCCAAAAAAACCCCAACCCAACCCAAACGTCCCTCAAGAGCTACGTAAGCCGCAGGAGATGGCAAGGGCTTAGCACTCACTGGGGGCTGAAAGTGCACTCCTCCTCCAGCTGCCAGTGCCAGAGGATGGTGGCGGGCGGCGGGACGGCGTAGACGGTGCAGGTGAGCGCCTGCGTTGAGCCGTACTTGTAGGAGTCGACGGGGGCCAGCAGTGCGTTCTCGCCGATCTGGGGGGGGACTGGAGGAGAGAGCAGCAGGTTACATCTCCCACTTATGAGCTCCCCAATGGCACTGCGGGCACATGTTAGACCCACAGCTACTAATTCACACCATGCCCCACCTCTGAGCGCAACGCAGAGTTATCTCCAAGGGCATGTTGGGAAGAGGTGAACCTGCCCAACACCTTGAGGATCAGGCCTTCAAGATGCAATGTTTAGGACCTCCTATGAATTCTCCCATCGTTACCCCCTGGTTTAAAATGCAGCCCCTGGATTCCCACCACCATGCCCAACCATTAAATGCGTATTATTCCCGAGCCCTGATCCCAGTGTGTGTAGCCTTGCTGCCCTTCCCAAGACCTGCTGTCTTCAAAGCATGGGGGCTAAGCTGTTTCCTGGTGAGCAGAGAGGAGGAGGAAGAGGAGGACGAGGAGGAGGGTTGCAGAGGGCAGGGCAGAAGAGGAGGGACAGCCTGCGTGGGGCAGGAAGGATGGGCGAGGCGGGACAGGGCCAGGATGGAGAGGGGTGGGGGAGGACTCCGGCAGCATGGCCAGCAAGGAGGGCAGGAAGAGAGCAGGATGCAGAGGCAAAGTAATAATATACAGAAAACAAAAAAAACACACACAAAGTATCATCACAACACCACCAGGAGCATGCAGCCTCCCAAGCGGCACGTCCTGGAGCCAGGAGAGAAGGGCCAGGAGGGAAGAAGCCCTTCCTGGGCTGAGGTTCAAGTGCTCTCCTCCCAGTCACCGTCCCCAGTCTTCATAGCTCCGGGATGAATTTAATCATAAGAACGGCAATACGCAACACCCACACATGAAAGGAAGGTACCCCTTCGGGACGCCACTTACCATTCACAAGCAGGGTAAACGTATGTCTCTTCTGCATCTTGTTGGTAGGGTTTGTAAGGACAACAGTGTAATTCCCAGCGTCCTTTTCAGTTGCGTCAGTGATCACTAATGTGTAGCCAAGTTTAACTGTATGATTTGCATTGATGGCTTTTCCATTTTTATACCTGAAGAAAGTACAGAGCGCTTTGAATACTTCAGAGATTTACCTTGACTAAGAATAGCTCAGATTTTCAAATAGGTTGTGTCCCGATTCTTACCATTTTGCCTCTGGTGGAGGATATCCTTTAAACTTGACGGGAATTTTGACTGTATCACCTAGCCTTGTCTCGATCACATTCTCCATTCTCTCCAGGTGAATAAAAGGACTTTCTGCAAAAAATTAAATGAAATTGTCTTTCCTCGTGGACAAAAGCATAAGCGGTCTCCGTTTGGGTTAGCACTTAACAGCAGATGACAAATACAGGACAGTGACAGGATGCCACTGGTAAAGCACAGTTGGCTCCAAACTGGCCTCTGGAGAGAGTTGGTGGGCTCTGGACCCACCATGAAAACCCAGCCCTTTCCCTCGCACAGGGGAGAGGACCAGTTCCCCCACAGGGGAGCTCTGGAAAGCAGAGACAAGGCTCAGCTCTCAGGATGGCATGCCAGCTGCCGGACCTATATACGTACATAAATAAATACACATCATAAAACTGGCTTGATCTACTCATTCCAGGAAACAATAATATTCAAAACTACAATGTGATAAAGTTAGATACTTTCAGCCTCTTCTCAAGTATGCATTTGAACTGTTGCAGTCACAGAATACTTTTTATAAGTTATAAATTTGCATTCAGACTAAGACAGCCACTAGCCTTTTGGCTAAGATTTAGGATGGCACGGACTTAATGCCTGGTACACTCACTACAGCACGTGATCTGGTTTTGGCTCCTGAAGAGAAACAGAAAGAAGCCAGGAGAAATTGATTCTATCTTAAATCACTGTGCCACGTAGTAAGTTTGAATGTTAAAAAAATAAAAGAAAGAGAGCCATTAATATTCTGGCCCCTGAACATTCTGACCTCAGGAAAACCAGTCTCCTTGAAAATATAAACCCTTTTGTCTGACTCAGTGATTAAAAATGGGCCATTCTCATGCTGGCAATTTTTTTCCAGAAGTAAGCTAGTGGAGTTGTTGGGGCTGTGCCCAAGAGGGGCTTGAGAAAAGGCTGTAGGATGTGGCCTCGTACTTATCTATGCACTTAGCCAAAGTTGTTTCCTTTGCATCATTTCCGTATGACCAAAACTCCATTTGATTCATCTATTCATAATGTAAAAGTTGAAAGTTTTATTTTCCTTGCTTCATTCATGCCCACCCAGACCCTTGTCCCGCAGAGCCACCAGAATCTAGCCTAAGTTCACGTGGAGTGAGAACAGGCAACCCGTATACAAAGCTACCTACAGAAATTCAGCTTCACAGGACCTCAAGGAGGTCAACACAGAAGAGGACCAGAGGTTTACCTCAGCTTATTTTACTGCCCATTTTCCTACTCTACAGCTTTCAGTAACATACAACATCCTGTAAAATCTTATCACTAGCTAAGCTTGTGGTATACGAATAATCCTATAGTTGGTGCAAGGGATATACTGTAGCTGCAGTTTGGTTCATTTCTGTCATTTGACCCATCGCCGAGATGCCTTCTGCATCCCAGTCATCAATCCCAAATCCGAAGCAACCAACAAAACTGAAGTGGAAGATGCCATACCATGGATAATGAAGTAACTGCTGTTCTTCATGTTCATACGACCACTGGATGCTGCACAGGTATATCGACCTTTGTCACTTAAAGATACACTGTCAATGGTAAGAGTGCTTACAAACTTCTTTACTTCTCCTGCAGTGGTCTTTAAATCCCTTATGGTAGCACGTTTTTCCTGTAATAGATAAAAGACAGAGGTGTGGGGAATTTTATTGTTATTCCTCCTGGCACCCTTTGCACACCTGTATATACTAGCAATTTCTTTGTGTGTTATCATCTGCTTTGTCAATATTATAAAGAGGGGAGTGACATTATACCTAAATCAAATTTCATTGGGATGTTGGCACCTTTACGTTATTACGGAATTACCTTGATGGAAGGGTAGTCCCATTTAAAATCAATTCCTACATTCAGCTCCGTCCTTACGGTGCAATTGAGAACAAGTTTTTCTCCCACCGCCAGCTCTACTTGGTAGTGCGGGTTCATCGTCAGGTCATAAATGCGGTATCCTAGAGGAAGAAAAAGGCACATACAAAACACCGGGCGTAAGAAGAGGTTTCTTTACAGCACTCAGCACCAAATTTCCCAGGCGAATTCACCGAAACTCCCACCGAAACCCCAGCTACAAAGAGGCCCCTCCATGCCGCAGCGCAGCGTGATGACGTGCGTACAAAGCAGCCTGAAGGGAAGGGGTACGCCTGCCCTGAACACCTCCCATCTGAAAGCCACGTCACACACAGGGCAGCAGGGCGTATGCACTTGATCAGAGCCCCCCCGGCGGTGGGAGTGGGCAGCAGACGGTGACCCACACAGTTCCTCTGCCTTAGACACCTTCTTCTCACCCTTTCAGGTGAGACCTGAAACTAAAGGAGATACATCCCCCTCCCCAGCAGTAAGCGGGAACTTTATTAACAGTCTGGCATTCAATTATCCAAAGTTTGCTTTGTGCAATAAAATATTTAACGTATTCCAAACCAGAATATCCTGAAGGCAGAAATTCTGCAGAAATTCTGAATTTGCTCCAAACCAGAGTGAGGGCTTATGAATTTGGTGGAGAAGCAAGAGCCTGCTGCACAGAGTAAAGGCTGGAGGGCTGCTACGCCTTCCTGCCCAGCAAGGTGAGACCGCCTTGGTGCCACCTGGCCACTTGAAGTGGTCACTGTGTCCTCAGCCAAAAGGGAAATAGCTGCAGTTCCAGCTCAGGCTTGAGCCTCCACAGAATCATCATGTTATTTCTGGGTTTTGACAAACAAGTGACAAAACATACCAGGAGAGCATAAACCCCTGCGAGAGTCAGGACACGGGTCTGAAGGAGACAAGACAACCTAGCTCCTGGTGCGACTTCCAGGTGCCCCATGCCCTAGGTACCCTCTCAGAGCAACTCCCTCCCATCTGCTGCTGATGGATGCCTGCCTCTACTTCCCTTCAACTATGACTTGGATCCTGGATAAATGAATCAAGTACAGAATGGAGTGATTTTAGGAGAAAGGCTTGCATTGTTAGGAAAAAAAAAAATAATCCCTGGCATCTATGTAAAACACTAAAAATAGAAGCACTTATCCCAATGATCAAGCCGAAAGAACACAATACGTTGCATTTAAAAGCGAAGTAATATATATCACAACATCCATTTTGCATTAGCTGCACTGTCAGTATTGAATAACCTAGAGTCCAACCAAATGTAATTGGTTCAGTATGTTGTAGCGAGCAAAATAACATCGGCTATAGAGAAAACAAAACCTTTGGCTTACCTACAACTGCGACTATGTATATCACAGACTGGTAGCTTTCATCGTCTATTTTAGCTTCACAGAAGACCATGCCCGCATAGTTGATTAAATGACTGGGTATAGTGAAGCCTTTTTTATTATTCCACGAAATTGATTTACCATCAGGAACAAATATCTTTTCTGGATATTTCTGTTTGAAATATTGATAAAAGACATAGTCAGATTTCAAAAATCAAACCACCCTGAATCTTCAAGTCCAACATTTTCCATAACCGCAGTTTCGATGTCCTAGCTCAGGCAATCTCCCTTTCACGGGCAATCACTCCGCGCTTTGAGAGCGCAGGATCACGGACCAGTACAGTTACAGCACTCACCTTGTAATCACAGGCTGTAAATTTCCCAAGGATGGAAAGAAGTTTTTAAGAAATGTATTTATACTTCAAGCAATGTATTCATGTCACCGTGATTTCAACTAACTCTTAAAATAATAACGGGCTTTTTCCTTACCGCGTGTAGAGATACATTGAGATTTGATACGGTTCCAAGGCACGGCACTACCACAGTTTTATTCTTAGTGATGTATACAATGCCAAGCTGATCGCTAACTGAAGTCACAAATGGAGATCTGTAATCTAGAAGAACATTCAGTTGATAAATGGATATTATTTGTCACGTGATTATGGAAGAAACTTCCAAGTTTGTTCTTTCCCTGTCTTTCTTCTGAAATCAGTCTAATTCTTTTCTATGTGGTAAAACACTTAAACAATGACACTGGATAGAGGGTGCATATTTTGACAGTCACACCCGCCCCCCAGCTTTACAATATCATTATTCTCAAAACAGTTATCAGCAGCCGTGCGCACTTTGGAGAATAGCTTCCTGCCACCACAGTCTTTGTGCCGACAAAAATCCGATTTACCCTAGTGTGACTTTCCTTGCGTAAGTATTACAGGAAATACCAGTTAAAAGTAGTGACATGCTACATTGGCTCCCCCAATGGCAGCATCCTTTCCAAAGCCAGACCAAAAAAAAAAAAAACCGAGTGAGTTCATGATCTTACAAAACAAGGTAGCCCATGTACATAATACCATCCCATTTTTGAAAATGGTGACTATAAGTTAATAAAAAGGAAACAGGGTGCATAAGAAAATGAGTATGAAGCCATCAGTGGAAAAAGGCAGATGCCTTGATGAATGCACTTACTTAAGCTGAGCGTCTAACTGGAGGCTTTGCAGCATCTGTGATGTTCAGCTGCGCTGCCACNTGATGCTCAGCTGCGCTGCCACCAACACAACTGACAGCCCGAGTTTGAAAACTTTGCTCTTACAGCCTCAATAGATTTTACCATGACAGTCAGCAAATGTGTGGAAGTTCATGGTTTGGATTTGGTTGGGGTTTTTTTGAACGGTATCAGATCGTACAAATTGTGAAAGGGATCGGATCTGTCGTTTTTAATAAATACCCAATCTCCGTAAATCCTCCCTCATATGAAAGTCCTGCTGAGGTCAGTAATAGCTCTGCATTCATGAAGACAGGCTCAGAGCACAGCGGAGATATGTGTGCTAAGTTCTGGGTGGAGAAGAATAGCACACCAAACACCGCATATGGCAGGTCAGTTCAAAATCACAGGTACAAAGGCTTTTCTATTGATGGCAACTAGCGTACCGGCATGTAATTCTTCAACACGAAAACAAGAAAAATAACAGTTTCACAGGATCAAAAATTCTAGGACTAATAAATTTTAATGTCAAAACCATTTTGAGATACTTGATATCCCATTTTTCTCTTGAGGCTAGGGGAAGAGCCACCTAAGAGCTGCATAAGCACTTACCTTGAACGTAGACATAAATGGTTGTAGCTGCCTGGTTGTCCCTGTAAAGGCACCTGTAGTCCCCTGTGTCATTGCCAATGACTTTGAGGAGAGTAAGTGTCTTGCAGTAGGGGCCATCGCTGCAGTCTGTCACGGAGATACGCTTCTCAGCACTGCTCTGGTTGCTCGGCCAGGACCACTCCAGTGGTCTCTGACCGCTGGGAAAGCGAACGTTAGAGGAGCATGAGCATGTGATGAGCGCCAGTACTGATGCCACGGTGGCGAACCCCAGCCCCGCTAGTCCCTACGGCTATGGAGAGGAACGGCCTTCATCCCGTCACATGCAGCATCAAGCCACGTAGGGTAAAGTCACGTAAATCGACCCACGATAACACCCATAAGGAAGCTACTTGAGATTCATGTTCTGCTGAATCTAAGTGGCACAGCACTCAAAAGGCAGCGTCAAGAGCATGGGTCACCAGCGGGCTCCAGGAGGACCTGGCTGACGCTTCCTCCCCCCGGCCGCCCTGTGGTCTCCCTTGCTGCAGCCCTCTAAGATAGTTTCTAAAGTCTGTCTAGAAAAAGTGAGGCGGGGGACACAAAGGGAGTGGGGAGAAACAGGAGCAATGACGGGAGAGAGACCAAATCACCTGCAATTCTGTACAAAAACTCACTGCAGAAATTACCCCCATCAAAATCATGCCGGACAGATTTGCCCTTACCTGCAAGTGATATTTAGAGTGTCATTTGCAGTTATTGTGAGGACATCTTTCTGGATGCTAAGGGTTGGCTGATCCAGACAAATAAATAAACCTGCAAAAACATGTAAAAAACCCCTCAAACCAATGCAGTAAACAAAGTAAGTGCCACTCCATCAGAAAAGCATTATATACGGGAATATGCAGTACGTTTTAAGCAGACACTTTCCCATCACCTACTTAGCAGTGAAGGGTAAATAATGACTTTTCACACATCCCAGAAAGTTCAAAAACTCTGTCATAACAGGAAGCGAAGGCAGATGGTCAGGAGCTAGCTGCAGAGCACTACAATTCAGCCAGCCAGGGTGGAGTTCCTGTTTTCTTGCGTTGCCAACTTCAAGGTCTAACAAGAGGATGTGGGACATTGAAACGGAGTGAACCTTCATCTGATGATCTCACTCCCTAGGGAAAGGGATTACCAACTTTTCTTATAATAAATTGCATATGCTGATGTTCTTTGAGACTGACGATCAACGAATTACGTGAAGAAACTATTTTACAGCTTGTCACAAATTTGAGATTCCATGAATTTATTTTATCCCCTGATTTTCTAAAGTCATCTCTTTCCTCCTAAACAGTTGGGCAAAAATCTATTGCTACCAGACCTTATTCATGCAAGTACTTGCACGGCACCCACCTTGAGCCACCCGCGCTCGCAAGGGCCGCGATCTGGGTGCCAGCACTCGCTTGGAGGACTACCCCAGCTTGCACAACGTTTGCGAGTACCACAGGGAGAGATTTTCGGTCTACCCTGGCTGCTCCCATCACTGTCAGGAATCCCACCTCGCTGGGGCAAGCCAGCAGCCCCGACCGGGACAGCTCGGCCAGCTACGATGGGTAACAAGAAAGCGTGGCCAGACCGGGACCTTCCCTATTTCCCTAGTATTTCCCCGTGCTTTAATCACTGGCATCCCCAGCAGGTTCTTCGCTGATGACGGGTTTCCCGCATTTGGCTCCAGGGACATTTTGCTCTCGGAAACGATGGCTGATGCTGGAGCCAAGTGAGTAGGACACTATGCCGTGGCAGGCAGCCCTCTCCAACGGGCCAGCACCGGCTGGCCAGGCAGGAGAAGGGAGGGCAAGAGGACGGGAGAGGAGAGGATGGGACAGGAGAGGAGAGGATGGGACAGGAGAGGAGAGAAGGGAAAAGGATGGGATGGGAGAGGAGAGGACTGGAGAGAATGGGACAAGAGAGGATGGGACGGGAGAGGACCGCAATCTCGAAGCATCCCGCCCCGGGGCTCGCACTGCCTCACCAGCCCCGACGGCCCCAAGGGAAACCCGCACCCGCGCCATTCCCGGCACCCGCTCATCCCCGCGACCCTTCCCCTCGGGGCCCCGTGGGGCTGCCGGACCCCGGCGGCTCCCCAAGGGGCCGGACCCGGGGTTCCCGGAGGGCTCCCCGAGGGACTTACCGGGAGCCAGGCACAGCAGGACCGCCAGCAGCCGCGCCGCACCGAGCTCCATCCCGCGGCCGCCGGGCGCTGCGGGGGCGCGAAGCGAACCCTCTGCCCGACGGCGCCGCCGGGACGGCAGCCGAACCGAGCCGAACCGAGCCGAGCCGAGCCGAACCGAACCGAACCCAGCCGAGCCGAGCCGAGCCGAGCCGAGCCGAGCCGAGCCGAGCCGAGCCGAGCCGAGCCGCGCCGCGCCGCGCCGCACGGCGGGGATGCGGGACCCCGGCGAGCAGCGCCGCCCCTCTTGTCCTCGGGGGCGGGGCTTGTGGCCTCGGCCCCGCCCACACCCCACCCAGGCCCCGCCCACCCCGCCGACGCCCCGCCCCCGCGGCGGAGCCCTGCGGGGATGCTGCGGTTTGGAGGGGTTCCCCGGGGATCTCCTCCCTGGTACCCTAATGTGCCTTTTAATCACAATTATTAACCGGGGGCTGTTGAAAGAGAAGTTTGCGAGGTCATCCTTCCGGAAAAGCAAACACACGGCTGTTAGTGCTCTATCCACACGCGTGGCCATGAAGCCCCTGGGGGAAATAAATAGGTCTGCGCAGACCGAGCCGCAGATAAACAGGTAGATAATCAGGTAGATAGAAACACACAGCTATGCACGTAACTATGCATGCGTGTACCTATACGTACTTTGACATGCTACGTTTTTCTCTTTCCCTGCAAACCTGCGTGTGAGCTTGTCCACAAATGACTAAGTTAATGAAGCAGTGATTTTGTTTTGCACGCTATGCAATTCCAGCTGTGTTACTGTACTGGGGGACGAGTGTAATTTCCTTTGAAATCACACCCCTGTTGCTCACAGAAAGTTACAGGGAGTGGGAGAAGCTGAATTTCTGTACTGATTTTTCCCAGAGATCCAATAAAATCCGTGAAAAGTCAAAGAAGGCTCATGTGGTTCAAGAGGCAGCAAGTTGGCATCATGCAAATAAAATGTGTTGTTGCTACTCTTATGAGCTCTTAAATCAGAAAATTGGTAGGCCTCATCGATATCCCCACCTCCATCATACTGTGGGTCAGGTCATTGGTATTTCTAAGTGATTTTGGAAACTCTGGCAGAGACTAGGCTGCACATAGGGTTTATGTGGTAGTGACCTAGTGAGAACCCAGGGTACCTACCGCTAAAGAGCCAGGTTTGATAACTTTTTATGTGGTGGTGCTGGTTTTGTCGGGTTTGACTCCAAAGAGAGACATTTTGACAGGGGATGGATGACCTGCACGAACTGTTTGCCTCCGAAGCAGTTTAGCTATTCAACAAAGCAAATGAAATTAGAGGGGTAAGTTGAAAAATATTCACATGAAATTATTACAGGATCCATGGAACACAGTAAAATCACTGGTAGCTCACTTCAGTGCTTTCTGCATTCCTACATGACCTTCCAAAAATGCAATCTGTAGAAAATATGTCACTATATTGATTTTAACAAGTGACTTTTCTGAAATTTAGTCAGATGATGTGCAACTAGAGCTTACTGCAACACCACTCAGGCTCTGCTTTCACGCAGTCGTTGCTATCAACGGAGAGGTTTGGAGAGGGGTGGTTGGTTTCGTAGTTGAAAATTATTTTGGTGCCCGAGCTTTATCGGAACAAATACCCACTGTTTGCCCTAAGCAAAGATAGATGAATGCTAGCCCTCCCCAGGCCTGTTGGCATTTGCCATATTCCCTACCTCCTTCTCCCCTGCAGTGTCCCGAGGAAGGGAAGGGAAGGAAAGGAGGAGGGCTGACCCCTCAAACACACAAACCTCCTGGCTGGTCAGCGCACAGACCGAATGGAGCAGCCTTCAGCGAGGAGCTTGCACGTTGTGAATATTGGGCATCCACAGAGAAGTGCACATTTCAAATGCACAAAGCGTTTTTATCGCCCTCGGTGATCCCATTGAGATCTCAGTTTTATACTGTGCCTCCTAAATGGGACACGATCCTTCAGTCCTTTGCCTGGCTGTCAGTATAATCTTGTTAACTAGAATAATGCTGCAGGAACTGCTGCTTCACTCTATGAATTGCCATCCCTATGGCACCAGGGACATTTGTGATACCAATGAGCAAACTAGAAGATAACTTCTTTACACTCCAGATACCTGAAGCATTTAAACAGAAGAATAACTTTACTCTGGAGAGTCATTCTACAGATGCAAGGCTTTTCACGTGAATCAAATTACTTATCTACGTGGAGTTTGTGGGACTAATGCTCTAGTAAGATCAAGTAAAAACTATAGCCAAGAATCACTGGAAATGGTGGGTGTCCTGGGAAAGTGAGAGCTAGAAAAGATGTGAGGTGACTCCCGACACAGGGTGTATGGCATTGCATGTGCTTTGCTACACTGATTTTCTATTTTGAGCTTTGATGGGGCTTTCTCAAGCGGGTTGTCACTGGAAGATGCCATGGGGAACCTCTGAGAGAAAAATCGACCTGAGCGCATAAGAAAGTCACCTAAAGTTCAAGTGAAAGATTCATCTAAAGACACTGCTACCGTGATAGCTATGGGACAACAGATGCCTGGTTACAAAACCAAAACCCCAGTGATTCAAGTGATGGCAGCTTTCTTATCCAGCCTTTTAGGCTTTAACCTCTGCACCACCTCTGTGTCATCTTTCAGACTTGTGGAGTACCGAGCATAGCCCAGCTTGCCCCACAGCCGATCAGTGCTGAACCATGGCGAGCTAGTGAGAGAAGCCAAATATAGTCACGTTATTGAGTGAGTAAAGGGTGGGATTTCCTCCCTGCTCAGAGACAGTTTCAATCTCCTCCCTGCTCAGAGACAGTTTCAATCTGGGAAACTTCCCAGGATCCTGAAAATAACATGAAATGACTTCTAAGGCTATCCCACCCTCCGTCGCAGCACCCTCGCTTCCTTTAAATGACAGGCAATCCTGTCAAGACATTTCAAATCTGGCTCAGTTCAGAAAAGTCTGCCTTTGCCTTGGCCAGACAATACCAGTAAAGAAATGGCGGGGCTGGAAGGAGCTCCATGAACGTTCAGCCCTCCTCCCATACTGAGCAGACCCCAGCCCAGTGTGAGACAGGACCTAGAGATTTGCAGGAGAGCTGGTAGCCGACGGATGGGATGCGATCAGACCGCATCCATTACTCCCTGTTTCATCAGATCGATTCTCTGCTCGCACAGCATCTCCCAGAGCCCCTGGGAGAGCAGCTCTTCTCCTGAAATCAGTGTGTTTCCAGCCCCTGGTGTTATTTTCCTCCTTCCCTGCAGCTGCTTTCTGCCACAGCCCTTGTGCCGGGGATACTCTGTGGCCGTGGATGGTCCCTAGGAATGGTCTGTGGGAGGGGATGGGGCACGAAGTCTCGCCTCGGCCAAACAGGGCTAACAGGCTTTTGTTTATGTATCTGCTCCTCTGGTCGCCAAAAGCTCATTAAAAACAAGACACAAAGAAGCAGCAGAGGAAGCAGACAACCCCCCCGCCTCCCCTCTCCTCCCCAACCTGTCACGACTCCCCCGGGCTCCCGGCTCCCTCAGTGCCTCCGAGGAGCCCAGCCAGCCTTTTGGGTTTGTTTTTTTTTTTTTTTCTTAATTATTCAAATAACAACCTGGGGGGAGATAAGGGCTGGCACTGGGAACACGGATCATGTGCTGCCTTGCTCATGTAGCTCAGTAAGTTTGCAAGTGGTCAACATCCCCTGCAGAACACATCTGGGATGCAGCAGCCAGTAGCCGGACCGCCCAGCGGTCACAGCTGCATGCCACATCTGGGGCTGCAAGCACCTCAGCATCTAATGCAAGGCTGGAAGCCACCTTCAGCTCTGTCTACATTGCAGATTGCACCGTTGCAACAACCACTGCAGCCAGGCAGTATGGCTTTACTGTGGCCTTTATTAGCCGTGCTTCACTAGTCCACTGATTAACATTGCTAAGGCAGAGGTGGAAACACATTCAAGACACCACTACAAGAAGAAAATGAGAAGGCGTCCATTTAATATTGAATGCCATCACTTTTCATATAAGCCACATGCAAAAGCAGAAATACATTTAGCATGACACATATTCCATGTGTAGATCCCAGAAAATGGGTTGGTTTGCAAGTGGCATTGCAAAGGACAAAATCTATCCTTCCAGCTAGAAATGAAATAACAACTGTCCCAGGTAAGAACAAGCATGGAAGTAGGAACGAGCAAGCATAAACCCACTCATTTTCAGGCAGAGTTGCCTAAAGGTAGGGATTTGAATGACCCTATTTTCAGAGTATGGAAAAACGTTGAGACNCTAGAAATGAAATAACAACTGTCCCAGGTAAGAACAGGCATGGAAGTAGGAACGAGCAAACATAAACCCACTCATTTTCAGGCAGGGTTGCCTAAAGGTAGAGATTTGAATGACCCTATTTTCAGAGTATGGAAAAACGTTGAGACCTTTGCTGGAATCTGTGAACATGTCACTTGTATTTGGCTATGTCCAGCTATAAACAGGAGGTGTGAGTTCGGCATGCGTGGACATCCCCAAAGCAGCTTTATTCTAGCTTGGCTGGATGCTGATGGTAACAAAACTGGAGGAACAGGTTCATTGCCGTCAAGGCCCAGACTAGTCTAACTTGCCTGGGGTACTTCTCTCCACTCCTTGGCACCTAATTATGGTTGGAGGCACGTGGCATTTTAGGGACACAGCTTTGAAAAATTCAGTTTCTTCCACTGCTTATTTGCTTACCCCCATCATGTCCTAAAACTCTGTATAACTGCTCACGCCAGGACAAGAGAGTCCCACGAACCCTTCATTCAAGGACTTGTTCATTTTTTTCCCCCACCAAGCTGGTTTCCCCCACCAAACCCTTTCTGGGGGCAAAGGGTTTGTGGGGAAGGGAAAAAAGCCTTTACTTGTTTACGTGGCTGAAGTCTCTGGAAATTTCTCTCCCGCTTGCAGCAGGAAGCAGCTCTGAAGCATCCCTTTCTGAGCAGGAAGCGGAGGGTAATTCAGCGTCTGGGCCCCTGGACGTGTGGTCAGTCAGGCTAATGGATGGGCAACTGGTGACAGGGACAAGCTACAGGTTCTTACACAGAAGTAAGGGACATGCAAATTTTTTTTACTTTTTTTTTCCCCTCCTGTTTTTCTTTTTTTCTCATTTTCTTTTTTCTTTTTTTGGGGGAGGGATCTCAAAGTTGATAAGTCTGTGAAAAAAGTCTCAAAGCCTAGGTTGGCAGAACTGTTGGAGAAGGACAAAATCTTTTTTCTTTTTTTTTTTCACTTTTTTCACTGGCTCTGCAGCCTCTCACTGCGTGTGTCATCCGTCCCCCCACCACCACCACCACCGTGAAGAGATTTGCATCTCACAAGAGTACCCTCAGCTCCATGCTGCAGGGATGGAAGGCAGCATCCTCAGTCACTTTGTCCACATGGTTGCATTTTTATGCCGATTCCCTTAATAGTCACTACAGGAGAAGGAAGACAAGGGAGTGAGCATCACTCTGTTCACAAAGAGGGTCCTGGAAGAGAGACCTGGATACTGGCCCTTGCGCCTGCAAATGTTGAAGGATTTTGTTTGATGTGGAAAGGTGCCATCAAGAAAGCTGAAATGCCCATCCGCTGTAGCATGGTGCTTAAAGCTTTCTGCTGACCTGAAGCCAGGCCTCCCACAGGTGAATTTGCTCTGTGGCTGGAAGTCCAACCGCTTGGGAAACTGTCTGCCAAAAATATACGTTACTGGTTTGTTACGAAATAAATAAAAATCATGAACATAACTGACAGGGAGCCAGCCTATCCAATGTATTCTTGCAAGAAGTCATTGCCTTAGGAGTAGAAGCAACGCACCCCAACTCCCAGGGGGTTTGTGTCCCCCATATCTCGTAAGGAAAAATCTCCAGCTGAAGGTTTTTGGGTTGTTTGTAGCACCTTTCTGCCATGGAGGTGCCTCAGTGTCTGCTAAAGATTTCATCGCGTTGCAGCCTTTCACTGGTGCGGGCTCTAATGAGATCTCTCCTACGTCTTACCACTTTTTAAATGAAGTATATACGGGCTTAATATCTTAGAGATATTTGACCACTGTCATGTTTGCTTGAAACTGACAGAAGGGTTAAAAAATTATGAGTCAGTAGATAGAAAAAATAAACAGGCAGACGTAAACCGTGATTAGGTAAGTCCTATTTCCCTAGGAAACCGGCCTAAAATTTACAGGTCACACCAACTGGAAAAAAACTGCCAGCACTTCATAGGACAGGATTAGAATTTGAAACTGGAGGCAACTCAAAGGAGAGCAAAGCATCGTCGGAAATTGTGAAAACCCAGCCTACGAGGAAAAGCTGAAAGATTTGAGACTGTTCAATCTAGAAGAGGAGGAGATCAGACAGATGGGTGTGATAACAGCCTTCCAGTGGGGAAAGGCTGGAGGTCCCTGATCAATTATCCTCATAGCCACCAAGGGTAAGAGAGGAAATAATCAGTCTAATTTTCTGGACAGGAGATTTATCTCAGATAATGTGGAACATTTTCTGATTTTCAGGGCAGTTAAGCACTGAATAAGGTTGTCTGGGGAGTCTGGGACTGGCATCAATTGAGGTGTTTAAGATCGGGTCTGACAGATCTCTGTCAGCGATGAAATTTAATTCTGGTTTACAATAGAAGTAGGTATTAGATAGTCTTCTCAAGTTGATATAAGTCCCACATATTCATGATTAATAGGAATACAATTTGTGGTTTCCTGTTCTTTAATAAAACAACCCCAAGATGAAGCATTTCTTTATTGGGTCAAGTGTAACACCCAGCCTACAACAACATTTCAGTATTTCTTCTCAGCAGGAAAAATCTAGTATGGTCAGTCTGAGCTGATACCTCTTCTACTTCTTTTTTTAGGAGGTATCTTGGAGTCTTTTTGTTGTCGTGTTTTTGTGTTCAGCAACTAAACTGAAAAAAAACCACCCACCTCCAAACCGTTATTCACACAGCCCTAGTTCCAGCTAGGAACTCCTGGGAGAGACCTCAAGGCAGAAGTTGATGGGGACTTCTGGAATGTGTCAATGGTTGCCAAAGTACAGGAGGCACTGTATAGTGACTGTTTGAAATGATATCAAATGACTTTCCCAAATCAGTGCCAATGGCAGTTTACAGTGCATGTGTCCATAGCGTGTGACTCCTTTTTCAACTAATGCTTGCCAGTCCATTTAAACAGCATTTGGGGAAATCTCCAAACTGGCTCCTTCCAGGTAATTAGTTTTCTTCGCAAATATTTTCGCAGCCAGGAGAAGTGGATGGTAACTGAATAGTTTTGTGGGACATCAGGTAGGGTCCCCACAATGTAGGGACATGAGATCACAAGGAACCACAAGACGCAGAAAAGGGCACAGCTAGGGCTTCTGCAGACACAGGAGGGATCTCCATCACTCTCTCATTCTTCTAAAGCCTTTTTGGGGTACTAGCACACCTGGCTCTCACAGTCCCTCTGAAGAACTATTTTTATCTCAGCAGTGAGAAAGCCTTGCTTAGAGTATGCTATGGTCAAGATTTATTTGCACATATGATATCTTAAATGTGATTAATCACTTTAAAGTTGTCATACACGTGTTGATTTTTAACACCCATGTCCCAAAGGCCTTTTTCTTACAAAGTATAGAAGTTTGTCACAACCAATTGCCTATTTGCCTGTTAAATCTTTTTCCTCGTTTTACTTTTATGAGATAGTGACCATCATTTGTCCCAAGAAAAGAACTGTTCCACTAGTGGCAAGTTCAGCCTCTGTTCAGACTCCCCTTCCAGGACACAAATTAATCTGGTTTGCAAAGGAACAGGGAGAATGTTTCAGCTTATTTTCTGATCAAATTCCTCTGTTTACAGGGGTGCAAATCACCTTTCTACAGCCTGGGGAAGCACGCTACCTCAGTTCTCACAAGAGTCTTCACCCCAAAACCAGAAATCCTCACCCAAAACTCTGTTTTCTACATATTTTGCCTTTGTGAACAAGTTGACTGATTGATTAGACTTTTTTTTTAACACCTGACTTTTTTCTCACACCCGTCATCCAAGCAGAAACGTCATAGCAAATGTCGTGCCACCTTCTCACAGTTTTCTGCTGTGGCTGTAGCTAAATGAAACCTCCGAACATTTAGTAGCTGATGCGCAGCAGTGTGGCTCCCAGAAGAAGAGCATCAACAGGGAAGAAAAGGAAGTGACCAGACACTCGATGAGTTTGTCTCACCAAAGGCTGTCACCAACCACAGGTTAAAAAATACTTTCCACTTTGTTTTCTGGAGGGGGACGCCTGAACAAGCTGTGCACAAAATTCATAGAATCATCATTAAGGCCAAAAGGAAATGTTAGGACATGTAGTCTGACCTTTGAAAACCGCAGGCAACACCGGGGGGCCACTGGGACACCATTCTTCATTATTTAAGTGCAAATGCTATTAGAAGAGGAATATTTGCTAGCAGCTTGAGCCTGACATAAGTCAGAGCCAGACCGTGAGTAGTTTGTGAAGGATTCAGAGCCTGCGCGTTATCCGGGGGGATTTTAGGATCATATATAAGAGCAACCGTAGCACTGTGTTGAGATTATTATAAAAAGACAAACAATAACTGTACACTGATATAGATATGGGGGCTATTAGATATACATATATATGTATGTATATATACGTATATATCTGTACTTTGTGGGAAGTTAGGAATATTTCTGGAGTTCTACTAGTATAGCATTTATTAACTACACAGCAAACATAGCTGGTAAGCATTTTGAAATTACTTCATTTCACTGAATTGCTGATTCAATGCTTGCAAGAAATGCATTACCATTCCCATCTTTTCAGTTGTGGGAGTAAACGAGGTGACCCTCCACTGCAACACTCCCAGCAAAGCAATGAGGACGCTCCTTGCCTCCTGCCCAGACTCAGGGGGAGCTTGTTAAGGCTAACGAGGCCAAGGAAGCTCTAAGGAAAGCCCAGACCCTTGGGAGGGGCTGGAGGGTTTCCTAGAGACCCATCCTGCAGCTGAGGGAGCAGCCTGGGAGAGTGCCTAGCTCTGTTCCTTTCCGTCCTTGGGATCACATTTTCCAGGCGAGCCCTGGATACAAAACACTGCAGACCAGGAAAGCTGATACACAGGAGGCTGTGTGATGGAGCGCTGCCAGGCTGTCCTCTTGGGTGTTGCTTTCTCCACAGAGGTTATGCTTCAGTGGTAGCAGTTCCAGCTGAGACCAGAAGAGTACCGCTGGGCAACAGTGAAGAGGTGAGACAGGGAATTGTGAGTCCAAGAACTATGTGTAGGTGCAGAGGGTGCAAGCTACACAGGTGTGAAAGGAGGCGGGGGTGCCAAATCTTCAGGCTTAAATTGGTAGAAAGGACTTCCTCCTGAAGTCACAGCTATGGTCACTCAGAAATGAGCGGTGCAAGCAACTGTTTAGGGTGAAAACCTTGTAGGAATCTCAGGGACCTCAGATTATCTAGTTTTGGACTTTTGTCCATAAAATGCCACAGGACAAAAGTCAGCAGGAATTCTCCGTAAGCCTCAAATTAGACCCTTTATTGCAGGAAATACTGTGCCAGCACCAAAGCGTTGGCACCACACGCCTCCTTATTCTTTGACATCTGCTGACTGTCGTGTGCCAAGAAAAAGGTAACTGAGCACTTCAAGGAAGGAAGGCATTGAGCTCAGGGTCACTGATACCTGCCAACAAGACTTATTTTATTTTAGATGACTTAGAAATACGGGAATATTTGTTTTATAAAGGGTGAGAATCTAGGCATAGAATTGCCATTTCTGAATTTTTAAAAATCACAATAATTCTTTTTTTTAACCCAGAAAAAGGAGTCAGTGAAGAATTAATCTCTCTAACATCCACAGATGTATGAACATTCACTATGTTGAATAATCCTCTCTGTCTCCCCATTCTTTTCCCTCTGACTCATCCATAATGCCATTTACTTTATTCACACAGTTTAACTGTGGGTTTGCCACCCTCTTGTCATCATTTCAGTCACTAGATTTTTTTTTTTTTCATGTGAACCTGTGAAAATATTTTGATTGAACTGGTGCAAAAATATTTCAGGCAAACCCGAGGTATGGATGTCAAAATATGCTAGGAGAATAACACACCTACTGATATATGATAATGTTATCCAGTTATTAAAGGAAGTAAGTGGGAAAATACAGGTATATGGTTTCTAGCTAGTAGGGGGGAAAAAATGACAGGTCCTGATTAAAAGCTGTTAAAGGACTTTGCATTCTGCTTCCCTTCCTTAATCCATTTGACCTACTGTGCACGGCCCCAGCCAGCCAGGAGAGCAGAGATAAGTAAGGAGGTTTACCATGCTCGCCTGGTGCAGTCAGCGAAAGTCACTTTCTGTAGCCTCCAGCCTTCCTCTTGGATACGCATGTCATCAGGAAAACTGAGTCCGGGCTCACCACTTTCTCTTCCGCCCCTTTAGCTCCACATGTTTCCTGACCCTTGGCTCCTCGGCTGAGAGGGCTTGCCACCTGCACACCGGCTCTGCTAGCACAACCACATCCTGTGCCTTCCCCCTGTCCAGGGTTCGTTATTTTCATCAGCCCGTATGATAGCTGTGCGATGGAAACATATTTGGGTTCAAACCACCCTTGCGATTGGAAAACAAAGCAGTGTTTCCACTGCAATGTGCTTCTGTCCCCTCCTTTCAAGGGACATGCCAGAAAAAAAAAGTCATTTGCTCTTTATTCTATATTGCAAATTACATTTTCTTTTCCCATTCCCCCCGCCCCGGCCCGTAAGTTTTCCAGAATAAGCATTGCTCTTATGAGATACTTCTTCTGAGAAAACAGAAGGGAATAGCTGCAGCTGGAGGGTGATCAGGAGCCATCATCGTGGAGGTGGTCTGACAGAAATGAACCAGCCTACAAAAGGAAAAGCCGGGAGAAGAAATGTATCTGTCCCCAAATGGTCAGGCTTGGAAGAAAAAAAAAAAAAAGAAGTCTCTGCAGTCCCATTAGAGTTCAACATGATATTTTTCTTACCTTTATTGAACCAACTGATGGGATGGCTGCTATCCCGGTGCTACAACAAATGTCATTTCTGCCCATTTGCTGTCGTTCAAGCTGTAGCAATGAAGGACAGTGACTGAGCAGTGGAGACAGGTCCTCCCAGGTGAGTCCCCAGTGCTGTGTTCCCCAAGAGGACAACAAAAGCCAAGGAGTAGCACAACACCCTCTGGCTGCACGGTGACTTTGGAAAGCCATGGGAGCTCAGAACGTATTAATGAGGGCTTCACCACAAAATGTTCTTTTGTGTACAAATTCCATCCCCTCCAACCCTGTCACCAAGGCACTAGGACTAGAACTGCATCTCTCTTGATGCTGAGAGCATCTTCTGTGTGCCTGTGGCTATGTGGTGACAAAATGACTTTTATAAATGAAGAACCTGAACTCAGAAGGAATGCAAACTGAGCATTGAGAAAGTTTTCAAAACAAAGATCATTCTGTGTCTCTTTTGGGCCAGGTGGGAACGGGGAGCTTCTAACCAAACCTCACTGCTCTGACTGAGAAATCTTGCTGCTCACAGCTGGATCTCTCCCCTAGGCAGGACTGGAAGTGGCCTAATATGTGCTGACTTGCTGTCTCTTCCATACCCAGTTCAAACTAGGGAACAAACAAAATAGCTCAACCTCTTGGGAGAGATTTCCATACTTACTGAGCTTTAGCCTCTTGTCCTAAGGAAATAAACAGTGCCATCACATTGTTTGTCCATCTGTAAGTCCCACTCTCCTTATGAGCTTTTGAATTCAGTGGCCAATTTCTGTTAAAGTTGAAAGGGGGTTAGAAATAGCACAGATGATTATGTTTGTGGAAACTGGCAGCTAGACGAGAAGAAAGACTCAGTTCACTGTCCCTCTAGGGAACAGGTAATCTCTTTGACAGCAGCCAGATAGCAAAAGGGCATACGCATATTGGCCTGCCAGTCAGCTTGTCCTAGCCCCAGACTGCCCGCAGCACAGGTATAGCTCCAGCCCCGCAGGCATGGAGATAGGCATGGGAGCTGGGGTCACGCTGCAGGGGCCGCTGAGAGTCCATGGGAAGCTGAGCTCTGCTAGTGCTGCTGCTTGCTCAAAAACCCGATGAGGTGATGCGTCACTTTGTTCAGATGTACTGCAGGTGCCAAATGCCAAACTTTCTTGGATTTATTTATCGCGTGTCATCGCCAAATGAAAGGCCAGCGCCTTCCAAAAAGAAACCATGGTGCTTCCAAAGGAGCTAGGCTTCTGGCAGTCCGGTTCTGCTCTCCTTTGCACTGATGCAGACTGGGAAACTCTGCATTGACATCCTTCACTGATTAACATTAGCATGTCTGAAATGACGCTTAAAACTAACTCCCACTGAGAGTGCCAAAAGACACAAAAAATCCCTGACGTTGCTGACAGGTTTATTCTGCTGTATAGTCCTTTTGACAGTTACCCAAATCAGTAACCCTTAATTTCTCTGAAGTTGATAATGAATTTGGCTCAGTGTGATGAAAGAAGAAATGCCAAGTAATTCTACATCTGAGATATGATCTTCTGGTTGCAGTGTCTAGAGTCCTTACACAGACACTTCCACCAACGAGTAAACAGAGCTTCACCCTTGAGCTGATATCAGACCTGTTTTCTTAACAAACAACGGTCAGTGTTACATGTGAGAAGGACCCATGCAAAGGACACTGACTTTCATCTATCATGACGTGTTTGCACAGCCTGTAGAAATCTGTTGTGTTTATAAAAAGAAGAACCGCAACTTAAAAAGTTGAGTTCTCAGGGAAAGAATTCAGCTACAATTGGTTTGAATACATGGTGAGGTTATTTCCACCAGTGGAGTTAATCTAGATTTCTCCAGTATGAACAGGTTAGACTTCATACTTGGTGTTTGGCTTTCATCAAGTATCTACCTGAAGTCATTACTTTTATCAATTTAATCCTCCACCATGAGTGTTGCATGGCTTTTTATGCAGTAGGAACAGGAAGCTCATTTTCCTCCAAGTGAACATCAACACCAAGATAGGCAGGTGAGTTTCTGATACAGGAAAATCCTTATCTCAGATTTTGGAGATGATATTTGGGGACAGTCTTAACCTGGAAGAAATTTACTTTGGAAGACGACATGGCACAACAGCAAATCCACACTTTACCCATCCCACTGAAGGTTTTATACGTTGTCCTCTTCCAGGGGTAGATGAAACCGCCTCTATCTTTAGCTCAGTCACCATGATCATCTCTAGTGGTAACCATATGGCACTTTGGAAATGCAGCCTTTAAGCCTCGGAGGAACTGTAATGGACTGCGGGAGGAAGAGCTTTCATCTCTGTGTCAGACGCCAGGAAAGGCTCTGCAAAATGTACTTTTAGAAAGGTTGAAAATCTCTGGGTTTGGTGCATTAACTTTTTGGTAGAAAAATGCTCTCGTAAGAGAGAATGTCACGGTGGGAAAATGGCACAGCATTTGAACAGTTAGATGATCTTCTGAACATGTTAGTGAGAAAAGTGTCTCATGAGCTCTCACCTTGTTGATAAAAGTCTTATGGGCACAGAAATTTTTCCATCTATGAAACTCTTCTCAAAATGCCATTTGTCAATCAAGAGGTCGTATTCTCTAAATATTTAGGTTTTTCATAGGTTCAGTTAGAGCCTGACAGTCATCATCCAATGTTAGCAACTACAGTTTTGAGTTACCATTAACCAGAAAGGGCATAAAACCCAAGCCACCTACTTCTTAGATATGTGAGTTGACTACTGTGTTATATGTAAAATGGGCTACCATGGGCAGCCTTTCCTAAAATAAAGGCTCTATAGTTGTGTAATAGCCTGGTGAAGCCAGCAAGGGAAGAGAGGTCACTTTGCCTCGTTTCTAAATCGCAGTGGAGGAGAGGGGTACGGAGCTGCCGAAGCCAGCATCACAGGTCTGCTTTCCAGGTCCAACGGGGACCCCCAAACCAGCTCAGATGCTAGACTAAGGTGGTTGTTCAGTGGAAGTTCTTTTAAATCTCAGCTTTGGATGGAGAGTCCACGTAAATCCTGTTTGAGGTGAATAAGTCCTTTTTTGTGCTTCTGGTCCTTTGATGCACAAAGGATTTAAAAGAGCAGCTGTGTATTTATTTTACAACGCATTCAGCGTGTATACTTTTGAATGATAAGATGGTTTATCTGTAGTTTGCTTAATCTTTTCCTGTCATTCGTGGAGATTAAGCACCATTTTCACTGTAAACATTCCCTCTGCTCCCCTCATGATTCCCTAAGGATACACCAGTTCAGATACCCCTTCAAATAATGTACAGGCAAGAACTAATAAATATTTCACACATAAAAGGGATCTTGTAGCAAAAGGCTCTGATAGCCCCCTTCATTAGGGGGGATATTTCCATTTGATTTTTACTTCCTGAATCCTTTCTTAAAACTCGGAGCCGAACATGGATTTCCAGTGAAAGTGGCAAGCACACCCAGACTCAGATAAAATAAAATGATGGGAAATAAACTGCCAGGAAGCAGAGTCCTGATTTTGTATGCAGATTTCCACCCCTTCCCACTTCCTAGAGTGCATTTTAAAGAAGGGGCTGCTCAATATCCCAGCCCAGTGAAGATTACACTACATTTCTCCATTACCATCTAAAGCACACTGCGCTTTCAAGACTAAAGATTAAGTAAGGGGAAAGTGAAAACATAATTTATGGTGAAATTTCTGAATTTGTCAACTCTGAGTAAGAGTAAGGAAAGAAAAATCCAGGAAGACTCATATAATTTTCCTTCAGCTGTTTTTTTCATTAAGAGTTGCCAGTCTATTGCATTTCTAGTCATCAGAGAGCAATTAATTAGTAAGGGATAATGTAAGTTAAAGTGTTTCAAGGCTCTGAAGGGGAACTAGACTTACAGAAAATATCAGGCTCTTCACAGATAATCCAGCACACTGCACAACTGTACTGGCTAAATTTCGTGGACCAGTTACACTTATTTGGGGATCCATTCTTTTGCTGGTGAAACAAGCTGAAATCTTGCCTTTGATTTCAATGGTTCTGTACATTCCTAATGCCCGGTCTGGGCAGAAATTATGCACAAAGCTTTGGCATTTTTTTCCCACATTTTGAAGTTATTCCTTCCTTCATGTTGTCTACTGCCCAAGTACTCACTATCTGAGAAAAAAACATTAGAGGAAGCTATATATGTCTAAACATCTCATTCTTTTTTAACATATTTCTTTCAGTACCTTTACTTGGGGGAAATAAGTCCACGGGTATTCAAAATTTTTTGCGTAGTCTCTTGTTTTAAAAGCAATGTGAATGGTTAAGAAAACAGGGAAATGGTGTTTTTTCTTTGAAAGAAGTGGAAAAACCAATGATTTCTGTCACCCGTTTCTCAGAAGCTGCTGCTTTTGCTGTAAGGTGTCTCACCGGCTCCTGTGACAGCTTTTGAATCCGTGTGGTTTACAACCCAGCAAAATAAAATAGCTCAGAATGAGTGCCTATCTTGTGAAAAGACTATAAACTGCAATGGTTCGGTAAGGGCAAGAGCCTTTGGGAAAGGAGAAGACTGAACAGATAGCGACATTGACACCTAAATCGATCACGTCTCACCAGGTACGTATCCTCTCCTGAGGTCTTTCACAACATGGACTCAGCCAGAGACCTTCCATCCATGTGATAATCACATCCAGATGAACACGTCTAGAGGAAGATGAAGCATCACTGAACACAGAAGTGGTTTGGGAGTTGCCCCTTCCACTGTGTGTTGCAACACGATGTGTTGCTGATATCAGGTCATGCTTATCATTTGCTGACAAAAAATACTCAGTCACTGCCAACATGGGCCCAAGACCTCTGCATTCACTCAGAGGTGTGCTGTTGATGCCATGGCTTGGTCGCTCATCTTTCTTGTATGTAATAAGTGCCACTGTGCTCCCTGCCATGGAAAGGGAACTGCAAACGAGTATGCAATTATGTCTTTTGGCAGCTAAACAGATTTTTGACAACATAGCTGTAGTAACAGCCAAATCTGCTGGATGGTCAACTTTCAAATCTTGTGCTTGAATCCTTCACCATGACATACATGTACTGACATTAATGGAAAAACATTGGTTTAGGACTTGTGTTTTACTGATAGTATTCATCTGAACTGGACACAGAAGCTTTCACGTACATTACCCACAAACAGCGGCAGGTTCAAGCCCTGATGTTGTAGCTTCACAGCTGGGGCAAGCTGAGACTGCTTCAGAGAAAGACGGTCCCAGCCTCTTCCACAGCCTCAGCTACGCATCCCTTTGGCTTTCTTAGGGCCAGAGTTAGTGCCACAGCCCTTGAGGAAACACAGATCCCTCCCACCCTCGACACTGGTATCCCCGGTCCTGGTCTTAGGGCTAATCTGACCACCGCCAGTCCAGCAGATGGCTCAGACGTCACCTTTGAAAATGCAGCTGAATATTTCACCTGTTCCAGCATGATCCAGGCTGCACTGAAAGGGATGAATCCCTTCCTCCGTCTCCAGGCACAAGGTGTCATTGCTTCTCTTTACAGCCATAATCACACAGTTGGAGTGAGTTGGTCCATTGAGCTCATCTGGCACAAAACAAACCCACTTCCAAGAAAGAGTTTCCCATCAGATCAGCTCACTGGACCAATGCAACTCATAATCATGCAATTGCTCGAGGGTAGGTAATGCGTTATAAAAACTGGGAAGCAGAGATCACCCCCTTGCTGGCAGTGAGCAGTTAGGTCAGGTTTGGTAAATCATGTAATTGTGCTGTAACGCTGCTGTCTCCACTGAGTCTAGTGGTTCGTGTTCCCTGCAAAGCTTCCTGTTTTCCAAAAAATCATCTCCAGAACTGGCATAAGCAGCAGTGTCACTTGCCTTTGCGGACTGAATCACGTTTCATGATTCCCTCTTTGTACTCTCCGTTCCCTTCCTGAGGGCACAGAGTCTGGAAGAGTGCTCTGCAAACAGCTTTCACCAACCTCGACTTCATACAAGAAGTTTTGCTTTTCTTTCTCCCTTTTGCGAGCCGTCGATCTAAATAAGTTCATACACCACTAAAAAGCAAAGTCCTGATCTGATAACATTTCCATTTCAAGAACAAGTCAAGTTTTGGCTGCTTGCAAGCATCTCGTCACAGTGACCTGGTTCAGAGTGGTGGCAGGCTTTGAAACGAAGAGGAAACCTTTTCGTCAAGCTCTCAGCAAGGTGTGCAGGGCAGGCAAGAGCAGATGGGGAAAGAGACAGCTCTGGGGCTCCTGGCCTGTTTGATGGAAATGAAATAACATCAGCAAATTTGTAAGAGCTGACTGAGACCTTTTTCAAAGAAGCACAACAGCTGCAGGGCTGACTTTGAGGCCGTCATCCTGTGCTGTGCGGTGCACTTTGACCACGGTCTCGCAAACACCGTCTTCCGATTACAGCCAGGCTCGGTCCCTTCGCTGGAGAAAATACTGGGTGAAGCAATACACCAGCCCTGCAAAACAGCCAGGCGCTCTGCCTGTAGCAGTTAGCATCCAGCAGACCCACGGTAGGAGCCATAATAATGGGGATGATCGTAACAACTAATAAAAGCAGCAGCATCACAGCGCAGGAAGAAGAGGTGGGAGAGGTCATACAATTTAATCAGGTTCATTGACAAAACCCTGTGTTTTCCAATACGCAACTTTTTTCCCTAAAGATGGGAAATGAGTTTGGACATCACCTACAACAAGAACCGTGCTCTGACCCCACGCAGGTCCAGTTACTAATGGCTTGCTTCAGCTTGGCCTTGCAAGGTCCTGCCCTTGCTACTCCTGAAGAGGTTTGAGCACGTGTGCTCAGTTTTAAGCATATATGTGTCTCCTGTGCCTTCGACGAACAGGAAGAGTTTTTAGGGGCAGACACGCACCATGGGACTGCAGCTGGGACGCTTGGCTGCGGCACCTCATGAGATTGAGCCTGACATGATTAAAAGCTGCGACTCAACATGTTGCCCTTCTAATATGGTCTTGTTGGACTCACAGAGTTGACATTTGCCTGTGTATCACCTGGTGCAAAAGTGACTTTTGCACGGAGAGCAGGAATATGTCTTAAGGAGTGATTAATTTTGCTGCGTGCTGCAGCTTCCATTACGGCGCTTTACTTCAAGTGCTGCTTCTTGCCTCAGGGAATATTTTCCCACTCTCCAGTTGTTTATAATAATGAAAAGGCTGGTCTTGATTTGGAAAGAGCAATGTGTGCAGATAAGATAAAATTGCTGCTGAGGAACTAAGAGCAGTCCTTTCTTTGCGTTACGGCTTTCTCTGGTATCCAGCCTCTCTCTATCTCACCAGCAAGCAGCAGAGCCCAGCGCCGTAGATGCTGCTCAGCCAGTTTCCCAGACATCAGGAAATGAACGTTTTGACAACTTAGCCAAAATAACAAAATAGCTAAAGTTAACAGGATAGCAGCTGTGAGGACTTATTTCTCACGTGGGGCTTACCCACAACTGTTGTTGCACGCTGAGGTGGAACGATGGGACCCCGTCATTAATTTTATATATTTGTTAATAGAAATAGCTTTTGCAGAAGGCAATAGGCTGACACCCTTGAAGCTTAAGTCTGAAGCCCTCTGATTGCTAACAGAGAAAGGACAAGGGCAGCCTTTCTCTATTGCAACACCAGCGTTTTCAGTCATGGTCCAGGTGACCACGTTTGGAAAAGGAAGGTTAAGTTCTGCTTCAGAGTTAACACAGTCCTAAGTCTAAAGATCTCATCAAGAAGGCTTTTATTTGCTGTTGGATTAGGTTTCTTTCGAAAGGGGACAAACAGGAAAGGGGTGCCCCTACTGGGTTGTTCCACCCCACCGCACAAGGCAGCAGCAGGGCAGCCCCCGTTTTCCACCTCCCTGCAGCAGCGTGATGAATGATGAGTTCCCAGGGCTGTGGCTCAAAAGGGAGAGACCAGGAAAATCCTGCATCCCTGTGAATCATGAAGACAAGATAGGAGTGCAAGGCCTTTTGTTGAGGGGTTGGGACAGTTCCTGCACATCAGGACTATTTACACCACCACAGGACGTCTGGTCTCCCAGACTCAGCCAAAATGGGCCAACTTGGTCTCTTGCTACACCAACCATCACAGCAGGACTTGTGGCCATCTGTCCTCCTGGAACAGGAAGCAGATCCATGAATGCACGGCATCACCACGTGTGACTGTAATTCCCACAAAGAATGGCTGAATGATGAATCACTGGAGCAGGGAGTTTTGGCCAGGAGTAGAAAGTTAGATTTCTGGAAATTTGTCCAGGTGTTCAGCCTACAGCTCTGGAATTAGGAGCTGCAGGTGGCAGTTAGGGAGGACTCAGCATTTTGGGGCCACGCGATGGATGAAGTAGGATGCAAAACGCTCCAGACTACCTCCGGATGAGCAAGTCTGTGTGTGCTGCCATAGGAGAGGGCTTCTAGCTGGATTGCAGAGGCATCCTCATCCCCAGGTTGGTCACACCTAGTCTGGGTAATTCTGTACTGGGCTCCAGAGCACAGCGTGCTCCTATATGGTTTCATGAGGTCCACCATCAGATGCCTTCCTGACGTAATCAGTTTTAGAAGGGGGAAGTTTTCTCTTATGCTGAAGGAAGAGAAGCGTTGTGGGAGAAAGCTGGAGCCGGTATAAACTGGTGTAATCTCTTCAGAGTCACTGACATCATCTCCATTTATACCAACGGATTTGGCCTTTGAGGGATGAGAGAAGAGGTTAGCCAGTGGGCAGGTCAGTTAGAAAAGCTGACAAGTGGAAGGTAGATTACTTAGCTGTTTATGGGATGGCCGTTTTTGTATGAAATTCTCCCAATAATTCTTAAACATTAATGAGAAACGTATCATAACGCAACAGTGTTAGCAAACATTATCCTTGGCCCTAGCTATGCTCTAACGCAAAAAGAAGGAGAAGCAAAAGCTTTGCAATGTGAAGCAAGTCCCTGGAGAGCTCTGCCATCTACGCAGGCTCCTTTCTGCTACTTTGGTAAAGCAAGAAGCATTTCTTCTTCTCGTTCATTGGTGTGGCTTGTTCATTCTAGCAAGTTGCAGAAGCTCTCATTGAGGTTTTGTAGATATTTGACATTTCAAATTGATAACCTTGGCTCTTTGAGTGCCTCAGACCTTACGCTCTTCATAATGTCACTGTCCTTAAGACAAACCACAGCCCCCTTCACAACAGGTTGTTGCTTTGGTAATTTTTTCTACCAGCTTCAGAAAAAATAAAGTCATGTTTCATGCTACGAAAAAGAAAGTTGCTATGTGGTGTGATTCTGCACCAAGAGAAGAAAAAACTCTGGAAAAGGCTGTTACAAATAGAGGCCACCGTGTGCCCTTTCCTTTAACTTAGCATGAGAAGGAAGTTGTGTCTCAAACATCTCAAAACTGCTCTGCTTGGACACAACCAGGAGGATGCTTGTCTCGTGCAGATTGGGGGTGGATTTGGGGCACAGTGTTTTAGGAGTGATGGAGAAGGTGAAGAGGCCTCAGGAGTTGGGGATCACAGCCCTCCCAGAGCCACCACAGTTTTGGTGCTGAGCAGAAAGGTGGGGCAGGGGGTGGCCAGGCAAGGGTGAAGGTGACACGACCATGGGGCCAGGGCAGGAACAGGACTAGCGCTGCGGCATCATTTTCAGGACAAAGAAGGGGCACACATTTTTTCATGATCATATAACCCTAAACCAACTTTACTGTTTTTTTCTCTTACACATGCTCAAATTAACTTTGGCTTGACTTCTGGGGAACTAGTCTTTTCCTTAAAGTTAAGCAGAGGTATAAGTGGTTTCTTGGAGCAGGGACAGTGTGCTAAGCCCCTGGCAGGATCAACCATACACTACAAAGGATCTGCAGAAAATAAATACGGATCTTATACTCACAAGAATTTCTGCAAGAAACCTGATTCTAGGAGTTATATTCATCCAGCAAATAGAGCAGAAATTTATCATGCAAGCTACAGCAAACCATCTCAAATCTCCAATATTAATTGCAAACTATTTGCAAATGGTCTGCAGCCACAAGTTATCTGCAGAAATCACTCAGCTAAAAATTTATGACTAATAAATCCATTTACCAATCATTTCTCTGGGAAATAAGAGGCCAAGTTCAAGAATTCTTGCGAACGAAATCATCTAGCTTTGTTTCCGAGCAAAAGCTGCTTGCTGTCACGCTGAGAACGTCAGAGCAGTGCCCAGAGCAGGCGCCCGCATGTGCAAGCAGGACTGGGCAGAACCAGAAGCATGGGCTGGGCCCAAAGGACATCATCAGAATCTGAGAAAAGATTTAATCATCATTGAAATCACCAGAAACTGAGAAAAGTCATGATGAGCATGTAAGTCTTGGAGGGATGAAATAAACTTGGGTTTTCTTATTTTAACTACCCCATCCTTTGTGACACCAAAAGAGTATTTTATTCAGCTGACCTTGAGTGAACTAACTGTAGTTATGCTAATTAGGCTCTTCCCCTAATGCATATTCTATTAAAATACTCCCCAGTCATGCATGAACACAGGCTTGCCCAAATTCATCTCCTGTCACTTCTGGAAAAGCACCACCCGCACCACAGCCTGGCGGTCCTGCTTTCCTTCTTGCAGTAGCTGGATCCCCGCTGAGCAGCTCCCATGGCCTTGAGATTTGCTTTCCTCCAAAGAGACGGGACGGTGCTGTCTCCATCCCACGGTAACAGCCCATATCTGCTCCCGCCTGGAGAGAAAGGGGCCTTCAAGGGTCGGTATGGGCCCATTAAGCACTTAGCAAGATGATATTCTCCAGGCGTAGTCTGCATAATCTTGCATTCGTTTTGCTAAGTGAAAGCAACTGATGCATTCACACTCGTGGTGCGGTCACCTCTGGTAGGGTGACTGGCACCGTGTCCCTGAAGCCTGGGATGAGGGGATAGCTGATGCAATATGAGGAGGTGAACTGACGGGCCAAGGAAGGGTCGGAGTGAACCAGAAAACCAGTGTCTCCAACAGTCCACAAGACCAGTACAGAAGGCGTCAGTTGTTTTTCCCGACCATATTTTCAAATGCAGCTGTGATACAGCTGCACAAGAGGCTTGGACCGTGCAGGGGTATAATTTATTACCAAATAACCTCGCTGCACTTTACCAGCAGTTACTGTGTCTTGTTGGCCTTGTAGTCACTTTCCCCTTCTTGGAATATGGCAGGAAATTTTAACAAATAGGGTCCAACTTCACCATCTTCCTCAGCAGCCATCCTTAACTTCAGTGCGTGCCCACTTACCACTTAAGCCTTGCTTACCGTCTGGCTACTGAGTGCCTGTTTAGTCATCACTTTACTGATACTTACAGGAAAGAGCTATTGTTCCTGGGCTTCCTCGTCCATAACAGAAGTTCCTGAATTTCTACTTGTTGTAAATTAAAGAAAACACCTCTGAAGGAAAAGCATTTGGTTCTGATTCTTGACCATCAATGTTTTCTGACTATAACCCATATGGAGCAGTTTGAATTTTAACTCATAGCCTCTGAAGCAGCAAGAGGAATTTAAGCGAACCTCTTTGGGCAGGGTTATGGTGCGCCTCAGAAGGAGAAAAACACCAAACCAAAAGCAAAGTAGCACAATCCCTGTGACTGCTCGAAGGGCCCTTTGGTTTTGCAAGATGCTCAGCCCCGCATCTGTGCGTGGAAGAAGAGAGCAAGGTGCTTCTCAAAGTGTATTTTCAATGTTGCCAATATGTTTGCCGGGTTAGTTCACTGCAAAAGGAACATGAGCAAAAATGGATCATTCTAATTAAACGAGTTGGCCAGTGCAATAGTTGCCTGGTTCAACATAATATCATGCGCAAATCATTCAGTCATTTGCCAATACCCTCCTGGTACATTGGACTGGTTTATAACGCTCATGTTGCTGTTCAGCTAGGAAGGGAAAGAGGCTACATCTTCTGGAAATGAGTTAGGAAGAAGAGAAACAAAGGATAGAGAGAAAGCTGGGAAGGCATCACTCTAAAACTCAAAAAAAATACTAAATTAGAGAGGAATCTGAAAAGGCTGGGTAAGAACGAGTAATTTTTAATAAAGCAAAGTCCTTTATGATACTGTATTTTGGTAAGAATTTTTCTGCTGGCTGTTTCCTAAATATACAGTAGCCTTCTTTATCTGGCTGACATTGGAGACATGGAATTTAACTAGTTAAGCGTGCTCAGATAACAAGCGTTTTGCATGTAAGTGCTGCTGTCTAATAGACGTGCCCTTCACTGAGATAATGAGCGATTGGGATAAAAGACGGGCATACTGTATCGACTTTGAAGATACAATCTTCATTATAAAATTCTGCAAACTGAAACTAAATTACTCTTCTAATAATTGCACATCTCCAGGAACATTTCAATAGATAAGTGCGACAGTAACAGCTGAAAGCCGTTAAACCCTTTGGCTGCTAAAAATGTGATCTACATGACATCTACATAAAATTACAGAATCATATGTATTTTCCTCTCAGACAGAGACACTTGCATCCGTACAGCGCCTGGAACATACCGTGCCATTTATGTGTAGGTGTGCCACAGCCGTTTTTCCCGCCAGCCTGGACTCCCAAGCATCCGGAAGAGTGGCCGGTTACTGCAAAAATACACGAAAGGACATATCCCATGTGCTTGTCATATGGCGCATGGGATTTGACCACGCAGTACAGGACATCCTATGCAACAGAAGCAGCCCAGCAACCCTGGCACTAGCGCAGGGGCCTCGGGAGTGTGCGCGTAGGGAAGGGGACGGCTGAGCCTGGGTTGCCAACCCCTGAGCTCGTACTTTGTGGTGGCACTGTCCCTGCCTCCTCGGGGTCCAGCCGTACCAGTGCCCAAGCATCCTTCTCCCAGAGCCAGCAGCTCGCTCTGCCGCTCTCACTGACTTGAAAGAAGCTCCTCATATGCTTAAAATTAGCCCTGGAGCTGGGCCAGACTTCTCAGCATATTATGGGACGGAGCTGTTGACAGACGATCTTAACTCTCTCGCTTGTGAGAAGTTTGTACACACGCTCAGCCGAGCTGCAGCACCAAGGTCTTGGCCTCACGTTCTCGCTGAAGGGCCCGTGGCGCTTTTCATGAGAATTAAGATGTCAGGCTCATCAGTCAGATCAGATCAGGTGCCGATGCGAGTAAACCCCTCCTGCCCTATCCTCCCTGGGTACCTACAAAGAGTGGCGGGAACCACTCCGCCTCCCCCCAGCACCAAGCAGACGGACTTTAAAACAGTTTGGTTTTTAATACCAAAAAGAAGCGGCCACATGATTGATATTGCTGCTATTTGAACTTGCACGTTCTGCTTTTGTAGCATATGGAGACAGGTTGGCGAGTACAGCACAGGCATTCCCAAAGAGCGAGGTGCTTATCTGGTGGGACTGTGCCAGCAAGCAAGGGGTTGAATAGAAAAGTTAGACAGGGGTAATATTTCACTGGGCTTTGTTGGCAGATTTTTCTGCTGCTTTTAATTTGGGAAGAATAATATTTAGAGATATAGGGGAGAGCATAAGGGAGGAGAGGAGAGGAGAGGAGATACACATTCCGGACTTTGCAATAGGAGTGCAAGTCCGTTGCCTCCCACGGTGTTATGCTGTGTCCAGAGAGTTCCACTCTGGTCAAGAAAGAAGACCAAAGGAAGGATCACAAAATCCTTGGCCCCAACAGGACAGCAGCCTTTTGCCTTGCTGCCCCTTCAAATTCACTGATGATGCAAGGAGGAGCCTAGGCAGAAGAGCTGCACCAGGCAGCCCCCAGCCGCAGCAAAAATTAAGGCTGTCTGAATTGGCAATATGGAGCACATTTAATTTCCTGGGCATTTTCTTATCTGTATCTTACTCGGGTTTTTGATCTATGGATGAGTGGGTCAGGAAGTGGCCTGAAGACACCCCTTTTGCCTCATGCATGGAAATTTGCTAATTATAGGGCTGCATTGACAGACTCCCACTCCTGTCATGACACTTGGCATTGTTTATGTCATTTAAACGAGAGAGAAAGAACCCACCTCCCAAAACCAGTGAAATAATGAGGAACAAAATGCACTCTTTTATCTTTTTGTCAAGTGAGGCGAGTCTATTATCTGCCCCAGCCTGCGGCTGGGATCACCGTCTCCCCCAGAGCGGCGTTTTACAGGCTGATTAGTGTGTAGCTTCCTGCAGTAAACTGCCAGCAGGGACCAGAACACAGGAGGGGAAAGGGAAATTTGGGGACAAGATTTAAGCTCTGGCCTTAGTTTTTATTGCCTGCGCTGTATGTCAATACATATTTAACTGATAACCCACGCATAGTATACGTACGTGCACACACAACCACGCACGCAAATACAAAATAGCCTACGCAGGCCCCAGGAGTCACTGCTGACTTTGCACACAGGGTGATGCTAAATCAGGCGGGATGGAACCAGCTGGCTTTGAAAAAAAAAGGACCCCCGGACTAGGTTGGTAGGAATGACAGACAAGTTTGTAGGACAGTGCTGGAGCTGCGTAGAGCCGCGGGCTTCAGGCTTGAAGAGACCTAGAGTCAACGCAGTTGGAAAGAGCTTCTGCTGCACTAAAAAACAATTAGCTTTTAATATTTTACATTCTTGGAAAGTAATTATGCCACCTTGAATTTGTAAAGGATTTCCTTTAATAATCTTATTGTTATGTGATTAGAAATGCCTGTTAAAAACCAGCTAACTGTAAAGATACAACCAGATAAATATACTTGTGGCAACAAGAAGAACCAACTGCTCGTTATGTGTGTAATTTGTATGGCAGAACAGTGATACGACAGTAAATTTCTCACACCTCCAAATTGCTAATACTCTATTACACATGCTAATGGAGACTTGGTAAGGTAACGTACAGCTTTAATTCTTTTAAAATGAAAGTATCACCTGTGGTTTTGGGTGATAAAATACATGCCTAGCTGTTGAGTAAGATAATACCTCTGCATAAATGTCAGGTTGAGGTGGGTGAGGCAGTGATCAGTAAAGACACAACGTGCTAGAATTAGAATTTTGGAGGGTTTCTAACCCTGTCACTATAGCCAGATGCCTGGCTGCATTGTGTAAAGCAGGACAGAGCTTAAATCATCAACATCTTCTGGCTTTAACAACTATGAATCTTTGAAAGACTTGAAAATAATATTCAGTGTCAGAGTACGGACTGCGTGGAGTCCGTCAACACTGTAACAGAACGACTGTCACAATTAAACATGAGTAAGCAAGTGGCACTATTACCTAAAAAAGCTTTCTGGGGATGTCTCAGCAATGGAAAGGAGTGACTTGAAGACTAACTGGGAGCAGCTTGCAGCAAATGTCTCTCTGTATGAGCCAATGCAAAGTGTGCTCATATCAGCTCTGGTTTTGTGGATGCAGCTTCTGCCAAGGCTTAGCAGGAGGAGTTTTTCTTCACTGAAACCAGACAGATAATCAGCTTTTAGATTCTGGATGTGATTTTGTTAGGTCCATTGATCTTGGTTTGGAGATACACTTCAAATGAGCCTTTGTAATAGAAGCTAAAGAGCCCAGAACCTTGGTGCCTTTTATTTATTTGTTATTAGCATCATTGTACAATTTATTTTCTCAGATGTAAATGTTTATTCTAGGTAAATGGGATAACCTTGGAAAACCACGGTGATGATACTACATTAACTCTGTGCGGTGTGCAACGCTGATTTACTTCAGATGTTTCTATATCATCTTTGCTGAGACGATCACAAAAATGAATTGCATTGGTCTTCCAGCTGAAGGTGAGTCAACATTACTCCCATTATCCAGCTGAATCCAGTGGGCCACCAGGATTATAGAGGAGACAGCTTGGGCGCACACCTTGGGTCAGGTCCCCAAGCTCTCAGCTCCCTGGGAGGTGCTGAGAGGTGCTGCCTCGCAGAATGGAGATAAATGAAAAACGAGCAGCGAGACAGTGGGAAAGATAAAATTGCACAAAGCTTCTCCCTCCCCCTCCCATTGAGCTTTAACATTCACTGACCTTGAATTGGTCCTGCATGCAAATCTTTCAGACATCCAGAAGGGAATCATAGACCATACAATCAGCTGTTGTGAAGAAGAGAAGTTGTCCTAGATAAACTATTTCAGCTGTTTTCACAAGGAAGAGCTGCAGCAGATATTGCAGCTCTGGCAGGTAGCTGGACTGGACACTCCCTTCATATTCATTGTCATTTGGCCCGGACCTTAAATAACCATTGGTATTTTTCATAAAGGACAAGTCCAGTATTTTTTTAAGCACATCATTTTTACCAGTAGATTTTCCTGATGCAGAAAATTTTCTAGATGTCCTGACTATTGCTGGCACCATACTGAGGGCGTGTGTGCTCTCCCAAGCAGGCTGTGACATAGAGAAAAGCAAATTTAACTCTAAAACACTGCCAAGACAGGGTATCGACCTGCCTCACCACAGGATCGTTCTCTCTCCCTGAGGCAACTCCAAAACAGAGCAAGTTACTCCTCTTCCCTGCAGAGGCCTAGCATGAGCATCAACAGCTCCTGCAGAGCAGCTGGTACACCGCTGTCATTGAGACAACCTGCCCGTGGTTGACCCTCACTCATTTCTTAAACCAGAGAGAGCAGGTTCCTGGAAAAATAGTTTTCTCAACTTCTTTTTTTTTTTCTTTTCATTACCCCAGAAGCAGGGCAAGCTAGCTCGGGGCAGGCTGGGGCACCAGGGGCAGTCAGGGCACAGGACTGCAGCTCAGGGATCTCACCTCCACGCATGCCCGGATGCACAACTCACTGCCTCGTGTTCCCTGGTTCCAAAACAGGAGCAGCGGTGCACTCCCAACTCTGCAAAAAAGGACTTTCAGATCTATGCATCTGAACAGCAGCAGGAGAACAGTGAACTGTTCCATCATTTTAACATTTCTTACTTTGATATGAGATGAGATTTTTCAAGAAAATAACTGCTGAGCAAGTACAGAGGCTGATGAGAGCAATCACAACAATCCCTTCAACAACATCTGAAATGAGAACTGGATGATACAGTTGGCAGAGGAAAGGTTGGTGCTGGTACAGAAGCATCTCCAAAGGATCCTTAAAAGGTGTCAGCCCAGAGAAGGATAAAAGCCTAATTTTATCAAGGCAGAAGAAGGAACTGTAGGGAAGGGATCATCTGTGGGGATCATGAGGTGAAGACAAAATCGAAATCCAGCCCAGGAAAGACTCACAAATCGCAATGAATGGAAAAGAGCAAACTACCGCTTTATCCTCTCTCACATACAAAATAGAAGAAGAAAGAAGGAAAAAAATAGACACATCAGTTTTAAAACATAATAATTTCATTTAAAAACTCAATATAACATGAATTTAAGTTAAGCTGCTTCTGTTGTTTGGGGTTTTTTTCCCCAAATGGATTGAAGAAATGGCTGCTGATTTGACTGACAGCAACAATGGGGACTTTCAGAAAATGAGAAAAACCTATACCACTCCCCAACCCAGCACTTGCTAAGGGAGAGGAGTAGGAGAAAGCATCTGGAAAAAAGCTGGGCTGAAGCCATCAGGAAAATGTATGTGATCTTGTGAAACCATCCTTAGCAACACTCCATTTAACGGGTTCCTGCCCAATAATAAAGTTCCTTATTGCCTCCTCATTCTGCACAGGGCCAGTAAAGGACTTCATGTTTCTTTGAGATGTGTTCCTGATTTATCTGCCTTCTTCCTAGAAAGCACATGTGTATACTAAATGTGAAATTTTATCAGCCTCATAATACAGAGGTGGATCCCTTTGTAACCTAGCGAGTAGAAGAGACTATATTCAGGTTATACTTGAAAAAGTGCCTTCACTTGCAAAGTATCTGGGAATGCAAAAAGACAGCTGAGAATGAGACTTTTCTTACCTAGCTCCTCTGAAAATGAGATGGGATGGTAGCAGAGCTCGAAAGGGTTGTTTTAGTTCACATGTTCACAGCACAAAGCCTCTGCGTGTGTTGACTGTGCCTCAGATGTACGCATTTAAGCCGTAGCACGGCATTGAGTTGGAGAAGGCAGGATTAGCAGGAGTCCTTCCTCAGTTGGACTCATTCATCATGGATCTGGCAAAATGAAGAGCCCATAGCATATAATTTAGTGTCTTTCTGGCACATGAAAAAGGTCAGTGCTCACTGTGATAATCTGTAGTGGATGGTGAGCATCGGTTTCCAGGGTTGCGAATTCAAGCTCTCCATTTGCGCCCGCGTAGAGTGACTTGTTTTTTACCAAGTAGCTCTTCAGAGAGCTATGACTCAAACTTTGTGTTTACCCAGCAGAGATACAGACTTTTATGTTGGAAAGTGCAAAGGAAACAGGCTTTTCTCACATGGCTTTGTTCTGTCTTCAACCCCAGCCAGTGACTGGTCCCAAAACCCAAGTGCCACAGCACAATATGGAATGAACTCAGGGTTTGGTTTTTTTTTTTCTGTTCCTGTAGCTTCCTCATGTTCCCTAACCATTTTCCACAGGGACAATATTTCCCATTGAACAGGGAATTTATCTTTAAAAATACCTAATGACATGTCACGCTCAGGGGAAACATTCATGTGCCTGAAGTCTGGCCAGCTACGCTCTGCAGCTCATTAAATGAAGGCTTTATGCCACTTTTCTTAGGGGAACTATTTACTGACATAACTGGCTGGTTCCATACATGCTGTAGATCTCAAAAACCCCCCATATTTTTTGTTTTGTGGCCACCAGGTGTCAGAGCACAGCGATGTGGGGTTATGCCATGAGGACCATAGAGCCCACCACAGCAGCCGAGGCTGAGCCAGGCTCCTCAGCTCAGCACAGGGACGAGAAACATCAAGCTTTAGATGTTCCACGTGATGAATAAAAAATAAATAAGAATGAGGAGACTTAAAAGGTAAGGAGAGGTCTTGTACCCCTTGGTATCTGCAACCCATCTTCTTCCTGCTCTGCGTGCCTGTTGCTGCCTCCTGAGGTTCCATGGAGAAGGTGTTTGCCTGCCAGCATTTTGCAGCTTGCTGCCTATGGTGGAAGACATAAACCCCGACATATAGTTTGATGTCAAAGCCACGTTCAGAAATGCCTACTTATTTTCTACCCAGGTGTTTACATTGGCAACCATCAAGGTTGCTGTTAAGTGCTGTTGGCTGCTTAACAATACAGTTTCGTCTCTGTGTCATACTCAATTTGGGTTAGAAACTGGCAGTGTTTTCTCAAGAAAATGCTCCAATCTCCATTGGGATTTCTGCTCTTTTGCATTTTATGTAAACCACTTATGCTTGGATCTGATGATGGGAAGTGTACAAAACAAGATTAGATTAAGTCCAGCAGGAAGAGCTTAACTATGGAAGAAGCTATATTTAGAATATTTTCCTTTTGTGTGCAGCTGAGTGTATTTCCAGATCCACTGAGTGTCCATCATGCTGTGGACAAATACAAAACATATCCCACCTTGAAAGTCATTCCACAGGCAGAAGGAAGGCAGGAAAAGAATAATTGCCTCCAATGATCACAAAACTCTTCCTTCCTCCAAATGCAAATATACCTTGTTTGACAGCACAGTTGTTGATGCACTTTCAATATTTTGTTGTGGGTGTTAAAACTAGCCCATAGAAGTACAGAAACATTAAATAATCTAAGTTTGAAGGGCCCTCTGGAGATCCTCTAATCCCCCGCTCAAAGCATGGTCAGCTTCTAAGTTAGATCTAACATTAAAGTNTACAGAAACATTAAATAATCTAAGTTTGAAGGGACCTCTGGAGATCCTCTAATCCCCTGCTCAAAGCATGGTCAGCTTCTAAGTTAGATCTAACATTAAAGTTAAATCAGGTTGCTCAGGGCCTTGTCTAGTCCAGTTTTTAATATCTTTGAGGACAGAGCTTACATGGCCTTCCTGGCCAACTTTTTCAAGTGCCTGGTTAGCCACATACTGAAAAACTGAAAAATTGCTTGAACTAAGTATAACAAAGAAGGACTGGTTTAAATGTAAATAAACCATTTGGTGCCATATGAATAATAAGAGGTTTTTACCTCCTCAAGAATGTATCAATGCCAAAGGCCTCAAATGGGAAATTTAGCATTGTCAGCAGCACAGAGCTATAACTTTTATAATTAAAAAAAAAAGTTAATTCAGCACATACTCGTGTTTCTGCTCTTCTTGACTGCACTTTCTTTTGATCCAGTCAAATACTTGTAGAGAATGAAATTTACAGTCTCCAGTGGTAATATTTTAAAGACCAAAAGCACATTAACAAGTCTTCCTCTCCTCTTTAAAAGAAAAGAGCTTTAGGATGTGATATTCCAGAAAAAAAACCACAACACAACACTCCCATTTTTGCTTAACTGAAATTAGTTTAACTTCTGATTTTTATTCTAGTCTTTGTGGTTATAGTTTTCCAGATGGATTTTCTTTGTATTTATTGTACATTATTTCTCAGTGCTGTGATGAATAACAAAAACTACACTTGCTTGTGCAATAAACAGTAAGACACAGCAGAATAAGTCTAATCTTTAGACATACTTATTTCAGACTTCCATGAGCCCTTCAAAATCAGCCAAGCATAGAGTAACATGGTCAAACAGTATCAAAGATGTGAATATGTGAAATTTGGAGGCAAAAATGTAATCACACACTGATCTTTGGATGGGTCATAAGTAGTCTCATTGAGAAACTCAAGAGATGTCATAGTGGAGATGATGTAAAAGATGAGGTCACATACACTTCAAGGTGACCTCATTGAGAGGTTAAATGTCATCTTTCACAAAATATTGTAATTTAACCGGTGCTCTATCACTATTTTTACTTGCACGATCCTAGCACTCTGGTTTTCACATACTACGCCACAAGTTTGACCTTCAGGCAGCTTACGCTGTTTTGGAGGCTTCTGGAAAAGAATTAGCTCTTTCCTTTGCAAGATGTGGAAAATGGTACAGGTGAACAGGACCACAGAATCTTATCTCCATTGTTTGGGACAAAATAAACTGTCATTACTAGCTGCAAAGAAAATAAGCTTTTCTGCAAGCAGAGCAGATCCCTAGCCTACCAATTCACAAATATAAAAATAATGCTCTAGGAAGCAAAAGCGCCACGGAAAGCAATTGAATTATCCTATTGCTGAGGAAAGAAAAATCCTTACGTAGCAGACACAGGTTGAAGACTGCTGATGGACCAGTAGCACCATTCACACAAGGTCTGTTTTGATTTGTTTCTAAACTTCAAGATTTCAGAAGCAAACGCCCGATCGGCACACAGATGTACGTGGTGGACGGGACACTGGCAACCACAGGCAACCGCACGTTGCCCACAGCTATCAGAAGCGAACGCCCAGCTCCATGCTTTGTGCTCGGCGCGGTGTACGCCACTGGGTGGAGGAACAGTTGATCTTAGCATTACTGCAATTATGTCAGAAAGCACACATGCTAATTAAATACAGACTTAATGGGCGTAGTTAATAAGACGCTGAACAATGTCTGACAATTTGCACAGATAACAACAAGTTCAGGCTGAGTAAGCAATTGAACTGCCGCTTCTAATGGGATAGTGTATAAAGGGTCCAAGCAGGGATTAAATCCTCCTTCAGCTGGGTACTGTGCAAACAAATAACAGAAAGAGAATCCCTCTCCTGAGTTCACCACCTTGAGCAGTGCCTTGCCAATAACAGTATCATTTACAGCTGAGACTCGGCCACGTTTTCTGGGTTAATATGCAGGGAAGCAGTATTCGGTATTAGCTGAATTTTGCGAGAAGTCTGGCACTTAAGAGAGAAGCACTGGCAAGCAAAATGTAAAGGAATAGCTTATAATTTAGAATCCAGCCATCACTTAAAAAGTACCAAAAATCATGTTAGGTTATGGTATGACCGACTGATAGTCCAGGGAGAACAGGTACTGCAAAAAAGAGCATGGAGTGGCACACAGCAGGGCATTAAAGTAATTCAAACAAATAAATTATTCGAAAGAGGGGGTTTATTTCAGAGCAAAGATAGTACAACTAATTTTTTCTTCTGTTAAACTGTCAGATATTATTACAGAAAGGTGTGACAGGAGAAGGAAAGATGCAAAAGTTGCTTTCAGGAGACACCTGCCTGTGCAGCGGGTGAGGAAGGCAGAAGCCCAGGAGCACCCAGCTCTGAGAGCATGGTGGGGTGGTGGTGGCGGGCTTGCTCCTTGCTTAGTCCTTGCTCGCTCCTTGCTCAGTCCTTGCTCGCTCCTTGCTCAGCTGTAGCTCACTCCTCACCCCGCTGGCACCCCAGGCACTGCTCCTCTCCTCAGGTCACATCCCCATGCTGGCATGTCCCTCTGCCTGAATGAGAGCCGCTTGGGGGCTTCTCCCAGGGAAAAGTCACTGCAAGGATGCAACTGCACCCGTGTTGTAAGTGATGTCATGTCTTGACTAAAAAGGCCCAATGGTGGAATAAAACTAGAGAATGAAACTTCAAGTAAATGGCAATACATTTGCTCCATTTTCCTATCAGCCTGCTGCTTCTGTCCAGATCTTGTGCTCCATCTACTTTTCTCCTTCTCATTTTAAAGATGCAACCGGACAGATCCCAAGGTCAATCCTGCTGACCCCCAAATTAACTTTTTCTTTGCACCCGTGCGACTTACATTCGTTGGATCTCCAGTGCTCTCGCCACAAGCTGCTAGGACTGCCCTAGCCATTGGACACCCAGCTCCATGCTCTGTATTCGGTACGGCATTCACGGCCAGATGGAGACAGTCTGTCTTAGCATTACTGCAATCAAGTCATAAAGCAGATTCCAGTATAGGAGAGCTGGTGTACTGGCTTTTAAGTTCAATCAGAAGAAGGGCATGAGGGATCTTTCTCTTAATCCCGGTAAAAAATACACTCAACGTCCCGTGAAATCAAGGCATTTGAGGTGCATCTTTATCATAAACAGTAGATTAGCTCATTCCTTTAGTCCTACGCCAAATTCACTGTTCCAGCTGTCACCATTTAATACTTTTTAGAAAATATTTTATGGAATACAAGCACGCAAATATGGCCAGACAGAGTTTTACCCGCTAGCACCCCAAAACCCTTCAGCTAACATAAAGCCACCGAGGTCTACTGAGCAGAGGATCTGCCTTGTAGCTTAGATGTTCAGGTTGTGTCTGCAGGGAGATGATGCGGGGATGATTACGGTACAGAAGTACCGTGTGAAAAAGATAAAGCATCACGAGTGGTCTGGAGAGTGATTTTTACGCTTACCAGCTTAACGACAAGCAAAGGCCATTAGATGCACTCTAAAAATTCCTCCCTGCTATTTGCGGGTCCCCGCAGCGTGCCGCAGACACGCGCCGAAGACACGCCGCGTCGTGAAATCCTGCCGTTCTGGGAAGGTGGAATCAATTAGCATGTAAGATGTGTGCTTAGGGAGAAAAAGCCTTCCTGCGAACACCCGACAAGAGAGGTATCAGCTGGGCTGTTTGCTCACATGGAGCCTGTTAGTTACACAAACACAGGGGAAGAAGATAGTATTACAGGTGAAATCCTGCAGTTCTCCTAATGAAAGTGAATTTGTTTCCCTTCCTGTTTTTCCTACTTACCCCTACTATTTGACCGCTGTTAGACTGTGGCATGTACACTGGTTGAATGCCAGTTTTCTCCCTCCCATTAGGCATTTTCTACCTCTCTAACTGATTTCAACTCAAAGAAATTGTAAAAGAAATATTTTGACTTTTGTTGGGAGCAACACCCAGGGAAGCTGTCTTTGATGCAGATGAGGGCTGTTTCCAGAAAGAGCTGGGGAAAAGAAACCCTGAGAAATCAGATCAAATATGGCAATTTTGGCATGCTTTTTCAATTCGCATTTTCCAATGATCTTTAACCTTCCCATTTACATTTATCTTCTTGAGTGTAAAAAGGATGCAGTGTTACCAATACTAAAAATGTAAAGCTTTTTTCAAATAAAGCCCTGAGAATATTAACCTCTGGGGAGGGAAGACTTGCTTTGCTCAGAAATGGCATAACCTGTACAGTGAACGTTCATCTTAATGCAAAGCCGAGGAATGAAATTCTCTTCTCTACCAGAGGATCTTGTGATGAACAAATATTAATTCTCACTGTCTGATTCGGTGACACGCCTAAGTACTGCTCAATCCGTGTGAGTAGTGAGACATGAAGTCAGTGTTAAATTCCTTTTCTTATTCGGAAGGATGGAGTCCACGAGCAAGGAGAGATAGAATCATAGAATCATAGAATTGTTAAGGTTGGAAGGAACCTTTAAGATCATCAAGTCCAACCATTAACCTAACCTGACAAAACCACTTCTAAACCATATCCCCAAGTACCACGTCTACCCTTTTTTTAAACACCTCCAGGGATGGCGAATCCACCACCTCCCTGGGCAGCCTATTCCAATGTTGGATAACCCTTTCAGTGAAGAAAATTTTCCTAATATCCAATATAATAATCATCATCATCATCATCATCATCATCATCTTGGTCTTAATGGGGAACAGCGGTTTTCCACTTCTTCAGACCGCGGTCTTACTTCCTAAAAACTCAGGAGCTGACAGTCAATAGACTGGGCACAATCTCTGCCCTGGCATCCTGCTGTCAAGTGACACAGGTGCTGAGTAGAGGTGGTGTATGGCAAGAGCTGAAACAGAGAGACTTCAGCGAGGAAAGACTCTTCTGAGATGTTAGCAAAAAATCCTAGATCAAATTTTCAGATCATGGCTACTTTTCAGAAGATTTATAAATTGAAAAAATTGTGCAGATTTTTTCAGGAATAATACACATCTTAAATTTAATTCTTTATTAAGTTAGGAGAAATCGTTTTCCAAACAAACCACACCATTTTAAGACTGGAAAGCAGCATATTCTTATTTCTTAGCCTTGAAAACAACTAAACTGTTTCTAGCCACGCCATTTTTTAAAAAGTACCCAGAAGTGGACAAGCAGCATAAGCAATATCAATTCAAGGGGCTGACATCTGCAACACGAAATAGCAAGTAACTTTAATAATAGCTAGTAGTACCAAGCAAATAAAACTGCATTGCTCCGACTTGTAAAAGTCTGGGAGCAAGTATGGTGGAGAATCCTGAAATGCTTCTCTCACCACAGAAATACAAAGACTAGTAGTTTGCTTGCATTTTTTTTTCTGTAAACCTATACAAAGTCTGCCACAATTTGAAAACTCCAGGGGATTTTTTTCTCTGTGTTATCAGCATGAGTGACATCGACCTTAATATCACTGCATTTAAGCTTCAATCTTTCAGGCAGCAAGAGGGAAGAGCTGAGTCTCTTGAAGAGTAACCAAGAACTGAAAATTTCAATGTAAAAGATGAATACACTGAAGAATACATTAAACAGGGAATTTATAACACAAGCTGTTTTTATCCCTTCAGCTCTGTAACACACAGATATGCTGAGACTTGGGTGAAATCAAGCTGAAGATGAGGGGTGTAAGATCCACTCTCCTTTGCGCAGGGAAAACGCACAAAATATTTAGGCTCTTGAAGGAACAGGATGGGTTAAAAATAGAAACCATCTCTTAAAATATGAGTTACCTACAAGGCCTGGGATTGAGCTGCACGGTTACAGGGGCTGACTGAGGGCTGAAAATGGAGCAGGAAAATGCTGAGATTTTGGGGGTTCTGTTTTGTTTTGTTTGGGGCAGTGGGGATGGGCTGCTTATGTCTAAATGGGTGTCTATAAAAAGGGATAGAAAGGAGAGACCGACCAAAAGCACCACAACTCAGACCAATAGTTTGGGTCAGAAAAGGTATCGCTAATTGTACATATTTTTTTTTCCCCAAAATGAGGAACATCCTCTGCTAATCTGAAAACTCTTGTTGCTCCACAGGGTACGGATTCTGAAGAAGGAATTACCTGCAAGAACCAAAGTGCAAGTCTCTGCAGTAAATAAAATTTCAACTAATTACTCTACTATAAACATATTTGCTTTCAGTGACAGATCATAGGTTTTGAAAAGTTTGGAAGAAAGACTTCCCCTTCCTCCCAGAGCTTTGAAGCCGTATTGTCCACTTGATGAAAATATGAAAATATGAGCCGTGTTCTTCATATGACAATACAGGAGGAAAAAAGGGGAAATGAAAAAAATAATATCAACTCAGCACCATCATTTCAGAACATTTTGGCATATTTTACTGTTTCCTTTTAACCTCCCCCTCCTTCTTATCTCATGTACGGGCCCATCTACAGTAATGTTTTAAATGAAAAGTGATTTAGTGAGCCAACTGCACCTTTCTCTAGGGAGTTCCCGCTGAAATTCCTGATAACACCAAACAATGGAACTTCTTTCAAAGAGTTACAGAGCGTAATGAAAATGACATAAATTATCATCTAGAAATTTCATCCCTTTGAATACATTTTTCCTTCATTATTCATAGCATTTTTTTCTAGAAAAACAAGCTATGATAGACCTTTCCGCAGAGTAACGTAATTAAGCCAAAATATTAGCAGTAGAAGTGGACTCCCTCAATTACTACCACTCTGTATTATGATTTTAAATCACTTTTTATAAAACAAGCAGTCAGGGAACTGTGTGGCTCAGCCAAAGTTTTCCAAGTCTTTACAGCAACCAATTAAAAGTGTCGCAGAGAGAACACAGATTAAGTTGGTGCAGGCTTGACTCAGCTGTCCATAAATTGCATTTAGTACCTCTGGAGACGCTCTGGGGTATCCCACTAGTCTCCTCCAGGAAGGGGTAAGTCCCCTGAAGATCATCTGCCATAGCTGCCCACCCAGGGGTGTGCCCTGGGTACCCCAGGGAATTTCAAATGGCACCTTATACCCGAGCACAGGAAACTCAGTCAAGCCCTTAGTGTCCACATTAAAAGCATTATATTATGCAGACAGAGCCATAAAGAAGGAATATGTTTTAATCTGGAGCCTAATTTTTAACACCTGAAACATGGTAGACTTTATAATTATAGAATCACAGAATCATAGAATAGTTTGAGTTGGAAGGGACCTTTAAAGGTCANGTAAAGAAGGAATATGTTTTAATCTGGAGCCTAATTTTTAAGACCTGAAACATGGTAGACTTTATAATTATAGAATCACATAATCATAGCATAGTTTGGGCTGGAAGGGACCTTTAAAGGTCATCTGGTCCAACCCCCCTGCAGTGAGCAGGGACATCTTCAACTAGATCAGGTTGCTCAGAGATCCATCCAACCTGACTGGGAATGTTTCCAGGGATGGGGCATCTACCACCTCTCTGAGCAACCTGGGCCAGTGTTTCACCACCCTCAGTGTAAAACATTTCTTCCTTATATCTAGACTAAATCTTCCCGCTTTTAGTTGAAAACCATTAAGCTTTGTTCTATCACAACAGGTCCTGCTAAAAAGTTTGTTCCCATCCCTATCCTTTATGAATACAGAAGATTACACTGATGTGGAAACTGGTGTCAAAGTACAATGGTAATATTCCTCCTATATGTAAGTGTGGATTTACGGATACTTGGAAATACACGTCAATAACAGATTGACCGCCAAAATATAAATCCTCCCATCCATGCAGGTAAATCAATGTGTGCAACAAACTTGTGCTAACATTCTTCATTTAGGTAGATAGGAGATGAAGGGGTATAGCTGCTTGAACCTGTTCCTGTCTTTCCCTCAAAGCCGTGCCGTGTCTCAGGGATCCCGCTGGAAGCCCAAGGGAGACAAAGGGGAGACCTACCAAGATCAAAGGACTCTTTGTGGCACATCTTCGCTTGGTGGAAAAGATGGAGTCATTGCCATGTTTTAGCTTATTCATTGCCTAATTTAGGTGCCTAACTTACCTACATGGTGATAAAACCAAGTCCTCCAAACATACATACTTACTTCACTTAAATTGTATGTATGAGGAAAGAGGGGGTGGCTTAGTCCTCCGAAAGTAAGTTCTTAAATTCACTACAAAGGCAGGAGGAAGGTGTCTCTGACAACTCCCAGAAGCAGATCCCGTGCAGTGAACCGGACCTCTCACCTGTACGGGGAGAGCACACCTGCCCAAAGGGTGATCTGCTCAGGCCAGGTTTGGTGTCCATCTCTCTGCTGGGGTGCTCCTGAGAGGGGAAGCACGAGCCAGGGATCCCCCTGTCCAGAGGAAGAGGACCTGGGCTCGAAGGGCTGCTGTGGGCTGCGCTCGCCCCAGCTGCTCGGCAGGCAGATGGATGGCTGCACATCCCGGTCAGATGCAGGCTCCTTCACAGTGGAGGAGACACGGACCCCATTTTTGGGGGGTTCTCTAGCAATTTGATTAGTGCAGAAAGGGGGACAGGCCTAAAAGCACGGGTGTGGGTTGCTAACACCATGCTTGTAATTTCTGGCTTCAGTAGAGAGATTAACCAACCCAAGAAAGTAGGATCAGCGTGGGATTTAGGCAGACCAAATCCTATCCCAGGTTTTTATGCTATTTTGATTTCTTTAGTCTCCTGCCAGGCCAATACACAGATCTGCAGGAATCCCTCTTCTTCCAGCTTCACACACGCTCACAAATGCCAAAATTAACAAATCAAGATTGCATTTAATTCCAGATGAGCACATCTGAATTGCTCCATCTTATGATAATATTTTGCAACTTATTCTGAAGAAATGCATGCATACTTAAACAACTAAGCAAAACATTTCAAAATCAATTTCTCACTCACATCTCTGTTCCTGAACCCAAGACTATGCATGAGTTCTCCCCCTCTCTCCCCACTCAGTGTCGGCTGGTGGAAGGGTGAATTAAGGAACTGGGCTCCAACAGCATCAGGCAGTGGAAGAAAGTGATTGCGGGTCCCTCATGGGTGAGACGTGGGGATCACGGCGCTGCCAGGACTGGGACCCTTCCAGCCACTTGCAGAAGGACCACCATAGCCACTGGTGGAAGCGCAGTGGTGAAAGCTGGGGTGCCCAGGGCGGCCGAGCACCGCGCTCCTGGGCACTGGGGAGGTGATCCCATTACATTGTAGAGCCCCCCATCCTTTACCGACTGCAGTCCCACGGGCTCTGCCGCAGCTGCGCAGGAAGACCGCAGCAGAGAAGGTTATTGCACACACGGAGCCTGTGCTCAAGGATAATTTCCTAGCTGTTGCACCCTCCTTTACTGTTTTTAGTGCTTCTTCACCATGCCGATCTTCTGTTTTTCAAAGGCAGGTGCAGCATAGCGGGGTCTCCCTGGGAGTAACACCGGGCGGCTCTTGCCGAAGCGCAGACCTCACCTGCACTGCCTCTAAGTCATTTCAGATGGATCTGAGAGGAAGACTTGGCAGTAATTCAAGGTTTGAGTTCCTGGTCGTGGGGTCCACTGAGTCTGTAAAACCACCCCTGAACATTTTGCTTAACCCTCCCCGCCTCCCGCCCACCCCAGCCTTCCCTCTCCAACCATGGTAAAGGAATAACAGAGTCGAAACTGTGGAGTTTCTTAAAAATAGTTCTCTCGTATAGGGGACTATGAGAAATACTAGGCAAATCACCAAGCGATGAAGACCTAAATCCCTAAGAGCTTATACTTATGCATTAAAAAGAGCGGTTTGAATGTCAAAATAAATAAATATAAAGCTGATTTTACACTACAGGATTATGCTTGGGAGGGAAGGTTCTCGTCCTGTCTTACACAACCAAACTTCAAAAGAAAACTCCCTGTGAAACGCTACTGGGTTTCTGCAGTAGCCCAGGCGGCTCTGCTGGGCAGGACAAAGTTTTTTTTCTGTTCGAGGGAAAAGCTCCATTTGGAAGATTTGGAAGCGATTTCTGCTCTCCCTTTGCAAAGTGCAAATCAGGACAGTTTGTAACAACACAGAGCTATTGAGATGCGGGGAACTATTTACATAAGTAAGGTAAGCAGGATTTGACCCAGCCCCGTGAGCCTTGCCGATAGCATTGTCCTGTCAATTTTCACTCCCTACAGCAATGAAGCCAGATAAATGGCTTCCTGCCATATGGCATCACCTTTTTTACAAGAGGTGGTGTGGACATTGCCATTGGCCTCTAGATGCTTCGGAGGGAAGATCCCACTTCGCTTCACAATGTAAGATCCAATATGTTTTCCAAATCTGCCATGTAGTGTGAGTTCTCTGCTGAAATATAGATGTCCTAGGTAAGAGTGCCAGGAAAAAGATGACTCGTGTGTGCTAGCTGTGAGGTTCAGTGTCTTCAGCTCTCCCCACTCGGCAGGACGGAGCTCTGCATGTGATCTGTGCGCTCGCTCGCGGTCATTATTGCCTCTTTTCACCGGGCAAGGTTCTGTACGTAGTATTTCAAGCCAAGTGACAGCAGATACCAGCCCAATTTTTGAACAACACTTTTCATCGTAAGGCTTAGACCATCAAACGAACAAAGTTTAATAGCAGAGTTTAGGCTGTTAATCAGAGACCATCTAAGTATTTCCCAGACTGTCCTGGATGATACTTCGTCTCATCCTCCACTGCCCCTCTACTATAGACTAGCTTGCTGTGATGTGTTTTGTGATTGTGTTACACCAAAGAAGGTCAGAGAAAATAAACGGTATTATTCAAACTTGACTCAAGAAAAGAGCAATTCTCTAAGGAAAGCAGTCCCCCCCCCTTTTATTTATGAAACAAAACTCCAGAGTCTCACCCCTCAGGGAAGGATCACTTTATATTCTCACTGTATGTAAAATTTACCCTGCCAAGAAGCAGCTGATAAACTCAAATCTCTCCTCACAGCGTGAGCTTCTTAATGCCTCTGCCTCATTTGTTCATCAGCACTTTATGAGAAAATAAACAAAAACACTGTCTGTTTGCCCATTGTCATCAAGGGCATCTGAGCGCTTCCTGCCGGGAGAGGTGGTTGTACCACCCTTGGAGCAGAGGCGATCGCATCTTTCTTCTGCCTCTCCATTTACAATGGCCAATCTACAAAGCCGGAATCCCAGGGAGCTTAATCAAAAGCCAGAAGACACCCCAGGGTACATGTTATTGTCTAATAAGTGTAAGCAGTGCACGTTGTTAGCACCAGCATCAGGCTAGCGTCAGCGTTTCTGCATACTGGGGCATCCCCTGGGGGGATCCTGCTGCTCTTAGAGGGCAAGAATTGCTACAGATGTGAAAAGCAGGCTATCACAGTCGTGCCATACACGATTTTTACCAAGGTAAAAATTAAAAATAGATCCTCAGCAACAGTTATAGATCTGTTACAGATCCCTCTGGTAACAGTTTTGTCTCTGTCATCAGTTTGGAAAGAATATTTATACTTTCTTCAGTTCAGCCTATCAGCTGCTACAGCGAACCAGTGCAACGCTGCCCCAAAATATCCCTGTCATGGAATATGAGGAGGAGGATCGCAGTGGTGTGTAGGTTAAAAGCCACCAATTTCATCACAAGCGCACTAGCCAATGTTTTAATGTATTTTTAAAGCGCAGTTCTGTGAGAGGCTCAACGCAGCTCCTACCGTCCATCCCTCGAACTAGACAGCAGTGTATGTGCAATTTCTGTATGATTAGCGCAGTGGATTTTTCCCCAAGTGCCTTCTTTTGTTCTTTCCTGCTTTTTTTCTGTCTCTGGCATTTATTTTTTTTTTTTTGCCATTGTGGCCGCTCAAATCCTTATTTTTTTTCCTCCGCACTTGGTCCGTTCTAGCAACCTTGTTTCTTCCTTGTTTTTAGCTTCTTAACTGGGTAGATGTGAATTATTTGACCCCACTTCTGAGCCCAAGCGTGCACGTGTCGGAGAGGCGAGGGGCAGCGGGCACACAGCTGCGAGGAGGGCCATTCCTGCGTGCTTTGCTCACCTGGCATCTCCCTGAGGAGATCAAGAGAACTGGTTTATATGAAAGATGGGTAATAGCAGTCATCTGCCTCAAGCCTTCATGTAAGGAGCAGCATGGAAAAGGTGCTGGGGAGGGGATTTACAGTCCACAGAGAGCTCCTGCGCCCAGAGACGGAGATGAAACAAGGACCTGTTTCCATCGCTGCTCACTGTACCCTCAAAGTGAGCGAAGATGTACATGTGCGACTGTAAGTGCTATAATCAGGGGAAATACTCTGCTAAGTCCTATTTATTAGGACTTAGGCACCCTTAGGCAAAGGGAGAACTCAAGATCTCTGTGTCAGTCCAACCGTTGGACTTGATGATCTTAAAGGTCTTTTCCAGCCATAACGATTCTGATTCCCCTTGTATCAATGAACTGGTTAACAAGGGGAAGAGGGGACGAAGCAGACCCATAACAACATTGTCATTTATGGCAGCTGAGCGCCGAGATGTGCGTTCAGTAAATGTGTTGTCTTGTTACGCTGACACCACGGTGCTCCTTCTCCTCCATAGCCACAGCGTGGGAAGATGTATCTCCAGCCCACGTGTTGGCCTACACCATCATACTTATATACTATATATGCATGCAGCTCGCACACTAAGGTGTCACAGCCTCTCCGAAGCAGTGGGAAACCTGATGTGGAGAGCACTTTCCCCAGAAAGTACAGAAGTACCTCCTGTAGAGAGGGTCTTTTTATTTGAAGTCAATTCTAAAATTATTGTTTAAACGATTTTTGCATTCTGCTTCAGTGGGGAACCAGGACTCCCAGGCAGGTTTCAAATCTCCCTCTTTTAAAGTGTTGGTAGGCTGGTACCAAGTGTACCAATGAGATTGTTGCATTTTAACATTACAAAAAGGTCCCTGAACTTTAAAATTCCTCCTACTATCACCTACTAGCAGCCAAATTTGCATAAATATACCTAGAGACACACATACACACAAAGATATAGTAATTTTAAAAAAAAAGCACAAAGAAAACTAACAAAAGCCAGGCGCAGCTCAGCAGTTCCCACTGACTTGGTTTCTTGTACTACCAGAGACCATTTTAAAAGGCAAATTCTCATCAGATATTGGGAAGGGAGGGAAGGGAAGGAAATTCATGACAGATTGTGCTGTGAATTCCTAAGCCTGGAGTTTTGTTTGTGATTTATCATTGCTAAGCCTTATCAACCACTGATTGAGTCTTTCCTCTCTCAGCCCTCGAGGGTGGCAGTCTCTGGTCTCCTGCGGTTCCCTCCCGGCCGACCAGCTTCTCTAAATGCTAATCAGATGATACGGACCCTTCTGTGATCTTGTGAAGGGCTCTATCAGCAGTTTGGTAGAAACACCGTCATGTAAAAATGATACTCCCTTGTCATCTCCGAGAGGTGTCTGCCAGGAAGCAGGGTAGAAACACAACATCAAATAGCTTGTATGTTGTCAGCTCCTACAGTTCTCCCTGTGATGTGTCGAAGTGTGGACAAATACTTACCTTGTTACAGAACCGGGGTTTTTGCAAAGAAAAGAGATGTTTTATAACTCATGCATTTTGTTTGCTTGCTAAACTGAATTAAATTCAGCTGAAACCTATGCTCTTTCCAGACAGGGTAAATTTGGGGCCAAGGTCCTAGCAACTTCAGTTTGCTCATGGAAGGTATCGTAAGTATCTATAGGCAATAGGGTCAGGAATTGCCCAACACATAAGCAAGCAAGGAATCAGTGCTCCTACCAAGACAATCAGGCAGCCAAACAGCTTTTCCTCAGTGCAAACTGCCAAGCTAAGGGCAGAAGAGGAATTTTGCTTCTCCTCTGGATGGGCAAAGCTCCTTGTGATGGGGATGTGGCTGGTACGAGAGGTATAAATGTCATTCTTCCGTCACCAGCTGCTATCTGAGCAGTCCATGGAACAGAGGGTGGCCAAAGGCTGCCATGGCAGTGCTGTGTCTGCCCAGCACCTCCATCGTGTTGCATCCACCGAGGGCTGCCTCTGCGGTGTGTTATGGATAGACTTGTCCGGGCACTGCCTGGGACACAGGTTCTCCAAGGGCTTCTTGCACAGACCTTGTAGGGCACTTTTCAGGTGCTCTGCCAAGCTTAGAGGGTGGCAGCTCTCAGTTGTGGGCAAGTGCTCTGACTGTACCAATATAGTTCCCATTGAACCAATATCCAAAATAATAATAAATAAGATAATCCAAATGCTGGGCACTGCCTGCCTGTCCCTTTCAGATGCTCTTCCCTACTCTGCAGGGTGCCCAGCCTCAGCAGAGGGTGGTCTGCTCCTCTCCAGCCTCAGAGGAGGGTCTGGATTGCCCTCAGGGGCAACTGGGTTCCTGGGGTAGTCCAGGGAGAGAGGAAGGCACCTTTTCTGGACTGGATCTCCCTCCAGAAACCTGCAGAGGCACCCGCATACAATTCACCCAAGGGGCTACAAGGGAAATGCCTCCCCAGCTGTGCAACGGTATTCCACTGTACAAATACAAAAAATGATGCAAAATGTAATTAATTCCTTTTTGGTATTACCCTTCAGGTTAAAGCTAACTTGGCTTGTCTCATTGCATATGTCAAAAAGTTTCAGCCTGGGGTCAGTTGAAAATCATTTCTTGATTTCAGGTTGTTCGCTTAGCAAACAAAACCCACCCCACTCTGCACCTAAAAGCACCGTGACAGCCTTTGTTTGAGGGAAAAAAACCAACCACTTGAGTGACAATATGCCAGAAACACCCACCAACCAAGTCTGCTGAACTGGAGCTATGCGAAAAGAGATTGTCTTCTAGAAATGTGTCTTAGGGGCACAGAGGCAGCCTCTAACCCCAGGCCAGGAGGAACCCATTCCCCAGCGCAAGTCTCCAGCAGCGGGCTGCCCCTGAAGCATCTCACCGGCAGATTGATGGTAGCTATAGCCTCCAGGTGAGAAATATCACCGGGGGCTTCAGGGGCAGCACGGTGGCACCAAGCTACCCCCGGTCACCATACGTTATAAGAGTGGGGTGGTCCTAAACTCACTGCAGGGCTGCTTTGATTCATTAGTGCCAAAGCGGTTTCAGGTATTAATTACCGCTGGCACTGCAGGGCCAAGTTCAGTTCCCCAAGCTTTATCCAGAAGCGTAGGAGACTATGGAGATACAACCTGATATGTTTATCTTTGCGAAGCACGCTCTCTGCCTCAGTCGTGTGCCAGATGTAGCCACAGCTGCAGGAAGTTGTTTATCTGCCCTCGTGACCTTGCAGAAGTGTCGGGCGATGGTAAAATCATGTTTTTATTGAACATCTCTTCTCTTCAACTGGAAAATCTTCCCCATCAGTTAAAATATATTTTAAAGTCTATAAGGAAGTCAAGCACTGATATTGCAGAGCTCTGTAATCCAATTGTATCCTTTACTGTCTGCTCGTTGTAAGAATTTATTTGGGGGAGCCAGCTTGGAAATGTTCCATGGAAATAAATAACAATTTGAACACCTGTGGTAGCTGCTGTTACTGGTGCCCTTTCTAAATCTCCTAAGTCTGGGTATTTATTGCTCTTTCCACCTCCACATTTTATAGAAACTTACTCTATCACGTGAGATGTACCGTGGAGCATAAAGAAGATCCTAATTAGCCTTTGGCTGGGTTTTTCAGGACTCCTGGGACACACAGGCACTTGGTGCCCCTGGGATTTCACTAAGAGGTGAATTCACCAAATTCTCCTAGGTCCCTCTGAAAATTTTAGTCTTTATGGTTCTCTGAAGGAAAAAAGATACCGTGTGTCAGATAGTTCTGTCGAAATAAATTTACCGCTGCAAAGGATGGAGCAAGAGCATTTTTCAGTAGAGCTAGATACTAATGTACATTGATTGATCAACACTATGGTGTAAGTGATAGTCCTGAGCATGGGAGAAAAAGGATTAAGCAAAATACAAGTGGTATGTATCCATCAACCTTATCACTCAGGAGAAAAAATAACAGTGTCATTAGCTAAGTTTCCAAAATAGCCCAGTTTCCTGCTTGAAAGTCAATCCTTCAGAAACAGGTTAAGCCTTCATTTTGTTATGACATGCTGGTAAAGTCACAAGGGTGCCTTTGGTCTTTTTCTGTCAACATTAACGTGCTAAGTGAAAATCATTGTTCAAATGGAAAATACTTGGTTAGCTCATAATATATTACAATTATCAATGGTTTTTTTTTTAGTCGAACAGCAGCTGTATCACGAAATAACTTGTTTACCAAAAAAAAAAAAAGTGAGTAAAAGAATTTGGTAATGCTTTGTTTTCCTTTTTTCCTTCTACTTTTAATCACTTCATTTGAGCTGAATTAACATGTACATTTTAGTAATTGTTTATCTTTTGCATTTTTAGAATAAGCAATGCAGTTAATAGTAATCTAGTCACTTGAATATTAAATCTTCCACATAACATTAAAATCAATGCACATTTATTATGCCTGCTGGTGCTGTATTCAATTAGCTGCTTCTCTCTTCACTGGTAACTTCCAGACATTCGCAGTAGCTATGTTTAGACACATTTACTACGTGCTCGTGACAAAACCACAGAGCCATAGACGCTTTAAAGCTTGGAGTAGATCCCCATAAAGATGAAGCTGCTCTTCAAGATTTGCACTGACTGGAGGTCAAATTTGAGAATTACATAATTCTTCACAGCAATCTCGTTTGTTAGGGCCCAGAGATAATCTGTTTACATTTGGATTCAGACCTGATTTTCTTTTAAGTTAATTTAGCGTTCTTGAAAGGGTCAGGAGCAAATATCTTATTCAGCCACAGGGAAACGACAGCTCGGGTAGGAGCAGCATAAATTCCCCACCCGTTCCTGTTGAGGTGCCTCATTTCTTTTTCGGAGAGGCATCCTGATGGGGTTGAATGGGTAGGTCTGTCTCCATAGTCATTTTGGCCTTCAAACACCTATCTAGCCTTTGGGAAAGGTGCCTGCTAATAGTAGCCGTGGTGGCAGTACCCTGGTGTGGCTACTTGTGGTTATAAGACTCAAGAATTCCTTTCAAGGGAACACCAAGTAACCATTAAAGGTCAATAACTCTCACTTACTAGTGATGTGGGGACAGACCAAACCTACAATTAAGTTCCTCATCCGGGATCTTCTAGTTTCCCATGGAAAGTAAATCCCTATTTGTCTGGGCTGGGATGACTGAATTACATAGACTTAGAGCACAAATTTTTTCAAAAATGTTAGCTTGAGTCTATGCCTTATATGAATCTTTACTTCCTAAAATCCCCATTTCCAAAGGCAAAACAGCCCCACTCTAGGCAAAGACACCCTCAATAAAAACTTAGAAGCAGACCTAGGACATAATCCAATTATTTGTGAAATAGTAGAAACCCAGTGACTTCACAAAATTATCCTCATACATTTTCAGTGACATACGATGTACGCATGCAAAATTTTTGAGGTTTCAATTCAACCATCAGACAATTAGGTGCACCAAATGAACATACTGTCTTATTCAAACAAAACTGTACTTAGGTATTAATGGGGTACTGGCTGATAATCATTTAAACACGAACTCCTATTGCAATAGGATGGCTTGTGCCGTCCTTGGTCACATAGTATAAACTGAGTAGGAAGGTTAGATTTCTTCTCTGTCTGGCATGGATGAAATCGCTGCCAGAACAGTGGGATTCGTTCTGGTGCTTGCAATCAAAGAGCGACTCTGCTCGGCTGGAAGAGGTTCAACGAACAGCCATAAAGGAATTATGTGTTTCGCGGACAGATGCAAGTGGTGGTTCTCATCTAAATTAACAAATAAGAACAAGGAGGATTTGCACTTGTGTTGAGTCTGCAAGTCGGATTTTTAAATCTATAGGAAAGCAAAGTTTAATAAGTCCATAGAGTGAGAAGCTGAAGCCACACAAATTCAGACTAGAAATAAAGTGCAAGTTCTTTGCCTGTGAGGATAACTAATTCCCACAAAGGCTGTGGGAATTCTCCACCACAGAAAATTTGTAAGTCAAGAGTAAATGTTCTTTTTTTCTTAAAAGATGTTCTAGGTCAAACTCTTACAGAAGTCTCACATCTTTGCTGGGGAAGAAAGGGACCTGTATGCTCACAGTGGCTTCAGAGTCCATGGCACTGTCAAAACTGGAGTCCCAAAGACTCATTTTGATTAGAAATATTTAAAATGCTGTATAAGGAAAAAATAAAACCAGAAATTCTCTATTCTTTTCTCAATTGAATATCATGGAAGTGCACACGTTTTCACTAAACATTCTACCTGAAATGAATCCAAAAATGTGCTCCTAAATGCACTATTGGGAAATTTTGGGCAGCTCTAGTTTCAAAATACAGCTCGAGCGCTCTGTGCTTGCTGTTCCTTTTTTTCCACAAACCTCCAGTTGAGAGCAATGCAAACTGTGATGCTACGGGAAACTCAGGACTGGACTCTCTATATGTAATTTCAACTCAGGCATAAAGCAACAGAGGTGATATTTTATATGTGGTATCACTAATGTTCAACAGCTTCTTTAAACATGAACATTTTAAAAAATGAGTGTTCTGATCTTTTTTTTTTGTTATTTTGTTTCATTAAGAAACAGTTTAAAAGTTGAACAAACCCTTTTATGTCTCCTCCTGAGATTTATCTTTTCATGTCTCTATGGTCTATATTTCTTTTGTTCACACCATAAATCTAAGTTCCAAGCCAGATATTTGTAATAAGTCTATAAAGAAAACAGAAAGAGGTGTGGTAAGTTTATCAGCTTGAACCACACATTTAAGTTTCTGGTGTACATAAAAATTCCAGACTTAAGTCTCTTGACTCTCCCTTCCAAAACATTTCCTGCATGGTTTAGAAGAAAAAAAAAAAAAAAGAAACNAAAAAAGACACAGAGGGAGAAAAAGGGAGAGAAAGAGAGAGGGAGATTTTCGCACAGGAAAGACACAAAATACAGTTCAACATTTATAACAAAGCTATACTAGCAGAATTTGTTGGCTCCTTGGCAGTGGCACATTCAGCCTAGCCCCGCTGTCCTCCCATGCAGGCCAGGATGGCTGCGGGACCCACCAAGTTTGATTTCCAAAACAGAAAGAATGAAGGTAAATAAGAAGCAGTGGTATTTCTTGCTAAGATTTATGCCTGTTCTTTATTTCCAACGAGAAATGAAGAAAGAATCCCCTTTTGTTTCTCTGGCAGCGTACAGAGGTTTCGGTAGAGACCAGGCTGGAGCTCCTGCAAGGTGAGCCCCCTCCACGCAAGGGCTCGGAGCTGCTGGTGGGCAGCGGTGGGATGGCTCCGTGTCAGCCCCACAAACAGGAATCCAAAACCCCAGGGTGGAAAACTTAGTGCTACACAGAAACCCCTTTGTTTTTCCCTCCCTGGCATCTCAAAAATCCTGTATCATAACAGCTTAGTACTAGTCACAGAAAGACTTGAGGAAGTAACTGAGAGCTGAGTAGAGCTATTTTCATTTCCTCCTAAGTAGCCTCTTCTAATTCATCAGATCACTTTCCAAGTCTCTTTAGATGTAAGTGGAAACAAATGCTGCATGCAGATAAAAGGAAGGAACCGAGCAGAGAAAAACATCCACTGCTGTTGCATTTTTAGGTGTGACGAACACCGAAGCTGCCGCTCCAGTGCAGACATCGCTCCAGCACGGGTCGCTGGGAATTAAACTATGCTTTTTCCAAAGTCCTCACACAAGCTGGAAGCTGTTCATTCCATTAGGGGGTGAATTAGGCAGGACAGCGGGCTAAAACTTGCCAGATTGGGGTGAAATGAAAAACTAGATGTTAGATGGACGTTTCCTCACCCAGGATGGATTTTCAGAGGAGCTCACTGAGCGGGTCGGGAGTTGAATTTAACCCAAGGGGTGGCATTGGTAGGAAATGCCGAATCCAAAGGTTTCCACCAGACCCTCTGACCACTGAGGACCAGTAAGCAGAGGGAGATACTGTTAAAACTGATTTTTGCAGAGACGGGGAGGAAGCAAGTGCCGTTGTTCCCCAGGCACCAGGCCAGGCTGGGGCTGAGGGCAAGCAGAGGGACCCGGAATGAGCGTTGCACAGACGGTCCCATCAAAATGCAGGAGTGATGAGCAGCAGGCTGGCCATTCTGTGGGCCTTCACAGTTCTTACATACACTGCTCATGACAGCCAGACCTCTGACTATCGTGCTAATAAATATGAGGAAGGTCCTGAGCTTAACTCTATCCCTGTTCAGCAAAGCCACTTAAGCTTGGGTTTAATCCTCTGCTGAATAGGGAGAGGCTCCTGAAATAAGACCTAAGTTAGCTGCAAGATAACTGAATTTGAAGGATCAGGGAGAGTCACTCTCACTCAGTTAGAGCTGTGATGTGCCATGGTCTGTCCTCTTGGCCAGCGGTGTTCGTGCCCCTCGCCAGGCCAGCCCACCAGGCACTGAGCCATCATGCAGGACACCCAGTGCTTCTGTCCCCATGTCCCTGTCAATGACAGCAGAAGACAGGGCCACTTACACCCTTCTGAAATGGTGTAAACGACTGGCAGTGCAGGAGAGGTCTTTATCACTTATTGCCCTGTGCCCTGTCAACCCTGAGCACGGGCTCGGACAAGCCAGCCCAGAAGGTTTGGTGATCCTACCTTCGCTGCATTTCTTCTCCCACCTATGGGCTGGGTGGTTGGAAAGAAACACCTAAATTGTTTACATGCTGGTCCAAATTGCTGCCGTTTTCATCTCCCCCTTTTTTCTTCCTTTCACTGCTCCAAGGACTGGGAGTGATTTCAGTAGGAACAGTATTCTGTGCGTAAAGCGCAGCAGAGCTACGGGTATAGCAGAGCCAGCGCATTGCTGTGTGCTCCCGGCACGGAGGGCAGAGGCACAGGCAAGCAGTACATCCCTATTGCTCTGACAGTCATCTTGTTGCCCTCGTTCCAAGGGTTTTGAAGCCTGTCAGGGTAAGATTTCATTAAAACAGCCCAGAAATCAGCAGCCTGGAGAGCGCAGCCTGCTTCTCCCCCTAGGTAACGGTGCCAGCCCAGGGTGACCTCAGCTTTGTTTTGAGTCCGGACAATAAGAATATTTATTAACTGCTGTCTCGATCGCTGAACGGCACACAATGAATCTGGCAAGTAAGTCGTGACGTTAGCCAAAGCTGCTTGCGGTATCTGAACACAAGAGCTGAGATTATTTATCGTTGGAGACCCCACACGCCTCAATCATATCTACCCGCTCGTAACCGTTTATTTTCCTAGCGCCTAGTTCAGAGACCAACAGAGCAGCCTATGTCAGTGGAAATCTGTCGGTAAGGCACTACAAGTAATTAACTTGTGGATGACCTTTTATTTGCTTTTACCATTTCCAGACTTCTTTTTTTTTTTAACTTTATTATTTTGCCCAGCCCTGCACGCAGACGGGAATGAGGTGGGGACCGGCGTGCGTGCCTCGCTGTATCGCAAAACCCCTTCTGACTTCTCATGTGTCTGTCACCCTGAGAAGACTACTTCCACCAGGAGAACCTGCAGTGTATTTTTGAAAGTGCTTTAAAACCGGTGTCAACCCCCAGCTCCCCTGGTTTGCCTGCTGCTGTTTTAAGAGATTTGCCTCTTAATTCTGTGCCCCCGACTCAGGAGCTAATCCTGCGCCGTCACGCACATGACACATGCGGTAGGTAAGGAAAGCTCAGCTCTCCTACCTAAAAATCACCAGGTATTTCTCACTGATCAGCTGTATCTGAACACGCTTGCAGCACGCAGTGCTCTTCAGGCACTGTTTCTGTCTCGGCTGTAGTCAATATTTATCACAATTCTTCAGGGGTTTGTAGTGTTAAGCCTCTAATAAATATTTATTGAGAAAATTATTAATATAACACTTTCCTGATAAATATTTACTAGAGATTTTCTGTCAGGAAGCACACCGGGGAAAAAAAAAATTCCCTTTAAAAATCTGTTACTACAAAAAATCAATTAGAAAGGCAAGCCAACACAGAAATTCATCAAGCAGCTGGCAAAAAGGAGTATACAATATTAAGCATATGCCAGCAAGGGAAGAAGAACACAGCAAAGTAAGGGTTTGCCAGAATAAAACAAGATGTGTGAGCTACGGTGGAGCTGACTCTGTTCTCGCTCCCGGTTTCATTCAGAACTAGGCTGGGATTTGTAACCAATAGCTATAGATAAAATTGATTTCTTTTGAATAAAGTCACATTCTCTTGCAGAGAGACAACTTCATTTGGAAATACTGCAAAGCCATCATGAGTTCGTCTCATTTCCAACCCGCACATCAACTGAAAGCTTGAGCTCAGATGTATTTAGGACCAAGTCCTGCTCAGATACCTCAGCAGTTTGAAGCACAAACCATGCACTATTAGCACAGACCTTACACACTATCTGTGCTATCGTCTTTTTGCCCTTTATAACAATGTGTGAATACTTGTATTAATAAGAAAACAAAGATGTCAAATTATCTTTCTGATATTGCACTGAGTTAATCAGGAAGAGTTCATTTGCCAGAATGATATTTATACAATAAGGATAAATGGAAAAAAAATTGAATATTCATAAACAGCTTTCATTCCCCTGTGACATGTTTAAGTTTAGCAACACAAATGATTTTCTACAGCTGTTTTTACAGCTGTTAACTGTACTTAGTAGTTGAAAACTTGAATATATTTCTAGTCACAGGTCATGGACAGTAAGGGTTCACTGAGCTGCTGTATCTTTCCCAAGGCAGGATCACCAATAAGTATGAGCAGATACATGAATGAAGCCTATGTCTTCACGTTAGGGCACAACTCAGCAAAACACAGGTAACATATGGAAAAAAATACTCATCCGCATTCCGGAACAGGGCACTAGCCTGGCATTTTCAAACCTAGCGTTTGCCTTGATGAAGCTTGCAGTATCATCTCTGGAACACAGGCCTCCCATACCAAGGGAAGAGGTACCCGCTCTGGATGATGCTCGTTTGAGAAGGTGTTTCTGCTGCTCAGTAATGGCATTCCCAGAGCCCACAATAAATGTGGGTGATGGTCTTCAAAGGTCCTGGTATGGGAGTTCATGTATAGACTGGGTATCTAAAACACACTCAGTTGCATTCATAATTCTCTATGTTCACAACATTGCAATACAAAATGGGGAGTCTCTTCTTTACAAATGGGGCCATATGGATATTTGACATGTGGCCAGGTCCACGGTCACATCTTGAACCTGCCTCTATCTAGGAACACCAAAGCATAAGGACTTTTTTTTTCCCCTTTTTTTCTCCACAGCAGATGAAATCTCAGAGTTAGAACACAGGTTCTACATAATAAAGGGAAAATTCATAGCCAAGATTATTGTACAACACATTTTAGATAAAAAAAAAAAAAGGTAGTTTTCAGTCCTTGCTGCTGTGAATGACTCACATGAACAGCAGAACAGCAACTGCCCGAAGTGTGCTCTCTGTGACCTCTACGGACCGTATGCAGGCTCCTTTTGACAGCCACTGTAGAGTTTCTCCAAGCTGCGTAAGTCAAATGAGCTGCCGGGAATGCTCATGCACGTTACAGCTTGGCTGCTCTGGAGTTGGGCCACACATAGGCTGTGCTTTCAGGCTGGCCCTCTGAATGAAGAGCAACCTCAAAATGGAAAGGGGCCACAGAGTGGTCCACAAGATGCGGTGTAGATGAAGTCTTTCTCATCAGACAGCTCTGAAGCAACTTTTATCCTCCGTGAACAACTTCTACAGCCCAGAGAACAGCAGCTATGTCCCAGACTCCCTTCTGTTTCCTAGCTGGTTCTTATGAAACAGGTACCAGCACTAAAATAATTTCCAGAGAATCCCAGAGGGTGTAGGAAAGCGCCACCAATACCATCCATTTCCATGGAGTGCATAAAACAGCATACAAATGGTCTCTGTTTCCTTGAGGAAATTTTGACCCTTCTGAATTGTGGGTTATAAATGCTGCTGTTACCTTTCTCATTGCCTGACGAGTTTACTTAGAGCTTTCCCTCTTCAGCTAATAGCCCTGTTAAAACTAACTGCCCTCCATGGCTTTTATCAGCATTGGTCTTTCTCCTCCGGCAGGCAGTCGGTGCCCCCGAACTCTCAGCTTTTGTATTTGAGTCTGAAAGTTTCAACAGGAATATCAGGGGAAGACCTTTACTTTTGAACCCGTGCCTGAATGTAGTCTCTATTCCAGGGAAACCCCAATCATTTTGCAAGCAAATAGGTTCTGGCATATTTCTAAATGAACATAAAACAATCTACAGAAGACAGAAACAGGTGAGTATGTCTTCCATAAACCCTTTGAGGATTTTTGGTACAGAGTCAGACAATTATTTGCTACCATTAAGGGTCTGAATTCTGCTCCTGCCAAGCCCTGGGGTTGTATCATGGACCAGTGCCCTCTGACAAAGAAAGTATTAATGATGCATGCCTGGGAATTTTAAGTCATCTTGCCTGCTCTCATTTTGACCATAACTTAACTATAATCTTAACTAAAGGTGTATTTATTTCTCATTAAGCTACGCTGCAAATCAAAATGACTCAAATGATAATTATGAGTTTTAGGTAGCTTTTTCCCTTACAAGCTTCCTTCGATAATGATAGTTTTTTTCAAATCCAAATGCAGGTTCATATAGCAAACAACTTGTCCAGGCTGAGCCTTCACAGCACGTGACCAGCCCGTGATCGATACCATATCATACGAGCTGTGATAAAGCCGCTTTTATCCCCCGAGCGAAACTCCAAACTGTCTCAGATTCCAGGTCGGCTATGTCGGCAAGATACTTGCTAGCTGCCATCAGTGAAAACTCAGCAACTAATATTGCTAAATAGTGAGTAAGTCATATATCTTAGTACCACAGCTCTAACAGATGTAGAAGTCACACCTTGAAGTCTACGGATTCGTGTGTATGAATTATGCATGAAGAGCTATGCAAACATAACATAACAGCACGGCACCAATCCTACACGGGAGCTCTCCTCTTATCAGAGAGTAATTCCTGCTTTTCCTCAGCTAGTGGGAACACTCACATTTTCTAATTTGAAAGCCAAGGGCACGTAGTGATCCTTCAATGGTGGGAAGTGCGTTTCAGTGCACGTTTCTCACATCTCTAAGCGCTCTTTTTTTGTGCTCTGTGATTTATGTTTTCTTGGCCCCAGTATCTCGGTATTATCTTCCAATGATTAAAACCAGTAGAGCACAGGCTAGTATTTTAACCTTCGAAATGTAGCAGTCTCTTGGCTTTCTTGGTTTATTTTCCCACAAATCACAGACGTGTGTGACTTTACCTCATTATGCTAACTAGCTGAATCAAGGAATGGATTACTAATTAAAGTTCCTAGACCCACTGGTACCAACCAACTTAATTAACGTAGATTATCCTGTCCCATAACTGAGTATCTAGATTTTAGGGTCCTCACCCATGTTGGCTTTAAGCATGTTCATAAAGGTCTGAAGGACAGTGGCCTCGATTTGTACTTTCAAGGTTGCCTTTATCCTAAATTTACATTGAATCCCGTCTCACAGAGATTACCAAAATACCCACCTGTAGTTGTTTTACTCACAAAGCTTTTTGGGCTTGGTTAGCAAATTAAAATCTTCCTTGGAAAAAAAAATCTGAACAAATCAACCAGCAACAAAAGTATCGGAGTAACTGAATAACTTCCCTATTCTTCCTTATAAATTAAAAAAAAATAAACCAAACTCGCCACATAAAATCAGGGGGTAAGTCCATTAAGTCCAGATTTGCTGTGAATTCTGCTCTGGGCTGGCCAGTTTTTGCCCCTCAAACAGATAAATTCCTTTGAATAACAGGATGGTCTGAGTTGGAAATCTCCGAAGCAGACCTTTGCTCTCCCACCCCCCCAGGCATTTCATGAAGCGCTATCAGACCTTATGGTCCAGTGGCCCACACGAGTCTAGCTTCGTGGTACATAAATTTAAGCTCTAGTCTGTTCACTCTAGCATTTTCCATATGGGTCAGCCAAGCTTTGACCCTTCTTCCCACCTTTTGCACAGAATCTTTTCAGGCTCTCTCTCCATTCTCCTTGGTGAACAAGTTTTGTTACAAGTGATGTCTCACAGCAGCCTCTAAACCGTGTCGGCAGGTCTCCTTAACAGGCGGGAAACACAAAGCGGTTACATTCCCAGATAACTGTCTTGTATGGCCCAGACCTTTGTGGAAAAGTGCTTTTTTTAAATCAAGGTGAAAGCTTTTTCGCATGGCACTCATTGAACCAACTCTAGATCCAGGAGGATAAGTAATTTATACCCATTTTTATTCTGGATCCTTTGAAATTTTCTTTCCATCAGGAGGATCTTCACCAGGGAGGACAATTCAGCTCAACAGCTGAGACGTCTGTGTTTAGGAAGAAAAACTCTGGCACTCAGGAGATACCCATCTCCATCAGTTATACTAGGAAGCCACCTAACTAATTTCAGTTGGTTAATTTTTAGATGGGTAAAGTTAGTTAAGCCGAATTCCACCCATTATGATTGCCTAAGTGTCACAGAGCTGAGAACAAATATTTGCCACGAAAAGCTAATGCGCAACCACAAAAGTTTGCAACTGTCAAATTACAAAGCCTACAAATGCTATCGGTATATAAACTGTCACAAATCGCTAACGCCAGGCGGGACTGCGAGGTGAGAGCCCCGCAGTGATGCTGGCAGAAGGATGCTGGAAGGATGCTGGAAGAATGCTCTAAGGATGCTGGAAGAAGGATGCTGGAAGGATGCTGGAAGGATGCTGGAAGAAGAATGCTGGGAGGATGCTGGGAGGATGCTGGGAGGATGCTGGGAGGACGCTCGGGGCCCTCCCAGGCCCTCCCGGGCAGCAGGAGCCGGAGCCCAGCGCGGGACGGGCGGGCTTCGGGGGAACAGAAGAGTGCTGGTGCCACCTAGAGGGAATTATTCGTCTAAAAAGTGGGAAAATCATTAGTGCACACGGGTGCTATAATGTGCCACAGATATTCAGCACTGGGGAAAAAATTCCTAGAGAGAAGGGCTTTTACTGCTGTGCAAAAAAAAAAAAATACACAATTATGATATGTAGCAGCGCACAACTTACATCTTCTCCTCAATATAACTTGCAAATACAAATACAGAAGGTATATTTAAGATGACCAACTGCCTATTCCTCTCTCCTTCAAACCATTTCCCAGCCTCACAGCTGTATTCCTTCCCTTCTTCCTCCAATTATCTAAATTCTGATGAAACAGCCGGCAAACTGACCACATCTGGAGGTTGGATCCTGCTTCCCTACGCTGCTGTAGCACCGGCTGCGGCTGGAGCCAGCTGGCAGCTGGGGGTGCCTTGGGTGTCCAGGAAGGACCGACTGTGTGGCCAAGAAAGCCTCGGGGATGCAACTTCACACCAGCTTTGCTGAATGACCCACCTGAAGCCTGGCATGTGCCCCGTCACTGAAAACTGCGCTGCGCTATAGCGTGAGCAGAACCAGCACCACACACAAAGGAAGGACTGGTGCGTAAATACAAGCCACCATCTTTCTTCCACCATTAAATCTGTCACTTGCAACCTACGGTTAACTGTGATAACTGCGGCGGTGGTGATATCTCAGGGGACACTGTGGGACTGGGTGCGGAGTTGCTGATGGTTGGACTCCGCAGCTCTTTCATAGTAGATTGAAGTAATTTTTGAGCAAGTGTTCACCAAAACAGTGCTTTTCTCACCTTTAAGCTGCTGCACATGGTCCCTGCCATGGGCTGGTCGGCGGGCACGGCATTCATGCTGTGGCTTTTACTTGCCCCACCGGGAACCCCACATGGCAGCAGTGCTGGAGCCGAGGAATAAGACAGATACTAAAGCTCTGTCTGTTACAGCTGTACTTCTCCTCAGACACTCGTTTCTCTCCCTTGCCGCCTTTATATCCCGGTAGACTGCAGAGCAAGACTTGGCTCATGCCGACTAACTCCCTCTTTGCCTGGCTTTGCTAGTAATGTTACAGTCAACGCAACGCGGACAGTGACGCAGGGAGCCAAGGAGAAATAAAGCCTTGATCCTACCATGCACTACGGACCCACGCGTAGAGCCTTTCTGCTCTCTGTTCCTTAAATAAAGGTTAATTGATGGAACAGTATTTGATATTAAACATTTGCTAGTTCACTGACCTCTGTGAGAGCTGTACTTCCATGCCTCTGGGTTAGCTAAATTTAGGAGATGACTGAAGTGCCAAACCGTTGGGTGCCTGTCACCCCAAAGGGGAACACGGCACGAGGCACCGCGTGTCTCTGGGTGCGTGTGACTGTCCTGCCAGGGCCGTTCATCAGCTCCATCCCCCAGCAGCACGCCTGTACGTCCCTTGGCTGCCACTGTCTCATGGGCACCGTAACGGCCACATTCCTTATCCTTCGCTTTACAAACACCCCCAAAGCCCAAGCTGCACAGAAAAATCTAACCTGGGTGCAGCGGAAGCCAAGGACCTGCTCAGTATGCTGCAGGGCCATACCACACACCCCGCCAGGAGTCCTCACACCATGATTTCCTGAAAATGGCAACCACACTGGCCACCAAAATTGCCAAGCAAATATATTTTAAGTCTTAAAAGTGTACTGTTCAAAGGAAGGATCCTCTTTATGGGCCAGACTATTTCCACCAGGAGAACCTGCAGTGTATTTTTGAAAGTGCTTTAAAACCGGTGTCAACCCCCAGCTCCCCTGGTTTGCCTGCTGCTGCTTTAAGAGATTTGCCTCTTAATTCTGTGCCCCCGACTCAGGAGCTAATCCTGCGCTGCCATGCACGTGACACATGCGGTAGGTAAGGAAAGCTCAGCTCTCCTACCTAAAAATCACCAGCTATTTCTCACTGATCGGCTGCGAGGATTTTTTCCCAAAGCAATGTCACTGACGTCATGAGTGCTCCAGCTGAGCCTGTGATGCTTTGCGGGATTCACTGATGGGATGGATTAACACAGTCATCATTTAGGAAGGGTTTATACCTCTGTTTAGGAAAGTACAAGTTGTGGAGTTTGTTTTCCGCACATCATACATTGGTAAAATTTAAAAATTTTCTTTCAATCAAGCCTGATCTACACAAAAAAAACCCCAAAACCTATATGGGTTTGGTAGCTGGTTGGGATGCAATTAAAGTGCTTATGACATAATTCTGTCCCATATGGGAAAAAAAGTCATCATCTTTAAAAAGTATCTTTAAAGATACCTTAGGAGGTACCACGATGAAGGCAGCCACACCGACGCTGTGGAAGCACAGTGGTATCAACAGAAGTTCCTCCTGAAGTCAAAAACTCGTGTGTACTCCAGGCCTGAACCTCAGTGGGCTGCAAGGATGTGCCCATTGCTTTATTCTTTTGATCTCAGGACGGTTTGAAGTAGCGCTAAAGACTAACCAAATCAAGTTGTTCTGTATTTAAAGACTTGGAAATGCAGCCCAACTATTTTCTTTTCCTGAGAATCCTGATTTAAAATCTTACCCTAGAGCATTAATAAGTACTAGCACAACTATGCCCCCACTAAACACCATTACTTTTCTCGTGAAAAGCTTGAAATCATCTTTCGGTGCCTGCTCAGGGGCAGCGAGCGAGTCAGGGAGTTGACTGGGTGACACTGGGTGAGATAACCCAGCGCCTGAACCCCGCCAAGCGGCACTCGGGTCTCTCGTAAGGAGGGGCAGCGCGTCCCGTGTCCCACATCCCCGTGTCCCGCATCCTAGTGTCCTGCATCCCTGGGTCCCACATCCCAGTGTCCCGCATCCCCACATCCCACATCCTAGTGTCCCACATCCCCGTGTCCTGCATCCCCGCGTCCCCCATCCTGGTGTCCCGCATCCCCACGTCCCACATCCCCACGTCACCCATCCCAGCGTCCCGCATCCCAGTGTCCCCCGTCCCCGCGTCCCACATCCCCACGTCCCCCATCCCCGCGCCCACGCAGGAGGGACGCGGCCGGGGGGTCGTTCCCTTGAGGGGGGGTGGTGGTGTCCGAGGGAACCCGTCTCCCTTGGGGGCCAGGCTGGTTGGCTTCTTGATTTCTCAGGGCCTACCGCAGCCGCCTCGCCTCCCCCCGCTTCCCGGGGCTCCCCCGGGCGGGAAGAGGAAGGGGAAGGGAAGGGGAAGCGGCGCCGCCAGGCCCCGTGGGCGGAGCGGGGCGGGCCTGCGGCGGGGCCATGCCGGCCGTGCTGGCCGCCGCCTGGGCCCTGCTGGCCGCCGCCTTCCTGGCGGCCCTGCTGCTGCTGCGGCGGCGGGTTCCGGCCCGGCGGCCCGGCGGTGTCGTCTCCGGCTTCTTCCAGGATCTCATCCGCTACGGGAAGACGAAGGGCGGCTGCGGGCAGCCCCCGGCCTGGCTGCGCCTCCTCCAGGTGCCCAAGAGGTGAGGGAAGGGGCGGTGTGGAGGGCGGCGCCGCGGCGGGCGGGCACCGGCCGCCATTTGTGGTGCGCTGCGGGAGCGTCGCGCTGTTCTGACGGGAGCGGGGACCGAGGAGGGTACGGGCTGCCATCGGCCGCGGCTCCCAGATGGGAACAAAAGCCTAATCCCTGGAATCCCAGCCCCACGCAGGCTGTGCAAAACCAGCCTTCCTGCAAGGCTGAGGCCGGGGACGCGGGAATACGGACCCCTGGCTGTGCAGGTGTACCGCGGGTTTACTGCCTCAAACCGAGCCTCGGTCCTCTTCTTCCTTCAAGGTTTCTTTTTAAAATGGGACCGGGCACAGCGATGGCAGCACCTTAACATAACCGTCTGGACCCTGCGGGAGGAACGGTCTCTAATAAGGCGAAAGAACCGCGCGGCGTTACCCAAACACATCTCTTACTCGATGTTTAACAGGATGAAGGAGGGAAAAGAAGGGGGAGAAAAACCCCATTTACAGCTTTCTATACTGGGATTTCATCGTTTCTGATCAGCCGAGATTGATGACCAGAAGTAGCCTTTGGCTTGGAGGCAGGCGGGACGGGCTGGGAGAATGCTCGGCCCAGAGATCCCATCACCCCCGGTGTCACCATCTTGTTAGCAATGACGCCTTTTATATACAGAGCTTTCAAACCAAATGTTAAAAAAAAAAAAAAAAAACTTTTGTGACACAGCGTGTTATTATTCATGTCAAGGTTGTAATGTAGTATCTTGGTTATCAGGCTTCTGGTTACAGAAAATACCCAGGGATATGTTTAAGCTCCGCGGTACCCTCAGGGAAAATAAGGGCTCGTAAAGGCTTTGTCTTAATTGTAGCGTACTGCAAAGTGGCACATTCTTAAGGTAGGTTCTCATTTGAGTTGACCTTTCACCAACAGAAGTTTTCCTACCACCTCTTCTTAGGGAAGAACATGCTTTTTCAGGGAATTGGTCTCGAGCTCTCAACATCTACAAAGCAATTCTGTTAACTTGAGTAGTGAACCCATAACCCTGCTAGCTGAAGGAACAGAGAAGATCCTGAAGGTAACCACTGAGGCATTTTCTGCTTCCATTCATCTGCATCTTGTTTCCAAACAAGCACTGTATTTTCACTAGCCTAGGCTTGTTTTTAACTTTGCCATTCCATCTTGTCAAATGTTATGATTCATTTCAGGTTGGTTTGGCACATAGTGAACATATCTGTCCTTGAGGGATGACACATGTACTTACTGCAGTGCTGGATCGCTCTGTAGGCCAGATACGTCCACAGCGTAATTGGGATTGCTGAAAGCTTGCAGGGCACGTCTCTGCTAAGCAGGCAGGGCTTGTTTGTGTGCTGGTAGCAAAAAGCAATGCGTGTGGAGAAAGTTCTCTGGCGAGTGATGAGTCAGAAGTCTACTGAGTAACAGGACAGCAGGGGAAAAGCTTGAAACTTGGAGGTGGGAATGGGTTTTTATCAATATACAAGTTCTGTTTGTCTTCCAAGCAGAAAATGGGGGAGAGGAGCTAAGTTTTACTTCTGTTGCAAATCAGCAGAGCGAATGTTGCTGTCTCTGCTTGGTAGGAGAAGAAACCAAGGAGGAGACGTGATCATCTGAAGGGACTACCAACTGCTAATGGGCAATGTGCTCTGGAGTGTGCAGGGGTGCTCACCACCTCTGTGGTTCTCACTTGGCCTCTGTATTGCCCTTGAGAGACACCTGAGCTGCTTTGGGAAGGGATCATTTTATGTGGTTTCACTAAATAAGGGTGTTGTACCCCTACAGTCCCCCAAAAGTAAAGTTTGAGTGTACCAGAGAAATATAGTCTTGCCTGACTATACAATTGTATCCTGGTTTTGTACTGGTAGTTCCATTGCCAAGAGAAGGCCGTCAGCATCTTCCCATGGTGCATATTTCATCCCTATGCCAGTGTTTCCAGAGGTCCCTATTTTTATTCATAGCCAGAAAGACTTTAGTTTTAAAAACAAAAGGAAATACTGGATCACCCGATTTGAGCTGGATATCACAGGTTGTTTAACTCCATCCAGTTGCCTGTCTTGACCATAAAGTCTTGTGTTTCAGTAATGCATAATGCACTTGTGTAAGTGCTTTATGGTGTTGGGGGAATTATTTGTTTTCTTCAAAAAAACATGGTCTTGCCTCACAGTCACCCAGTGGCATTGGTGGTCTCTCCTTTTTTTTCCTGTGTGATTATTGCAGACCTTGAGTTTGCAGAGGAACGAGGTATTTTAGTGAACAGCTGACTAATTACTTCTGGGTGCCTTTTACTGTCTGCATTTGTCATTTGTGAACTTTAACAAGTCATGCGATGCATCCACTAGAACTAAAGAAAGTGGGAGTGCTGCTAGGCGCAACAGCCTGGAAATGCCCAGAAAATTAATTTGGATGTGCTTTCAGTGCTGTAAACTGTGAAGAAAAAGTTGTGCATGTCATGATTAGTTGTAAGCGTTGAGGAATACCTTTGCAATGTGCGGTTTACACTTTCTCCTCTTTAGTGCAGCTATGGTTAGTAAGGTAAGCTAAGCTAGAGGTTATTCCAGGCAACAGTTTGCTGGGGGAAGGAGGCATTAGGGTTATTCCTGCTTGGTACCACTGGAGTCCCAAGTTGTCTACTTATTGATTTGGGAACCAAAAGGGAACGTACTCACCATCAGGCAAGCATGTCCTGCAGCTACGTTTCCAACTAATGAATGGTGAGAACATTAATGAAGCCCCTTTTTGTTCCCACAGGTGGTTTACTCACTTTTATGTGGTTTCTGTGCTCTGGAATGGCTTTCTGCTGATCTGGCTTTTCCGAGCTGAGTTCCTCGGAGGGTCACTCCCATCATGGATTCAGCACATGCACCATGCTCTTGGCAGAGATTCTCAGAGCAAGGACACGGGCAAGTATTCCAGCTATTAAGATGAAGCCATATAAGTATTAGAAAGCTGCACTACCATCCTGTGCTGAATTTGTATTCTTCAAGTGCTACTTCATCAGCGGCTTTTAAACTAGGCTCCAAGTGATTTTCCTGGAATACCAAGTCCCTTTGTCATTATTCAAGGTAGAAGTCATTCAAATTTATGGATATGATGGCTTTCAGCAGTACTTTTAGCAGAAAGGGCTGTCAGCACCTTCTAGAAGTAATCTTGCTGTGGTCAGCAGTGCCTCAGATGTACAAATATTTTCCCCAGTGCTCAGTTAATTTAAAATGAGGGTAAAATTTTGCTGTGAGGAGGGGAAAAAATAGCCTTTTTGAAGGACTGTTGGGGTTGAATTGTTCCTATCTGTCTCAAAGTTGCTATTTTTTTATCCACAAGCAGATTGTGAGCACTTCTCTGCACTCCTGGTTCTCCTGCTGCTTTGGCTGCATAGCTGTCGAAGACTTGCAGAATGCCTCTGGACCAGTGTGTTTTCCAACGGTGTCATTCATATCGTGCAGTATTGCTTTGGACTTGCTTACTACATTGCCGTTGGCTCAACTGTGCTGTGTCAAGTGCCTACTAACGTGAGGAATGGTAAATGCCAGCTTAGTATTACCAAAGACACATTCTTACTCCCATTTGTTTCCATTGTGGCAACTGGTTCACTCGGTTTCATAGAGGCTGCTTGTGTGAGAAGTGTGTTAACTAATGAGACATACAAATACTCCTGGGCATAGTTCAAAGTAACTACATTTCGGTATTTCACATAATCAGCCAGCATTTTACGTACACACAGACACTGACCCACGCTTTCATCTTAACCATCACTCTTATTTCCTGAAAGACATCTCACGTAGCTACTTCCAGGGTCATTACCGATCAGTTTGGCATTGAGATACCTATGCTTTAGGAAGGGCAGTAATAGGTACCAGTTCTCAAATGCTGCTATGCAACTTCCATTCTTAAACTGGAGTTTGGTTTTTTTGTTGTAAGATTTCCTGTAAGGTGAGTCTGCAAGGCTGTCTCGGCCACCTTCTTTGTTTTCCATTCAGAACTCACCACTGCTCTGCTTTGCATCAATCAGTTTCTTCTTTCCCCCGGTCCTGTAATGTCTCCATTAATACAGCAGAAATTTGAGTGATATGACTTGTTTCTGCCAACACGTTCAACTGAGTCTCACAACTGAGCTGCTGTTCCTCTGCACAGGTGAACCATGAGCTGGTTGTAGCACTTCTCCCTTGACTAATTTTTGTAAGGTGGTCATTACCGAGGATGTAACTTTAGTGAAGTTTTTAACCACTTCCAACCACATCGGCTGTAGTTTAATCCAACGATTTTTTTAAAAGAACCTTCAGATCTCCTATGTTTAGGTAAAACCTTTTTCTTTCTGGATGTGTCTTCTACTTTTCATGTCTTGTAGGTTCTTACAGATGGTGTATTGGCTTCTACATTGGAAATTATCCTTACTACAGTTAACGGTTTTTGAAGGCCTGCATGGTTCACGCTGTGTGTCTGTGTGTGTNCATGTCTGTGTGTGTGTCGGTGTATGCATGTATCTCACTGCAAACAAGACAAACTGTCTACTTACATGTTGACCTGAGCCACGCCAACATCTTTCGTTAGGATGACAAGAATTACAAACAGCGTTGAATATTGAGATCTTAAACTGTTAATTATGTATCGGTTGTACATCATGCTGTACCTCAAGCTATTGGATTAAGAACTTAGATATNATTACAAACAGCGTTGAATATTGAGATCTTAAACTGTTAATTATGTATCGGTTGTACATCATGCTGTACCTCAAGCTATTGGATTAAGAACTTAGATATTTTTAGTATAGAGCAGTTAAGGGAAATAAACTACCAGCTGAGAACTTAAATGATGCAGGATTTAAAAGCATCTTTCAAGGAATTAGAGGCTCACTCCTAGAATTTTGTGAGACAGTAACATTTTTAAAATGTATACGATGTTTTGGGATGATGCTTGGGAAGGTATATCCTGGCCATATTTTAATGAAATGTATTTCATTCAGGAAAAGAGCTTTCTGTGCAGATCTCCTGGTATCACATTGTGGGAGTTATGATGTACATTTGGGCCTCTCTTCACCAACACAGATGTCTTGTGATTCTAGCTAATCTTAGAAAAAGTAAATCAGGTAAGATGTTTCGTCTTTACTTAGATATTTTTTTCCTACTTGTTTCAATAGGCTCCTGTAGCTTCTAATACCTTAAAACACAAGAATTTTTCAGTTCCTGTACTTCGGTGCTCTCTGTAGGACTTTCAGTAGATTAAATGGGGCTGTTTGGAAGAGAGAGTGGACGGCTGAGTCGGGGGTGTGTGTGTCTCTGTGTCTGTATATATAGTTTTATGGAACTTAAAACAAAGATCTGGCTTCTAGTATCCTCAGGACAGACACATCCTAATGCTTAGGAGTTGTTCCACTCCTCAGGGACCTCCCTTCTGTCTCCATGTAAACTAAAAATAGGTTTCCTTGCTCTGCATTTGTGCAAACAGCCAGAGGTGGCATCTTATTTCATTAAGTGCAAAGCTGCCAGATCAGATGGAGGTGGATGATGATGATAACGTTAATGAGCCTGTTGTTCTGTAATTGTGAGTAGAAGAGAAGAGTTTATTTAGTGCATGTTGTTCTCAACTAATTTCTTTCTGTTTGTTTGCAGGAAAGGTTGTAAGTCTGAGCCACGGTGTACCTTTCGGAGACTGGTTTGAGAGAGTTTCTTGCCCTCATTATTTTGCAGAACTCCTGATATATGTATCTATGGCTGTCACGCTTGGATTTCACAACGTGACGTGGTGGTGTGTAGTGATGTACGTTCTTTTTAACCAGGCACTGGCTGCTGCTTTGTGTCATGAGTTCTATCAGAAAAACTTTAGCTCCTACCCAAAGCATCGAAAAGCATTTATACCATTTGTTTTTTAGAATATTTCTTCTAAAGTATCTTTAGAGCAAACTGGAAAATGTTTTCTATAAGGGAATAAGAGAGTTACGGTTTATTAAAGCCAAGGTAAAATTGCACATTTTCTCTAATTCTAGCTTAAAAGCTCATAATTTTAATGATATTCTCATCCCTGTTACCAATTTATGTGAGGAAATGTTAGGTCTCTGCGTATCATACAAGCTGAAAAAAAGGTTTGCTGAAGACCTTAACTCAAACTGAAGAGACCCTAAGTGGCTCTTTTCTGTGTTGTAACTATATCCTACGCATAAAACACTTGCTGTTGTGCAGCAAGCCAAAATACATATACATGGAAACTGTGTAGTGTAAGGAGGGTGCAGGGAATCATTTGAAATACTGTATTTCGTGCCTTGTCTCATATTTAAGCATATTTTATTCCTAGTCTCTTTTCTTTGAGTCACTTCAGAGGGAGGCAAATTGAGTATTGTCTTTCTGTGCTTCCCTGTTGATAATTAAAACCAACCACTGCTTTGTGACTGCAAGCACAAAAGCCGGTGGAGAAAGCTGCGTTGGAGGAATGACTCATGCTCAGCAGTGGAGATAAACAGACCCATTCTCTGCGTTCTCCCTTCTGCACCACAGTCAGTATTCATTGATGAAAACCCCTTGTTTAGCCCTAAACGGGGAAAATCGCGGAAGGTTCTCTGTCTAGAGAGACAGTAGAAGAGAATTTGCAGAAAATTAATGTTCTTGGTTACGGTTATGTCATCCTTATTGCAGGTTATTGGAATCCCTTGTGTGTTAGAGGGGGCAGTTATGCAGGATGACCACAACCGTGGCTACACTGGTTTATAAGCAGCCTGTGAGAGCAGGTGGAATGAACTGCCGAGGCAGAGGACACGTGGAAACCAGTGCCTGACAGGCATTGCAGAGAAATTCTTCACTGGGGAGGTGATGTCACTCAGGGTTGGGTTTTTTTCATAGAAATTTGGGGTTGGAAGGGATCTTAAAGATCATCGAGTTCCAACCCCCCTTCTATGAGCAGGGACACC
>RSEF01000004.1:28351213-28365378 GCA_003993805.1 Himantopus leucocephalus | reverse complement strand
TTCCTGTAGCCCCTTTAGGTACTGGAAGGGGCCATCAGGTTTCTGTGGAGCCTTCTCTTCTCTGGGCTGAACAGCCCCTTTTTGCACTGAACCATTGAATATTTTGGTCCTTTTCATGATACTGGAATGAATGATCAGTTTGCGTGACATTGTATATGGATGCTGATGTTTTCAGCGTGTCTTCTTCTACTTGCACGCGTGTATCATTTCGTACATGAGAAGAATTTTTATATTGTGAAGTATATCTTAGAAATTACCTAATTAAAACGGTTCGTTACACCTTTCTGTTTCCGCCTTGTATAATTTTTCAAAACTGAGCTATGCATTCGCAAAACAGGAGCAATTACTTGGCACAAAACGTGCAGAAGGGGGCTCCCCTCTGCCCGGGCCGCACCGGGGGTCAGCACCGCCGGCGGGTCCCCCCTTCCGCGGGTCCGGGGGCGGGGCGGAGGGCGGGGCAACCGTCACCGGCGGCCGTCAAGGGGCGGCCGCAGCCAATCGGCGCGCCGCGGCCCCGCCCACTCGAGGGGGGCCTCCGCGCCGCGCCGCCCTCCCCTCAGCACCGCGCTCGGCCGCCATGGCCTCGCCGCCGTCCCCGCCGCTCCGGCGGGCCGCCGCGCTGCTGATGGCGGCCTCGCTGCTGCTGCTGTTGACGGCCCCGGCGGGGCTGAGCGCCGCTCCCGAGGAAGAGCCCGGAAGGAAGAAGGAGCCGCCGCCACCGCCGGCGGCGCAGGGAGCCGAGCCGCGGGCTGAGGTGAGGTGAGGCGGGGCCGGGCCCGGCCTGCAGGGCGCCTCGCCTTTCAGGGGCCGCCGGACCCCTAAATTCCCCTCTTTTAGCAGAAAAAGGGACAGCTGCAGGGCCAACAGCAAAGGAAAGCCCTGCAGCTGTCCCTTTTTCTGCTAAAAGAGGGGAGTTTAGGTCCATGGTATTAAGTGGACTAATGCTTTTTTTTCAGCAGATAAATGTTTTTGAGTCCCGCTTGCTGAGGGGGAGGACCGACCTCTCCGGGTCTTCCTCACAGAAGCAGGTGAAAGCGGGCTTTGTTGCGAGTCAAAACCTGCCAGGGTTTTTTCCCCCTCAGTATTTTTTAAGGTTAATTTCTTTGCGTTAAAACTTTTTAAAATGGTGTTCTTGGTTAGGCGATTCCAGTGCCGGGTGGGCACCCAGAAGGATGAAAAAACTATGAATGTATGGCTTGATGTAGCGCGTGGAGCGTGCCGGGTTTTAAATAAGAAAAACAAAAAAAAAATTACAGGACTGTCAAAGGTGAAGGAACTCTGGGAAGCCACCGCGTGTGATAGAGAGCGTGGAAACTTCTAAATATCAAACCCAAAAACTTAACAGCAGTGCTGCAAGTGGAATGCTGGGAAGTGGCCGTGTTAAAACACGTTGCAGTCTGTTTCTGCTGGTAGATGTGCTGAAACAAGCTTTCTTAGCCATCTCTGGTCAAGTATGTGAACGTCGATTTCCTTGTTTTGAGTCGATCTTTTGACTGTACGTATCTTAATCTCTGTGAAAGCAAACACTTTGCTAAGTGAGATCTGGAGTCAGCTGGTCTCGTTTGACCGCTGGAAAGTCTTAAAGCTAGTTTTCAACGAACATAGAGCATGTACAAAAAAAGCTGATGAGAACTTGCATAAAGTTGTAGTGCAGCTGGGACGCAAAGATTCTGCAAGGGAAGGAAGTGATTCTGACAGTTTTTGAAAGGACTTTGTATTTCTGCTATGCTATTGTAGTCGCCCAATTTTAGTTTGTGGAGTTAAATTCTTAATACTTATATCAGAAAATTGCTTGTTTGGTCAAGGTCATAAAGTAAATAGCCAGGGATTGTAAAGACAGCAATATTCAAGCTGAACTAAAGCAGCTTTCCCCATGTTTTGTTTTAATAGTTGTTCTCATGTTCTGGTAATAGTGTGCACAGTGAAGTATGGCTTTAATAATCAGTGCACGATCTGATCTTGTGAAGTGCCTGACTAGCAATTTGAGGTAGGTGGCAGCCAGTAACTAGTTAATGATCATTAATGCTGTGTGAGAGGTATATACTTAAAATGTCACACTACTTGGTATGATATGACAGGAGAAATGCAAGGCTCAGTACTTCTGCAAACTAACTATTCAAGTATAATTAACTAGTGGGTTTTTTGTTGTTTTTTTTTTTTTTTTTCCCCTCTTACAGAAGGGGTCCTCGCCAGTTGCTCCAGTTCACATTGTCAATGAAGAGTCAGCTGACAAGACTAATCTGGGCTTCATTCATGCATTTGTGGCTGCTATATCGGTCATCATCGTGTCAGAACTGGGGGATAAGACCTTCTTCATTGCAGCCATCATGGCGATGCGGTACAACCGTTTGACTGTACTGGCTGGTGCTATGCTTGCCTTGGGACTGATGACATGTTTGTCAGGTTAGCACTCTTTTCTTTTTGTTTCAACTGTTTAAAATGTATTGGGTACATATGTATCAATAAATCTTAATTGAAATTAAAATGAAGGTAGTAGGTATATGCAGTTTTCTGTTTTGAGGAGAGTGTGAAGGTTTTCCTGGGGACCGTGGTTCAGGTTGAACGTTTAGGCTCTTACCTGTAATGAGGTGTTTGCGCTCCCTAGACCTCACTATGAGTTTAAGGAAGAGGTGTGGGATTGAGAGCCTAAGTACGTCCTTTGATTTTTGAGCAACTAGTTTCCTTTTTATTTTTAGCTCCTGTTAAATTAGCGTGCCTAAAGGGAATGTGGGAGTGACTTCTCTTTTTCCTCCTAAGGCGAAAGATTCTTAATATGATGACAAATTTCCCTCGACTGACTTGCATCCCAGTATGTGTAGCTGTTTGGATTTGTGCTAGGAGCTGCGTAAGTGGAAGATGACGTTCTGCTGTGATCCTTTGGGATGGTTGGTACTGACAGAGCCAAGAACTGGAGGAGTGAGGTGTCAGGTGGCACTTGAGGAACCTGTAGCTGTGGGTGCTTACGTAGCAGTGATAGTAAAATGAAGCAGCCTTCACGTGTATCAGATGCAGCATAAGTTTTGTTGTAGGTGTGCTCGTTTCTAACCATGCCCATTTCAGAAACAATTGAAGTAGTGTTCATTGGTTTATATATGCTGGAGACAGACGATTAGCTGGCTTCAGGTTTCTTGGCAAGTGTTTCTGTGAATGGTTTTTGGATGTGTAGCTACTGCTATATATATTGCTGCAATTATTATTGCAGTCTTGGAGCAGTTTCCATTTGCACTGTGTGTAATGATAGCATTGCATGAGTTTCTTCGATTACTCACTTAGTATAACAGTCTTTGATGCTTCTTCCGCTTCTGCACTGTGCTTCATTTCATGTTATTTAGTACTGCAGATGATGCACTATTCTGTAAATCTTGCAATCTCTTTTCTCCTGCCCATCACCACTCTCCCATTTTCTATACTAAGTCTTTCTTCAAATCTGTTTTGATGCTTTTTTAGAAAAGCTTTCTTTTCTGCTTTATCCCCCAGTTTAGAGGTTGCCAACTATTTCTTCCTCTTCAGAAGGGAGCCTTTTTTTTTTCTTTTTTTCTTCTCCCCTCTCTCCACTGCCCTTGTTTTATACAAGCTGTGTCTGGAAATTCCTGGGGTTTTTGCCCACCTCGATTTCATGAAAATGTGCTCACTTAAACTCACTGGCTTCAAGTGATCACTACTTGGGATTTTTTTTCAAGCTGTGCTTAGAGACAGCTCAAGACTTATGACAAAATAAGCTGCCTCATCATTCTGATTATTTCTGTGCTTGTATATGCAACTAATGCTAAAAAATAATAGTATCTTTTTATATAGTATCTGGCATTGCTTTGCTTCAGTATTTTCAGTCATTAAAAGGAAGTTTACTTTAACTCCTTTTTTTTATTTACCTGTGCAAGTAATACTGTTATTCATACGTGTATGTGCCATGTTTTCTAATAGTACAGCCTGATTAATTTTGGTCTCATAGTCTTACTTTTGGTAGGGGCAGTGCAGATTAATTTCCAGATTATGTAGTAACTTCTGAGTGCATTTTTCAGCTAAGGAAGTGTGTGCAAGAAAACACACATGGTAATATGCTTCCTTTTAGCTAATTGCACATGGATTAAAGCAACAGAAACAGTTGTGAGTGCATGGTCCAAGCAACCTTGAATGTTAGGTGTGGAGTTTTTATTTCCTCTCATTTATACACACCTTTTTTTGTCCAAAAATGCTAACTTTGTGAAGAAGCAAGTACTTTGTCTGGGATACATATTTCTTCTTCTTTGAGAACTAGTTTTGGCTTAGTTTGATTGCCTTTTGTATCCATAAAAGTAGATGCACCGTGGAGGTAGCTTTTTGGTCTTTGAGTGGGATCAGTGCTTTTAAATTAAAGGAAGATCAAAGTTGGTCACGTTGTGTGTTTGTGGGGAGTGTGGGAGAGAAGGGGATAGTAACGTGCAGGTATTTGCGCTTGGCAAAAGAAGACAGACGTGGATTAGTGCAGCTGGATGATTTCTGGGTATGTCTAGTATATTTAACTTGTAGAAAATCTTATTCTATTTTATCTGATAAATGAAATTACTGGAAAGAGATGCTATCCAACATGTAGTCATATATAAAAATGGAATTAACCTAGCATGATTACAGATGATAGTTTCATGGCACGCTTGGAGAAAGGCAGGATTTGCATAGCCCTTGATGGGAAAGATAATGTTGCTTGGACTGGCTCTTGGGAATAGCAGCACATCAACTTTGCCTGGTGTGCCTTGTCTGCGTGTTAATGGACTTCAGTCTCTGGTATGACCAGTAATGGTTGGAGTTTCTAGAGTGTTGTTACCTTGCCAAAAAAAATGAGAAGCTTGCATAAAACTAACAAAAAATGCGATATTTATCAGTGGATATTTGAATAGCAGACTTTGCTAGCAAGCATTTCTTAGATGTGGGAAAAACAATTATGATCCTCATGCTTATTTTTTTAAATGACGCATTTGTTTTCTTTTCAGTTTTGTTTGGCTATGCCACCACAGTTATTCCTCGGGTGTACACATACTATGTGTCAACAGCACTGTTTGCAATTTTTGGCATCCGAATGCTTCGGGAAGGCTTGAAAATGAGTCCAGATGAGGGTCAGGAAGAGCTGGAGGAAGTTCAAGCAGAAATTAAAAAAAAAGACGAGGAAGTAAGTCCTAAACTTTCTGTGAATTATGGCTGATGAAATAGTTACAGCCGTGAAGCTGCAGAAGGGCACTGTCATGTTTGGGGTGTTCAGCTGTGTCTGTGATTGATAATCTGACACAGAAAAGTTGTGGTAAATGGGGCAGAAGTGGCCCCTGGAGGCTGTTTCAACAGGTGATTCCAGTTCTGTGGCAAGCCTGGCTTCTCAGGAAAAAAGGGACTTTCTCCATAGAGTCCTTTTGTTCTTTTGTTTGTTTTGGTTTTTTTTAATGCATTACTAGCAGAGAGGACATGAACAGTTTACTCTTGCTTCTACTTTTTATTTCTTTGTATGTATGCTGAGGTTTGTAGTGTTGCAGCAAAGGTCTCTGTTATAATAACTGTTTTAATATACTGGTCCATTTCTAAGGAATAGTGTAGAGTATTAATCTTACTTCTTTTTTTTTAATTAATTTTCGTAAATCCTATTTGGAGAGCCACCACTTGGGAAGAGGGGGATCCCTGCTTTTAAAATTGGAGAAAACCTGTGGTTAGAAACCAGGTGTCTTTCCTACTGAAACTGCTGCATAAGTGCAAGCAGTTCAAGATGAACAATAACTGGAGGTTAGAGGTGATTACAAGTATGTATATGCGCGTATATGTACACACACATATATGTGTGCATATATGTAGCTAGTTTTTTAAAATGGTGTCTAATATAAATATTACATTGATAATGCAGCAGTCAGTGGCTAATACCATTCCAGATACTAAATGGCTAGTTTTACTGTTTAAGTATTTCATGTGGGTTTTTTAGATGACATTTCTAATCTTATGGTTGGGTTTTTGTTTTTTCCCTTATCCTCCACAGCTTCAGAGAACTAAACTGTTAAATGGGCCGGGAGATGTGGAATCGGGGCCAGGCACCACTATACCTCAGAAGAAGTGGCTACATTTTATTTCTCCAATCTTTGTTCAAGCTTTTACTTTAACATTTTTAGCAGAATGGGGTGATCGTTCCCAATTAACAACCATAGTCTTGGCCGCCAGAGAGGTGAGTGTTGCAGAACGCCTGCTGTTCTTTTGCCCTCTTTGCGCTGCCCGCAGAGAAGCGGGAGAGACAAAATACTCTTGCAGGAGGTATCAGATTCACATCTTCTGCCTTGCTGTGCCTTAGTGTTACAGCTGTGCCGAGACCTGAAAATAAATGCACTGAAGCTCTGTATATTATTAAAACTATTGTTACGTGATTGGGACTGTACAGGCATTTTTGGAAACAGTTGTTTTATATCATGCAGCTAAATACAATTGTTTTTTGTTACAGTGTTGAGGGGTGTTACAGAACCTCTTTTTCTTTGATCTGTGTGGTCATATGGTTTTAACACAGTAGCTTTAAAAAGACACCTTCATCCCAGCAAACTTAAAGCTGTTACAAAGATAACTTTTTAAAAAATCTAAGTGAATACGGTACAGTGTATAGAACTAAAATAAACTCTAAACTGCTGTGCACTAAGTAATACTGTAAATGAAGTGACACTCAGCATGATGATTGGAATGTATATAACTATTATATTTAAAGGAAAATTAAGGCTTATAGTCAACCTTTTAATAAACATAAGTAGCTTGCCTGTGCTCTTTCATGCGTTGAGATAATTTACATTTTTTCCTTAGGTCTCCTGCTTCTTTCAGTGCACTTTCAGACCTTCCCTAGGGATACATCAGGGCTGTGTACAAGGGAGGCTATAGTCTGTAGGAACCTCTTGTCTCTATTACAGTGCAGGGAAGGTGCTTAGAGCTGAGGAGGAAGGGAACAGCAGGATGAGAGGCTGATCTCATTGTTCAGGCAGGTACATGCCATCTTGGAAAACGAGGAATCATTACTGCCTCTGCCAAAGTTTTTGTACAGTGCAAGGCAAGTCACTTCAGCCCATCTTTTCACAGGTGGTGGTTGACTTCACGTTTGCAGTTTCTGAGTGTCCCATTAGGAAGTGTCCATCAGACTCTGTGGTCTCATCCGTGAAGTGCTGAGCATTGCAACTAGAGACCGTGGGATGTTGTGCCTTTAGCATATGAAGTGTTTGTATAAGTGCTACAAAAACAAATACTGCAAAAAGTGAATTGAAGCTTTGCTTTCAGAATTAGTGAATGATTGTGATCTGGATGTTTTTTCATTTTATCTGTGGGATTCTTTTATACCCCTTTGTTTCATGATATATTCAGACAAATCCTTGTTTGTGAAGTACTAAGACACATAGCAGGGGTACTACAGAAGTGCTTGTGAGGAAAGAAATTATCTTTATATGGAGATTGGAGTAGTGGGGTAAGTCAGCTGGGACCATACATTCTTCAGTGAAAAGAAAAAAAAAAAACTACATGACTGTTCATTAAGCGAGTAGTGACTGTCCTGCTACAACAAACAAACAGGGCTCCTTTGGAGAAAAGAAGGGGTGACAATTTGGCTGTCTGAGTGCATCCACCAGGTGAATGAGTTAAGTCTGTCTTCATGAGCCTAGTCCTGACAACAGTCCTTAAGAACTTGATTTTACACCTTAGTAGTTTACTGTGTATAAGAATTGTTCATCTGTTAAAGGAAACAGAAAAGGAAGCTCCAGAGTGTCCTGCTAGACTGGCTTTTCCTTGGCTGCTGTGTCTGAGCACTTCTGCTCCTGGAGACACTGGGCTGAGGGAAGCTGTTGTAACTTGTTGCCTTCCAGGGACAGCAACAGGGAATGGGGTGGGGGGTGAGAACCACCCTCTGCCAGTGGGGGCTGTACAGGTAACTGCTGACCGCAGGGAAATGGGGATTTCCAGGAACTCTGGGTCCTGATTCTGGAGGCAAGTCTGTTCTGCTGGGACAGCCACGCTTCTCACCTGCACTTCTTTGGGGATGTCCTACCTGTCCTCTGCTTGGTGCTCACCACCTTTTCTCACTGGCTTGTGGTTTTGGTTCTTTTGGCCAGTTCATGTTGTCCTTTCTTCATACCATTTCTTAGAGTTTTGCTGTTTGCCCGTTAGAGATTTTATGCATTCCTCGTGTGACGGCAGCAGCTTTTATTTTCCTCTTGGAGCTAAGTCTCACATAGAAATGTGCAGGGGACTCAAGTCCACTTTCCCTCATTCATCTTTGTAACGGCAGAAAGTCATGCTCCTACCTTGCCTTCGTTATCTGTCAGTAAAAGATTGTTTTCTGTTTCTAATTCTTCCCTTTTATGAGGTGTTCAATACACATGCTGCCCTTAACTGTGTAATTTGTAAGTAGAGCTGAGAAACCTCTTTGTGTATTAGAGTTGTTCGTGTATTGAGTAGCTCCTTGTTATGCAGTGATGTGAAAGCTGTCATTGACAATAAGTTTTGAAAACAGTTTATTATCATCTGGGCTTAAATTCTTTCATACTTCCCTCTTTGGATGATTGGAGGGACGGGGTGTAGAGCACAAGCTTGTGAAGCTGGACAAAGGAGTCACAAGGTTTTAGCTGCTGAAACATTCCATGTGCTGTTCATGGATTTATTTTTCTGTTTCTTTATAATTAGGTTGATGTTCTTCCAGCTGATGCATACTGTGTTTCTCAACAGCTGCCGCCTTCCCTCTAGAGGTTGCTTAATTGTTTAAGTACAGCAGAGCGATTTCTGGATCTATATTTAACGACCTGAAGATGCTTCTTGGTTGAAGCATGCCATATGCTCCTATATTAGTCAGGTCTAGATTTAAGTCTGCCTTTCTAGCTGATGTACACTGTTTCTGGTCTTTAAGGCAGTGATGGATAGCAGAGCAGAGTAAACACCAGAGAGTATCTTCTGTGCTTGACAGCGTACAACGGAGAAATCAAGGCATTGCTCCTTCATAGCAGAAGGTTGTTGTAGGACTAGTGGGTTTTCAACTGTGCTGATGTTTCCCTTCTGTGTTTTTTCCTCAGGACCCCTATGGCGTGGCGGTAGGAGGAACAGTGGGACATTGCCTCTGCACTGGTTTAGCAGTTATTGGAGGGAGAATGATAGCACAAAAAATTTCTGTTAGGACTGGTAAGTGAAAACTCACTCCAACCAAAAGAATGTGTTAATGCTGGTAATGTTTGTGGCGTAAATGACGACGTGCTTGGGAACAGTGTTTCTCAAAACTTCCGGAAAACCCAAAAACTTTGGTTTTGAGTCTGTGTCTTCTGGTTCACCTCCCCCCGTCCTGCAGTCAGCTCCCCTCGCAGGGGGTGACCCTGCACTGTTCCCTGAGCCGCCTGTCCCTCCTGCCAGGCAGAGTCCGAGTGTGTGCCACTGTCCTGCATGGGGTGCTTCTAAGGGGTCTGGCCTTAATTGAACTTAATGATTTCCTGGCTCTGATTTAAGGAGTCAAACTGGGTATTGTAGCTCCAGGTTTAAACATGGACACAGGTGAAGCACGTTCTGCTTCACTATGGGCTAGCTTGTAGGAGACCAGGGGAAGGAAACACAGTATTTTGAATAGTTGGTACGTATTGTTAGACAGTGGGTAATAGAAATCCTGTCGCAATTCTGAGTGCAGACCTGCAGGTGAGCAAGAGAACTGCACAAGTTATGCCAACCGTATGAAACCTTTAAAAGTTACTCTGTGTGTGGCATAATTATTATTTTTTCTTTTAATCATACCTGCTATCTATAACAGGAAGGACCAGTAAGGTTACATCGGGTTGTTTGTTTTTCCTCAGATTAGCTTGCAGCTTGCTTCAGCTGTCAGTCCTGTGGTGTAGTGAGGTTTCTCACTCCCGGGGCAGATTCTGTGAAGCTGCTTCGCACTGTGAAGTGTGCATTCAGAATATTTGTTCTCTAGTTGCAGGGGTTGTAAAAAAAACAACTTCACTGCAAAAAGCGAAACCTTCATTCGGTTGTGTTTGCCAAGGAAATTGATAATGAGGTGCTAATCTAACAATGATTTTATACACTCCTAATAAGCTCGACGTGGATCTTTGGCCACAGCAGTAGCGTTATTAGGTTAGTCCAAAGATCCATCTAACTTGTTTGCTTGTTTAGAGAAGAGTAGGAGAATGGTCCAAATACAGTGGTGCTTTCCCAGAATACTGTGCCAGCCTCCCGCAGATTGTGGCCGTAGCAAGGAGTTAATGTTTTTGATATTGTCTCTTTCAAGATAGTTACCTAAACTGTGCAAATCCTAATTAGTATGTCACTCTTAACCGATGGCTTATTCCAGCATGAAAGTATTACATCTTATTTTCCCCCATACAGCCAAATATTCAACAACAGGTGTCAACCTCAGTTTTGTACTAGCTAAAGTAATAAAAGTAAAACAAAGCTTCCTTCTAAGGAACAGAATGTATTCTTGCCGATGCAGTTAGACAGTGGGATGGCACACGGGCATCCTGACACTGAGACAGAAACAACGTCCACTGTTTGCAGCATAAATTTTAAAGTAAGATTATTTGGGAATCGGACATACAAAAAAAAATAAAGATCTATAGTGTGTCATGGAACTTATTTAACTTCCAGTATCTAATTCCTTTTTGGTTTGTTTTTTCTTTTCAGTGACAATCATAGGAGGCATTGTCTTCTTAGCATTTGCATTTTCTGCACTATTTATAAGTCCAGACTCTGGTTTTTAAAATTTTTCATCACTGCAGAAGAGCAAGGATTGGAAGCATCAAGCAGCTGTCCTTGTGCGGTTTTGTATATAATGTACAGAATTATAGTTAAACAGGCACTGAAGATGAGACACTGAACTTTTTATAGCAAATGATCCGTGGGACTGAGACATTTGTGGACAGCTTCTGCAGTGGAGATCTGCTTATTGTCTGGTTTGTTTACTCTGTGGTGCCTGCTCCCTCGGTGGGATGTGCGTGGTTTTCTTGCTTGCTGGACCTGGCTCAGCTGAGTTTTGAGGATCTGTTCTCAGGACTCTTAGGAGTATTGAGGCTTCCTCTTTTCTTCCTCTGTTACACATGGCCACCTCTCCTCTTTCTTCAAGAGCTGATTCTTAAGGCTTCTCAAAGCAGACCGTGTCTTGTTCCATGTTGCTCAACGGACGGTGTTAAGGAGAAAACTGCTGGCTCCCACCTCCAAGGACATTGGTTCCAGGGTGCGCCCGAGGCTGGATAATCAAAGCAACAAGAAACCTGGGAGCAGTTCCTATAGCATTGAGTGGCTGAGCCACCGACAGAGAACTTTATAAACTTAATTTAGAGGGAAAACTTCTTAATCAGGGATTTTTATCAGGAAATCGATGTGTGGTGATTAACAACCTACCGTGTTCAATATGCAATCTGTCTGGAGCTGGTATTATTTGAGGTTTGGGGTTTTTTTTTATTTTGAAATATTAAAGTATATGAAAAGTAATAAAATGGTCCAACTTAACAATATTCCATTCCCAGGATCAAACAGTAATGGAATTTTTAGATTTAGATGTGTTCCTGTTTTTCTTTTTAGGAATAGAAATGTAATCTGGAAGAGTATTAATAAAACAGTGTCTCCACTTGAGGGTTTTTTTCAGTATTGTTTTTGATGGTTCCCGTAATTCCTGCCACAGAGGTTTACCTAGTGATCCATGTACTTAAGGCGAGGAAAGCTTACTAGATTTATTTTGGGTACTGATAAACACCAGTGTTATAAAGACTTTGAAAATGTTGACCCCGGAAGATATGGAGGTTGCAGAAAATAATGGTTTTCTCTGCTCTTCAGTGATGATTTGGATTCTGAGCCTGATGGCTGAAATAACCCACTGAGATCTACTGAGTAGCAGTCTTCTAAAATAGAAGATAAGGTTTCTAAAATGATGAATTTGCCTTGAAGCTGAAGTAATACAGAACATTACAAATTTGGCCATTCCATTTGTAGCTCATAAACAGAGCAGTCCCTGACCCTCCTCTTAGGTTTCTCTGCACAGAAAACCACTTCGTGCCACAATTCTGAAACTAAAGCCACAGCAGCGCAGTGCCTGTTGTGCACAGTGGTGTGAAAATGGGCTACAATTTCAGACTCCGGGTCTAAATGTTTGTATCTTGTCCTGAAGGAAGGGTGCTGCTGGCAGCACCGTTCTTAACGACAGGGTTAGGCACTGTGTTTCTTTGGTGGTGGGGTTTTGGAGGGGTTTTTTGGTTGTTTTGGTTTGGGGTTTTTTGTGGTTTTTTTTTTATTTCTTTTGAACCAAACATTGTAGCCAAAACCTGCATCCTCTTCTTTCCCGCAGCCTGGAAACACGCCCTCTGTCCCTGGTGTGGTGAAACTCCTGCGTGGAGGGAGTTTGTAGCAGAGGTCGTGTTAAAACAGGGCAGGAATGGGGAACCCAAAACAGGGAAGAGCCCAAACTTTTAACTGTTTACCGGACAGCTGCTGCTCATATTAATCAACAGTGGTGCTGCGGGACCACAGGGTGTTCGTACAGGTGAAGTCACTGTGGTGCTGTGGTTCATCCTGCCAAAAATTCATGCTCAAAGTCCAAACCAGCTGGCCGTATTCTGATGTAGAAGCTTTCCCAACTTTATATGCGCTGCTTAAAGCTGGTTTGATATGAAAACAACTACGATCAACAGAAAAATGAAGCTACTTACTGTGGTGTTTGTAGAGGTAAGCGTGAAGCTGCAGAACAAATCTCTACACCTTCCACACTTATATTTTACCATTAAAAACTTAGACATGATGCGGAGCACTGCTTTTGAGCAGTCACAGCAATCGATTTGGCCACTCTGATGTTACTTAGGCAGGGAGGCGTTCCTTTGAACAGTGGTCTATGGTTTCTTTTTTCTTAAAGTAAAAACATTGACGTATCCTTGGAAATCTATTACAAAATTAGATACCTCATGAAATTTTAGTGAAAGCTTTGAAAGGTGCTTTAGTAGCTGCTACTACTTACAGTGATTTAATGGCAAGCGCCTGCTGGAATTTATCACAATGTGAAGAATCTAATTGGGGTGTAACCAGAGCCCGTTGAAGGTGATGGAGGCCTCCGCTGACGTATTTTTAGCGGCACTGTGCCCGCCGCACTGTCTCTCGCACAGCAGGTGTCCTCCTGCGGCCTCGCAAAGCACTCGCGCCCCGGCCGTGCCTCTGGCCTGCTGGCTGGTCCAGGGCTTGGGATTTTAGCAGCTTTCATCGCGCTTCTTTCTTGTGTGTCTAGTGTGTTGCCATCGGATAGGTTCTGTCTTGAAATACCTGGATGCTTGAAATATTGGTAATATCTTCAGGAGTGTGTGTGCGCATGCATACATTTATATATATAAATGTGAAAGTGGCTTACCCTTTAGGATGAGTTTGCATCAAAAGCTTCTGCGTTTTGTTAAAGCTTTCCCTTTGCCCATACTCCTTAAGTTAGCGGGTCTTAGTTGAAGCGGTGGGTGTGTTGTTGGTTAAGATGAAGTCAGTCTGGTTCCTAGAGCTGAAACCTGTTCTGGGAGCATCTGGGAGCTGGGCCCAGGGAAAGCACCCTGGAGATGTCAAAAGCAGGTGAGAAGATCTGGACCGATGCTCTGGTGACTTGTGATGCCCGCTGAATTGAGAAGGTGGGGAGGTGACAGCTGGCAGTTTGACACTTGCGATGCTGATGGATGTGAGCAGTAATTCATTCCCTGCCCCTCCTTTCCCCACCCTGCGCCCAAAGTGGAAGTTACTCATCTCTTAGTAAAAGAAACTCTTGTCTCTCCACTTCTCCTTCTGCCAAGAGATAAAGTAGGAACCATGGGGCACGTCTGTCTGATGGAATGAGCTGCGCAGGTCAGGAGGCTCATGTGTAGCACCTTCATCTAACTTCTTCCTTCAACATCCTCAGTGAGCTGAAAGGTGTTTCAACAGCGGAGCTGGGCACATGGGAATGGATTATTTTGGTTTTTTCTGCAGCTAGTTGTAGCACTGGCTTCCTCTCTTCTGAGGTACTGTCCTGACAAGGGATTTACCAACTGGCAGGAGCATGAAGCCTGTGCGTTAAAGCGCCAAGGCTGAGCAGAATCTTTGTGTAATCATAGAACCATAGAATCGTTATGGTTGGAAGAGACCTTTAAGGTCATCAAGGTCCAACCGTTAACCTGGAACTGCCACATTACCACTAAACCATGTCCCTCAGCACCACGTCTACCCATCTT
>RSEF01000004.1:28330241-28351113 GCA_003993805.1 Himantopus leucocephalus | reverse complement strand
CTGTGGTACTTTTAGGGCAGGAGCTGGCTGGTGCATTAGCCAGACAAGGCCTGGCTTTTCAGGAAGAAAATACAGAAAAAGTTTAAATAATAGTGCTCTTTCCCTTTTAAATGGCGGTAAGTTTGAGGGCTGCCTCGCAGTTTAGCATATGAAAGAAGCACTTAAGGTAAGCAGCTGAAGTTTTAATTGCCGCAGGGCTGTGCAATTCCTTGTTCTGCTGTAGCCTGAGAATGTGACATACAGCGAGTGAGCGTTCAGGTGTCGATGGAAGGCTCTGCAAATCACCGTGCCGTGAAAAATGATAGTGCCATGGGAAACAGGCAACTGTCTGGCGCAGGTTTCCCGTCCGTCCTGCAGCTCTCCCTGCTGGGGCGAGACACAGCCCGGTGCAGCCGCTGCCAGAGGGACATCCAGAGCAGGGGCTGAAGCAGGGCTGAGCAGCTCTGCTGGTGATGGGTCAGCTCTACGGCGATGAAAAAAAATATCTCGCATTGACTGAGATGTTTAAAACGAGAAGCAGCTGGTGCTTGTTACTTCTGAAGGTGCCTTGGGCAGAGCCCGTCGCACCGCACCGCATGTGGCAAAGTGCAGTACGCAAAGATTAAGGTAAAGGTGTGATCTTCCATCCTGCCAGGACAAAGTTTTTCAGAGGAAACGTACTGAGCCAAAGTACGGGTCGGGTTCACAAGCAGCTCCCGGGGCAACGCAGCCCGGTACGTCTGCGCTGGGCTGGTGCCTGGGCTCGCTCCGTTGAGATGTTTCAGTGGGACACCAAGTCTGGAGAGGTGAAAGTGAAGGAGGAGCTGTGTTGGGCGGGCGCTGGAGGAGGCAGCCCCTGCCATAGAGGGTCCCCCCCGGCCCCGGCTGTGCCTGCCACCGCACCAGCTGAGCGCTTCCGCAGCACGTTCCGAGAAAGGGGCCGGTGGTGGAGCCATTTTTTCCATCGACGACCTCATACAGCCCCAGCAGCCAGCACCCCGACGAGCTGCCGCGACGGGCTGTTGCTAACATCGATACGGGTTCCATTTAACCCGTACCATTTTCTGGCTGTGCGTGGCGGGCGCTATAAATGTATATTTCTTCTGGATGATTTAAGCTTACTTCCCAAATGAAAATACGTGTGCTGAAGGGGGGTGACAGTGACAGAGACCACCCGCTACCAAGAATGCTGCCAAGAGGGGGGAGACTTTTGTTCTTGTTATATGTTACCCTCGAACAGCTGAAATCTTCCGGAATATCTATCACTACTGCCCGAGGCTCAGAAGCGTGACTGACCTTTGGATTGCTAATCTTTACGAGGACTCAACAGCTGCATTCTCCTACAAGCGCGGGTTTTGCTTCTGACTTGGAACTACAGCAAAATGCCGTTGAACAGCGTTGCTCCAGGTGTGGCAGCAGTTTTAATTGCAGCTCTTCTTCTTGATAAGTTTATGGAAAAATTATATTGATAATTCCAAAGTTCAGTTTTAAGAAAACTGATAATCTTGCTCGCTACATGCCATCCGCCTTATCACTGGTGGGCGTTGACAGTTTTTAACCGTAGCACTTCTATAGGCGATTTTGTTTTGCCTCCTGGGGCACCGGGGGCTTACGGCATATAGAGGTAGTATACAGCTGGCACAGGTATTAGTTAATTCCCCAAGGCAAAAGCTCAGTATCTTCACACGGGCATCTAGTGTGATAGTACAGAAGGAGAAGTACCGCAGACTGTAAAAATAGCTAAGCGTATTTATCATTTTCTCCAGGCAGATTCAATTGCAGGATTTCCTTCCCTCCCACCTTTCCTTGAACATTTAATTAACTTCGAATCAGTAATGTTCGCACTCTGATGATGGAGAAAGGCCTGGGCCACCCGGCCAGGTTACCCGTTATCACACAGCCCTTCAAAGGAAGCTCGGCGTGCTGGGAACGGGTCGCGCTCTCAGCTCAGTGCAAGTCTCTGCTTCCTTTTCCAGTGGCGTGGCCCACGTTTCACACCATCTCCGCTCCTTTAATTAATATTACTCTTTGACAGTTCACCGGCAGAAGAAACGCCCGGCCGGGGAGGGGAGTTGAAGGAATGAAAGAAGGGTGTTTTGCCCGTGCCAGAAAGCGCGGGAAGGGCTGTGCCCAACGAGCCCTGCCGTGCGCCTACGCGCTGCGGTGCCGCTCCGGCACTGGGAGAGAACCGGGGCTGGATGTGCCGAGAGGGAAAAGGAGTTTTGAGTTGTGCACAATCGAACAAGCGTTGCGTGAGTGAATTCCAAGGCAGTAACGTAAATAGACAAATCAAAGGTCTCTAGCCTTTAGAGTGGGGCATCAGTTTATAAAGAGATACAGAGAGAAGACAAGGAAAAAAAAATACAGTATGCGTTTTTACTGAAATCTCACAAGTCATTTGTCTGGGTAGGGGAGAGGAGGTAAAAACGACATCAACTTCACACGAGTCGGTTCTGTGGGTGGGTGGGGGGAGAGAGAGAGAGAGAGAGAGAGAGCGCCTTTGTTACAGTCATGGGAAGGGTAAGAGAGCGCTTCACGGTGAAACTTGGATAAAACTGACATCAAGCAACTCGGGGAAAAAAACCCCAACTTCTAGAACCTTAGAAGCTACAAAAAGCAAAATTTTAAATGAGTTACATTTATTCAGTTAAAAAATTGACAGTTATTAATGGTCACATGAACACCAGGGAACTGTATCTACATTTCCTGACGTCAATATGAGCGGCACCGGGGTTTTTCTGTTTGTTTTCTTTTACGTATACAAATCTAATGCCAGTTAAAAAAATACAAAACAAAACTGAAACCCAAGACACTGTGAAATCAACACTGCTTAAAAACTCAAAATTCAATCTGATATATTTGAAAATAAATAATTTTTAGCTTCCCTGTTAAAAAACGACAACTCGCCAACTGCATTCAAAGCAGTAACATCTTTAAGACCGTTCCCAGAAGTGTTTCATAAATAATTACCCATTGATTGTCTATTAATGCAGCATCTCTCAGTCTCAGCTGGGGTCTCTGTATTAGGCCATACAGTATTTTATTCAGACACAGTGTTTTGTTTCGTGTTCCCCCCTCCCCCCCTTTTTATTTAGGTACAATTTCTTTGAATATAGCATATCATGCTGGCAAAATTCATGCAGATGACGTAGCATGAAGCATAGCAGAGCTTAAAATCACCTGATTAACAAAAAAAAAAAAGAAAAAAAAAGACAAGGAATGTAGTGTTAAAAATCATGAGAGTGAAAAAGCAACTATCCAGTCTCATGGACAACCAAGACAATTTCAAATGTTCTCTCACAGTTGTCTCATCTACTATGATTTGTTTAAATATTTCTTTTTAAATCCAAATTCACTCAACTCTCTTCAACGTTTTCCACCAGGGATAAGTAAAAAAATAAAAGGTTAATTATTAAAACTAGTCTCTTTTCCCTTTTAATCAAAATAACCATTTTCCAGCCCTCTGACTGTACATCTGATTTTAATAATGATTTCAAATAGAGAAACGTAACGAATCTGACACTTTTGACATCTCCTGATGCCACGACATTTAAAACACTCATAACAATACCCGGGTTAAATCTCTGAAAATAGAAACGGTTCTTGAATCGACTTCAACATTTGAAAAAGGCCACGTCTTTACACCTTCAGAACATTTTCACGCAAATTATAATCCTAAGGGACACTTAGAATTATTGAGCAGGCAAACGACCCTCCAGATGATTCTCTCTCATAGGCAACCGTGCAACTTAAAAAGCCTCCCTCCAAGGAAGCTGTGCTCGCTAATCCCTTCCCCTGGCCATATAAAACACAAAGCCAACCGGTTTTAGAAGCCTTTTTAATCTTGCACGTTGAGCCTCGAAGGATCACCATAGTAAAGAAACATTTTCCAGAAATGTCTCTCTTGACAGTCTTACGCATGTTATTCCTCGACGCCCCCCCCCCTTTTCTAACAGTTTCACTGACTAAAGAAATAAACTGTTTTTCAAATAGTCTTTTCAGTAAAGTGCTTGTTATTACTCAAAAGAAAAAAAAAAGAGAAAGTGCTATTTGAGTCTTAAGAGGATTTCTTTTTCTGTGAAAAACTGCCTGATATAGCTTTATTTTATTCATTTTTACATAAAGCTGAAATGAAACCTATTTACCGGGTTACTAATTTTGGTGTTTGGCAGTAGGCAGGATGCCCACAGAAGGTGGTGACACACTGGAACCGTAGTGCAGAAGGTAAACCTTCTAGGTGAAATGGAAGGCATATGGAGAGCTCCTACTAGAATCCTTTCATATTTATATACAAATATAATATATATTAAATATAATATAAAAATAGCTATATTCTTTTTTCTCTGAAGTTATCCTAGAAGCTTTTCTTCAAATCCTCACCCATTGCAGGCAAACAATGTCTGTCTCCTAAACTCCATGCAACTATGCCGTCTTTTTCACTCCATCAGGTATCACCAGCCCATTTCTTCATAAATACCATCCTCTCCTTAACAGACTCCTTCCCTTCTGTCAGAGCCATTCGATAATGTTTACGCTCCAGAACCTGCAGCATCACAGCATTCGTTATCATGCTATTTATTAGGATGTTGCAAATAAGTCTATGACTGTAGTAAACGAGTCCGGCAGAAGCAAAAGGCTGATTAAGAAAGAGGCGATAGCGTGGTCCTCTCCTCACTAAGGATCAAGGACAGTTCTGCAATTGATTCAGCAGCGGGGGAAGCTGCAGACCCTTCAAAAATACACTTTTTCGTCATCAGCTGCGAAACAAAGCATCTGCATCCTTGCACAGAATCTGGAGCAAGTTCTACATACTCGCTTTTCTAAAAAGCTTGCCTGATTCGTGGCAGGAATTTTTCAAATGCGTGCTATATTTTTCCAGTTTCTTTGAATCTCCCCATCTCCTATACTTTCTCTGCTAGCTGGTAGTTCTGTAATTGAAGGACCTCTCTCTGAGGTTACAAAAAGCTTCTTGATCAAAGCGTACATTTCTATAGTTCTCTTTCAGCAGCCATGCTATTGTCATCATCTAATTTCTCTCTCACCTAGTTTAGCCTTTTTACTGACAGACCTATAGCAGCACACCAGAGTATTTGGGAAGGGGGAAACGGGAAGAGAAGTTTAAATGAAGCTTTATATAAAAAGCTGCATCATTAACTGTCTGGCTGGTATCTCTTATTCTCTGTAATTCTCAGTATAATAGCTTCATAAACCTATTTTACCACTACTCAATAGTTCTAACAGCACTATTAAAGCTCTCCCAGTTTTCTTTTTTAGTGCTATATTATTATTGTAATTGCTTAAAAAAATTTTAATCTAACCTATCTTCCATTAAGCAAAAGTACTGATAGCACAGACTTCTAGTCAACGCAGCTTAATTTAGAAACAGGTGGAATGGCGTGGTAGGGATAGGAGAGCAAGGCAGGATTTCTTTACATAGAACTTTACAGAAAGAGGTTTCTGACAATTATTCCAGCCCAGAAAACCCTTTAAAGAAGGGGAAGCGTTCCTTGCTACGCTTGGCATTGGCATCTATTCCTTGCTCCAGGTTGCAAGAGGCTTCTTGGAGCAGAAAGCAATCTGATTCTCTTTGGTACTGTGTTACTCACGCTCTCCTTCCTTGTTCACTACCGTGCTTTTTGGTGCCAAACTCTTGCTTTGTAACTGGGGAATAACAAAGATTCTACTGGTGGGACACGTGCAGAGGCAAAGGCTGGCCTCAAAACGCAACCAACTGTACCAAATGCTTGGCTAAACTGCTATTACCTTCCCGCGGGTTTGGTTCATCCAGTAATACAATCAAACTGTTTCATAGTACACAATAGTCCACCACCGTTTGGTTACATTCATTCAACTCCTCCTCAGTATTCAAGATTAATCCAGCTTTCTCTCCCTAGTACTAATTTTAACTGCTTTAAATGGTTTTGTTTTTAATTATCAGACCTATCAGCATTTATTCATTTTCCTCTGAAGTTCTGGTTTCCACAAACTAGTACCATAAAAACCTACTGAACATTTACTTAAAATAGCACATCATATCTGTTGGAACTTTTTATTTTCTTTATAAAGTGAAGTTGCCTTCCGAAGTCTTAGTTCAGTGGTATCTCTTAAATCAATAGCCTGGTAGTGTTAAATGCAATCATGATCTCCCCCAACACACATTTGAAATGCTACGAAAATGATTAAAAAAACCCCAGCAACAAAAAAAAATCAGCTTACTATTCCAACAGGAGTAATCGATACTTTTTGATTTTTTGATCTTTTAGGATTATTACCTTCAAGGTCTGAGATTTTAGAGACTCCTCTGTTCCTGGCTAGTGTTTGGGGAGACCACCACTCAGAAATGCTCATGTTCTCAACTCAGACCATTATTGAAATCAACACGATACAGAAATAGCTATGAAGTAGATACACAAGTTTGGCTGACAATGTACTAAGACTTCAAAATTGAAAATGGTTACAGATTCAAGACGTTGTAATTCAAGATGTTCAACATTATCACCTGAATTAAAATCAAGGCACTATGGGTTTTGTTGTTGTTGTTAAAATGACCCTGAATTAGTTCTGACTAATTTTTGAAGGAGAATAAAAAGATTCCAACATATTTTAACAATTTACAATTCTCACCACAGAGAAAGTGGTTAAAAAGTGCCCAAAAGGTTATTAAATGTAAATATATTTTTGTGCAAATTACTCCTATAACTGAAACATTCTCGAAAATTACTCTCATTTTTTTTTTTAAACCTTTTACATAAATATTTCCAACTATGAACTATATCAAAAGATAGCTTTGGGGAATAAAATTCCAAACCATCCGCAAGAAAGCAGTGCAAATTCCTATTTTTCAAATAAAACGATGAATTAATTATGAAATGATGGATGATATTCACGAATCTGAATGTCCTGAACCCTGATGCATGATCACCAGTTCAAACAGCTTCAGCAATAATTTAACTTCGAGAAGTCAACTAACCAACACACTATATACCTCACCGAACAAACCCTGACATCACAGACAAAGCACAAACAAGAGACTTGTGCCCACATTAAGGGTGAAAATAATGATGCATCATGTTGTAAACAAAAGGGTAGAACAGAGGAAAACATTAGTCTGAGTATGGCGTGAGAATTTAGGGAAACATATTCAAACCTACAAATAACAGATTACATTTTCATGCATCATATAAAATATTTTGCTCTTTCTCCTTTTATGCAGACATATACACAATATTTTACAGCATCTGTACAACAGAGAACTGGATTTCACACAACATTTTCAAAATATTTACTGTCCCATAATCATCTGAAAAAAATTAGATGGTTTTTGGACTATATTCCTGGCATTTTTTTCTGCTAATTCAAACAATTGCTCTGTGTCCATTTTAATACTTTAAAAATGTACAGGATTGATAAAAATACCAGTATTTTCAGCATCCCTCTCATTTCAGTCACATTTTGAGATTTCACCTGGACAAATTAACACATGGCAGCAAATCCTTTAGAGCACAGAAACCGGGGCAACTATCAAAGTTGGCCATGTCCCCATCGCCGTCTTCTGGCTTTTCCTAACAGATTCCAGAAGTTAGAAGTAGATCTCGACACCATGGTGTTAGAAAGCCTTCGTACTGCTACCTCTGTAGCCTCAGTGCAACTGTTTGTGGAGCAGCCCTCTCCTGGTACTTTGCTTCAAAAAGAGGCAGAGCCCCACACTACTGTGGCTGAACTTTGGAAGGATCAGTCATCTTGTCAGTTCTGTGTCGCGAAAGTTGCTGCTGCTGCTGCGACTGATGCTGCTGGTGGTGGGATTGAGTAAAAGTGCTTTGTTGTAGTGGGAAAGCAGCAGAGAGGATAAGCTGAGCTGACTGATTTCCATGAAGTAACCTGGATGTCTAAAACATGCAAATAGCAAAAGATTATTTTTCCTGCTGCACCGAGAAACACAGGTCTAGCTGGTTTTTAACTTTTCACAAGGGTTCAATCAAAATAAACTTCTGATTTGGTCATTTAAGCTGAGCAAACAATGCAAAGATTAGTTCATACTAATAAAATTAATTAGAGCATCTGACAAATTAAGAAAACAGCTGTAACTGGTCTTCCTAATTTCCCATGACAATGGGTAGGAACACATGGCAATTTGTCTCCATTTCAAACCACAAGAGCATAACAGGGCTTAAGGAATCTATTCAAACAAGTGCAGGTGGCTGTCATTGCGGTCAAATGGAAAACCAGTGCATGATTTGGCACAGATCACATTTATCCACCCCACCCCCACGCCCCCCCCCGCCAAAATGAACAAAGAAACTGCCGCATTTGCAGACCCCAAACATCCCCTTTGAAGGGAAATTAATTACTATTCAAAAAAGTACTTAGTTTTAATATTAATCTTCTTGGAATCAAAAGGTGATGGTTACTGAAGAAAAGCGATGAAGGATGGGTACAAATGCACTTGGATGTCTCAATCCAGAAACACAGTCTGCAGCAGAAAGTAAACTACGTTGCCTGCTGCACCTATAGAACCAGACTGTAAGGAGCCCCAGTCAGCAGAGGCAGGAAAAGCACTTTTCTCCCTTTTTAAAGAACATTTGCTTCACTTTGAATTCTAGCACTCTTAATAGTTTGTATTAAAAATACTAAACTTTTGCCTAGAAAGAAACCCTAGGACAGGAACGGACCTTTGGAGATCTTCATCTTTCACAGATCTTCTGTTTTTCACCACAACTAAGTCAAAATTGTACAAACTTTATAATTTAGAAACAGAGATACAGACACTACCAGACTGCTAAACAGCATTGTTGTTACAGTATTTACATGACTTGTCAGAGAACACATTCAAATCTGTGCCCTGGTTTGATTCAGTTCAAGAGCCTACTACTGCATAAATGAGTGCTGAAATTCAAATCACTAGGTACTCTTCAGCTCTCTTTTTGAGAGTCACCCTGCAGCTGAAAAGCCTTTGCCTGATGCACGACTGAAATTGGTATGTTCCCATGAAAGATTTTTTCAACAAGTGAATATTTTCTATCAATGATCTAGTGAAAGAAAATTTTACTCAGCCCTAAACAGAACCGTGACCATTCCTTGTGCATATAAATGTAGGTTAAGCCTCCAATTACTTACTGCATTTGTATATATCCCACCTATGCAAAGGGTCGCAAATTGAGTGCAAATGGGAGACCACACATTAGTAAGAAATACTTGAAAAATAAGGATTTTCAATTATGCATACTCTTAAAGAGTAAAAAAAAAAAAAAAAATACAATCCCAGAGTAGTTAAAGAATGTTAGGAATGTGCACAAACTACATTGTGATAGTTACATGGATTTTATCTTTCTTTGGAGAAGGCAACATCAGAGGCGAAATTAAGATTATTTTTTTTAACTCACACCTCCTTGGAGGCACTTCCTCTCTAATTTTCTAACTACTAATACATCTCCCTCACCAACATCACCTGCTGGGTGAGCTATGTGCCAGCGATTAATTGGCATCAACAAATGGCAAGACATTTCCTCATCAATTCTTTCTATGTTCTGTTTCTCTTCTTTTCGAGATTTCCCATTTCTAAACTCCTTGGGTTTTGCCTTCCTTCTTCTCTTTTAAGCCAATCTCTCCTCTTTGTTCACTAAAACAAGGTTCTTCTCTACTCTTTGCTTACAAGGTGACTTGCTGCTCAGCCTCCCCTGTAGCCTAGACAGATGTTCATGCCTCACGTTATGGGGACATGTCCTGCTTTGGGATGCATGCTGCTTTCCAGACCAACCAATTCTGTTTGAGATACCTTCTTGCATTAATATGTGAAAGCAAAGAAAATGCAAGCTGCTTTACAGGGAAACATCTGTTTCTTCATCCCACGCTCAATCAAGAGCAGCAATTCAAAGGGAAGAAGATACAAAACAGGACAAAGCATAGAGTGAAACTGCAGGAAAGACAACCTCTCCTTTAAGTAGTAAGATTTTAAAGAATGGCTTCAAAATAAACTTATCTCATGCATCAGGCTTGTTCATAGGTTACTATTTTAAGCGCTCTGTTTTCAGATAAAGCACACCTAAGATAACCTAGCAACGCTGAAAGTACCAGGACTTTGAAAAACGTGTAGAGAATGCTGCATTACCTGTAGGAACTGTTGGGGGTGCTGGGTCAGCTGCGGCTGAGCTGGTTGCTGAACTGTGGTGAGCTGCTGCTGCTGGTCTTGCTGACTTTGCTGCTGCTGCTGTTGTTGCTGTGTTATTGACACAGTCTGTGGCTGCTGCTGTTGGGCAGCAAAAGTGGGATAAGCTGTCACCACCTGTCCCATAAACATAGTACTTGGTACCATTACCGCTCCGCATGCTACTGGGGCCGTGACAAGTTTTGTTACAAGTTGCTGACCTTGAGAAAATCTGTTAATGGAAAAAGACATTTGGAGTCCCTTTAGGAAAAAAAAGTATCAAGCATCATGTGCATTTGAGAAATGCTGAGTTGTCAGGTTCATACTTTGCTATAACAACATTGGTTTTGATAAGCCTGTGAACATGTTATTTTGGGCAAAGTTTAGTTTAACAGTTGTATCCTTATATAGTCAAAATAATAAATCACACAAATTTTTTAATGCTACTTTAGTTCTTTTTGTGTATGATGTAAGCATACCATAGCAAGTCATCTGAATATTGGTCTTGAAGATTTACCTGATCTGTCTTTCCTGTGTAAAAGTGGTTACTGCAGCAGCATTCTGGTTATTGTTCTGTGGTAAGCTGGAAGGAACCTGGACCACATTTCCTGTTGTTGGCTGAGAAATCACCATAGTGTTATACAAAGGTGCTGAGACTGTGTTCTGTGACTGACTGGCAAGAGAAGACTGTTGATTGTGTCCACTAATTACATTTTGTTGATTATGCTGAAAAGAAAAAATATTTTATGAGATCGTAATTTGAAAATAGCCAGGCACTACAGCTGCCCTGCTCATTGCCATTGCCCATTATTCACAACTGCCAATGTTTTTCTATTACAAATGAATTCTCAATTTAAAGTACATGGGTATTTCTACTGACTGAGGATTTGGAGGTGGGACTGGCCTCCAGACATCTGAAAATCTCTTAGATTAACCTCTTCTCCTGTTCAGGTTATTTTTTTCCTGAATTTTTCAGCTATTTGCATACTGTTTGTTCAAGAGCCTATTTTCCACTCCTTTAGCATCTCTGTGCCAGGCTTAAGACCAAAATGCGCACATCACATCAATCAATTTCTTTCTTGAAATTCTGAAACTAGCTAACAGCCAAGATGGTAACACTGTGCACCAGTAGTCTGCCTCTTCACAAATCTCACAAAGAAAGTATAGAATTTGGATAAAGGCACAGAGGAGGGTGACCACAGAGTCAGAGATATCAAGAGCCTCCACACACAAAACAGTGAAACCCAGTAGAAGTATTCAGCTTGAAGAACAGGCTTATATGGAGATACATGTGACAGAGGACTTTGAAATATGTATGACTGAGGAGATGAAAAGTGAACAGCTGTTTAATGTGTTTGAGCCGGGTGGCAGGTTTAAAAACCGAACAAAATCATATGTCACAGAATGTAAAGCTGTAGAACCTACTACGAGATACTATGGATTTCAAAAGTTTACATGGAATTTGAAGGAAACTAAATAAACTCACAGAACAAAAAGGCTGTTACATTATAGATGTCATACAGCTATTGCATCTAACTGAAACTGCCAAAAAGTAGAAAAGTCAGCTTCAGAAGCATGAATATATGCTTGTCCTGCTCCTATGCTTTTCTAGTTATTTGCTCTCTGGACACCAGGTTTCAAGCTCACCTAGTACAAATCTCATGTTGTGTGTTCTGTCAATAGAAAATTCACAGGACGTTCAAAGAAAGGCAAGCTAAAAGTTTTCTTGATACTGGTCTTTCTACAAAGCTACTTGTTATTAATTATTTACATGCCTAAGTATTAAAATAAAAACAAGATCTGAAATTGCGTTACCAAGAACATAAATGCATTTCAACTGTGAAACTTGGAACATGAAGAAATTAATATGACTCAAAGTACACTGGTCAAAAAAAATTTGGGAGGGGGATGTCAGGGAAGCTATTGTTGTGTTTCAGCTATGGTTTTCAACATATATTTTATCCACCAAAATCAATAATGAGAATTTTACCTGTGTTGCAGTACTCTGCAAAGGCTGTTGCTGTATCATGTGTGGAGTACTTATGTGGCTTGTGTTCATCCCACTTTGAGTCTGATTAGTCTGAACAACTTGACCTTGCATGTTTATTGGCGTAAGCTGCTGAACATTTGAAGAATTTCCAGAAGTAAGCTGCACAGAACCAAAGTTGAGTCCAGAAGTTGACTGCTGCAAGAACATCTTAAAAAACAAATCCACAAGTCAGCTTTTAAGAAAAATCTGATAATTGTTTAAGATGCTTTAGAGAAACTAAATTGTTTAAAATCAATATAAAATAAAGTTTCATTGTAGTTATTAGAAGTGTTGAAACAGCACTACATCCACAAACAGCAAAAGGCCCAACTCCCATATAGAGTTAGTATTCAGAGGCTCTACTGTAACTGATAAGATACGAATCAGAATCCTGATTTACAGAGCCCTAAACATTAAGGTTTAATATTTGTTCTTTAAAAAAAAGAGACTAATTTGTAATGTAGTCTACAACTGGATAAAGACAAAACACATTTGAGATCACATCTGTATTTGTAGGATCTCCAGCAGTGAAACTAATTCAAATGAAGAAAATCTCAGAATCAATGGATCCAGGCATAGCACCAAGAACGCAATCTTCCTTGGCAATCACGAAATCATAATGCTTATAGTGAGCTTTCCAGCATCATTGTAATAATCTGAATTCACACAAAACTATTTGAGTCTTTACAAAAAGTTAGGCCCCAGACTACAAGGAGACAGGATAATAAAGTAGAATGTGCAGCACTGAGGTATTTTCCCTAGTTTCCACCGTCCTGAATAAGGTCCCTCCCACAGTGCATGGGAAAAGAGCTGTGAATGTCTCCTTTTGAGACATCTGTAAGGCAGTCTACTGCTGGCAGGCTTACGCTAGACACGATAAAACACTGAAAATGGCACATGCCAGAAACTCCTACTCTGCAACAGAGTTTAAGCAACATACTCAATACTTCCAGGAAGTAATTTTTTCTACTTTTTATTCACAATTCACACTGAAAATATTTAGATTACTTCCTTAAGGTGTATTTTAGTTTTGGGTGGGGTTTTGTTTGCTTGTTTTTGTTTTTTTTAACTAGAAAAACACAATAGGGTCATTCTTTTCTTCCAAAGATAGCTGCCGAAAAGAGAATGACAAAATCAGAAAAAAATATACTGGTTAAAATACAGAAATCAGGTAGTTGGCTGGTAAACTGAGTAATGCATCCTCGACTTCTTGTCTGGCTCAGTAAGCCACGCAAAGTAGAGCCACTTCACCAGGAGGGTGCGTGAGAGGACCACAGCCTGATAGTTAGGACAGTTAAAGAAACAAAAGGTATGCATTTAACACCTCCGAGCTAAAAGAGGGAATAAAAGCTTATTTTTCACATTTTGGATTAATATTATAATGGCTGCAAAACTCTGCAAGAAGTAACAACCACTGCATCCTTTTACATTTCGATTTAGGCATAAGCCAGGCTTGAGCTGCTCAGCATTGAAAAGATACACCGGAGCACTTCCAGATACGTTCAAAAGCAAAACGGCAGGTACCTCAGGAACAGCAGCTTCAGATGCTATGGATTTTAGGCACATTAGGTCCAGATGGCAGCTGACAGGGGGTAGGGAAGATCAACTTGTGGAATTAAGTGCCCAAGTCTCATTTTAGATGCCTGAATTCTCTACAGATCAAACCCGTAAGAGTTACACTAACTCACCTGGAGCCCTTGACCGTGGACAATTTGAAGCTGCTCTTGAATCTTACGCAACTCTTCCTGTTGTCGATGAATATTTGCCTCTATCATGCGTGTTCTTTGCTCTAGCTGGTCCTTTAGATGCTGCATAGCTCCTAATTGAGCTGAAAACTGAAACACAGGCTATAGTGTAATGAACAAATTAAAAGCTGAGGAAAAATAATGACATTTTATTTACAAGCAGTAAACACACTCCTCCACCGTAGCAATGAAATCAAGCACTGCTTTTTAAACTGCTAATAACCGTAATCTGAGGACAATTCATTAGTATGAAAATGTCACAGAACTCACATTTAATTGATGCAACAGAATTGGTGAACTAAAAAAACCCAAACAAACCCATAGCAAAAGAAACTGACTGGTGTCCAAATCACCAAGACCCTATAAAATGCCTTAGTAATTTACAAGGTACTGTAGATGTTAAAGCTCTCTCAGGTTAAAAATTAGAATTGTACCGGTTTACCAAAAATATCACCCAGAGCTAAACCATATGCAAATAACTTGGGAATACCCTCAGTCACAAACTGTTGAAGGCTGAGCCCACAGAGAAACTATGTTAGCCACTTCTGTTCTTCCCTAAACATCTGCTACGGGCCACAAGTCAATATAAACTTTTGATACTTATATCCTATCTACGGGACGTATCAGTTGGACCTGATACCGCAGTTCTTATTTCACAGATGTGCTTCATAGACTAAGTTGCCTTGTGTTAGAAGCATATGTGTAGAAAGTTACCAGCATAGTTGATAGATTTTTAAATTCATATCCTAAAATACCTTATTTTAAGTTATGTTTTTATCTATGTTTCTAGTGGCCAAGGCTGAAAACTATACACACACAAATAATGAGAAGAAAAAAATAAAGGAGGTATCAAATTGGGGAATTTGCTCATTTCAAGAGCATAATGTTAAAGGTGACTTTGGCACCAAAGAACTCAATTTCTGAAAGAGAAATTAACCTTATATTCAGAACAAAACTGTTTAAAAAATAGTAAACAATAAACTAACTTAATCCATACCTGGGACATGCCAGACTGGAGCTGTAAAGCTGCAGGCTGAGACATCGTTGGCTGTGCTACTGGTTGTCCAAGAGATTGGGAGCTTAAAGACTAGGATTTAAAAAATTGTTCCATAACTGGAAGAGAATGAACTTCATACTTGACAAGAAGTATTTCTTTATATAAAGTGTCAATTCCAAAATAGCATCATATGAACATACGATAAAAACAAGTAAATGTTTCCTGAAATATCTAACCTTAAATATTAGAGAATTAGGAACACAAAAGCAAATGATTATATAAATAATATATATAATTTTTCCACTGCTAAAAATATATAAAAGCATTAGGTATAAAACAGGAAAAACACAAATTACAATTACAAGTGTTTTAAAAGTCTTATTTGTAGTAAGGAAAACACTTTTCAACAAGTTTGGAACTTGACTCCTTTGATTTATTCTTAAACAAATAATTAAAAAAAATGCATCTTTTAATAAGCATTGTACTTTTGAAGTGAATTTATTAGTTCAACTGGAACATGAGCACCAAGCATGACATCTTCTCATGTTAACAAGATTTCAGAAACTATATGAAAGTATTCACTAATATTCTTAGAGTCGTAAATCTACGTGAATTCTCTATAGGGATACACAGGACCACATGAGCAATTTTGTATATATATGTATGTAATTGCTTATACACATGTATATATTAAAAACGCAGAATTGTAGAAGTTATGTGAGTGAAAGCAGAGATTCATACACAATCTTGCAAACCCTAATGCCAAAAAATACATACTTATACACTTAATTATTGTATTCCCTTAAAATGCAGTATACCCAAGTTGCATATTGATGATACAATTCTGATAGTCACATATTCCAAGTGAAACTGTTATAGTTTAAATTATGTGTTTTCAGAAAAAGTAAAATAAAGGTTATTTGGATTTAATAATACCTTTTAAAGGTGAATTGTACTGATTAAGTACAAAATTTTTGTCTGAAGAGTTACCTGACTACTCAGAGATGATCTTCGTTGTGCAGTCTTTTCATGACCAGATAAGCTTTGCCTTGGAGGAGTGCTAGTGTCCACCGTCATTTTAGTTGGTGTTGCTGACAACGTACAGAGTTACAACAGAAAGAGACATGTTAATAGTAATATCAATTCCACAATGCAATAATCAAATCACAGGAAGCTTTTCATAAATAAACAAAAGCTTAAGGCTTGGACTCTTTTTTTACCCAGACTATCCAACAATAATGCAATCTGATGGACTGAAATAGGCTGCTTTTGTACTTTTAGAAGTAGAAGTCACTATACAAACTGTGAAAATCTGAGTGGTCAGCAGATCTCTGAACCCTCAAAAAGAACATTTGCATTTGCACACTTTTCACAAAATGATGATTAACTGCTAGTTATGCATTTAATTAAAGTAAGTAAAGTAGAAAAAGCCTTCACTAGGAAGACAATTATATTTTCAATAGTTGGTGCTTACATGAATGATCTGACACTGCAGTATGTGAAGATTTTCTTGAACTCCTGGAGGAAGCAGAAGGTGTGGGGCTGGTATCAAACCTTTCCAGTGCTTCTTTGAGACTCACTGTGTTTATGTGGTTGTCAGACCCAGAGTCCTGACTCTGAAGAGACACACAGAAACAATAATTATTTCATCTGATTCAGCACACAATGTACATTTCTGTTAGCAAATATCTAAAACCATGCTGTGTCTAATCAACCCCCTTACACAGTTGACTGTCCAGAAGCAGTGGCCTGATTGATGTCTGTAAGCTGAGTTTCCATTTGCGGCTTTTATCCTTGGAAAAGAAATCAAACCAAAGCCATATAAGCCTAGAAACTAAAACACGTGCAGACATAGGCCACAAACTGACTGCTGAGTTGACGTTCTTCTCTAGCAACTCAGTTCACTCTGAACACGCGTGTAATGAGTGAACTGCTTATTCTTTTGAGGAACGATGAGTTAATTCCATAAGAAGGAGCACTGTCAAACGAAACTTGCTGAACTGCCAAGGGAAAACATTTCTGAACTGCCAGGGGAAAACACGACAGAGCGTCTGCACAAGCTGGCTTATCTAAGACTCACTGAGCTTCCAAGGACATTAATTCAGAATGAATTTTGTACATTTCTAAGAATTAGGACAGAGTCACACAGTGGAACAGGTCCTGCTTTCCTCTTGTGAATTGCTTTAAGCCATCTTCATGTGTTGACCTTAGTTTTTCAGATTAAAGAAGAACTTTTATTTATGAATCAAACTCTGCAGGAATCAGATCATAATAAGGACTTATGGAAGGTGCCATGTTATAACTACATGCACATGAACTCATGAAAAGAGGAAGGTAAGTGTTCAGGGCATAATACAGTTAAACAAACACCCTTCCTAGACTACTTTGATCATTTTAAATAGTCATATTATTTAGTGATCAAAATAATTACTTTGTAACAGGACAAAACATTTCTTGCTGCTGTGTATTTGCTTAAATATTCTCTTTAGTATGAAAGAAAGATGAAGTTAAATAAAATTATGTAAGACACTCACTTTATCTGCTGTTATCTCTGGAAGAGACTCCTCAATACCAAGTTCTCGTCGTCTTTCTGCTCTAACTTCTGCATAACTAGAAGAACAAACCAAATATGACTACTATATTCTTGGATGACTTAGAAAACATACCTCAAAAAATAAACTCCTCAGAGGTACCTTGCTTACAAAATATCCCAGGAAGTTTCCCAATGTTTCTTTAAACTGCTACGATTTCTCTGCCTCCAAAACCACCAGCAATATAGCTCCCATGCCGTTAAAATTTCTCTAATACAGATTTTTAAAAGATAACTTACCTTACAACGGTGTGCGTACAGACAATAAACTCTGGCCTAGAATTCCACTGGTGATACGTGATATAGTAATGTGTTTGCAGCCAAATCCATTGTTGTCCCTTTGTAAGGAATCTGTAGTAACATGACTTCCCTTTCCCATACTGCATTACTATAAAAGTGAAGAATAAAGTTTACTGTCTTTCCAGTCTGTAAATATTGCAATTACATAATAAACATATAGCTTCCTATGGCCCAAACCCATGTCCAAATCCAGTATTATGATAATGACTAAAACTAGGTTTAAAACTGTAGCTTTCTTCCAAAAAAAAATTTACAGTGCATTTTTCAGAGAACTGCAGAATTCAAACTTCCATTTTTCTGGGTTTTTTTTGTATATTGTGAAAAATTTATGTGCAAAAAATTTAAATACAGCTTTATAAAGAAACCCATAGCTAAACAGAAAGCTTATTCTATTACATGTTTAAACAATTTTTGCATTTATTAAACACCACAGAGCCTTTTAAATGCTACTGGAAGAACTGGAGAAGTATTAGTCAGTGATGTGCATTCCAATTTACCACAAGGAAAATTCTAAATTATAAGATAAAGTTAAATCTGCTTTGTAGTTCTGTATCAAAAGGAAAAAATATGAAGATCAGCAGTGCAATAATGTCAAATGAATGGGAGTAAAGACACTTCACTCAAATATATCACTAAATTGTACGTTTTAACAAACTTTAAACTGACATCTATAAAGAAAACCCGTTCATTGTAGCAACTTAGTCGTACTCACAATGCTCATGACATTTTGCCAGATTATCTAGATCATCCACATGATAATAATCATAGCCTGATGTTCCCAAAACTTCAAATGGAAGATAACCTATTATCGGAGGTGCCCTAATTAATACAAAAATTAATGTCATTTTATTTTCACACAAAAAATCCAAACAAAAATTATTTCATTATATAACTTTTCTTGTTTACAGTATGTGCTCTGAAAAAAATTAAAAATTAAACCCAACACAAGCTATGCATACTTAATGCTGATTAGTGAACTCTAAATATTATAGTCACCACTCTGATTCAGCTACTATTGCTGCTATACATAGAAGGAATTGCACCTGTGATCCAAGAATAGGAACTTCCATTCTAAGCTATGTCTAGATGTGAACTCTTCATTGGGTTCTTCAACAGTGCACATTTCCTAAAAAGTAAAAAAATAAAAATCTCTCTCAAAACTGCTCTATTCTAATTCATAAGGTCTTTCGAAATTCAGACTTACCTAAAGTTAGTAGATAACTCCCCAACAGTTACAACGTTATTTTTAGACAGCTTCATTGGGTTTGCTTGTTTAGATGCATAGTACTGAGGCAGAATCTAATCTCAGCTGTGCCAGGCTGACACTCAGTTGATTTAAATGGAACAACCCTGGCGTGAGATTAAACTCCAGCTCAGTATCTACAAACACAGTAGTTCAAGCAGAAATCAATAGTTCCTACAGTTATGCTTTTAACTCGTAACAAGCAAAAGAAGAGATGAAACGCTCTCACCAGACACTCTCATTACAGTATATGCTTATAATGGGTAAAAACCAACATTAGCAAGATGGTCACATTACTTTGACTTTAGGAGTAGGATTCTTCCTTTTAGTGAATACAGGGTACTCTGAAACACTGCCTCGAGGGCACAGGCAGGTACTACAAATAACACACTATTGTTACGTCTAGAACTCATGAACAGGAAGAGAATGATTGTATTTTCAATACATCGTTTTAAATGTATTCCGCTCAGACATACGTGCAACCACTGTGTGTCAGTCAATGTCTATTGTCCCGTTCCAGAGAGGTAAAGGTGCCCCGCCAAGGACTGTGCCTCATGCTGAGACAGTACCGGAGATAAGTACCCCAAGCCAGTCGGTTCTTTCTTAAACACCTCTAGTACTGCCTTACAAGAAGAAAGATGGATGATGGAATGCATACACGCCTACAAACACACCCCTCAAAGAATTACAATAAAATTAGACATCAGTAAATCTTTCTTTTTTGGACACCTGCACGTTTGTCACACTTGTAGGAGCTTGCAATGGTATTCCCATTACCAGGAACACAGTAGAATTTACTGCTGATCAGATACAACAACAGTTTCCTAAAGGCTAGGGTATGGAACCCGCTGCTGTGCTGACATTATAGTCCCGACAGATGAGGACAGATGAGCACACTGCCGCTCTGCAAACATCTATAACTAAAGTAGTCCTGCAGAAAAATACAGTAGAAGCCTAACTCTTGTTTCTACCTTCCTTTTCATTTTTTCAGGTTACAATACAAAGAGTTTAAGTGGATATTTTGCAGTTCTTTAAACAGATATTTCTAAGTTTTCTTTCTACGAAAGAAAAAAGTTAACATATCTAGTCAATGTTTTTTCCTCACCCTCACTGGCGTAAAATCTAAAGACAATGACCAGAAAGTGAGTTACATGGAGGTAATGAACAAAGTCACTCTGGGCACAAATTTGTGACTCTTGGTCTGACTTCCAGTTAGCAAAACTTAACCTTCAAAACTGAAACTACCCCTAAAACCCAAAGGTCATCTACTTTCCTAAGATTACAGCATTTAATAAAGCACCACTCATAGCAAAGTAAAAGAAATGACAGACTGAGTGTATATCCTTGAGATATAGTTTTGATTTGTTGTTTCTTTTAATGTAATTATTTTGGCAGAAGTCAAAACAAAATTAAAAAACCACAAGTGCAGGCAGTAAAATCACAGTAAAACCACCATTGTTAGAGAGGAGCTGGCAGCAGGTTAGTATCTGATTACTCAATGCATTTATATTAATGATTTACAGATATTCCACTGTAAAATACCCCTGGGTAGAAGCTATCTTGTTCAACAAGGCATCTTGTTGAAGTTGCCAACAAGGCATCTAGAAAAGAAAGGACTTTCATTTGTAACAAAAAGTATTCTGGTAGAATACTTTTGGCTGGATTAATCCTGCTTTCTTGATAGGATTCAATCATTTACCAGCCAAAATGCAAGGCAAATGTTTTAAAGAATGCACAGAGCCAAATCCCTTCACTGGGGAGCAAAATTTGTGGCACATTTTGTTACAAAAGCGGTGGGGTCATATGCAGAAAATAAAAATGGGAACTTCCAGAGATTATTCTCGTGAA
>RSEF01000004.1:28309989-28330141 GCA_003993805.1 Himantopus leucocephalus | reverse complement strand
AAAGATGCTTCAGTCCCCTAATCATCTTTGTAGCCCTTTGCTGTATATATTATGTATGTATTATATTCTAGATAAAAAAACCCCAAAAAACAACAAACCACAAAACAACCCAGAACCGTATACCATTTGAAATAAAGAGAAAAAGTGGCAGATGAGCAGGCAGGGTCTACCTTAAATATAAGGCAATCCAGTACTAAAATACACATCTTATTACTGGCTACATCACACATCTGTTAGTAAAGTTACTGGGATGGTAAAGATCCTGACATAACACTTATTGCTAGAGTCTAGTCAATGCTAGCCTCGATAATAATAGAAGGTATCAGAACACTATAAACAAGTATTGTCAGATTAAAAGTCTTCACACTAATGTGAGTCTTTTTCACAAGAATATTTCTCAGATGAACAGCACTAGTCAAAACCCTTGAGAGGATCTTAAAACCTCTGTAACATAAAAGCTTCCTTAGGCGCTAGGTGCTCAGAAGTTCAGGTAAAGAGGAATGAAAGTTTGGCCAGAGTATAATCTGTAAGGCTTTCACCTTCAAGGGACTGAGAGACCTGAAAGATCATAAATGGATGTTCCTCATCTTCCAAGTGTCCTGTTCCAGAAGTAGGGAACACAAAAGTTTTACTACAGTACATTCTAAATTGTCAGACTTTAAAAGATAAAAATGGTTGTAAATACTGCCGAGTTGGTTTTTTTCCCCCCAAATATTTCACAAAGCAAAAATCACACATTTAACCTCTCTACCAACCATAGGCATAACAGGAAGAACATGATTTAGACCAGCACAGGAAGAAAAGTGTCAGATGAAAGATTTCCATGGTTTCAGGAAAAATAAACAACAAACTCTCTGGCATTCAGTCTGGAGAGACCCAGTTGCTATTCAGCCTGACACAACTGAAGAAGTTAATATGATTTCTCCACTACACTTTCAAAGCACAAAGTGTGTAAACCATGTCTTCAGAGGATAGCACCACCAATCTTCAGCTTAAGACACTAGTGCCTTCAACTTACGTGAAGAATATTTAAATATTCAGAGAGTTCTGTATGACAGACAGCAGCTTAACCATGTGCCATATACATTTCATGGCATTTGTTTACAACTGAATTGTAAGAACAAATGTTCGATAGTAGACTATCCTGTACCTTGATTAATATATTTGTAGAAAACATATAAACTGAATCACAATCTCAGACTATCCTGTACTGTATCCTGGGTATTTATTTTGTTTCATAATTCAAGCTTTCATTAAGCCCCAAAAGATTTGCTTCTGTGTCAAACTGCAGCAAGATCATCAGCAGCATAAAATTCACATCCGAGCGTCAACTAAAATTATTCCTTTTTCCAGTGAAAGTGGAATCTCAGTGTTACCTTTCATTGTGTTTAAGTTAAACTTGGTAAATTATATTCCTATGGACTTCTAAATTTATTTCTTGCATATTACTATTTTATATGACTATTTAGAAATGGCACTCACGATAGCAACTTCATTTGATAGTTTGCATAACATTTAACCTATTTTTATGTGAAGTAAGAAACACAGACACTTTCAGTTTTATGTAATAAAATGCCTTACGTTTTTCATTAATGGCATTTGAAATGTGTGAATTCTCTCTGAAGCTTTCCTGTTCAGAGTACATTAAAAAAGGATATAAAAGTGATATCATTTGTACATACCTTGATAAATTGAGGTGTAGCTAATCTAACTGTGGCTACAAAGCAAACTTTGTCTTCATATGAAGGCCGGTGCGACCGCTGAATAGTTCCTTCAAAACCGTTGTGCGCTGAGTTGGGAACTGAGGGAAGATAGATGAGGTCAACCCAGATTACAATGTAAGCATGGAAGAAAATGGCAGTAATATCACAAGACGAATGGCTCAATATTTATCTAATGTGGTTTGCTTGTAACTTAACATGCATTAAGAAAAATGCCACTTTTTTTAAAATATATATATATATATGCACAGGAACAGTAGCTGTACAGTAGTAATGGAAACACAACCATCAAGTAACTTTCTCAAAGAACTAAAATGACAGTTAACATGATATTATCTGTGACAAAGCAGTTTTAAGAAACTAATAACAATTCTAAACCTTCTTGGTAACTACTAAAAATGACTGGAATACACCTTTTTCAAAAATATCTTTAAAGTCTTTATCTTATCCCTTCTCCTTTGTTCTTCAGAGTTGATCTTGCCTTGCAAGTTAGATTTTTAAATTTCTGATTGCTATCATTGCTCTACTCCGAACTCTTTCCAACTGCTTTACTGACTTTTGACAAATGGTGTCAAAAACAGGATGAGGACATATGGGTACTAAGAAGCATAGAGGGATTACTTCATGTGGTTTAGACTGTATTTTAGAAAGCCTTTTGCATTTTCATAATTTAGTGATTGGTCATGGTGTTCAGTTTACATTCCACAGTAACTCCTTTTTCTAAAGGACTGCTGTCTAGCTGACTGTAACCTCTTCTCCTGTTCAAATAGTTTGTTACTTCTAAATGTAGTAACTTGCATTTGTTCTTAGACAATTTGTCTGGGTTTTTTTCCCCCAAAAAATTATTTTCAAAATTTGGGGCTGAATTCTTATCTTGGTTTTAATGCTATTGCATCATTTAATGACTGAGAACTACATTCCATTATTCATAACATTAATGAAGATACTGATCAAATCCAGTAGTCCATTAAAACTCCATTTTGATGATGAACACTGGTAACCTTTCCAACCAGTTTCTGCAGCTACTCTCATTTTCAATTAACATGTGCTTTCCTTACATGTTTATGAGAACAGAATATGGTAATTGTCAAAAGCATATTAAAAATGTCCATCACTTATTTGCGCCTTGTCCCCTTATTCACATAGTGTGTTACTCTTTGGTAGAGAAAACTGAATTGATTTGATGCTATTTCTACCTGAAAAATCCACAATGGTTGCTATTAAATTCCTTGCTAGCTTCCTGAAGCTCACATATAGTTTAATTATTTGCTCTGGAATATTTCCCAATATTGAATTGCAACCAATAGGTCTGCAGTTTCCCAACTCCTCCTCTTTCTAAGACCAGCACTGTATTTGGCCTTTGCAGACCTGTTTCTTGTCTTTCCTATAATATTACATACCTGCATTTGGCACCAAGACTCAGCATCTCCCCATTTAGTGAGAAAAACACTGGTATCACATAAAAAATACAGGTTTATTTACAAGATACTGTTTTTGATAATATTTTTGGGGGTGATCTTTATGAAGATCTACTGCTGACCATACTGCACAACCCGTATGTCTGGCTGACCAAATAAACATGCCTCTCAAGTAAACAGCGGGGGCTGGCCAAACAGATTAGAGATGTCGTACAGAGGAATAATATTAGTACATAACTAATAAAAATAACTTTGATGGAGGGGAGAAGGAACTCAGTGCAGAAAACTGCAATGGCCCATCCACTCATCTCAGTGGTAATTCTTGTCAGTGAAAGCACAGAATTGAAATGGGGAGGCGGAACCTACATTTTACTTCCCAGCTCACTGCATAATGAGAACTGCAGGTACTCAGTACCACTGATCTTCAAATTACTTAGTCACCTGCTTAAGTATGGATTATGCGTAATTAACTGAATTCAGGCTCCTTATTTTAAAGCGTTTGCTTGAATTTCTCTTACATTCTTTTTAAAATGTTTTACAAGATAATCGTTTTCTTTAATTGAAAGCATTAAGCATGATTACAACAATTTGCATTCAAGCACACAGACATGTAATACTTGATAGGCAGTTTTTCTTCTTTTTCATTAAAATAGTATACAAGTGATATAACTCCGCTTCAAACTCTGCTTTTGAAAGACTGATTTAAGTTCATCATTAAGTTTTGCACAGTAGTCCCAAGCCTGTTTAGCTGTGAAGCTAAGTATTTCACTCTAACATCGCTGAAATTACTTACCATTATTCAAACACTTGAAATTTCCTATAAATTTTACATATTCGTATGTAGGTTGCTCTTTTGGATCTATTGTTCCTCGCAGCATATGGCAACAGAATTCTAGTTGATTTTTTGCTGAGAAAAGAATAAACAAATTAAAAGGCTACATGCCTGATGAAGCTCACAGGCAACATGAAATGGAAAGGAGGAATAATTAAGCTGCACGCTTATTGAGTTACTGTAAATGTTGTGATTACAAATGGCTACAGCCTTTGCTTTTAACCAGTGTGACATTAACTAACGTAAAGAAAAGAACTCCTTTAGAGTTTGTGCATGAAAGACCCTGAATGCTAATGACACAGAAAACCCCTGAAACCCAGAGCTATTTTAAAGCAGCAGCTGCCCTAAACTTAAGTTTACCAAAGCATGCACTTCCCAAACCCATTAGGCTGCTATGTTTTTATTCTTGCCAACTGCTACAACTGTCTAAATAAAAGCTATATAAACAAGACAAACATTTCTAATACATGGGAAAGTCATAGAGTGAAAAGCAATGCAATGCTGAAAATTTTAAGTCTTCAGTGGTGGGGAAAAAACCCACAAAAAAGCACTTCTGTTCAGGGCTCACCCATATCTTTCTGCTTAAAATAACACTGGAAGAAAAGAACTGATCACATGTGATACAAAGCCGATTAATTTTAACACAACTACCATATTGGTTTTGTCTCGGATAGAGTTAATTTTCTTCCTAGCAGCTTGTATGGTGCTGTGCTTTGGATTTTGACAAAACCAGCACTGATAACACAGCGAGTAGGGTGGGCGTGCACGAGAAGCTGGGAGGGGACAAAGCTGGGACAGCTGACCTAAGGGCTATCCCATACCATGTAACATCGTGCTCAGCAGTAAAAGCCGGGGAAAGGAGGAGTAAGGGGGAGAAAAGGCTAAACACCTGCCTGCCGATAGGAAGAAGCTAATTAATTCCTTGTTTCGCTCTGCTTGTGCACATGGCTTTTGCTTTACCTATTAAACTGTCTTTATCTCAACTGACAAGTTTTTTCACTTCTACCTTCCTGATTCTTTCCCCATCCCACGGGGGGAAGTGAGTGAGCAGCTGCGTGGGGCTGAGCTGCCTACCAGGGTTAACGTGCAATAACTACTTACATTTTAAGTATTCTGGTGTCAATGAATCACTTTCCAGCAGATGAGAAGACAATATTTTATAAATTTCTGAATGTTCCCCCTCTGGGATAAAATTAAATACACTCTGATCCACAAGATCAGACTGAAAGAAAAAGATTTAATAAGCATTAAAATAATGCAAGATGTACAATGTCACAAAGCCTACTATTTTAATGCAAAACAATTCCACAGATCAGAAAAACATTACTGACTCAACAAAGCCACCTGCTGGAACACACATGAATATTTTGCAAGAAAAAAAAAAAAAAATCGCACTTTGATCTGTCTTAATTTTGACACTGTGAACCATTTAATGAAAAACACCATGAATGCAGCAGATACACGTACACATTAAAGTACAATGGAGCTGGCATTAACATCCCTGGGATGTAACAATGCTAAGTAAAGGAACATTTTAATTAAAAATTGTAGGGTGTTGTTCTAAGGCACTGTAACCTGTCAGTGGCACCCAATACATTGAAACAGTATCTTGGAACAAAAGACAGTCTCTCCCTATATCATACAGATTATTGTGCTACCAATAATTATATCTAATTGCAATTGATTTTATGAATAAATTTTATAATCAGTTTCCCAACTATGTACACAAAACTGGGAACAACAGAGATGCATGCAATAAAATTGAACAACTGAACAAGTGACTATATGCATAAATGCATTTGACTAACTATTCAGAAAAGAGGGATTGTAGAACATATGTTTAGAATATATAAATCACACCTAAAAGCAAAGGACAAATGTGCCTCTGTGAACTTGGTAAATTTTACTTTAAAAAAAAATAATAATCACAATTACCTGTACATTTTTCAAAATTCTCGAGCTGATCTCTTGCACACCTTAGTAGTATTTGTGTTTTGCAAAATCATTTTTTAAATATGCCACTCCAAGTTTTACAAAACTTGTGTCTATCACAGTAAGACAACTAGCCTGTAACAATAACTCATCCCTCTCTTCTGAAAAATAACTCACCTCTTCACTCATTGGTTGTTAGCATTTTGAGTACTAATTTGCCTAATTTCAGAAAAACATTATTCAAAGGTAACTTTAAAAAAAGTAGAATGTTACGCTTACCAATGCCACCAAGCTTAAAGATGAGTGAATGTAATAAAACCCAAAGTATACACCTAGCTTCAAAAGCAGAACCAGCTGCAATGTATTACTAATAAGAGTTCTATGACAAGAAAGGAGGTAAAGAAGTAGTTTACAAAAATTACAAGGATATAGCTCTTTAGCAATACTCTTCTGACTTATGTAGAGACTGTGATAGGTGTGAACTCTAAACAGTCTCCTGCAGTCAAGTGTGCTATTTCAGTTACGTTGAAGAGAAACTGATGCTAGTCTGGCACTTCATAATTCTGCTTAATAAAGTGCCAATGGCGTTCTGTATTTCCCAAGGAAAAGTTTAATATAGGAGACAGACCAGTAGGAAGGAACTGTGCTGAAGAAAAAGCAGAAGCATTAGCACAAAGCATACATCTGTTCTGTAATGCCAAAAAGCTAACAATTAATTAGTACTCATAGCAGAACACGATCCATAGATAAACTGATATGTTACTGAAAGTAATTTGTACTTACTGGCAAGTGTTCAAGTAAGGGAGTTATACTTTCAGACACATATATTATATTTCCATCTGTCATAATTGCTAAAAAAAAACCATCAAGAGCCTGAAATTAAACATAACGGGCAGTTAAACAAAAAGAAAGAGAGCACATCAAAAATGTTAAGCTATATTCAACATGGAAAATAATTTAGACCAATTTTAGTTCCATTTATTATAAAAATGAGAATGCCTTTTCTCTACTAAAACTTATTAGTCTTGCTTTTCCACTACAAGCATTACAATTCCCATAATGTTCTGTTCTTAAATAATGTGTGGTTTCACAAGCAAGACTTCAGTCCATATACAGCTAGCCACTGTTTCCCCTGTCTCCCACTCTGTCTGCCTGTTATTTTAAACATCAGAAAACTAAGAAAAATGAGCTAGAGACAAAAGCAAGAAGGGGTGGAAAAACTAAGACAAGAACAAGTAAAAAAGCTGCTAAAATCAATGAATTTCAGTATTTAAAATCTCAATATTCCCAATCTCAATAAAAGAAACTTGTAGCAAGATATTATTGAGACTTGAAAACTGTGAGATACAGTTTTGACTGCTTTGTCTTCTACTTAACTCAAACTTATTTCCACTGAACATAACAAGAGGATCTTTTAGTTGAACACTACCAAACGTAAAGGCATGACAGAACTGTATGTCTAAATAGGAAATTTTAAAGCTCACATTTTTGAAAAATTTTTGTATATCATATTGTTCCAGATTTACTGCCACTAGTTGTGGACACGTATTTTGTAAGAGGACTTGAGAAACACCAGAAGCAGCTGCAAAAAATCTTGAAAAACAGAAGCAACTACTTCATTAACTTGTTGGAAAAAACATGCAAATTCACCACAGAGGAATTTTTAAAATTTTTGTTAATTATAGAAAATCAGGACTTTTTACTTTTTAAATCTGTGCCTTAAAGAAAAGGTTTAACTATGGAATTAAAATACAAAGTTCTTGTTCATTTACTTTAATATTTGTCATTTAACTAGTATTAGAAATTGTTTCACTAACAAGAAACAAATGACTTTTCCTCATTTCCAATGAAATCATAGCTTATACTGAAAGTTTATTTCTAGTAGTAATCCAACTATTCATGTAATCTTCTTCAGCAAAATAATGTTCACACACCATTTTTGGAAGGCATAACAAGCAAAGAAATTAAACACTTTATTGCTCGCAATTTACATGGATGTGTTGAGCCTTTTTGATAATTAAGATTTTAAGTTACGCATAAAAATTCTTTATTTGACTAGTATCTTCCTTATGTTGATAATTTAAAATACCCACTTTACTTTGACAGTAAAAATGTTCATTCGTGGGCTTGCTCTGTTATAACGTTTTATGTAATTGAAAACGCAGTTAAAATAAAAACTGTTTTGCATTACACTCCACACATAGGAATTTTGACTGTTTATCTTCATGGAAACGTATAGTTACAATTAAAATATGAAAATAAAAAGTTATGTCATCAAACTGAAAAATTTCATCATGGAATGACTCCCTATGAGGAAATATTCTACTCCCAGAAAAACAGAAATATACCTCTAACATTAACTGTGTGAATTCTTCATTACTAAGGAATGTTGGCTTCCAGTCTTGTCGAATCTCACTGGCATCTGATTGTGCAGTAATTTCTACAATCAAACATATATACAATATAAGGATTCACACTTCCAAAAGGTATTATTTTCCCACTAAGTTACATACACACAGTAGGAAATTGCAGAAGGTTCTCCAGTCTCCTGTGTTGTTCGTTCATTACATATAGATGTTGTTCCTTAAAAAGAAGATAAATGCCTTCTCCCCTATGTCATAATGAGATTTGTCTTCTCTTGCCTTCCACCAGTTTGTGCAACAATCCTGCCAGACCTCATGGTAATGTTAACGACAGTAAGTAATGGGTTTTGACAACAGAAAAATATTCTTTCCTCTGAGACTATAATAAAATGTTTTATTGAGAGTGTTGCTTTTCAAAGATTCAGAAAGCCAAAATTCCTGATCAGTTTAGGTCATTAAAAGATCTAATCCTCAAGTATCTTGGCCAATCCTGGTCATTCTAACTTTTGCACTAAAAATTGTCACTGTCCTTTCTCTTCTTCCCACCCTTTTCTGTAAAGCAACAAGGTTATATTAAAAAAATAATAGGTTTGCAATAAAGACTGTTAAGAGCTGTATGACAGACTCCACTGCAGAAATACTGTCTGATTTGTACACAGAGATGAATTTTGAACAGATTCCTGTAGGACTTAAGAGAAATATATAGATTAACTTCCAAAATATAGGTCAGAGAAAGAACAGCTGCGAAGCAAAACCAGACTCCAGGTTCTGAAAGCTGATGGTCCCTTATCAACTGATAACTGAAACAACAAGAAGCAAGACCACGTAGTACTTCAGCTTTGATGAGTAACAAGGGCATTACAGAAGTACTGGTTGTAAGAGCAACCTTGAACAAGCAATCGTGAATGAAGAATTTAGACAAACCAAAAGAACCAAACCACGTCTTTAAGGCTTTTTGATTTCTAAAGGACAAGTCTGTACAAAGGCCGTAAGAGAGTTTGTTAGTTCAGATGGCTCAAAGAGAATAGAAAACCTGGAATTGAGTTAAATATGCAAAGGGCTGGAACGGTTCAGAACTTTGTTTCCCGGACTGAAGGGGGAAAACTTTACGAAAGAGCTTTAGACTTAACTAAAAGAACAGTAAACAGCAGCAATGTCACGCACTAAACTGGCAAGAAGTGGAAAGCTTCAAGGAGAGTGGAAAAAAATACCAACAAATAAGACAGACCAGAATTTCCAATGATCAGATCTCAAAAAAGACATAAATTGATGAGGCTTTTGCTATCTCTTTTGAAATGGTACCACAAAGCAGTAAGAGTAGGCTGGAGAATAAGGATAACCTAAGCATAACCTCAAGCCTACCTTTTCAGTCAGAACAAACATATTAAGCGCTGAGGGGGAAGTCAAAGGACACGGAAATGAAAAGCTCTGCCACCCAAGTAGAGGCAAAATACAAGGAACTTAATGCATTCAGTCCACAGGACACAGATAATCTCCATTTCAGAACTGGGAAAGTTGAATGCATTGTCTCATCCTGGTCCATATAACCATGCTACTCCAGAAATAAAAGAAAAAAAAAGTCACCCCGGCTTCTACAGTAGAAAGGATTTATACCAAAGAAAAACTGAAGTTTATGCCTTTAATGAACCATTCTGAATTATCTTACCACAAGTACAGGAGTTTTTTTTACATTTCCCGTAATTAGAAAAAGTATGATGTTGGAAAACGGAGCCAAAGTAACAGGGAAAATACTTGTTTCAACTTGGTAACTTTAGAGAAATACTTAAAAATTATGGCAAAAGGTTGCATTCAAAGATAAATGCCACTGAGGTCATGTTCCTGAGCTAGATACCAGACAAAGAAGCGTAACCAAGCTCGTGCGTTAAACTCATCCAGCCTTCAAATCCTGGATCTGATTCAGCACTGAGCATCCTCAAAAGACATTGCCAGCTCAGCCAAGATCTGTAGCATTTATCAGTGGGCTATATGAATATCAGTCTACTAGTTGTAATTATAAGCAGCGAAATTCTTCAGTATTTCATAATTTTCAAAATTTTTTTTGTTTACAAATTCAAAGGAAGATGATAGGCAGCATTAGCCAAGGAGAAGCTCTCCGTAATATAATTTCAGTGTGCTTAGCCTGCTGTTTTTTCCCCAATGAGAAACAGAATCCACACTGGCCAATAACCATCTCAGATAGTTCATCTGGAGCTGCTGCCAGAGTACCAAGCCTGGCCAATGTGGAAATGGTCCAGAAAGAACCAGAAGCAATGCAGTTAATCAAAACCTGGTGGCTGAACACAGTAGGATTTTCAACAATAAAGCAGCTAATCAGTGCTGAACTATTCATTTATTGCTAAGGTCACTCTGTTTTATTGTAACAAACAGATCCAAGCCCCTCAGGAGGCAAAGCACGCTTCTGACCTTTGCCAACATTTTGTCCAAAACATTTTAATGTAAACCAGCGCAGAGCAATGCTACTAAGCACTGGCAGCCAGGGCTTTAGAGACCTTAATATGATAAGTGCAGTCACACAAAGCTGCATTCTGTCCCACCAGGTGAAGGACAAAAGCGCCATGCCCTAAAAGACACTCATTTCCACAGCTGCTTTTTTCCCCTTTATCCTAAAAAATAAAAATAATTAGAAAAAATATCTCAGAAGGCACCATGAAGAAAAAAATATGACTGGTGCTGCTGGTTGGCTGACAAGTGTTCATTCTACACTTATATTTTATTATAGGAATCATCAATACAAAATAAAGCAATTTTGAAACAGAAGCAATTTTCACAAAAGCCTTAGAATCTACAGAACTGACTTTTACAGAAAAGGAGCCTTCATACTGCTTTTGTTTTTGTTATGAGACAAACATCTCAGAGAATTAAAATAGCATAATCAATATTTAATTGGCAAAAGAAAACCCCAAACCTATGCATTCCCGCACAAATTCTTTCCTCTCCCTTTCCATTTTAACTGTTATGTTTACCTTTCAAGGGCATTATTCAGTACACATCTGGTGCTACTTGNTAGCATAATCAATATTTAATTGGAAAAAAAAACCCCAAACCTATGCATTCCTGCACGAATTATTTCCTCTCCCTTTCCATTTTAACTGTTATGCTTACCTTTCAAGGGCATTATTCAGTACACATCTGGTGCTACTTGAACCATAACACTAATGGAAGAGGTGTGCTAAGGGCATGGAAAAACATTTATCATACCTTAACATACCTTAAATTGACACACATACTGTTGATAAATACATACCTATCCATCCACTTAATAGCTTTACTTACTTTATTCTATAAACTAACAGCTGCTTCTTTTGTCCCTACTGCTTTCTAGTTAGTACATATGGTCAGAAATTACTTGGGAAAATAGGTTAACTAGTGAAAGAGCTAATTTTCTTGAATTTTTAATTTTGTTTTTAGCAGTGTGACCCACAAGGTGCCATATTAAGAACAAGTATAGAAGCAGGAACAGGGATTTTTTTATATACAGAAATATCAAACAGCCACAAATAAGCATAGGCTTGGTGGAAGACTTTTCTCATGACAGAAATAAAGATCTGTAATGAACTTCAGTACAATGTACCTGGGTACCTCCCACCATCACCTGATGCAAATAACCAGAGAAACAAAACATAGCAAGGATGTTCAAAGACATTCATTGTTTTGACATTTCACATGTGTCCTGATTTGAGGTTTACAAAACAACAAGCACACACTCATGGGCTTACACATCAGTGGATATGTCCTGAAAATTAGAAAGTTCAGCTAAAAGTAGTTATAGATTTTCTGGGGTGTTTTTACAGCTAAAAGGAAAGAGTGAAATGCCCATGCTCCTGGTCTGTAGGCCCACTGCATGCCACCCTCTCTCGTCAAACAACCTAGCCCAATAGTGCTTGCTGGAGACCACAATGCCCTCTCGCCTTATCATCTTTGTTAAAGCAGCCCGTTGTGTAGATACCTGACATGAAGAGAGGGAGCATGAAGTTCCCTCAGACTACCTTTTTCAGTGATTTATCTTGCTTTCTATGCAGCTTGGAAAGACAAACCAACTGTTCAAACCAGTCTTATCTAAATATCAAAATAAGTACTTCTAGCAAGTACTTCCGCTGAAATGGATCAGCAGAGTTTTCCTGTGAAGCAAAACTTTGAGAACTTGCGTTTCACAAAGCAACTATATTCTGAAGCTCTCCATCTGTCCACAACAAAAAACTTGAAGGTTACTTCAAAAATAGAAGCTTCTCTTTATGAAACAGACGTCTTTAACAACTATGGGACAAAAAAATATTAGTACTGGCTTTTGCAAAATATTAGCAAAAATATAGTTGTATCTCTGCTACCTAAATTACAATCTTAAGGATATCTTTCTTTGGGAACTCTTTATATTTTTTGACAATTTCCTTAAAGGAGTTGCAAAATTGTTAATGTTTTATGTACTAAGTGAATATAATTAAAATAATTAAGAATTTACAAATATTTTTTTAATTATTGCAAAGAATTACCTTTGTGCTTCCGTAAAAAGTCAATGCTCTTCTGCAGTACAGTGGATTTATCCATCTTCCGAGCATTACCTGGAAGCATGGAACCCAGCTCTTTGATAAGTACATTAAACTGATCTCGACGTTTCTTTTCAGACTTGTTTCTAGACACTCTGAAAAACAAAACAGAAAATGTTTTATAACAACTATGACACCTTCTTACAATAAGCTGCATACTACTGCCAGGTTCCTGATGCAAATACACCTTTAAGAATCTCTGCTGTGGGAACTGTCACAAAAAGACGTGCTCCAGATCTCAGACACCATGTTTGAAGAACGGCTTCCTCCTTCCCATGGAGGGGTGCAGCTAAGCCTTTGGAATAAAGTATATTTTGACAAAAATACAAATAATTGAACCACAGTTACACAACAACATATCTGAATAACGACAGTAAAAGAAATGCTGTTGAATAATATGGTTATTTATAAAAGAATCACATTTTTATTGTTTTGTAATCACCTTGGTAAGCCCAAGTATATAAGTATAGGACATTTCTTAGCTTTAAATAACTTTAAAACTTACCTCTTTGCTTTATCTTTGTCATCTTCTTCCACCAGCCCATCAAAAATGCTTCCATCATTTCTGAAAGAAACAGATGTTAGAGTGTAAAATTTCTCTTTTATGGAATCCGACCACAACAAAGGAAAAAAATTATTCACCTTCTCCATTACATCAAAAACCCAAAGCACTGTTTTACTGTGATGTCTCGCAAAGATCATCATCAATTATCTGAAGCTGTCTGCTATATGTTCTGCTTGCAGGACATTTACTAAACAGAAAGCAAAAAACCTTATATTTCTGACACAACTCAAAGGATTTTCAGACTATTTCTAAGGAGAACTTACAACCCTATGCAAACACTTAATTGAACACTACTTAATTTTATTCTTCTGTCTTCTTGATTATTTGGATTACCTCACCCTTTTGAAAACATAAGAGAGGACAAATATAATTTATTTTTACTTATTGGCAACTTCTATTACAATTACTGGGAATATTTATAGTAAGAAAGCACATTTTTCTTAAATACTGAAGTATCATTGATGGAAGAGGACTGAGGAATATGCTATACTTCATCAATATATGTAATTTTATAAACATACAATTAATATCAACGTTAAACAGTAACAATAACTATTCATTATATTTGTTTCCTAACCAAGTATCACATAAATTTTCCTCAATTCACAACTGTCCATGTACTGCTAAGGAGGTGTTAAAATATCAAAATGAGAACATGTTTTTCTTTCAAGATGCTGCAGTGTACTTCATGCAACACCTCTGTTTCATTTGATTTTGTTTTAAAAGTCAAGTCAAAACTGTTCTGTTTTCCAAAACTGCTGTATAACGGTTTTCACATTTTATTTCTGTTACTTCACTGTCTGCTCTCAGTCTTTTTAGTGCTGTCCACATTGACCTATGTGTGTCCACCCTTAATTTTTTTATCCTTCTCTCCTTTTGTTTCCTTCTCTTAATGCAAGTAACCGTCATCAAGCAATCATATATTATGATAAGCAGTGTTGTTAGGAAGTAATTATTTTGCACACTACTATATAAACATAAAGCAATTAAAAGGAATTTGTATATTCAAAAGGCTGACGTTTAAATGAAATGCCACAAAACCACACTACATGAACTGACAACCCAGACAAGTTTTACCCGTTGCTTTTATTGTTATTTATTTAGAACAGGTTTAAGTTTCTATAAATTTGATGCAAATTTCATTTGCTGAAGTCTCAAAAATGGCAATACACAGCATATTAAGGACAGACGTTCACCTAAGCTGCTAAGAAAGTCCAGCTCAAGGAATCATGCAGAAACCATGTCTCAGCTATTACTTTTCCCTTGAAATAGGTTAGCAGGTCACTTTACTATCATCTTCAGCATCACTAATTGTTTAAATGTTTTTGTTTGACTCAAAAAAAAAAAGAAGTAAACATTAAAAATCAACTCAAATTGCACGGATGCTGTTCCATGGCTGAAAACAAATAATACATTTTAAGATTCATCTCAAACTATAAAACTCATTATTTCCAATGACTACAAAACAACACATTGAACAACTGCCAAAATAACTGCGTTAAAAAAAAAACCCAAACTCACTCCCCTTATTTTTGCATAAATTAATATTCTCTATGTATTAAACGTAAGAAAAGATTACTAAAGAAAGCATTGAACAGTAATTCTGCCAAAACTCTTAGAGTGTATTAACATACCTGTCTGCAATGGAGCTCATTTTATGGGTGCTTATGGTAAAAAACATAACATATCACACTTTAGTCTTGTGGTAGACATTTGTACGTTTGCCTATAAGAGAAGAAAAACCATCGAAATATGACTCTGGAGGAACAAGCATGTTCTTCATTAGAGCATACTGAAGTTTTCATTTGCTCTATAAGCTGCTCTTAATCTTCCTCTCTCTTCCAACCTTCTGCTCTGCCCTCCTACCTTCTCTAATACAGTCTCCATTACCAACATAACCTGGACTTTAATATCTCATTTTACGTGACAGAGAGTTAAAGAGAACACTGTTTTACTAAATGTCATGATAAATACGTCTGGAATAAACCAGTACAAACCTTCTTCTGACTCTGAGTTCAGATATAGCTCTTCTTTTTTATTTAACTTTTACCTAAAAGACTCTCATAATTTTGAAGGTTGAACAGATGTAAAATACACTCCTCAGTAGTAATGCATTCTGTTTAGAAATTGTGCAAACAAAAAGGATTTGGGATATAGTATTTTACAGCTATTATTTATTTCTTACTATATTTTTTTCTTGAGCACATTGTTACAATAGACATGTGAAATGATGACAATAAGATACCTATTAGAACGTGATCTCCATACTGTGAGAAAGTTATAGTTAATCCGGCCATTTCTTAAAGCAGTCACTTATTCATTACAAAGGTTCAGTACGAAGTTTTTGTTTTTTCATGTGTACATATGATTTTGAATAAAGTGATTGAAATATTATTATTGAGAGACGGAATATAAAATTAAAGTAAGCGTTTAATTCAATGAATACCTACTTTTAGGCTACCCAAAAATTACATGACTGTGTGGAAAGGCTGAAATGTTTATGAACACGTAAACCAATGCAAGTAAACCTTTCTCCTTGATATAGAAAAGTCAGATGTCAGAAGCTGCTCAAAGGGAGGAGCAGGACTGTAACTTTGTCAGTGATTAAGGAACAACTGCATGCAGCAAGGAGTTTTACATGAGCTGAACTTGCAGATCTTCAGGAATTTTTACTATGTTATAAACTTAATAGTAAAAAGTCATTGCATTTATTTCAAAGGAGCTGGATGTTTAGTCACTTCAGTGACTCATCGTTTCTCAGAAGGAAGGATTTGTTTGTTTCTGAAAGTGCCAAACTCAGTGGAACTTGCAGTGTTAATACCACAAGAAATATGGCAGCTGCAACCCCATGATCCAGACAGTCTGCAAAATGTTCCAGGAAAATTGTATCCCATTTTTTTAATATATGGGGAAACTGAGGAAGAAAGCTTATGCTTCCACCAAATTGTCTCAGGATCTACAACAGCCACATACTACTTAGGTTTGCTTCACAAGGCTGGGATTTTTCCCCACAAAGTTTCATAACTTGAGCGCAGCAGGAAAGTAGCTGGGAGAGCTGTGTTGAGCACAGTCTCTTTCAAGGTGCACCACAAGGTGCGCAGGCAGTTTTGCCCAAGTTCCCCATGAGCTCTCTTACCCATTTCTTCAATTAATAAGGCCCAACTTCGTCCTGCCTTTATTCTCCAAATCTAGTGCCCTGAAGAGACGCTGGAAGCAAACCATTCCTTCACTGCAATTCTTCAAAATAACAATTGCATTTTCCATACTGACAAATTAAATTCCCCACATTAGTTGGCCAGGTTTTAAAAAGTAACAGAGTTGTGCTATTTGAAAACCAGCCAGAAATGGCAGGAGGAAAGTAAATTAAGAAGAAGTGTTTGTTCAAATTTTTATCAAAAGCAAGCAACAACAGACAGGTTGCTCAGCAGTAAAAGCAAACTACCAACACTGGCATGGAATTAGGTTTTAAATTAAGACACCAATTAGAAACTTGTTTTCGTTTAGCTTACATAGTATGCACTAATAGACGGATATACTAATTACATTTTCAGCTCTTTTTAAATTTTTAATTGAATTTATTTTAATGTGGTACCTAACATTATATGGATCAACAGTAATATGAAATTCTGTAGAACAAATGATATATGGTTCCATTAATCTGCAAAAGAAAAATACATGTAAAGATAAATACAAAAACCTTTCACCTGTGACACAACTGACATCTTCATTATGCAGAATCAGAATTTAAGAATCAAAGCACTCAATTTCTAGAACTCAACAAAATCAATCACTTGTTACAGTATACAGGTCCTATGTCAGAACCAGCAACCTAGACATGGCATCCAAGACAAACAGTTAGAAGAACTTAAAGACTACAGCAAATGCACCTGTAGTGCATATGTTTCTCTCTCTTCAAGGTCTGACCCTTCTGTCTTTGCATCCAGATTTGCAATACATTAAGCATTTTCAGCAATTATACATGCCAATGGGCAAGACTGCAGAGATGATTCCAATGAAACTGCTCAAGTTTAAAGCAAACACTACAAGAAAACAAGGACTATGTCTATTTCTAAGAATCAAATTCAGTCATGTTCTGGAGAACAAAAAGACACTACTTAACATTGCTACTCAGCCCTTCAGTGTTGATGACTGAAAGCCACAGGAACCTTATTAATTATAAGAGTACAATTTTACCTTTTACACTTTGGGACTTGTTAAAGTGTGAGGTCTAGTGATAAAACCTGGTTCCTTTGAAGAACAACGTGGAGTCAGACGTATCCTCTTCTGCAGAAAAGCATTAAATTCTAAACTGCAAAAATATAAAAAAGAAAAATTTTATAATCAAGGAATTTTAAAACTATTTTTTTTATAAAAGAGAAGTAATCATTCCAACAAGAGTAATTTATAAATGCAATATTCCACTTTCTAAAAATATCCCAAGTATTTCACTATCCGAATTTACCTTGCTTTAAAGCTCTTCTTTATAAAATGGATATTCTGAAACATTTCATTCTGCTTTAAGCTATCATTTTATGCCAATCTTTCATCTTGATGTCATTTTTACTTCTGAATTCAGTTATCTCCCACACCATCTACATCTTCACTTGCACGTGCTACCTTCAAAGTATATCTTTATACCATTATTTCAATACCTTTTCTACTGAAACTCTTCCTTGGGCCTCCACTGGCTTTTTCAGTTACTTCTTTTCCCCTCCCTGTCTCCAAAATTGCCACTTTCAGCACTTCGGAATGCCTAGAATGCTGCTGCTGGCAACTAGCAAAGTTGCCCAGCTACATTATTGCTACTCCCTCAGATACAGTCATTAACCCCTTCTTTCAAAATCCACTTCAAAAACACTTTCAAGAATGTATTCCAAACCTACCTCACAAATGTACTTTTTCCATAAAAAAACCTCAGCACCAGTATAAGTGATCACCAACTTCCAATACCTTTATACCATTATGTTTCATTTATACAGTTTCTTCCCTTGAACCATGCTATTTTCTATGTTTTTAAGTTACACGAAATCTGTTTTTTCTGCTGTCTTTATCCTGTTTCTCTCTGCCTTGCTTAACTGTTCTTAAAATAAAATGTATTCACTATGCAATGTACGTGTTACCACTTCCAAAAAATTTTATTTTAAGACATATTAATTTCTAAAACACAGGCTGGGATCTAAAAACTAAGCTTATGCTACTCCTAAATTCATTAATGGATTTTATGGAAAACACCAGAACTATCACTTATTTGACTAGAAAAGTTAAGTTTCTCCTTCCCTGCACCTAACAGAGGCTCTTAAGTGGTTAAAATACAGATGCAAATATTAACATAGGCAGTTAAAGCACAGCAGAACAATCTGCCAACAGGAGAAAAACAATTACAGCATGATTCAATGAAGCCACTCGTTCTTTTCTGGCCAAATAACCTGCTGGCCCATTGACCTACTTTTTTAGGTGCTTACAGCCTCCTCTCCTATTCTGTTTTGTTCCATTTGACTAGTGCAAACATTAATAGTGACAAAGAGTCCCATGGAAGTCTAGGTTACGGAGACTGCAACATGAAACCCGTGTTTTTAAACTGCTTGGAGTCGAACAACTCTGCCAACTCTCACCCAGCTCCTAACAGAGTTCTGATGAGGAAAATCTTAGACCTCATCTCTGCAGTATGTAGAGGTGCATTTTTCAAAAAATCACAACTAAACACTTAACACAAACACCACTGGACTTAAGAACAGAACAGTATTTGATAAGGTCTAAAACACAATAAAAAAAAAGGAAGTTTTTAAGGACATTTCAAAAAGGGACTTTAAGATGAGGAGGAAAGGAAAATGTTTATGTCATAAATTAACATAAGCGAGCTTAAACCAGACCAAAAGGAAAGCTCATCACATTGGAAAAGCTTTTGTAACCAAAACCACATAGATCTCTAACTCAGTAGAAATGGCATGTGTGTGAAAGCCAGCAGAAAGGTTAAGACGCCTACACGCCAGCACGGTCAGCCACAAGTGTTCAAAGGTCATGGGTCTGTCTCCACAATTCATGAGGGTTTTTTAAAATACAATTAATTATGTGTATTTGTCTCTAGATGCTATGTCTTTTGTACACATTCAGTGCATGTTTTCAAACTTTTCTGCAACCCAGAAGGTTAGAAACTTACTATCTTTAAGAAAGCTGAGGTCCTCAACCAAAAACCTTAGCTGCTGCCATGGATATACAAACTATTAATACACAACATTGCTCAATCTGTAGCAAAATCACAAAAACTAGCAACACTGCGACTTCTGCACTGTGGTGACTTATCACTCACCGAGAAGCAATAAGTTATTGGGTGCCAAGTTACTGCTTGGCCAAAGAAATAAGGATCTGAGTAAGTCATGGGGTAAAAAGCCACAAACCAACCTAAGGTAATAGTGAAAAGTTCACACCATCTGGTAAAACATTCCATGTTTTAGACCAAAAGAATTCCAGTAACTTCAATTTTATCATCAATACTGTTGTGCACGTTGGTGGTATTAAATCTTAGAAACAAATTCAAAGATTGAACAAGATGTGAAATTACACGACAGTCTTGCTCACGACAGATGTTCTGTCAGGACTGAACTAAAAAATGGGTAAGACAACAGTCAATGTGTTACCTGTACTTAATACTGTATACAGTCAGTGACTGAAACCCTTATGTCCCCAGCACCGCACCTTAATGGTAACATCGCTAAATATTTTTGAGGAAGAATCACTACTGCCCTTATATTGTAAAAAAAA
>RSEF01000004.1:28265353-28309889 GCA_003993805.1 Himantopus leucocephalus | reverse complement strand
AAAATATCAGAAGATAGGGCTGAAAGGGATTTCAAGAAATGTTGTCAAAACTTTGCAGCTGGAAAGGTTATTCTAGCAGCTAGGAATAGTCATATAGCGCAACCTTTCCTCTACCACGTCAACAAACCAACAGTAATCTTGGTCTGCACTTGTGCAGAAGAGATGACACATCCCAGAAATGTCATTTTCTGTAGATAAAGGAAACCAGAGTGGGAGAGGGCTGCTTCTAGCACAGGCATCCACGCAACTTGATCCCAGATAGCCTTTTAATAGGAAAATTTGTGAGTGGACAAAAGAATGGTGAGCAGGAGTGTTTTCTCTAACCATGAACAAACCTAACTAAATTTATATGACAAATTTGAAAGGCAGTGTTTAATGACCTGGCCATCAGAAACAATTGCTGTTCTTCTTTATTCTCATTTAAAATATTTTCTCAGTCCTTTGCATTCACACTTCCTTAATAGAGATCCCCTTCCTTCAATAACAAAGCCGTAAGTGTGGCAGAAATAATGCTTGTAAATCCTGTGCAACTAGTCTGTACAAGAGAAGGACTGCGGCTACATGCTACGATTCCACTTTCCACTTTTATTTATGAGGCTCCACCCTGCTTCTTGCCACTCTTCTGTAGATTTTACTGGAGGAGTGCACCACTTCAGCTCTGGACACACACTGAAGCAGATATGAAAAATGATCTGTCCAGAAGAACCCATATATCACTCAGTTTTAAACATAATCTTTATTATCTTGTCCTTATTAAAAAGCATGGCTTCGTGTACCTTTGAAAATTGGCACAGCTGAGGAACAGTACCCCTCTACAAAGAGGAACAGGAACCTCTTAACTACATCTGCCACTGCTGGATCTGTAACAGGGAACCACTGGTTAGACTTAAGAGTATGCATTGTGTTTGCAGATCTAAGATGCAATTCAGCTCATCATCAAGCCTGGCTGAAAAATACACCTACTGCCTCCTTTAAATGTTGCTTAACAGGAAAAAAAAAAAACAAACAAAAAAAACCCAACACACCAACCCAGTACNGCAATTCAGCTCATCATCAAGCCTGGCTGAAAAATATACCTACTGCCTCCTTTAAATGTTGCTTAACAGGAAAAAAAAAACAAACAAAAAAAACCCAACACACCAACCCAGTACTTCACACCGTGAGCTTTAATCAGGAGAAGCTAACACGGTAGTTTTACAATTCAAAACTGAAAATCTTCATGTGTCTGTATATCTCCATTTCCTTTACTGGGATTCTGGGCAGAAACAACCTGCAGCCACACAGCTCAAGAACAGATTCTAAATTAACATCCACCGTGCTGCAGAGAAAGTGCTGTATGTGGTGTAAGTTTTGGAGATTCTGCTGGTCTCTCTCACAAGAGGCATGTAAACTTGGTATATTTCACAACGAACAAAGAAAATCCCATCTTCCTTCTTCTAGCCTCTTAAATGGAACTGAGAAGGTAGCCAATTGGCAGGATTTTTTCAGAGGTTCAAAAGGGGAAAAAATACCACACACATGCTCAAAAGTTTAAATTCCCACTTAATTTTACTAATTATCCCAGAAAATTATCCGTTACATACAAAACAATGACATTCTACAGAATAAAGTTACCAGACAAAAAAATAATCTTCACTTGATGATTTCTCAATATTAATACAAAATTAAGAAAAAAACCTTTAAAATATGGTACCAAAATATCTCTCCTAGAGTTAACAACACTTTGAAATGATTAATCCAATTACAAATGTGCGTATTTATGAAACAGAGCATTAGCAATTTTAAATGTTCTGTATCAGATACAGATGTTAGTTGAAACAACTATTTCTCTAAAATGGTTTGTCACATTTTCCTCAGAGCATAAATAATATCAAGAATACTAATAAATCTAACCAAAGAGGAAAAATTTATTAAACATTTTATTCTTACACTAAAAGAAACTGATGAAAATTCACCGAAAAATGAGACAGATCAAAGAGTTAAACAGTGTTTTTCCTCTACCCCAATAACAACAGGGAAGAATGTCTAGATATAGAAAGTAGGCTAATTTTTGAAAACTGTCCTGTCAAAAATTCATTACCAAATTCAACAGACATAATTATTACACATTCAAAGCAAGATAACGCCAAATAAATTCTTCTTCCATTCCATGCAAAATTTCTGCTGGGTGTTAAACTCATGTTTAAATTTAGAAAATGAGACTTTACAATTATTATGACTGCGACAAAAACAAGCACTCAGCTATCCACTACAATTAATCTTGCTGAAAAACATGAGCCTACATGCTAGGTCAGCACTTTAGCTGCCAGATTTTCAGTATGCGTGTGCGCATTGCGAGGTAGGAAAGGTAGCTAAAAAGCAGTTTTTGAAATTCACACTAATGAATCTTTCCAAAATTCTATCCTACACCAGAAAAATCTACCCAATGAAGATTTATTAGCTTTTATATCCAAATGAAGACTTATACTTTTTACATATTTCACTATTGCATCTAAAATCTTAAAAAATCCTAGAAGTCAACAGATGGCCAAGAGGGTCTATAAGAAGGTAAATTATGCAAGTTATTTCTGCACCCAATGCTTTTATAGTCTATGTAGGAGAAATTTTAAGGATAAAGCTAGGAGTCTTGAATCAGTTTTGCTTGATTTATAATCCACCTTACCTTTTAAAGTACAACCAACTATTTCATATCAACAATTTATTCCTTTAAGATACCATTATCTAGCACATCCAGATATCCAGAAACATCTTATCACTTGTCAGTTATGCACACATTAAAAAGGGGTGGAGGAGGCAGAGGAAAAGTGGCATGCCATGCCAGACAACCCAATGAACGCAAGTAGTATTATTTGTTTTTTTTGTTTTGTTTTGTTTTTTTACAGGAGACTTATTGCTAACTCACAGACAGGGTAGTCACCTAGGATGCGGGAGAAGCAGACTAAATAATTCCTCTGAATCAGTCCACAGGTGAAGAATTATCATACATGAGATAGCAAGATCAATATATACATAGATCATGCAGGTAACCACATGGCTACAGATACAAGGCACTTCACACCCTAACAGTTATTTATATATTTTACCAAACTCCTCGGTCAAGCTGCAACTTTTCATAATGTTAGCCTTTGATCATTACTTTGACCACTCATTTCCACACCCATATTAAATTCCCTCTCTTCTGCTAGGATTAGTATCTGTGATCACACAATCAACCCAGCCAAAAACTGGCCCAGCCTAAAACTAACCCAAATATTGTTTCATTCAGCTAAATAAACTAAATTTGTTTCACCATACGGCTGCTCAAAAGCTGTGTTGGCACAGGGGAAAGGGAAGCAGTGAATCACGAGGTTAGACATCTTTTGGCAACAATGCCATTTCATGCTGACCTACAACATGTGTTAAATTACAACCAGAGAACAAAATTAGGAAAAATGAGATGCAGATTTGTGCTCAAAGAAATGAGTGTTGTAGCTACTACTTGAGAAGTCTGCTTCACACTTAAATGAAACTTCTGTACTCTCCCATGCGTTGCTGCATCTCACGTGGCAACCCGTGACACATGAAATTTCTGGACAGAATGAGGTTTGTTTATATACACTGATCCAGACTCATGGATCAGCTTCTGGATATGAAAACAAATCTAGAACTCAGCCTTAGAGTCAATGGGAAACTCAAGCAAACTGTAAAGCACAGGAGTTTATATACCTGATATGTTGCTAAATAGTTACTAATCTGCCTATTAAATAACATGTTAATTAGCATGAACTGTGACTGTTTTAAGATGATCCTCAGTACAGACAATTATACAAGGGTGTTCAACCAAGAAAATTTAATGAAAGAATGATTTGTACCAACAGCAACCATTTGTAACTTTTAGAGTTGTAGAAGTGTACCAAATGGACATATAAAAAAAAAAAAGAGTAGGACAGCTGCTAACAGCAACACCCAAGAACAAATGACAGGTGTTTCAGAAAGTTAATATTTAATCTGAAACTAAATTATCCATCTCATGCAGAAATGCAAACATGTAAATAAAACATTTTAAAGATATTTAGTGATGGGCATAATTTTTTTTCCAAGTTGATTGCACAATTCTCGATTTGTGCAGCTGTGGAAGTGCTTCTGATGCCTAGATTTCCCAGCGCGGGTGACTCATGCACAGCTAAATTATTCTGTGAAGCCTTTGTGAAGAGTGGACTGTTCAACTGCCTGAAGAACGAAGTAGGCAGTACACTTCATTGGAAAGTGTCTTCAAAAAGAAAGAAGTGAGACTTCACATTCATGTTTCCATAAAATGAGAGAATAGGAACATCTTAAGATCCAACACTGAAGCAGAGTCCAAGTCAAAAACTACCGAACAAGCAGCTCCACCTCCCTGTCTCCTCCCACCTCTTTCCCCCTAGAAGTTCTCCACATCATCCTGGGAGACCAGAAAGTGATAACAAAAGAAAAAAGAATGAGGTAGTAGAAAAACAGAACAAAACAAAACAAGGGAAACGCTAGGGGATGCTAACTTCAGTGTATTCAAAAAAGAGGTGGCAAAATACACTTCCGTATTAAGATGCTTACTGTAATATTGATAAGATTAACAAGACTTAACAAAAGTAAAGACTTACTTTTCTAAAATTCTGGTGTCTGCCAGTGGATCCTTCGGTATTTCCCCCAATACAACTACCTGTTATAGAAAGAGGAAGGTTATACATTAAATAAGAACTCAATACTATAGTTACAGAATTCCAAACCCTTGCATTGCACTACTCCTTAATTTTGTTAAACAAAGCACTAGAGTTATTCTTTGTCAGAACTTTCCATATAACAATCCAGGCTCAACTGGAATTACAGTGATTGCAAAACGTGAGATACAGGACAAGTCCTTCACATTACAGAGGCAAGAAGTGCCTTAACAGGAAAGGGAAAAAAATAAAACAAAATCAAAAGGTTTCTAATTGGTGCAAAGAGGAAATGTCTTAACTGCTGTCTTGGCTAAAGAATGGAAAAAACCAAAGCAGAAAGACTTTACTTTTCATATCTTACTCTTCGCAAAACACTTTGTAACCACTTTGGAGATAGATATTAGATATCCTTTTGCCACCCTGCTCTAAGAAAGAATCAAAAGGAAACGGAACATCATCCAACATTTAGTCAATAATTGGACTTGCTCAGGCAGTAAAGATGGTGCATTATTTTTAAAAAAGAAAAAAAAAAAAGGATAGCACTGCATGAACTAAGCAGAAACAGCAACACTGGAACAGAAAAAAGCATATAAAGTCAACACTGAATTTAATGTAATTTTACTGTAATCATTCTTCATATAAATTCTTATGTATATGGAAATAAGAAAGGAAGAACATCTTTACTTAAGTATTCAAATATTAGAGCACTGAACACAACTGAATTTCTAAATGTTCAGTAAACACTGTTCAAAGGAAAATTATAGTTTGAAGTAGCACTGTAACATTTAACAAAATGTTTTTTAGGCTTCTGTGATTCTAAAACGTTATCAATTTATGTAGATATCAAATTTGCTCAAATTCTTTCCTCATCCTCCTGAGCAGCAGCAGCATGCAATCCTGCTTTCTGGTTTCCTACTGACATGAGCAGAAACTTTCAGAGGTTGTGCTAACTAAGCGAGTCCAGAAAACACACTGAATTCACGTTCTGAGGGTCACCAGAGAAGCAGCGAAAGCAGACCAACAAATTCCTTTTTCCCATAGATCAGTACAATCTCCAAGATGTTGGGCCCAGACAATTTAATTATAAACTAAGTTGATTAATTATGATGACAATACTACTCTTAAAGTATTGCAAATTTTTTAAATGAAAGCTTTCTGGACTTTGCAGACTAATTCAATACTTAATGGACCGAATTTTTGCTGTATTTCCCATTCCCCTAGCTCTTTGAAAAATATTTTAAGATCGCAATGTTGATTGAAAGACATAAATCACAATATAACTGAGGAATTTCTAAGCCAAGCTTTAAGCTTTGCTGCTATCATATTTGAGATAAGAATTTTCAAGATCAGGTATGGGGCAAAAAAAAAGGTCACAAATTCATCTCCTTTTTGTATTTTTGGAAATTCAGGTTCTGTCCTGATACTTCCATATAAACTTTAAAAAGTTTCAAATGAGTCCTCGAAGTTATTTACGTGAGAACTATTAGTCCCTTTTACCATCTACAATACTCAACACAAAATCGTCACTACCTGATGCCATACTCGCTACATTTGCATGACTTTAAACTCTTTTCCTCAGCTTTTTTCTTTTTCTCTTTTACCGCTTCTCAAGCTTTGCTTTCACAGAATGATCAGACTACACTATTTCTATGTAGCAAAATGCATGTCTCAGTATGCTTACTCCTTGCCTTACTCCTCAAAGCCTTCTCTGCACTCTCAAGTTCTCAACACCTCCCAAATTAGTATCACCATAATTTATTTGCAAACATTTAGAACCTTCCCTTCCAGGTCACTACTGAAGATGCTGAAATTAGCACTGCTTAAAAGACTGCCATCTCAACTAGCAAGTAGGACCTTGTTAAAAATCACGTTGCACTAGTTAAAAATCAAGGTGCACTAGACGTATTTTACAATTACTACTTTAAATCAAAGCAAATATGGTAATTCACCCCTTACAGGCTTAGATCATCCAGCACTTAAGTCCTGAAAAATAACATTAAGAAAGTATTTATAAAGGCATTATAGCTATTTCAATTTCCAATTAATATATCAGTTATCAGAAAGTAAAACCATAATCAGGTTTTATTTTAAATGGCAATTGTCTTCTGCTCAGAACATTGTGAATATGGTTTCAATGACCTAGGATCTTGCTAGGATCCTGAAATTAATATAAATTATATGTTGAGGCCACATGCTAACAGGTTACTGAAAACGGCTGTATTGTATTTAAGCATACATTAAGGCTTGAAACTGTTTAGTTATGCCTAACACATTAACAAATATGCAAATAGAAAAAGAAGGAAATATACAATTCAACATAACGGTGCCATATTTTTAAGACAAGATTACTTAAAATAACAAGGACTCTTCATAACTTGCTGGCTTACAATTGTGATGTTTTGACTCTCAACATTTATTTGCATTTTAAATTGAGGCTTGTACCTGCCTCAAGGAGGTTTCCTCTGGAAGCTGCTATATGAAGCAGCTAAGTATTAAATTTTGATTTTTACTTAATGCATTGGGCTTTTGCTAGCTAAAGTGCTACATACACATGTGGCAGTAATAAACATTCTATTAGAAAGGATTACACAAACTGAATGAAGAGATGCTTAAGCCTAGGAGAATAAAATATATTTTTATAACATGTTTATGCTAATTACAACACGAGGGAACAGATTGAATAAAACCAATTTAAATTACACTGCAAATAACATGGTTTGAAAAAACTAACTGGCTTTAACAAAAAAACTAAAAAATGCTGGTAGTTGTGCTGCTACAACCTTAGGGTTTTTTTTAATGATTATATTAAAAGGCTGTTCTTTTAAATGTCCCTGTCAATAGAAATCTTACTCAAATCTTGGAAATTTTCTGGAAAACGCTGAAAGCTAAGGTCTAGCTTCAGCAAATATCTAATACACAAGAAATATAACTGAGTTTAGCCCTAATCATTGGCTTCGACATGTGAGATCTTACACTAGCAGTCAGTGTGCAAAATTCTTCAAAATCTCTGAACTTAAAACTACACGGCGCAGATAGAGAGAACTCTTACAACTATTACTTCAAGATAAAATTATTTAACATTTGCAACTAATATTACTTAAATTTCCAAAATCTTAACAACTGCCATCTACAACCTCAAACTGAGGAATTCAGAACGGGGTGGTGGTGGGGGAAATCTGTCTTGATTCATGTCAGCTCAATGCACAGAAAGACGGTAATAACTGCAAACATTTTTTGTCTTGCTCCTACTTAATGACTGCAATAAAACACCGGACTTCATTTTTTTCAATGCATGAGCAGCTCAAGCAAAACACTTGGGATGAGAAGACAACAAATTTTAGAATTCTCTATAAAAATGTAATGAAAGAAATCAGAAGACTCCTATTTTTAAAAATTTAAGAACATAAGCAGGGAAGAAAAACAGACTAAACGATCAAAATTTCAAAAGGTGGTTATGATTTAGTCATTTGATTCACTGTCACTTGTAGTATTTGTCTGTTTCCTTGACAGTTTGTATTAACAGAAGTTGCAAAAAACATTAGTGGCACTTTGAAAGTTGTAAATATTGGCACTGAAACTTATAACTGGATTTGCAGAATAGATGCAGATAACAGATGTTCATTCCCTTCATCTACTGACCTATAACCAAAGTGAACAATTTTGGCTATGTCTCCATTAGCAAGTAATCTGGAGCAGCAGAAATGGATCAGTAGATCAAAGCAGCTGGTGCTGACACTCCTATGTTAGCTGTTCAAGAGCATTTATTTTAGATTAGATTTCATCTGGTCTCCAGAAGCAAACATCACGATCACACAGGCCATTCAAAGTTTTCCTGGGATTTAATAATTCATTCAGACCTGCATGTCCCCAGCAGAGGCAGAAGAGCACTATGCACCTTCAGCAGAACTTGTAAACTAGTTTTCTGGGAAAGGAATGTTGTTCGGACACAGTGAGCAAGCATGTGGTAAGGGGAGATAACTTGAAACATTTCCTCCAAAACACAATTAATGATCCAAATCAAAATGGTAATGCATACACCGGAATTATGTCCTACCTTACCAAACCAGACTAACCAAAGCAGGTGTCATCTCATAAAACAGAATACTTGAGGGCACTGAAAGACTGTACCACAGCAGTGACTGGCTACCACAAAAATAACTCATTTCCCCTATTCCAGAATTCAGCAGAAGATATAAAACTGGATATCCCTATCACTTTGGTTTCATTTTTCTTTTCTTTGTTTCTTCACTCCCTCTTTTATGTCCTTTCTTTTCCCTTTAAATATTTTACTTCATTTCTTGTTTCCCCCTTAATTCTTTCAGATTTTTCTCTCATTTATTTATTTATTTCCTCCTATTACCTGTGCTATTAAATACAGCAAGAGAAAACTGAAGCTTCTGGCAACTCAGAACTTTTAGACAGAGCTGTCAGTGCTGTTTTTTATTTGGAAATTCAGATGGTGTAGACTGAGACAGGCATGTAAGCACTACCACTGTGATTTAACTTGACCTAACTCAAAATTTAAAAGGGCTAAAGATGAACATGTGTTTGCTTCAATCATTCAAATTGATCTCTAAATCCAGTGCTAAGCAACTATGTGAGATGAGAAAAATCAGATTAATGACACAGGAATATTAGTCTACTGTAAGACTGAAATTAGCCCGGTTCTGAACATCATCTCAGAGAACAGCCATAGGAACACCATGACAGAACTGCTAAGAGAAATCAATCAAGCAACTTATGTTATGGAAGAACTTCATTACAAAAACACTAGATAAAAATATATTTGGCATATACACAGCTTTCTACCTTAGGAGTAAAGCCAGGAATATATTGCTTAATCTTTGCCTTTTTTTTTTCTCCCTTCTGAGCTATGTCATTTGTTTATATAATAATTTAATCTTCTAGATTTTAGGTTAAATGCCAGAGTTTCTCTTAGCATTGTAAGGTATAAACAGGACTTTGTCACACACAATTAACTCATTAGTTGCTTAGAATAATCAAAATATCCAGAGACTCACCTAGTTTCACTGACATTCAATATACAACATCCAAGTAATTTTCCAGAAGATTTTTGCAAATGAAAGAACGGGCTTCACTCGGCGTTTGCTAAAATGTAGATGAAAAGAAAATCAGATCTCTTTAAAGCAACTCCTAAAGAAAATTGTCTTTTTAAAAAAACCCCCAAAACCAAACCACAAAACAACACTATACAAACTTTCACATGTACATAAATTGAAAATTTTAAGTATAATGACAACCCTTTTAATTTCAGAAGCTGCTTTCTGCTTCAAAGTAAAACACAGAGCTTGTAATTCTGGCTTTAATAACAAAAAAAATCAGCAGCAATTTTCATCAACATTAAGTAAAACTTATTCCACTGATTTTTTTTAAACCCTATTAAGCAATTACAGAATTTTAATATGAATTCAATACTACACTTCTAATACACAACATTCTAAGAAGCAATACATCATTCCATTTACTCCTATACTGAACACAATTTCCATTTTCCTGTAACTCATGAACACCAGATGCTCTTGGGTCACTACAACACAAAAAAACCAAAAATATTTGAAAAGGAAGTTCAGTCCAGTCCTATAATAAGCAAAAGGGAGGGGTGGAAACATTAAGATCATCTTCCACACTACAAATTCGAGTTTCAAGCAAAAGAAAGTGGAACTAGGAGTCTCCAGCCTGTCTTGTAAGTCTGCTTTCATTTATTCCATAATTTGAATCTTTCAACAAATGGGGTAGTGATTTCTCCCACACAGCACCTCTCCCTCCTCTCTGCCTAGCTCAGGGCACACCTTTGCTTTGGTAAGCAACTCCACTACTTTATTTCATTAATTTAAGTCAACTCCTCTGATCCAAATGTAAAACCTAGGATAACCTCTTAGCTTGCTCAGAAACAATGTCTTTTTTCCCTTAAATCTTAGTTAGGAACCAAGAGATCATTTTAAGATCATTAGCTCTCTATACACTGTTAAACAAATTTTGATGTAATGAGCTGCAATTTTTCTTCACTGTGACAGGCAGAGCAGCCCCTATAATTATGACCAACTAACTACCCTACAACATTACGTTTCCCATTCCTTGTGGATGAACTCTGATTGTGACGCTGCTACTCCTTATTCACTGCACTTTTACAGCAGGTGTATAAAAACAAGTCAGAATAAGATAGTGGTTTGACTTCACTGTTCTTCTGAGTAAATGTGGTTTTGCACAAGTAGTGACACGGGCACGTTTGCAGAGAAGCACAGAGGCACTACTGCAAGCACTCACACCTGCACACAGGTCAGTGAGAAAGAGTACAACAACTTTCAAATCTCTCTTCTCTTCCATTTCTGCAAATCAGCGTCAGAAGTATTTTCTCTATATTTAGTTATTTGCTTTTCACGCTTTTATGAAAAACATTAAGAAAAAAATGTATAAAAGATAGTTTTTTATAAGTAAATACAAAAGTTCTGTAACTTAAGAACAGTTTTAAACTGAGGATTTTCAGCACAAGTTTAAAAAAAAGCTCTGAGAAAGAAACGTAAGTAAAAGGATAAATGAAAATGTAAAGGTGAAGGAAAACAGCCCATGGAGAGACAAGTAGGAAATAAACCTGAAGTACACCCTGGAAAACACAACTTCCTAACAAAACAAAGCAGGTCTTCATGGTCTAAAAAGGTTACTTGAAAAGCAACACCAAAGATGCACAGCATGCATAAGTTTTCAGGATGCTCAAAAAGAAGTTTTTTGTAACTTTTAACTATACACTGTATGCATTGTTCAAAACAATCTATTTTATTATAAGCTGTCCCGAACACAAGAACAGCAATAAAGAAGAAAAAAAATAATCAAAGAATACAGAAAAGTTGAAACAAAAATGCACAACATTTATGGAAATATACTACTGAAGCAGCAGTTGAAGGACAGAATCAACAGTACATGGGGTATGTGGTTAAGGAAAAGCACAAGGAGTGCAGGACAAAGTCTTCTTATTCAGTGTTTGTACTTGACATTAAAATGGAGTGGAGGAGATTAGGCCTGTTTTTCTCACAGCCCAGCTAGAACATCTTCAATAGCTCCGTCTGGTTATGACTAAAAGGATTTGGAATATATCTACCTCATCTGATTTGGACAGATGAAATGGATTTAGGTAAATCACTGAACTGGTACAAACCGTATTTTCAGAAATCTATCATGCCGCCTGATGTAAGAGTTTGGGATGGCGCACACACACACACAAAAAAAGAAAAAAAGCCTGGTACTGCAGCATAACAGTTTAAGTTTTCTCCTAAAACCTCCAGTGCTTGCTAACATATGCAGGTGTTTTATCTTTCCAGTGGTAACATTTTCATTGCATTTTGAATTAAGAAAACAGTACATTCCTCTCCCTCATCTCACTCTCGGACACAAGCTGACTTTTTGGCAAAGTTTTAGCTGAAGCAGATATACAACACCAAGAATTACTGCTCAATGATTTAAGTCTTGCTAAATTATAAGCAACTAAAAGCAGGAACTTACAATAGAAGGTGTCAAGCATCATTAACTACAAGTACTGCTACCTGTAACTCCATTCACTTTCCTTCATGCACGACTGGACATCCCCAATGCATGATAAGCTATTAGGAATACAGGAAGGGTTTCTGCCAGCAAGACAAAATCATCCAGTTTCAGCAAGATCGGCACAATGTCTGATCTATCTAAATAGGTCAATTTCTTGAACCCAGTCAAAAAAACAACGGAACATCTGAAAAAGTTTAACAATGGTATATACTTGCAAAGAAAAAGCATATAAACAGGTACATGAAGGCTACAGGGGGCCATGGCTGTGATCATCATGATACACCGAATCAAAACCCCTTTGTCACTCATAAGACGAACTTTTAAACCAACTATGCTGTCTGTCTTGTGTTTCCCTTTGCGTGACCATGGATGTACAAAGCAGTTAGTAACCTTACTGCAAGATAAGACAAATCTTGCAAAGATGAAAATCTGCGCTTCCTGGCCCATCTTCAGCTGGATAGTACATAGTGACCAATCAATGAAGCCGGTAGATGCAACACTCACAAATAAGACGACATGTGAACAGAGATATTGCTACTTGAACCTTAATAGATGCATTATTTTGCTTTCTATATATTGTTATATTAACAGGGTATTAAGCTCATCTGCACTTTAACAAGAGCATCTTCAAAAGAAAAAAAAAAACCAACACCCAAAAAAGCTGTGAGCATGGCAATACATATATTCATTCACTGCAACAAATCCCTGGGAGAGATATTATGAATGTCTCCAGAAACCACAGGGCCACATTAGCACACTGCATTGCTGGGGACAGTGCCATCATGAGGTTTTGGGTTTTTTCCTTCTAGTTTCCAAGGCAGCTCAGGTACAGTTAGTTCAATTGTTTAATTTCATGTTCCAGTACAGGATGAGAGCTTATTAAAAGCTTATTTGAACTTTATTCTTGCCCCCACACAACATTAATTTCAATCTAAAATTGAAGTGGAATGTCTACCTTGCCTGAGGTTGAAAAAGACATGCTTCTGTTTAAAGCATTACTGTTCTAGTAGCAATAAAATCTACATACTTACTTAAATTACCTAGAAATGCATTGTGCCTTGTAGAGTGGGTGGATAGCATTAGTAGTCCAAATGTGATGTCATCTGAGCAAAAGTCGTCTTTGGCACAGTCTTCTGAAAAACAACAACAACAACAAAAAACCCTACAGTTCTATAAAGATGAATCAATTCAAAATAACTTTTAGAGGTGAGCCCTTGATTGCTGCTCTCTGTTTCCTCTCCTGCTACTTAGTTACTTTATTTCCATCCCTAAACTGTCCACAATTTCACTTTCCAATTCCTCTATCCAACATAATGAAGTAAATACACATGAAGGAGAACTTCAGAATTGCATACCACCTTTTACGTAGCTCTGGCACTGCCTAAAATCCAAATAGGCAAGACAAATGCAACAGCCTAATGGTAACATTAAAGTTACTGTTCTGACACTGCCTACAAAACATTAATATTACAACTGCTTTGGGGTATATTATGACCCTGCAGAACATCACCAATACACCAGGCAAATTTCTGGAAAGAAAATACATCATTACAATCTTAACTGTGTGTGTGTGCGATGGCTCAAAAAGGACATGAGATTTACCTCAGAACACAGTTTAAAACTCTCAGAGAACATAGCACACAACAGCATAAGAAAAACTCAAACATCTTCCCCTCGCTAATGAAAACTAACTTCAGTAAGCTGTACTGAGCAGGAGCTAACTATACAATAGATATACAAAGACTCTACTCATTCTACAAAGAAATAGCTCCCTATCTACCACAGATCCCAAATTCTGTATTCCTACATCCAGTGCTGTGTTTTAAATACGCATGCACCAATTTGGTAATATAATCTCACTGCTGACAATCCTGCTGGGAAAACTACTGCTAGTTATCACTATTGATACTTTCTATTCAGCACTCCTGCGTGGCAAAGTACATCCTTTAAGATATACATAAATCTATTTCCTTCCATCGTATGCAAGGATAGGCAGATTGCCTTTGACATAACAAAAAAAGGAACATCAAACCCCCTGTTCTTTACCACCTCTTACCCCAGTACATACAACATAGAAAGAAGCAGCTGCCAAGCTGGGGAGGAAGAATGTCAATGTTTGAAGAAGGTCTACTGGACAAGTCCAACAGGATAAGAAAGGTAGACCACTATAATTTACTTATCTGCTTTTATATACAGTAAAATGAAATATTCTGTTAGAAATCATTGTTTTGAATCAAATACCAGTATAGATAAGAAATGGCAAACTATACCCTATGGGGCAGGAAAAGTGTCTAAGTGCCATTTTAAAAACCAATCTATACAGAAGTTTATGAGAGATTATTTTTCATTTCTTATGTCAGCAATCCAAAGATTAACGTAATATAAACCAATCATAAATTTAATTGTCCGTATAAAGGTAGTACCAGTTTAACTAAATAATTTTGAAAAGCAATTTCAGTTATTTTAATGAAAAAAAGTTTNGTAATATAAACCAATCATAAATTTAATTGTCCTTATAAAGGTAGTACCAGTTTAACTAAAGTAATTTTGAAAAGCAATTTCAGTTATTTTAATGAAAAAAAGTTTGTGATCCTGTTGACTTAGATAAAATGCTAGGTAGTGCCTCAATTCCCTTTGATGTTAGAGGCTTCTACAGCCCCACCTCAATTGTGCTGAAACTCATAAACTCCAGCTTATACAAAAACTGGGTGTGAGATAGTGACAGAGCAACATGAATGCCTGAGACTGAATTTTNAATGACTGAGACTGAATTTTCAGGCACAGTAGCCTGTTGTTTTGCCACTCACTTTAAAAGCAAGTTAAATTGACAGCTGATTTTCTTAAGGGGTTAAAAAAATTCTTAGTACTAGAATTTGTGTCCTGACTTTCCTGCCAAACTGATCAAACCAGCACATTCTCAAATCCTTTTCCTGTCTCATCTTTTTTTTTTTCATAAAAGCCAAATCCATCAACATAACTTGTAAGTTTCTACATATCTTTCTCCTGCCCCATTTCCTAACACCTTCCAGTTACTCTTCANTTCTCAAATCCTTTTCCTGTCTCATCTTTTTTTTTTTTCATAAAAGCCAAATCCATCAACATAACTTCTAAGTTTCTACATATCTTTCTCCTGCCCCATTTCCTAACACCTTCCAGTTACTCTTCATCTTGATTCAGACTGCTCTTCTGATTTTATTATACGTTCCAGATCCTGCAAAAAAACCACTATTCTCTCTTTTCCTTCAAATCCCTATAATATTTGGACTTCCTTTATGCTGTCTTTTGCTTCTATATTCTCATCTTCCTCCTTGCTGATCTACCTTACTCTCTTCTTAGAAACAACTTGTTTAATTCACTCACTGTGACTCAGGTATTCATTTGAATCCTTGTCCCCATTTCTGAGGTCATTCTCCTCATTTTCTGTGTCAGTGCAATTAAGATCACAAGCTCTTCAAGGCTGGAACTGTATCTTACTATCTATGAAACATCATGCAAAGCTTTAGTGCAGCACAAAATGTTTAACTAATGCTTCTCAGCTGGAAAAAAAAAACAATTTGAAAAGAAAAGCCACCTTGATGTACAGTATTTTAAGAAAAATTTTTTTTTTTCAGAAAACATATTTTAAGCAAAACTGCTGACATGTTAGAGAGTTACAATTGGAACTACTGTACTAGTTTCATCCTCAACCACGGAACTGCTAGTAGTAGCTTGATTACATATAATGAATGTTGCTGCTGTAGATGGCAAGAAAAACTTTATTAAATCACATTACTACATTAAAATTGACAGTGAGAAAAGTGTGTGTGTGTGGGGAGAATTTGCATTCCTATTCTGACAGTTCTTGGAAGCTGTGATTCATGCTGCTACTTGCTTTTCTACTCACAGTCAGAGGAAAATCCGGTTTCCTTTAGAATATTTGTTGTTACTATGAAAACTACTTTAAAATAAGCACAAGTCAATGTCACCTATTTTGCAGTCCATTATGATATTTTAAAACTGAAGTATTTTAATACTTGAAAATAATGAATTAAAATCTGTGAATACTTTATTTGTGAAGACTATATTGGTTACTGAAAGCTTGAAAAGTATATTTGACATTATCAAACAAGGAACTCTCTAGAAATTAAAGTAGCAACCTAATAAAGTTTTCTTCACTTTCACCATTATAGATAGACCATAAGTCTATTAGAGGTTTCTCTAAACCTATCAGTAGGACAGACTACAATTCTCCACTGAGACTTGATAAAATCTTACAAGTTGAACATAATGAGGTAAATTTCAGTCAGCTGTTTATCATGGTTAATATGTAATGCAAATATAGGCAAGACAGGAAAGAACCAGAAATGTCACTCTAGACAGAAGTCCAGCTCCTTCTGCTTTTCAACTAAAGACTCCATTTTACAAGACAGAGGAGTGGGCTTACGGGAAATCCCATTTGGGAGGTACTATCTTTTGCTCCTATGCTGACAGAAAAATCTTATTCTTTGGCTACTAATGGACATATTCCATCTAGTAACTGGTATAAACAGAAATCTAGACAGCACCCTATCAGTTTTATCTTTCCATTATTAAAAGCACTTATTCCCTATGGCCTTTAAATAGAAAAGTCCTATTTCTTAAGCTCAAGTTACACCTTCTTTTCCTCTTTAATACTGAAAGCAAGATCTAAGTTCTAGTCTTTTCAAAGAAATACAACAAAACCATTTTTTTCCCCTGAAACAACAGGAAAATATGAATTCAATCACAGCTTAAAGCTATTCTGTTAATTTCAGAAGGATTTATTCTACATACTAAACCAAACCCTGCAGTCAGTGAAACACAGCATCATCTAATTCTGATCAGGACAGTAATTCCCTGGTTAATGGTCAAAATATATTTTACCGGCTTATCATTAAGCGAGTTCTTCAGCAGGCAGTAAAGCAGAGTTCTGATAGCTCTACTCTCCTCTCCCCCACCACGAGAAACCAGCTTCCCCTCCCACCGTCACTCTGACACACCACCAGATTCTCAGCCCCCATCCCCTTCCAAAACAGCCCAACGTTCTGCCTGTCTCCTCAAGCCTCGCTGGCACATACAACCATCTCCGGTTCCCCTATCCAACACAGACCCAGCGCATGCTGAAAAAAGCAGGTCAGAGCCAAACCCGCATTGCATTATCTCTCTCTCAAGAGAGGGCAGTGACACATGTTTCTCTCTATCCAGTTTGTCTATTTTCCCCAAACCTGTAGGAACATGATGGTCTTTGAGATTTCTCTCTCTCCTACAAACATGGTTGCAATTGGTCAATGATTTCAAAAGCTGTTGGTGAATATGTAAGGAAAGAATGAGTGAAAACCAGGAAAAAGCATAAATCACATTTCCTTAGGAAATTGGGCTTAAAAAAAAGGCAACTCCCTACAGCTTTTAATGGAGAAAATTTCTTGGTTGTTTACTGAGCCAAGGGAAATGAGCAGATTTTGGCAAAACATTTCCCAATTTTTCTGGCTTTTCACAACTTCACATTTAGGTTTCAAATATACCTTTAGGGAAATAAGGACTGGGAAAGTTACTCCATGTAACAAGACAGTTTTTTCCCTAATATATCTTGAAGCTTTTCGGTGATTGATGAAAACTCAGATAATCCAAACCTTTGGCACTTCTCTGAAAAGATCCATCTGAAAAATTACAAACCTGCTACCTTACCACACCAGCAGGAATTCANGTTCACCCTCTCTACATTCACAACCACCACCTTGCCAGCAGCCACCAAACTGATGGGATATTACTCTGTAAGGGTGCATGTCAGTAATAGCCACAACTAAAAAGGCAACACCAGTCTCTGACATTACCTTAAACATGTAATGAGTTAGTAATTAAGTTCTGCTGCCTGCTCTGGCCGTAATAGGCAATACTACCCTAAACTATACTCTTCACTAAAAGAGATTATTAGCGGGGCACAAAAAGGGGATTTCATACGAGAGGATCCACAATTCTGCAGTATCAAAGTCAAGGAGAGTTGCACCACTCAGCAAGACTTTTGAAAAAGTTAGTAGAGATGCGAACCATAAAGGTAACCAGTGAACACAATATTATGTCTTCACCTTCACCTGTTTCTGAAGGCCTAGGGCACAGGTAGGGTTAGTACTCACAACCCTGGTCTCTGTCCTTGACGTAAATAGCTAAGCTTTTCCCATCAAAGCAGGAGTAAATATATTCTTTTAACACGCCAGCAGGAGGAAAAAGATGTGCTCTCATTTTGTCCAGCAGCATGGAGTTACAGCACAGTAGCCCAGAACAGGCTAAGTCTGAAAGCCAATCTCGACTCTGTCAGAAGGGGTTCAAACCATAATCTCTCAGCAGGCTCCACATTGCACTGGGAAGATGGATCAACTCATAACTTCTCATTTCAGTGGCAATCTTCAGAACATGGAAGAAAAAATAAAAAGTAAAGCCTTGCTGGACAGAGCAGAACCAGCAGTGTACGTGCCTCTCTAAGGAGAAGGGCAACCAATTGAGAGAGACAAGTCCTGGTTTCCAGTTCCTAACGGCATTTAAAATTTTAAATGGAAGAAAATACAAAATAGCTTTTGGAACACAGGCCAGAACACAAGTAATCCCCTCCTTTTTCTCCAAGAAAATAAGTGGCCTAGTATCTCTCTTTGGCCCAATTAGACTTTAATCATCTTGTACACAAGGAAACGCGTTTTTTAGGGGTTTGGGTTTTGGTCGGTTTGTTGTCTGTTTATTGGTTTTTAAGGAGACATCAACAAAACCTCTTCCTCCTCCCCCCTTTGTGTTTCTGAACAAAAGAGAGAGTCACCACAGGGTTTTGGTCTGAGTCCAATCCCATAGGTGTGCCTGAGGTGTGGTTTGAACATGCCTTTGGACAAGTGAATGCCTAATTTACAGATTGCCTAATTTATGAATAGTAAACAGATTTAGATGCCAAGATGCTCAGTTGTGACAAGATTATGGAAGATCTAAGTGAGAGCAAAATTTCAAGGTGTTTGGAAAACTTTACTAGTGAAAACCTAGAGACCTGTAAAGTTTAGCCAACACATGGCTACAATTTCATTTGGGGCTAGACAGCCAAAATCTACCTAAATCACAGTTTTGATTCCTCTATATTATTTTATGGATCTGGCCATACATCAAAATAACATACATCAAAAACCTTCTCAGAGATACCTGAAAATACCATTTTTAATGGAACTCTAAAAGGACCTCTATAGAAGAACAAGGCCACATATATTTATTTTAAAAATTCATTTTAAATGGATCTGTCTTACCCTGGGAATTGTTTTCTTCTATTTTAACATAAACATAATATTCTAGCACCATTTATCTTGTGGAACCAGGCTGCCATTATGGGTAAAGTAATATTAGTTTCAACACTGAAGCTTTCTCATGTACTCTGAGATTATTAAACACATAGTTATAAGGACAAAGCATTTAAGTAGCCACATTTATGCCTAATTTGGCTACATTTTTATCATGAAGATGAGGAATGCCCATGGTATCTACCAAGCTTCATAAGATTCACTCTCTAAATAGAAGTTTTTATCAGTCTTGAATCTCATGGGTATATCTAATTTTTAAGGATCTATATTTAATAAAATATTAATACTACTAATGACGATTTTATAATGTAGTCAGCAATGCTCCTCAGAACATCAGTGCAGAATAAGAAAACTAATTCAGTGATTTTAATGACAAAATGTAACAGCTGGAAAGAGTCCAAAGTGTGCAACACTAAACTGCTGAAAGAATCTGAGAAGCCTTTGTTGCTTCCACATAATACTAAATATATGACAACCGCAGCGCACCGAAACTTTTTACATATATGATTATATATTCTGAAAGCGGCTATAATTAAGAATTTATATTATACACAAAAAGTATGGTAAGAGAATATTAAGACTATAAAATTAAACACTCAGGCATGAGGTATGCCAAAATTAAAGTGGCTTTTGCATTACAAAGGAATTTTGTGGCAGCAGTAGGGGCTAAGAATTCAATCCTTCAGGGCAGCACCGAGCTGCATTAACCATGAGTCTCCTTCCTCTTCCCTGATTTTGCATTTCACACCTTTAATTCCTGCAACAAATGAACAGGGGAGTGTCCAACCAACAGTTTCAAATTAATACAGCCCGCCACTAACTGAGTTAACAAAATAACCAACTGCAATAGTAAGCTGTTTTCCCCAGTTGGACTACCCACAGCAGTGAATGAGATATCTTCCCAATGGATACAGCTGAATTTGCTTGTGCCAGAGTTACATTGAGACACTGAAATCTTTCACCTCAGACCCAGCTACCTGACTGAAGGTGTGCTTCCTACACCTCTTTCTACTCTGAAAGACCACTAAATTCAAAATAATTCAGTATTAGTAGAAGATGAGAAAGACAGTTGAATGGTTTGGTCACATATCTGTGAGACTACAGACAGGCATTTTTTTCCTCTCCAGAGAAAAAGCTACCTTAAAACAGCTACTGCTTTCCCAGCAGCCTGGCGACTCTCTCCTGTTCTGGTGCCACCCCTTCAGTGGTGCCAGTATAGCTTTCTACAGAATGAACCAGGTCAATTAACATAGAAACGTTAAAAATACATTGCAAAATAAATAAATAGAAGGCAAGAATAGCAGGAACAACTACTGATGTCTTTGCTACGCAACTATCTATCAATACCATCTCTCCTCGCAAACATTTCTAGATCTGCATTATCATGTGGCCTTTATAATTTCTAGTGCTCATATGGAAATGAGTACTTTAAAAAGGGTGAAACACTAACATGCACTTTTCTTTACTTCAAAATCTACCAAAGTCTTTTCCTCTAGAAAAATGAACTCATTACAATGTGATGAAAAGGAAGGCACCTTAGCTGTAATTCCACTTCTTCCTAATTACATTGTGTGTTTTGTATTAAAAACTGTATTAGGGTACTAATTTTCTATGCTAAGGGAAGAACTATCCATATTCTTCAATCTACAAAATTAGGCTGAAGCTGTGAGGCTTTAGACAGCAAATTATACATCTCTCCTGAAGGGGTGCATAGCTAAAAAAGGAGCTGTTTTCAAATGATGAAATTACCTAGAGAAGAAAATTGCTGTTTTCATTCACAGCTATTTTCAACAAAAGTCTATTATTTTGAGTAAAAAAAAAAAAATCACAACTTTTCAAGTCGATAAAAACATTTCATATAAAGAACATGTGGGGAGCGTGGGGGTCAACAGATATCAATAGATAACTCTATTACTAATTTATACCTTCAACTTTTTGCACAAATTTAGAATAGGGTCAAAAAAAATAGCAAAAGCCCAAAGCTTTTGAAAGCAGCAATTTTTCTTGGCAAAACCAATCCATCCATGAAGATTCATGACTTCAGTGAAATTCTATACTAACAAGATAATTAACCAACACTACAAATTAAATTTAAAGTAATTACCACTCAGACTTTAAATTGCTGAGTACAAAAAGTGTGAAATTAGGTACAATGGAGAGTTTATGGGGTCCTTAGAGCATTAATAAAGAAAACATTCTCTGCTTTCCTCACATCCTTTTATTTCACCTATATGTGTTAAACTTTTCTATGTAAGAACATGAAGCGGAAGAAATAAAAACCAAGACATGGCTGAATGACATCTTAAACTATTAAATATCAACCCGGGAGTTATTTTTTTTTTTCCTGTTTGGACTGTTTCTTAACAAGAGGTAACTCTTGCCTTACCAACAAAATTCTCAGACCTTAAAAATGCTAGCACCCACATTCAAGCAAAAAACTCTAACCCAAACATGTAATGTTTGATAATCTGAAAGCAGTGTCTGTAACACTTTTGAGAAAGTATCTTAAATGGATATATATGAAAATCAACAGTTTATTTAAAAAAACAATTGCAGAGTTACTTGTCCTGTCAAGTCGAATTCCTCTATTATAACAGTCAAATACTGTCTACCCACAGATATTCATAGACAAAATCAGTTTTATTCCTGTGAGACGGAACAGTGTGAAACAACTGCAACTGCTCATATTGAACTTTGCCAGTACTACCACAGTTGAGATGTATTTTTCTCAAGTCCTCCTTTCTCTAGAGTATTTGCTTAAACAATCCTCTTGCCTTCTGGCACACCTGTCACCCAGAGAAATGAGCTAGGTTAAATATAACCACATTAAAAAAAAAAAAAAAAGGTAGTTAATTTTAACCTGGATCATTTCCCCAACCCAGTTACGGGACAGGGTTCCACGAACCGTTGTGCTGGTACAGCTGAGGGGGGCAGCAAAGAGGTGAGGGCTGCTGGGAGCAAGGCACGGGCAGGCCTGTTTAAGTCAACACTGCCACCAAAAGCACCGCTTGTCAAACTATGTCATCAAAAAAAAATACTTACTTGAAGGATTTAGAGGATCAGGATCCACGATCAGCCACTCCGCCTATACATGCCACTTCATATCGCAGCTAGAGCTATACCTGGCTTTTCCTGTGCCTCTTAGTAGGTCAACTTTTAATATGCACACGAAAACAACGGCCTTACAAAAATCTCACTACAAATACATCTGATTAGTTTACAAGCAATCCTCCTCACAGAAAAAAAAAATTATAAAAAATCTGAATTTATATCCGTGCCTAAAGTACCAGGAATTTCAAAGTGAAGCCAACCAAAAAAATCCAAATCTACCTTAACAGAAAAAAAAAAAAGAAATTAAGTACCACGGATCTCCAGTCCCTCGCTGGTCACATTTCACACAGGCACAGACTACCTGACACACTGATTTTAAGGATGCACCTGAGTCGGGAGAGGACCGGGGGCTACCGAGAAGCCCTCACGTTTAAGAGCACGAACGCGTTGTCCGCACCGCAATAAAGTTACCAGAGGCGGAAAATAAATAAGCCCACGAAGCGCGTACTCAGCCCCGCGCCGCGCCGCAGGGAGCGCGGGGCCCCTCCAACCGCCCGCGGCCCCGCAGAGCCGTCCCGCCGCGGGGAGGGCCCGGGGGCCCTCCAGGGCCCCGCCGCCTCCTCACGGCCCAGCGGCCGGGCGGGCACCCACCGCCGCGTAAACACCCCCCCTCACACCGCCACCACCGCCACCCCCCCCCCCCCCCCCCCCAAGCCTGGNACCGCGGTTCGGCGCGGCGGCGGCTCGGTTCGGCACGGCGGCGGGGGATGCCGGGGAGTCCCGCGGCCGCCTCGCCTTGCGCGCAGCCCGGGCGGCGGAGGCGGGAGCGGCCCCGGGCGGGCGCCGGGCCAGGCGGGCAGAGCTCCAAACGTGCCCGGGAGTTGTGACAGGAGCAAAGTGGGTCACCGGGCCTAGCGGCTGCCCCGCCAGCGCCCCCCGCCCCCGCCGGCGGCCGCCCCCGCCCGCGCCCTGCCCAAGGGCAGCCGCTGCCCTCCCCGACCGCCGCCGCTGCCCCGGCGGCGGGGGGACCCGCCGGCGCTGTCAAACTTTAACGGCTCCCCTCCGCCGCCTTCCCCCGCCTTTCCCCCGCCGCCGCCGCCGCAGCCGGGCCCGCCGGAGCAACCCGCCCCGCAGCGCGCTCCTTACCGGGCCCAGCACGCCGCTGCCCGCCCGACCTCTCCCGGCGAAAGCCGCTCCCTGCGCGCAGCCCCGAGCCCGCCGCCGGCACAGAGCCTCCTCCAGCGGCAGCTCCAGCAGCCGGGCCCGGGAGTCCCGTCCCCCCCCCCCCCCCCCCCCCCCCCCCCCCCCCCCCCCCCCCCCCCCCCCCCNAGCCCACCGCCGGCAGCCGCGGCGCCTCGCGCCACCGCGCGTGCGCCCGGGCGCACTGCAAGCCGCAGCGCTTCGCGCCGGGGGCCGCCGCCGCGCATGCGCAGGTGGCCACCCGCCGTTCTACGCCTGCGCGCCCGCCCGCCCGCCCGGGACCGGAGGGGGGGGGAGAGGACTACGCATGCGCAGTGGGCGCCGCGCCTCCCTGACCTGGGCTCACCTCGCCTCACCTCACCCCGCTCCGCTCCGCCGAGGAGGAAATGGCGGCCCCGCTGGCCGGGCTGACGGTAGCCGGGCTGCGAGGTGGGGGGCCGGGGAGCGGGGACGGTGCCACCACAAGTTACTTGGGGGGGTACAAGCGACCGGTCCCGGCCGTTTCTCTTTTCGGTGTGCATAAAGGGGTAAAACGACGGAGCGGCTTGACCGCCTCAGTCCTTTTGTGTGCCTACAATGCTTTTAATAGCTCTTTTGTAAAATAGTCTTACTTAAGGTTAAAAATGAGAAATGACCCTAGCTGAGTTTAAAATTTCAACACCTGATAAAATTCTATATCTTTGAAAATACCTTACTGATATTGCACGGTTTGTGCCGTTAGTGCCGTACAGTACCGGTAGTGGCTGTTGAGGTGTGAGAGACCTCTGGACCGCCAAACCCTTGGAAGGCTCACAGCGAGTAAGTTTCCTGCTTTCTGACTCGAAGAGCAGCAGTTTAAGTCCATTCTTCTCATTTGACAGTTCTTACAGCTTGGGGTTTTGGGTTTTTGTTGGTGGGGTGGTTTTTTTTTTTTTTTGGTAAAAGTATTCTGAACTCGATAAACTGAAGTGCCCTGCGTGGAGCTGAAGTATTTTTGTTAGGCAGACTGCACAGCGGCGAGGTGTAGGTTTGTTCAGAAAAATGTGTTGTTTCAGCACAGGAAGACGCAGCTGCTGTAGGCATTTGCAGGACTATCTCTGACAATAAAAGTTAGCATTCTTGGGTTTGGTGTGTTGGTAAAGCTTTATAAGCTGTAAGATATGCCTGTGCTATTGACTTTGCAGAGAAAGTTGTAAAACAGCCCAGCTCATAAACACAAACAGCATCACGTGTCAGAGTTAATCAGAGAGATGACTAACTGATACTGCACAGTCTTTATGTACAACTGTAACGGATTTCAGCCATTCTGCCTACCGCAGGACTGGAATATGCTTAAATGTGCAGTGATTATGTTAGCATAAACCTGTTCTGCATGAAGCAGAACAGAGCAAGGAACTGTTTCCTGTAAAATAAAACATTGTTCAATGGTAATAGTTTGTAAATACTCCCAGTTTTCTTTCTCCGTTACAAGGTTGTTTATTTTTCAGTTGATCTCCTAAACAGCAATATCTAAAAGCGTAATTACAAATGTGTGTCTATAGAAGCTTAATTAGTTGTTTGTGTCTGGAATGAAGTAAGGAACTTCACTTGGCTAGAAAATTTCATGGATTTTTCTTTCTGCATTACTTTTCAGGTAGATCAATTTCCCCATTTGATTCACCTTGTGACCAAAGTCTTATGCAAAGGTATTGTAGGGTCAGGAACCTCTTTAGTAGTAATGCTGCTAAAGAGCTATCCATGAGCTCAGTTTTTCCACTGGAAGAATTTTAAAAAGCATTCATGAAACCACTTATTTTTGTTACTTACTGATTCATAATATTCTGTTTCTAGCTTTCAATTGAGGAAAACGTGATATAAGCAAAACTAATCGTTTCATTACTCATACAAAAGCTAATGCTCCTGTGATGAAACGTAGTAAAGATAATAGGATACAGCAGGAATGGAAAATCCAGGAGAAAATGTGGGAATATTCTCAACAAAAACGCATAATTTACCAGAACTAGACTATGGCCAGGAAACCAGGAGGTTAAATATAGCATCAAGCTGTATGTATGAAATTTGCCATGAGATCTGTAGTAACTAGTAGTAATTCTTCAGAAAAACAAAGTAGAGATACTGTACTGTCTGTCTTCACACCTTGCATGTATGGAACCGTAACACCTACCTACTGCAGTGTCGCAGTAGCAAATTACTCTTTGGGATTTGACAAGATCAAAACAGGCTACATAGCTGTGGAAATCACACGCATTTGCATATTCCGCCAAGGTCATTTTTTTAATGCTGCTTCTCTTTTGAAAGTATTTTAAAGGCTCCTGAAGGAACAGGACAGAAAGCTTAGAAATGGCGTGGTGGTTTTATGAAACTATTCTCCACCTAGAAATACTGTTTTTTCTGGCTCTTGCTATCAATGTGAGTTTGCTCTGGTGCGCAATGATAGTTTTGTTTCACTCACAAAGGTTACATGAGAGCCAACATAATTTTCAGACATTGCCAAATTATGAGCAGTGAATCTTTTGTGAATTATTGAATGATGGGACTAGACTGGGCCAGAAACGCAGAGACTTCCAGTGCACTTCCATTAACTATAGCCATGTTTCCTACAGAACCGCCATCGCCATCTTGTGCATGATATACTTCAGAGCCATAGAACAGTCATCTGCTCAGAATGTTCCTTTTTGATCCTCACTGGCATATTCAGAACAGGATCTGTTTGAGGAAGCCGATTTTTGAAACTAAATTTCACATCACTCCCAAATACTAAAATCAGGGGATTTGACAAAGATGCAGACTTTAAAGCCTGTCACAATCTACATCATGCTTGTAAAGCAAGATTTACTCTAACGTTCATTCCTAGACCCTTTTCCTACAAATGGTGAAAATGGCTAAGGACCAGAATCATCTCCTTTTAAACTGCAGATTCTCTTGGCTTTTGCTGCTGCTTTGTCACCTCTGATGGCTGTAATCGTGATCACAGGGTCACTTCGCTTGGATGAAGTAAGGGTCACCAAAGGGAAGGTTTGGCCCTTTCCCGTCATATCTAGCAACACATTCCTATTACTTCCAGTGTGACAACATGAGCACTTGCACCACTGTGTATTGTGCTTGTGTACCTCACGGCAGCTGCAGTAGCAGGAGGGAGGCTCACTGCTAAGAGGAAGAGAGTGGTAGTACTCCTTTTGTAGCAGCCAACACTGATATTCACCTGACGTGACTGTGGAATCATATTTGAAAGTCACTGATGACCTATTTACATTTAAAACTACTAGTTAGCTTTAGTTTGAAGTGGCAGATAAGCCATTATCTCTGAAATGCGTCTACTACTTATCTCTTTAAATCTGCAAAATAAAAGTTTCTGGAAGTGGTGTCTGCTGGTAGGAATCTACTAATAGCGCAGCTGTATCCTACCGGGTTAAAAAAAATAGTAATTTTCTAAAGTCCATTTTCTTGTTCTTCTTAGGGATTAATGCGCCAACTGTTAAGTGAACTCTTTCTGTTTCATTTTTCTGTCTGCATCCTGATGCCGTAAACCATGACAACTGTATATAACTACATCTTCATTAGCACATTGAAATCGTTATTTTTATGGTAAGTCACTGGAAAAATAACATTAATACTGTACAATTTGATTCACTACTCATAATAAATATAAATGCTGAATCAAGAGCATGGTCTTTTCATTCCCTCATGTAGTTTTGCTTATCTACAGTTGTACTGCAAACTATTTTGTTAAGGATATACTTATTTTTATTAGGAAGGAACAACTGATCCAACTGTCAGTATTCTAAAATACTGGGAAGATTATCCTTGACACTGGACGAAATTCTTGAACGCCTGTCAGACAAATGGAACTGTTAGTCAATGGAGTCAGGGCCAAGTCCTGATTTTTATACTGCTATACACATAATTGTCTTTGGGTCACCTTTTTTGGGGGGAGGGAGGGGTGATACTGAGAAGGTACTTAGCAGAGCAGAGTTCCACTAAAGTTATTTCACTGAGAATCAAAGGAGTATCTGGCACCCACACTGGATAAAAGGAGGAAGAAAGTATGGATTAGAGCCCACCAGCTAATATCCTCTCCTTCCCATTCCATTTAAGCAGAGTTTGTATGAAATGGAGAATCCAGACTCTCCATGTCAATGACAACTGTCTATATGTATCCAGAGGTAAGTATGGCTTTCATTTACTACATCAATTTTCTTACACAAATTTCTTACACAAATCAAAACCAAAAAACCTTTTTCTTTTTTTTCCAATTGTTTCAGGCTTACCAAAGGAGTAAAAAACTGCATTTGAGCTAACTTATGCCAGAACAGATGATCTGTATTAAAATTTTCTCAAGTAATACCTGGTTTCATCACATCACTGCTTTTTGTATTTGTGTCTTCATAAGCAGAAATATTTCCCGCTGACAGTGTCATCGTATTCATAATGTCCTTCTTGGGGTTTTCTTCTAAGTTGGTTTCTATTGCTCCAACTTCTGCTAGTTTCCATTCTAGCTCTGTAAAAATAAGTTACAATTTATTCTGATAATTGCAATAAATTCTCACTTAAGAGGAAAAGGACTTTTACTAAAGACCAAGCTCCACCTCAACAACAACAAAAAATAGAACCATCCCTGCAACAACCCAACTTTATCTCAGTGAAATATCTAACCATGAAATTGCAAAATGTCCATGCTTATCCGATATTCTTACCACAGAATTACATAAATTAATTCTTTGCTTTTTGTAGACTTTTTTCCTACAAAAATAATCCAAACCCTTTTCCACCTTTAAGCAGTGATCTTTAGATCTAACGGATACAAACAACACAAAATTTTGTATAATGTGACTTATTTAAAAACATTTCTTATACCTTCTGCTTTAAGATATATTCCCCCACATTCAGCAACTCCGATGAACCTGCCTTTTATTTCACCGGTTTTATATAGAAGTATTGTGGGTAAACATCTGTCATGGTAATTCTGAATGCAGTTGTTTACAATGGCTTTGAGAAACTTGACTTGTGGAAACTTTCTGGCTAGCAGGCTGAGATGTTCATTAACCAGTAAGCACATTGGGATGCTAGAAAAGAATAAGAAAGTATGACACTTCCAGTATAAAAGATTTGTAAAATAACTGAAGCTATTAAAAATAAAGCCTTTGAAGAATAAATGTAGCTTTTCTTACAGGCTGCTTCTACTTTAATTTGTTGTAAGAATTGCACCACAAATTTTATTTAGTTTCTTCTAAGGTCATTGGGATTTAAAGATCTGTCCAAGTAAAAATACGTAATAGGCACAGTCTATACAATATGTCAGTAAAGCCACCAGATGCTTCAAGCATTGTGCTTCAATTTTGTTCTCCACTAAGATTTTAGAGCTCATTTTGTCCATTTATTGTAGAGTTTAAATGAGATTTTTTAATCTGTAATATACGTTGTACTTTAATTTATTTGAACTGGCTTTCAGTTTGACATTTAATTACTTCTTCATTCTTTTAGTAAAATCTAAGGTCGGGGAAACCTTTGTATAGTCATATTACCACTGGAGGCTGGTTCACTACTTTCATAGCTACTGTTTGTAATACAATCACCATATAAACCTCAGCTAAAAAANGGGGTTTTTTTTTTGTTCCCCTCCAGCCCGTTAACCTTTTAGCAGTTAGGATCTTTTTTGTAACTGACTGAAGTTCCAGAAGCTGATTTAGCCTATGGACCCTCGACGAGTTCCAGCATCACCCTCTCGTGGCCGAAGGCCGGTGAGGCGCTTTTGTTACCAGCCATGGGAGACGTTGGAGCTCTCCTATTCGTTCCTTAGGAATTCTGAGTTTCCTCACAGACTCGTGTTTATGCAATGGTGAAGTATAGAATTGCTTCTCCAGTAAACAAAAACAATGAAAAGCAAGAAAAGATGCTATTTTCTTTCTTCAGATCTGTAAACTTAAATTATTGTAATTTGAACAATTTCATTTGGTTGACTTATTCCTATTGCTCCTGGAAATAATGCTCAATTCCTGAAAATTGAGAAGAATCAAAGAAGCTTCCTCCCAACAGTCTTAAAAAGAAGGAAAAGAGAAAACTCGTCTGAATATAAATAACGCATTAAACATTCTATACTAATTCTCAGTGCTTTTATAAAACATCTAGTAGAGTTGCTAACATATGCTGAACTAATCATGGCAGTCCTTTGGCATTTCTGCTGGATCCTGTCACGACTTCTGCTACCATTAGAGAATTTACTGGGGAACCGATAAACTAACAAGTTCCCTAGCATTCCTCAATTTCCATAACTGAGACTTTTCCTATTGGGCTTTTGATTTGTTTGAGTTAAAGGGGAAATAAAGGTAGAATAATCCTGTTAGAGCACTCCTGCAAATGAACTTCCCTTAACACAGACAGTGGACACCACTTTCTCAGTGAAATTCAGAAATCTCAGTGAGGTTCAGTAGGTGGTGGTAAGCATAGATAGCGACAGAAATCTTTCATATAATTGAACGAAAGTGAAGTGATTAACTCTCACACAGTGAATTAACAAATCAAGGAGGTCCCATGCTCTATGATTGCATTGCCTCCAAACAATTGCTATTTCATTAGTCTATTGCATTCCATTTTTCTTGCTATTGCTTTTTAATTACCAGTTCAATTCTCTGTATTGAAGTATTCAACTTCTTAAACAGGAATGTAATTACCTTGACCGATAAAGGTGAATTATAACCCAAACATCCTCTGGAGCACTTGTAACTTCCTTTACATACTGCTCTCCACAAATTTCTCTTAGCTCCCCATACGTTTGCCTTCTCTGAAGACATTTCCATTCCTGCAGGCGTTGCTGCCTGTTTAAAAAGTAATAATAACAATAAGCATCTTCGGAACATTTTAAATGCATTTAAAAATAATACCTATTGCATTTCTCTCAATTATTTTTAAAAATGCTTTGAGTGACCCTTAAGCACAAGGTCTTCTAATGTAATTTCAGAGATAGGCTTCTGTGCTACTCTTTATTCAATAAGATAACATTAAATTACATTTTCTTAGTTCATCAGTATCAGATTTGGGAAACTCGAGTAACAAACGTGTTGCACAAGGGTTTATCATTTGAGACAAAGCAAGAAAATATTAACGCAGGTACTAATTGTTTTTATGATTCTGAAAATAAGATTAGTTTGGGGAAGAACTACCAGTACTTATATTTACAATACAATTTTAAAATAATTCATGAAAATTGGAATGTAAAAACAGTAGATGGCAGTCTTCATCTATAAAAATACTTACAATTTGGAAAAGGAAAATGTCTCACTGAGATTTGTTGAAGTAAAAGCAGCGATTAATTTTACTAACTGAAGGCAACTATAGAAGTGGCTTTTTCAAAAAAGATTAAATAATATATGTGCAACGTTATTATACTCTATCAGCAATGCATGAAAATTCAGGTTGACAATTTCCACATAATTATGTGAATTATTATCTTCCTGTGAGAATACAGCACTAGATACACAGTGTTAGCACTAGAATTATTTTAGTCATTTTAACAATGCAAAAGCATTAAGTACAGGTAGAATGTAGGCAGAGGAAATGTTTTGATCGTATTAGCATTTTTATTCTGTGTAGAAGCTCTGTGTACAAAGCTCTGTAGAACTCAGCTGAGTACTTTGTAAAATACCTACAAAAACATACATGTGAATGTCCAGTATAGCTAAAATTACGAAGTCTCCATACAAGGTGCCAAAGTTTTCTGAACCTGAATTCATAAAACATATTGACTCTGCATGATACTGTGAGTAAAATGATTGGTGTACTCCTATGAAATAGTTGAATAAGGTCCTGGGTTGTGCCACAGTTATGCCAAAGAACTAAGAAGATGGTATATCACAGAATTAAACAATCGCAGAATGGCTGAGGTTGGAAGGGAGCTCTGGAGGTCGCCTGGTCCAGCACCCCTGCTCAAGGAGGGTCAGCCTCAAGCAGGTTGTCCAGATGGCTTTTGAACATTTCTAAGGATGGAGACTCAAGAGCCTCCCTGGGCAACCCGTGCCAGTGCTCGGTCACCCTCACAGTAAAAAAGGGTTTCCTGACGTTCCTGGTGTTCGGAGGGAATCTCCTGTGTTTCAGTTTTGCCCACTGCCTCTTCACTTCAAATGAATTTTTTCATGAAATAAGAAATAGAAAAGCCGTTAAAATTAATCCTGGATAAGAAGCAAAATAAACCCAATAGTTGTGTACTAGGGGTCCACAGATAACTTGACAAACGTCTTTCAAAAACACACAAGTTTATCAGCTACCACCATTCCAGCATAGAAACTACAGGCTATGATACAGTGAAACTGTAGTTTATAATAAATTTTACATTGCATTTTTATTTCTAGAATATATTTAGAAAGCATGCTGTACCAGAAATGAGTGCTATCCAAAAGGCAGAGATGTATTATGTTCATAATACTCAGATTAATTATTTAATTACCAATTAAAAATACTAAACAGTTTGNTTTTCTTCTTTAATGGCATGCCATCCTGATACAGGTGGCACGTGGTCTGTATGCAAACTCAGTATCTTTCACAAAGCTGGAGCCATGTATGTTGGGACCTTGTTTTTCCTAATGTTCTTGTGCAACACGCTAGAAAAGGGATGTCCACGACCTACTGTCTGTCCATTTCCTCCTGGCTTGAAATCCACAGAAATTGCTATCCAGAAGAGAAGAGAGAAAATGGGATACAGAACTTCTTTCTGTGAGTATTTATCACCATTGCTCTAACTCCTAAAGACCGGCAGAAAGTATCTTCAGAGTGGCAGAGTGAGAGGTGCAGTTTAATCAGGCAAACAGAAAACGAGCCCTACTTGTGTAACTTAGATAAACATTGAGTATACAACACACATATATAAAGCACATATACTTTATAGAAATAAATAAATAAATAAATAGTATATACTTGTATATAAAACATACAATGCCTCTCTACATATAGTAGCACAATATTTCTTCAGCTGAACTGGGGATGTGTAACAGTGGTTTCCACTGAGGCCCCTTCTACTCTTTTAAATATCCAGCTTTGCGACTAAATTAAGTATTTAAAAAAGGGAATAATTTTGTTCTAACAAAACGTTGAAGTAAAATATGGTGTAAACTGCTTCTTTTTGCCACTGCCAATTAGGAAGAAGTAGGACAGTAACGTGAGTGCCGTCTGCCTGCTGGCAAAGGAGCGGAAGGTGAAAAAGGGCAGTTGTGTCAGTCAGCAGACATTACTGTTTAAAAGATTCTGAGTTTATTTTTCAGGGGCATGTACAGGTGCAATGGTGACATGTACACTGTTAATCTGGATAGGAATACCTTCCTTTACCTATACATTTCTATAGCTTTCCTGTCAGCCTCATCAAAGTCATCTTCAGCTTCCTTCAATTCTTCGAGGTTCATTCTTTCATACGGTTTCACTGGGAACAGCAAACAAAAAATTAGTCACCTTTTGTTCTCCAAAGTGTCTGCAAACATTTTAAATGTATGAAAAGTATTACACAGACATGGAACTACTGAAAGAAAAAGATGTACTATTTCAGAAATTAGTCAACTTTGGCATAACTCTGAGTAAGTGAAAAAAAAAGAAATGTATTTAACTGTAACTATAGAGGAAAATACAGGAGTGGATTACTGCCAATCTCTCAGAATGTGAATCTTGCTTATACTGACTGGTTCCTTTATGAAATTATAAAAATTAGTTATCTATACATATTACAGGCCATAATGTTTGTCACTAAGGGTGTTGTATGTTTAAATCAGAATCCTTTTTAAAATAACCAAGTGAAAGTAATTAAAATAAAAATACAATTATTGTACAATGTTCAAGTTACAAAAAGCATTATTGAAAATACCTCCGCTTTTCACATTTTGTTATACTAATTGCATGTATTTTTAATTTTACTTGCCTTCTGCTTCTTTCTGCAAGCGTAAAACCATTTCTTCATCTTTTGGTTTTTCTTTTGGAGGAAGAATTCCAAAATGTCTCAGTATGTCATTCCATTCAGTATCTTCATTTGGATCCTGTTTTAATATTATGACACAAAACTAAATCAACCAATCAGTCTTGTGTGCCTTTTTTTTTAAAACCAGAACCAGCCCTTTTTCACTTTGGCGTGTATTAAGGATGTAACAAAAGGAAACCATATACATACACATACACAAAACTATACACAGCTTACTTAAACACGCTTAAAGAAACAGAGCTTTATACAGGCAAGATTTTTGTGTCAGTGTTTTTATGTTACTACTAAGAATAAGGTACTGACACTGTGAATAAACACATAAAAGCATGCCTTGAATCAGAAGAAAAAGACCTTTTTATTTTAAGTGAATGATTAATATTAATGTGTCAACATGCGCTACTTCATAGACCGTGTTAATAACACAGGACTTGTGGTAAGTTTAATTAAATGGTTAAGATAAAGGAACTGTACACTATTTATAAGACTACATTTCTACTGAAGTTATCACATTTAAAGAATCTGTTTATTGTAACTGGACTGCTGTTGGAATGGTAGAATAGCAACACATTAGGAGACCTCGAATATGGATAAGGAGTAGTAAGGCAGATTTTAAAACAGGTTTTTAATCAAAAAGTGTGGTATTTTTGGCCCTGAAATAACAACCTGTTTGAAAACATCCATAAAGAAATCTGTGTAAATATGTGTATATCAGAAATATTTAGTAATATTCCTAATTCATTAATAATGCAGCATCAAATGAACAAAAAGTACATTACAAAAATTTTACCTGAGGAAACATTCAGGATTTCCATTGGATTACTACCGTGCCCTGCATTGGCCTTTCCAGCTGACAGCTGCCTCATTGCTATTCAACAAACTTCTCATGCAGAAATTAGCATGAGAATAACGAAATAAATTCTAATGAAGATCAAATGCTACACATGCCTCAAGGAATTTCCTAAAGGTAAAAGAATCGCTTTGCATTTTAGATGAAAAAATACTTGAGAAATCCACAAAGAGTAAGCAGAATCATTCTATTGCTCACAAGGAAGGTAAGTATGGTGCGTTTGCAAGAAGACTCTTACCTCTGCCAGTTTCTTCTGGCTTGAGTGAGGAAGCAAGACCTTGGAGGGTTTGGAGTGGAAAGGAAGTGGCAGTAGTTCATGACAGTTCCTCCAACGCTCCTATTGCATGGTCTCAGCAGACTGCAGGCAAGGGTACTGCTACCGATATTTGCCACTAGTGGAGCATTCTGGCTTTGCAAACATCTAGTGCCTTTTTGCTAAGATAAAGAGGAGATTTCATACCTGAATACTTTAATTGATTCCTTCTGCAAAGCTCCTGTATCCAGATTTTGGACCAGAAATGGCAACGCTGTTGTAGTTAGTTATAATATGTGGAAAATTATTTTCTGTAACATTCTACCTCTAAGAACATGGTTATTTCATCACCCTGTCTTTCAAATATACTAGCAAACTTACTTTAACTTTATCCACATATGAAAACATAGATAAAGAATTAAGAATAAGTAATGTTTTCTCTTTTTTTTTTGATTGAAAAGTAATTGATATAATCCATTGGAAAAAATAAAAGAGAAGCTCCATATACAGTCTAATAAATTAGATGGTCGCTAGTGGGTCTGGGACAGGAAAAACGCAAATGAAGATTTTTCTGCAGTGTAATTCCCCAGGGTTTACTTACATAAAAAAGTCTTACAGTCAGTCCTGCTGCAAGTTTCCAACCCTTCGCCAAAGCAGAATTTTGACTTAGGTACAGCTAGGGTATCAAAAAATCCACAGAACTAAGAGGACTACTCCTCCAAGGGAGCCACTGAAGAAACATGAGTGATGCACGTGCACCTTGGCTTCCACACAAGTGCTTAAGTGTATGATTTCCTAACAAGTCAGGATCAGATTTCCCCACTTCACAGAATGCAAATCCTTCTCCACAGCAGAATAATTATGAAGAATCATGAGGGAACAATAACAAAAATGATCATCATCATTACTGGACAAATAATTTCAAAAGCATACAACAAAAAGGACTGTTGAAACAGAATTGGAATGTAGGTAACTTAGAAGATAAGCTCTGGCCAGCTTTTGCCAGGAAAGGTTTTGACGTTTTGTGTTTTTCTGTAAATTTAGGTCCTCCATAAAATCTTTCTATAGTATTTTACTTAAATGGTGTATTTTATACAATTTCTTTTTAATGTTTGTAATGTTCAATATGTTTGTGTAACCAGTTGTACATTGGACATTTTCTAGATGCTGGTACATCTACAAAATGTAAAAGCAAAAAAAAAAAATCAGATCAAGAATCCTCAATCACAGTAAACGTAAGAGAAACAGGTGTCTCTCAACACCCGTCAATCTGAAATCCAGTCTCAAGGAACAGAAGATCAGAAGCTAGCTGACCTTTAATAATTTTTTAACAAATTGAGTTAAATCAATGTTTTAAAAGTTAGAGTTAAGTGATTAGTTCAAGGTTGCAGTAATATGCACAGATTAAATAAACGAAAGTGCGTGTCAAAAACTTGAGAAGCTATTTGATGGTAAGAGTGCAAAGGAGCCAAGCAATGGCAAAAGTGATCCAACATAAATTGGTTTTGGAGTATCAAGCTAGACTACTGAGGCAGTATTAGTCTACTAGCAGGCCACAATCCCAAGTGAAAATCTTCCCATAACACTTCTCACTGCTGCCAAAGATAATGTTGATTATCACCAGCTTTGCCATGGGTGATGCATATATCGAGTTTGGGAACCCAAAGGCTGGGTAACTTCAATCCTTCGGCCCCAGCCGCTGCCCACCTGCAGCCTCCGCCATGTCCTTGGCGTCCCGGCCCCAACTCCCTCATGGCCCTCCATCTCAGCTGCCGCCCCACCAGCACAGCTCGGGGCTGGGGTCACCCTCTGCGCCCACCCACCTGCATGGCTCCCCCTGGGGCACTGCCTCTCCTCAGGGAGGCCACTGTGGTGATGGTGGCTGGACGGCGGTGGCCGTAGGGGCAGGGAGCCCTTCCCTCACCGGTTCTAACGGTGGGGGCGTGAGGCGGGCGGGCAGCGGGGCAGCGGCGGGCCCTGGCCCTTTGGCCCGTTGGCCGTTGGTTACTGCTGACAAAACCGATCCTTTTTAAAACAGTTTCAGCAGGAAAAAAAAAAAGCAGAAAACAAGCGAAAATAAATGGAATACAAACAAACAAAGCATCAAACGGGGGTCACTTTCAGTCTGGGCTGCTTTAGGCCGTGGGTGTGACAAATAACGGCACCAGTTCGACTGCAGACGCAGCAAACCGCAGAGTGAAAACAAGTGGTTAAGAAGAGGCAAAGGACCTTCCTAAGCCGGTTTCCACCTCCCAGGCCGTGCGTTTTCCCAGCTGCCTTCTGAAGTTCAGCGGCACATCCAAGCTTGCAGAAGCAGGAGTAGTAACGCTGCGGCCAGCTCAAACCATGACCAGCCAATACAATGTTAAGAGCAATAATCTGCTTCTACACTCAATGATTAGTCACTTTCAACGTAATTACAGCCTCAACACCACATTTTAACACGACCCTGGTGTGAAAATAAACTCTGAGAGAGAAGCTAGGAAGACTGTGAGGCTAACTTGGTCTTTAGAGTGGAATTTCTTTAATTCTACGTCAAAAACACCTGAGTTTTAAGATAGATCCTAATTATGGAAGAATGTAAATAACGTAGTTAAGTCTTCTAAATGAGAACCGTACTGCATCTGTGTTCTTAATAGCTAAAAAAAAGACAGCTAAAAAAATGATGTTGTTGTATTTTAGTTGAATTAAGTAAAGATATTTCTTCAAAACATGCAACTTATTCAAATTCCTTTAGTTAACGGAATAGAGATTCTAATTTTTTTCAGCCAATGAAACACTATTAACCTTAAGGTTTATTGAGGACTGCCAGCTCCTTTACCATCAATATAGTTCTGTAGACCACCTGCAGAGCACTTGTCTTGACCCTGCAGGCTGCCAGAAGTCCACAGCCTACAGGGAAGCAAGTACTCGGGTAGAGAACATCATCTTGAAAAACAAACCACACTTTTTTTTGGCCTGCCTAGGTAAGCTGTGATTTCAAAGACTGCGCAAATCACTTACATTATCTTCTGAAAAAATGCAGGAGTCTACATCGCAAACATTCTCATTAAAACAACTCTCTACTGAGTGCTTTTATTTATAAGGGAAAATAAATGTACATAACAATGTTGTTAGAGGCAATGTCTGTTGCATGCATACACTGTGACTTTTTTACAGTTGCATTACACAGCTGTAAACATCATAACACTAGGAAACAAATAATTTGAATATGCTTTTAATATAATCAACAAAGTAAATAAACATCTGAATCCTAACGGAATCTAATTTAAGAACATTTACATTCTAGTGATTTTTAATTATACATTAGTAACGAATAATTTTTGTAAGGAAAACAGTATGTCCATGTACTCAGCATTCCTGCAGCATTAGTTCTAGGTCAGGAATCTAAAATCCTGAAAAAAAAAGACAAAGCTTTAGCTGTTGGTATGGTGTAACACTAAATACTTAAAATATGATAGAGATGTAAGATATATTAGAAAACAGAGTTTTATAATGTTAGCATAGGGAAGCTTTTTTATATATTTGAAATTAAATCCTGAAGCCTGTACTTAGTTTCAGTGTGAGTTTTTTTGCTGCATAAGAACAGGGGGGTTACCCCCAGAATGTCAGTATGTGTTTTATAGGTACTTGAATCAGTTCTTCCTGACATACACTTATCATCACTGCTAACTTTCCAAACTCTTTGCAGATCTGGCATATTTTCGATTTCTTGCTGTCTGAAACAGCTCTGTCTTCCCAGTTCTAGGAGCGCAGTACCTACAGCTTCTATTCACTTCACCTGAAGATAAGTGAATTTAGCACATCTGGGAGAATCTGCAGAAATCTAAGTTGACAAAACAGTTAAAGGCTTTCTGAGNCTAACTTTCCAAACTCTTTGCAGATCTGGGATATTTTCCATTTCTTGGTGTCTGAAACAGCTCTGTCTTCCCAGTTCTAGGAGCTCAGTACCTACAGCTTCTATTCACTTCTCCTGAAGATAAGTGAATTTAGCACATCTGGGAGAAACTTGTCTGCAGAAATCTAAGTTGACAAAACAGTTAAAGGCTTTCTGAGACTACTCCTCCACATAATTATTGTGCCCTATTTGTATAAAAATAAACTAATCTAAATATAGATTGTGATTAAAAGCATTAAATAAATACCTCCTTAGCGAAAATCCACTGATCTCCTTCCGTTGCGTGGCTGAAAGACAAATATCCAATAAAAGCTTTATAAAACTGGCTGGTTTCAGGAACAAAGCCCCACCCAATTTGCTATGTATAGAAACTGGGAAATGTTTCAGTCCTGTCAACGTGACCATCATTAAAGATAAACCTGAGACCAGTTATTGTTTAATGTGTGTCCACTGCTGGAGGAGAATTATACAGTAAAAATTTACACAGAGTGAAGAATGAATTATACCCATCTTGTATGATCTTATAAGGGGAAGAAAGCTACAAGAAGTCACTCTAAGAGACCATGATCCCTCATTCTTTTTGCATTTTCTTAAGATGTGCTTCCAGATTGTTGTTATTATTGCATTATAAGTGCTTGTTGCAATTAACAAGGAAATATATGTCACTCAGTGATTTTATTTTTAGACTGTGTTTTTTAACATAGGCAAAGAGTTTCTCCCTTTTGACCGTGGTCATTTCAGAAATATTTTGCACTACAAAGGAACTTGATGCAATGCCTACTAAAGCTGATAAAAAATCTCTTGCCGAGCTTAATAAAAATTTGCTTTTCATTCTGGCATCATGAAAGCGTTGATGTTAATATTACCCGTAACTCTAAAGACGAAATCCTGATAAATGAGAAATACAACTATACAAGCTTGACTTCTTTTCATTCGCCACCTTCTGATTTAAATAGAAAAAAATTAACCAAAATCAAGAAAATTATTATTAAGTTTGACTCGCCACCTTTAATTTGCTCAATTTTGCAAAAAATGGAGTAAAAAGTCTTTATGGCATCAAAGACGAACAGAATACTTTCATTCTCATGAGAATTTCTGTATCTAGTTTCTAGTCTTACTGGTCAAAACACAAGGAAAATGGGAAGGTCAGACCCAGTATCTGTTTCGGTACATCACAGAAAGAAAAGAAAAAAAGTCAAACAAACCATACCCTGTAGAAAAAGTAGCCTCTACTTTGAATCCCTCCAGGTCTTTGAAGTTCTTCCTGAAAAAAAGTAATTTAAATCGTATCTACTCTTTGTAAGTGAATCCATATAGAACAGTTGTTTATGTACATACTAGAAGTATTTTTTCAGTGCTACTATGCAGTCTTGCCCCTTAAGGCATATTTTACATATATTTCTCCCTGTCAGTAACAAGAAGTTCATGTTGTCATGTGGAAACAGCAGAAAACACATGAATGAGGGCCAAATTCCACCTCAAGTTTTGGCTTAGTTCAGTTTGGTTTAGAATGGTACTAGTAATGATGAGCATCATTTGCCTGCACCTTTCCAGGTTTCATTACCAGACACAACCAGTGTCTTCATGGTAGTGGAGTCTCTATGGACGAAATAGAGTTGGTCTTTGCGCCTCGCAGAACGACAACAATGCAAAACTTAAAAACCACAAATACTTGGGCTCCAGCCCAGGAATGAGATCCCAGGTTGTTTACAGAGGTGTCTCATGATCACCCCTCTCAGATAACTCCCAAAGAAAAGATCAGTGCTTACGATATTCTGCCTTGTCCATGTGGCACACATTGAGAAACAGCTGTTTACTTATCTGTACAGCAAGGGAGGGGAAACGAACGATGAAGAAAATAGAAGTTCCATTTAAATGTAACAAGTACAAAGCATGAAGTGCCCACTTATTTTAATGAGACCTTCGTGATTAGAGAACACATAAGCTTAATGACAGTATTTTCATTGCTTGTGTTAATACCAGATACCTGAGTGAGGTGTCTGTCCTGCCGGTGGAGAGACAGGCGAATTCAGAAACAAAATACTTCAAATCTTGTGCTTAGCAGAACGTAAAATTTAGATGGAATTTATTTAGCAACAATGGTATTTCTCCATTAAAAGCTGAGGTCATGTGATCTTTTGGGCTATAAGTGTAACCAGAGTTGTCACAGAAAGCAACCATTCCGTGCTCTCTTCTAATGTGGTAAGAATGGTATAAACCAGGATGGCTCCCATCATTTCCTAACGGAGGAGTAGCTTCAATCCAAGGGAGCTTTCAAATGAATCAGGGTTTAAGGTATACACTACTTTTTGAGTCTTTGCTTTTAATTTTGACTTCTGTTCATCAGGTGTACCATGATACCCAGTTTCTTTGCTGGAGGTAAAAAACATGTATTTTTATTCCTATTGTCCGTCTCATTCTAGCATTACCTGGATTTGAAATACCCATCTCAGATCTGCCATGCATTCAATACTATAGGTGTTTTAATTTGAAAAGACTAAAAATTTGCCTGTTAGTAGGGTTTTTTACATTGCCACTGGAGCGTCTAATGGTATTTATATTTCATTATTTTTCTACTTTTTCTATTCAATGTGTGAACAAACATAAAACCAGAAACAAAATAGGCAGCTGTTGCGAGTAAAGGAAATTGAGGAGTTAAGAGTACAATTACTAATATGGAATTATGATTTATTTTATGGACATTTAACATATTAAGATGTCATTTTCTACTTAGAATCAGACACTTCTTAAAGAGGTTTACATAGTTTCCTGGTTTGATTTCATGTCAGGAGGCTGGTATTAGAAAACAACTGAAGCTAAAATATGTCTTCATTATAACACCTGCCTCGTAGCTACCGAGGGTTTGGAGATGTGAAAAAAAAATCCTAATATGTTCTGTAGTGTACATGCATGTATATTCACAAACGTGCATGTGTATATGTATACAGAAACGTATGTATTCATGAAGTATGTTTATTTAGAGTTTAATGCCTGCCCTCTAAAAGTTATCTTGTTCAATCTCTTAGATTGACTTGCGAACAAAATGCCCTTGTATCTTCTGCCTTAGATCATGTTACGTCAGTCGAGATGGAGCTCAAGAGGAATCAAATTCATGACAAAATCTGCTGTCAGTCCAAACTGGGAAGATAGAATAAATTTAGCGAAGCGTGTTTTCTCCTTCACCTATCCACCTTTTCAATACATTGTCTGGTCGGGGAGAGAGGTGGGTGTGTTTATGGACAGCAGGTTCTGGGTTTCTTCCCAGAATGAGGAGACAAAAAACCTAGCAGCAAGCTAATCCTTCTTGAAGCACAACCTGTGACACCAGAGTCACATAGTCCAACCAAAGGCAGGCAGCCCGCAGGAACATGGGGGCTTTGTGCTCCACGGGGGATCGGAGTTCCTCTGCACATCTTCGGCAGAATTGCTCTGATCCTCTACTGGCTTTAAAGTTTACCAATGTCATTTCCCCATCGGCCCATCTGGTAGAGTCTCTGGGAAAGACAGACTTACAGATTTCTCATAGTCAGGGAATACTTGCACTACTTTTATTATTGATGGCAGATTATTTCAGTATTTTCTTAATTTTCTTATAAACTGCTCTGACCCTCAGCAATAACATTTAGAGAGGATTTTAAACTCTTTTACTAAAATACACCAAAATCTGCCATATCAACAAGTATGATAAGCATAATATGGATGAATTTCAAAGATTTATTATGATATTAAGGTAGATAAGGTGCATACAAAAATACCAAAACCAAAAGACTCTGCAGGCAAAATTGATTCCAGAAGATGACAGCATTTTGTAAATGCTGTCTGGTGTTTAGGCACTGTACACCAGTAAATAACACCTTTACCAAGGGGACTGGTATTCACAGCAGGCATTGACAAGAGGAAATAAAAAAAGTTGCTTTCTATAAAACGCAATTCAATTTAGAGCTGTTTTCATTGCTTCCTTAGATTTTATATTTGGTTTATGAATACTTTTAAAAGGCTCTATTCTCTAAGTGTTGGCCATGTCATTCCTTCTCTTGGCCTCAGCCTTACAGAAGCAAATGTACGCACAGGTGCATATTTAATATTACACATTTTCCTTGGGATTTAATGAGCTCTTCTCTTTGTAGGCCTAAATGCTAAATGATAAAACAGATAGGGAAAAAATCAAAGGTGTTTAAATCCATTAATGACTATTTTATGTAATGTTCCAGATGAAGCCTTCAGCTCAGAAGGCGTATGTATTTAGCTGGGTTAACATGTAAACAGAGGCGTAACATCACGATTCCAAATTAAAGACTGCTAGTTATCTCAGTGCAGAATGGTTGGAATTCTAACTGTTGCTATTTCCACGTACCATTTATGAGTACAATAATGCAAATAGTAGGAGACAGGTCTTTTAAAAATTAGCCACTTGAAGAGATGACTACAGAAACATAATAGTCATCATCGTTCATTCATTTCTACTTGAAAAATTTGATGAAAATAAGGTATCTTACAAAAAGAAGCTTGATAAAATGTTTGTCTTTTGCCACAGATTTGTACCTGCCTGCTCTGGGCTCATCCTCAAACACTATAGCTTTTTTTTGGTCTGTTTTTTTTTTTTTCTTTATTTCCTTTGGAAGAAATATTTCCAAACACTACCCTAAAAAGAGGAATTTTTATATCAGTATATGTTTAAACTTTATATCAGATAGCTAGTATACTTCTAATTTTTTTCCTAAGGATTCTATGATTCTATGATTTGTAGAGTAATGGACTTTGATTCTTTGATGTGAACAATAAGTCTTCAAATTGTCACATGATGGCTTGACAGCTCTTAAACAGAAACAATTTATTAAATTTCATTTGTGAGTTTTTATAAATTAAGTGACTCTCTGAATATATATAAAGACACGTGATCTCACTGATACACTCTGTAGAGTTTGGTATTATTATTACTTGGAAAAATATCCTTGTAGTTTCTTTTCTGAGCCCACTGAAGATAAAACTTCCATGAAGAGGCTGAAATATGTTGGAATATGCCAAATATGCTACAAATTCTAGGTTATTGTCTGTTAATTAATGTATTCTATTTCCATTAATTATGCCATCGACTGCTGTGGGATCTAACCTTGAAATACTTCTCTAGTAAGACAGTAATTTTTTAGATTTTTTCTCACAGACTAGGTACTTGGTCAGGCTTTCTCTTTTTTAAATGGCACTTTAACATCTGCAGAGCTCACGGTACTATTGTGTCCACCATTATTATTATTATTATTATTTCCCCATTACCCAGTTTGTATGGAGGAAATTCAGGACAGTGCATCTTCCTATAACAAGTTTGGAAATAGCCTTATGTCTCCACATTTAAATGATTAAGATTTCCTTCCTATTTAAAAAAAAAATTGTGAGGCTACAGGGATTTCCATGAAATTTCCTTTAATATGTCAAAGATTTCTTAGTTCTAGCATTATCCATGAAAGTGGAAGTAAATTCAGGATATTAAAGTATTCCAGAAAAGGGACTTTATTGGATTTAAAAGGCAGTTTATTTTCACTTACAGCAATTCTGTGTTCTTGCATTTGTGCTTTCTTTCCCAATTCTCTGTCTTATTGGACATGTATGTTCATTTAAAAGCACAAAGAGCAATTCCAGGACTATTCTTTGCCAGTATATACGTCCAATAGCATAAATACAGTTCATGTCAACATCATCACTCACAGAAGGTAAATTTTACCCTGTATTTTCCTTTCACGTGTGTAGTGGGTTAAAATTTTCATAACAATTTTAGTCCATGAGAAGATGTACCAACTCTTTAAGTTCTTACATGC
>RSEF01000004.1:28246925-28265253 GCA_003993805.1 Himantopus leucocephalus | reverse complement strand
ACAGCTAGAGTCACTTATGTAGTCTGTTATATAGCTACTACCCCAGTGAGTAGATAAGTGACACTCACTGTATGTAAAGGTGACAGTGTGGCCGAGAAATGCCTTTATGAATGAGATTAAAAGCACAAGAGTTACAAATTCCATGTTTGTAATGTGTCTTTAAAACAGAGCTACATTTTAAGTCACCGTGATAGAGTTTCATTTTAATGAATCTCATAAGACACCTATGAGTGTTTCTTTCATTGAATTCCTGAAAAATTGACCTCAGCAAACTATACAGCTGATTAATAAACTGTTACAACATTTACTGCAGTAACTAGCTGTCAATTAAATCTAATTATACTGTATAACTTACTACATTTAAAAGCAATATGAATGATAAGCCAATTAAAGCTACAGAAGATTGACATTTAGCGCTAGAGACGGACACTGCCTGATCTTCATGTGACTAACTATAGGAGAGTCCGGAGCCCCAGCTAGGCACTTAACTTCTTTAGACAACATTTGGTGTCAAAATAGGATTAAGAAATATCCTATTTTGACCCCAAAGGGATTTCATATACGGTTCAAAATCCCGTTAGAGGACTATCCTACACCCTGGGTGACTGCTTTGGCCAGGAGTGAACGGTCTCTCTTTGGGGCTGGAAGGTCCGAAGGGGTTTAGGAATCATTACTTTGGTGCCTAGAATGACAAAAGATACAGAGCTTCTGGGTATCGGCCAGAGCGCAGAACATTATCCCACTCTCACGATGTGGTCAGTACCACAAGTCCAACACCAAATTAGTCGCTCATCCTGACAGTATTGTCTCACCCCTTCTGAAAAAAAATCCAGTGAAAGTGGTTCTAAAATCCTGCCTAGGATCAAGTTCTTGTCCTTCACTATCTTTATAATGAGTTTTTGAGATCTAATGAAAATCTTCTGGCTGCACGGTTTTTTTTATCCATTGTAGGCACTGGTATGGCTAAACCTGGAGTTCTGTGTCCAGTTCTGGGATCCTTAGTACAAAAGAGATATGGACATGCTGGAGACAGTCCAACGAAGGGCTATGAAGATGATTAAGAGACCGGAGCACCTCTGCTATGAGGAAAGGCTGAGATTGCTGGGACTGTCTAGCCTTGAGAAGAAAAGGCTCAGGGGCATCTTATTAACGTGTATAAATACATGAAGGGAGGGTGCAAAGAGGATGGAGCCAGGCTCTTTTCAGTGGTACCCAGCGGCAGGATAAGATGAAATGGACAAAAACTGAAACAGAGAAGGTTCCCTCTGAACATCAGGAAACCCTTTTTCACTGTGAGGGTGACCGAGCACTGGCACAGGTTTCCCAGAAAGGTGGTGGAGTCTCCGTCCTTGGAGATATTTGAAAGCCCTCTGGACACAGTCCTGGGCAACTGGCTCTAGGTGGCCCTGCCTGAGCAGGGGGGTTGGACCAGATGACCTCCAGAGCTCCCTTCCAACCTCAGCCAGTCTGCAATTTGGTGATAAAAATCTTCATATAGTTTTGTTTCACAGAGACTTAGTGTAAAAGAAACCAAATTTGATCTTTGCCTGAATATTACAGACACTGCAACTGGTATCAGCTGTTGCTGGACTGTGCTGACCATTATGTAGCAAAATATTCAAAAGGGGGAGTTTACAGCAAATGCCGCTGCTGTGGGATCTGTGCAACATATCTGTTGATTGTAATTGTCATTGCTAAAATACTGGAGAAGTTTGCCCATGCTGTTTACTTCTGTGCCAATGTTTATTCATGCAGAGGTAAAAAAAGAAAACATTTACAAGAGCTACCCCCATACTGCACCTTCAAATCCCAAGAGCTGAGAAGGCTTTTAAACTTTTTTTCTGTATTCCATTACCCAGTTCACCTTAAGTAGACAAATTTTTACAGAGTTTAAACTTCAATCTCTGTCTTTGTAAAACAAAGAACCACAAGTCTTCCTGACTCTGTGATATTAATAATGCATAAAAAGGTAGGTGGACAACTACCATGTGAGTGGGAGACATTCTCTCTGTTTTGGAGGGCATTTCCACAGTCAAAATATATGTATAGTGAAACTCGTAAGGAACAAAGGAAAGCAGAAGAAACATCCCTTTAAAAAGGCTAGACTACTGCTGTCTTAACTATGGACATATTAAACATCATCCAAATGTAAGAAAAATGTTATTGTAAAAACGTGATCATTTTCTTAAGGCCATTTAAACTTCTTAAATGTATTTGTCATCACACTGGGAGTGGCAAAGATAGAGGGCTTAGCAGTTCTGGAAGATGGTCACCATCCCCTGATGGACCTCTCAAAGCACAGGTGCCTTTTAGACCCAGACCTGAGATAACTGGGTGGGTAGGAGGAGATGGAGATGTTGAGGAGCTGGGTTTCCTCCTGGATATGTTTCGTGCAAAATTGAGATCTGCAGACATGAAAGCATACCTGTCTTCCAAGTACACAGACCTATTTTGTCCTTTGTGGAAAGTGATTTACAGTTCTGTGCAGGCCAATATCTGGCTTTTGAGCTCTTGTGTGGCTCTCAAACTAACCAAGGCAGCTTCCCTCTGGGAGCTAAAGGATTACAAGACAGGTAAAAGATTGTGTTGGCCTGGAGGAGGTGATGAGCCACTAGGCATTTTCAGTGTCAACTGTGGTGCATTACTCAAGGCTAGATGTTTAGCCACCCTCTTCATCTGCAAAGGAAAGCTGTGCAAGTACCTCCATCTTCTGGATTAGTTTCTCCCTGTCTACCCAGTTTTCCCAGGTATATGAGATGTTTCTTCCTGTGGCTGATCACACATAGATTTTGGCATTCAGGTCATAGAATCAGAAATGTTGTCCACCTTTGAAACAGCTAATACTAAGGGATTGAATTAATAAAAACATGATCCTTTGCCTCAGGACACAGGGTGCTCTCTCATGCTCGTTCCTATCACATGATGACATGGGATGACTCATCCTCTGCTCCTTTGAGCAGCTCTGTCTCAAACAGCCCTTTCAAATCAGAAATTAATCCAACAGCTTTGGATCTTAGAGCAAAAGACTGAAAAATTTCTTCTGGTTTACTAAGCGTGACATTCTCCAAAATGCAAATTCACTTCTTTTTTTTTAAAAAAAAAAAAAGAGGGGGAAGGAAAAAGACAGTTTGCTTGCTTCGCCCCTCAAGATCTTCATCAAATTTCCATTATCTCTTTTGGGTTTTCTTCAAGCTCTTCCACTCCCTGGATGCAGTTTACTTTTCTGCTTCTGCATCTACTTGTTTATTTCCTTCCAATACATATTCACACACGCATACAAACTAACAGCACTGAAAAATTTGAATTCTACTGCTGAGTAAGATGAAAAGTGAAACCAGAAGAAACACTGATACCTTGAGACGTTATATGAACCATTACTTACTAGGAATACTATGAAGTCTCCCATTGTTAAAATATAAATTCTTTACATGGGATACTAACTCTTAGCACCTATAAACGCTCATTCAAACTCAGTGAAAATCTCTTGGTAAGGCCAGTTACTAACACTCTGCAGGAAATCGCACACACAGAGTCCGCATCAGAACCATTTCATTCATTGTCTCCATTAGTAGCTGATTATTCTTCTTAGTGAAGAAAAGTCAGTGGGTTAATTGTGCTCCCTCTCTCCATTCCTCTCTACCATACTTACATATGCAACAACACCTCCTATGCATAATTTCTCCAGCACAAGAGATTATTATATCACAGTTACTAATTTCATAGGTTTTGGAAGAACAAGAAACCAGATTTCAATGTTTTGGCTAAGTCCTTTTTCTAAAAAAAAATCCACAAAACCATGACCATCAGGAACCAATACACTTTGCTAAAATGTATAGAATGTTTCCTTCGACATTTTTAAATTGAATTGCATTATTGTAGGGTAGCTTGGCCATTATTCCGAGCTTGATTTATCTTTGCGAATATTAAATATTGACTTTTATTTGCTTAGTATTGACAAAAGAGTCTGATTAAAAATACTTAACCTTTTATACCCATCTAGAACCATTATTTGATTCCATTAAATAATTCTGTGAGGTCTCTCCTTGCTTTCCTGTTTATGTCATTAAACACACCAATAACCCAAAGCACTTCTGGGCCATCACTGAAGACCACAAAGTATCCTACAGATATACTGCCATGTTCTAATAGGGTCAGTAAGTTCCCCCATTTCTCCATTCTCAATAGAGACGAATCAAGTTTCTTACTTCAAAGTTCCCAACAGAGAACATAATCAATTAACTCCAGTATCTGGCACACCATGATATAAAAACTATTGCTTTCATTAGAACAGGATCACACTGGGTAAATAGCATTAGAAAACTACTTAGACTTGTAGCTTCAGGGACTCATCCTTTGAATGAAGACTATGTCACTTGAAAATGCCTTCAGTAAATAGTTTAGAAATACAAAAAGAATCCTAGAATGGACAATAAAAGTTGTTCCTTATTTGTAATCTTAAAAAAAATAATCTTCAGCTTTCTCTCTAAAAAGACTGCTATGTCAAATTGTAGTGGAGTTGGCGTACAAATTAGATCTTGTCTGCTATAACATCAATTATTTGTATGCTACCACATCTTGCCATGGGAAAAACTCAAAACTTTTTCTCCATGTACAAAGTCTACCCCAGCTTGCCATTTCCTGTACAGATGTTCTTTCTGCAGGTACAGAACAGATGTTGCTGTCCCAGGGGCAGTAACGTCATCTCTGTGAGTTCTCCCATTTATCAATATCATACAAGCTGTGCACACCAAAACCATCAGACACCACTCATCGTCCTTCATCATCTTTATACGCTCCTGTGTACAAAAGCATAGATTTCACTATTTTGACACTATAAATATTATTCAAGTCATAATAAAAAGGATAGCAAATAATTGTCAAAGCATTGACTTTCCTTATTTGCCTTTAAAAATGCAACCTTAAATATTTTATGGGTTTTTAAACTATTTTTTTTAATTTGAATGTACACACCTCGTGCTACGAAGTCTCCTTCTTCAGCTTCACAGCATATTTCAGAGACAAAAGTCTGAGCTTTGATATTTTCACTGTCTCTGAATTTTGCAAACGGTATGAAATAGCATTCACCTGGTGCATGTCCTTGCCTTATAATAATCATTCCAACTTCACACCTAAAAGACACATATATAAAAGAAAAAGTCTAAACATGATGCAAATGTCCTCAGCAAATAATTATAAATTGTGGGCAGCAAAATGTAGAAATCAGAACATTTCTTAGAAAATCAAGCGTAAGATTCCCTCACTGTCACTTTATGAAGTGTTTTATGGCTAGCAAGACTTTTTTTATGTCATACTAGGCTCAGAACCACCCACAAAGTCACTGACATGCATGTCCTGTACAATTACTATCAAATCAAACCAAAACATCTGATTAGTGACTTGCATGTATGTTTACTTCAGCAGCTGTCCAACTCATCAATCACTCTTATACATTAGACGCATAAATACCGATTTTCACACAAAACCTTTGCACACAGCATTCTAAAAGTCTGATTTTTTTGTCCTAAGGTATTGATCTGAAAGGTCTTCCAAAGACCTAAAAAAGCAAATAGCAAAGTAATTGCAAGATTCACTTATGCTGTCTTGAGATAGGTTGCACATGCAGGCCATCCTTCCGGAAATGTTTACAAAGGAGCAAATTTTCCAGTGTAGTAGATCACCAAAACCGTGGAGGCACGGCAGTTTTCCAAAGGAGTTGAGCACCTCAGTTCCCTTTGACCTCATCAGGAGACAGGTATACAGGCACCCTTTAAAAATGTTTACCTATGTATTTATTTTCATAATAAATGTTGGAATGGTAGATACAGGCTTATTCACTAACATTAATTACATGATTATATGTGCTTATGATACAAGAAATACTAACAACAGCCATTTGTTAATAGCTGGTGGAGTAGGGGTTGGTCAGCAATCCAATCGGGATCTATCTGGAGCAAAACAGAGTGGAAATACAAAGTGACTCGACTGCAGCAAGAGCAGGTGTGTGCTTCCCACCTGCCCCTTTACAATGCCTTGGATCACTAATGCTATTCAAAATGTCAAATGTTAAATAACTTACTATGTCCAAAGGTGTGATGAGTCTAATTATCTCATACAACCTTCATCTGTGCTCACCACGGCTTAGGCATAAACGTGTTATATTATCCCACAATGCAAGAGGAAAGAGCTCAAAGGAGATCTGAAGACTTGTTGACATGTTCCCGGTGCTTATCAACAGACTAGTTTTTGCACTGCAAGACCTGCTTTTGCCCTGTATTCATGGGCTTTTGTCCACATCGTAAGCCTCAAACAAGGCAATACCCTGGAAGTTAGACAAAGTTTTGGAGAGAAGTGGGAGATAGGAGGATAACCTACTTGAGGCTGGGAAATTTCTTGAACAGTTTGAAGGATTTAAAATGTAAATAATCGTCTTTAACGTTATAAAGAGTATCCTCCTATATAGCACACTGGTTTTGCTATGTTACCTAGCATTGCTTTTGCCACGGTGGACATTCACTTCTTAACTACTTTGGGCACAGTTTGATGGGACTGTGGCTTAAATTGCGAAACGTCAGAAAGATACCTGACAACGTTTTATTTTGCAAGGTCAAGAGTTTGAGGTATGATTAACATTTTATGATGAGACTTTGATTTTTGTTTTATTTGAAAATACTGCTTGCTTGAAGAATGGTACAACATTCTTTCCTTTAACTTTTGATAAACTACAGCTTGGCAAAGTTGGAGGTGTGTTTTACTAGATAAATACAGAAATGTTCTGTTCTTCTTCAGAATTATTTGTATTTAAAAAAAAAATTAATAAAGGGCTTGTGGAAGCTGACAAAACACACAAGAGCCACCACAAGGTACCTTGTGGTCAAGGTGAAGTTAAAACCCTGTTGGAAATTACTGGCAAATAAAGATTGCAAAGAACCCTTTTGTTGGCTCAGTCACAGCAGTGCTTGACTTCCATTGCACAGTTGACTAGTTCTGTCATTCCACATTCCATTTTTGTTAGATCAGCCATTGCATAAAGGAGTAAACCATTCTCCTTGCTTGAAAGTCTCTTGCCACATATTCCTTCACCTTCCTCGAACAGGATGCATACTACCCCCTGTATGTCCTGTTCCTCTAGGTCTTCCAGTGAAATTATTGACCATCTGCGATTCAGGGCCCCATGGGAGGGCTCCTCTCACATCTGAAGTGAAAGGGGACAAGCGAACAAGTTGTACCAGTTGTCGCCATGCCCACTTCATTGTCATCTGGCCTACGAATTGCTATCCTTCATCAAAGTGCATGCAGGACTACCCCATCCTACCACCTTCCAATAAAAAGAGAAGGGAGAGGGTTGTAACCTTCATGTTAGCTAAGTAGAGGAGCAAGGGATGAAGCCAGACATGTCTGCCTCTTGGAAGAAGAAAGTGGAGTAAGGCCCAGCCTTTCCAAGGTCTGAGGAAGAAACTGGTAGGGCTGCTAGTATGGGAATGAAGACATTTGTTGGTACAGATCACTGGTGACAGACACTGATGGTGAAGAGTTCAGAAGAGTGTTTGTGGGTCCAAAAGCCTAAATAGTGCCCAAGAGCAGCCTCCCGTGAACACTCTGAGAGCTGAATTGAAAATTAACTCATCAGTGTGAGCCATGAGACTTCGCTTCATTAACACATTTGACAAATTAAGAAACATTCAGCAGAATAGAACAGTGATTATACTGTCAATTCCGTGAACTGACAAAAAAATGGCTTGCAAAAACTTTAAACTGGCAGCATTACAGAAGTTTATCAGTCACCTTCCTGATGAATGAGACAGCTGATGCTGCAGTCTCTTAAAGAAGGCGATATTTGTCAATATTTGTCAATATTTGCCAAATGCTATAGACCAAGCCTCATGCTTACAGAAAAGGTTTATCTTATTAGTGCAACTAAACAAAAGCCTATTAACTCTAAGAATTCTGTTTATTTTTTATCCACTAAAAAATGGAACCTAAATTTCTTTGCTCATTATTGTATATAAGAGGATTACTCTATTTACATAAGGTATTAAAGTGCAGAAAAACATCTTGTCCCTCTATGTCCTTCTTGTCCTGCTTAATTGTGAGAAGAAAATTGATTCCCCTATAGAGATTGTCCCTGAACTAGTTTGAAAGTTTAAAAATCCTCATGTATTCAGAAATACATCTTGAATATTCATTGCCCTGGTATCAAAGAACTGTTTTCATGCATTCTTAATTATCTCATTTCACCCTTGTTCTTTCTCTTTCCCCCCTGCAGAATGTTTTCCCCAGTAAAATAAGAGCTAAGACAACCCAAATTTCTGCTTCAGTATGAGAAATAGTCACAGTTCTCTCAATGTACCAGCATATTTTAGGACTGTAGTATTTATGCCTAATAATATATACTGAAGGGCCAGCTTTCCCCAGAGCATACGCATTGCCAGTGTTCAATACCGTCATCTGCTCTTCTTTCATACCACAGCAAAGACTGCCAAGTGCAGGTCCCTCAAGATCAGGAAACCAATACCAGCTAGATTAGCGCTCTTACACTCAAGGCAGGAATGACAGCTTCAAGTGAAATAATCTAAAATGTCAGAACCATCAATAATGTTGCACACTCCAAGCAAATGTTCTTTCTCCTTCTAAAAGATATTTGCATAAATGGAATGGTTATGTATACGGGGCACCAGTAGTACTGGATTAATTATTTATCAGCAGAAATCTATTTTGCTTACCTGCCTGCAGTCTTGCTGACTTCTTTGCTCTGAGCAACTATTCAGTAAATACTTAAGCTTTTCAGAATCTTTGTTCTGAAACAAATGGAATATGCAAATATTGGTCTCTGCAATTACGTGGATTGTATCCCACCTTTCTCCAGGGACACTTAATGTATTTTAATTATAAGAGTTTCTACAGTAGCCATGGGGAAACATCTGAGATACGAATTTATTTTTCTTTAGAAAAAGTACTTAAGTACATCTTAATCTATACAATAGATTCTTTATAAAATACAGTAATGTACAGGTTGTGAAACACTTAACGGAAAATATTTTAATTTGAATGCTTTCCACTACGCAAATAAAAACTCAGCCAACAGCTACAACCTTCTATTTTGAGTTTCAGCTTCATGCAGTCGCTAATTTGCTACCTGCCTGGTCCACTACAGAGTCCGGGTCTGAAGCTGGTGCTGAGCTTTCTGGTCTGATTTATTTTCTTACTACGGCTTCAAGAATATAGGAAAAGGTGGAAAGAATGTATTGTGATCAGTCCAGGCAGATCATTACATCTGGTCAAATCGCCTCTAAGTGAAGAAGGCTGTACATATATGCAGGGTCAACACACATAGGCAGACTGCAACAAAGTTGAGGACCGAACGGGTAAAATGAGGAATAGTAAATCTCCTCAAGTAGACAACATCCTGACAACATTTTGTCTGACAGTGCATACCACAAATATTGGTAGGAATTGTAATATTTAGCAGGATAAAGTAAGACAGATGAAAGAACCTATTGGGGAAAAAAACATAGGCTTTGCATAGATAAGTCGTGGTTTTACATGTATTAAACGGTCCAAAGGAGCTGACAATCATGTACACGTTGTACAGCTGATGAGTTATGCGCAGATTTCCAAGAGGTCTCTACAAGCTCTCATTAAAGTCTCTGAAGGGAAGCAGAAATAGAGAGACTGACATAGCTAAAGCTGACACGGAGTAAAAAGGAAATGCCTGCCACGGACACATGAATAAGGAAAAGAGAGGAAACAACAGGCAGAAACAAATCGTTAGTTTTCACAATTAAAAAGGTTACTTCAGGTCCCTCAGGGATCTGCACTGCAACCTAAACCGTCCAAGATGTGGAACTGGAAAAAAGGGAATAAATAACGAGGGAACAAAATTTATTGAGAATACAAAACTTTTCAGGTTGGTCAAATGTAGAGCTGACAGTCAGTGACAAATCAGTGGCATTTTGATGGGCTGCTACCCTGACCTGGGAGATCCTCTCCAAAAGTATATGGTAGAACAAGAACAAACATGAGGCAAATGTAGCAAGACTGATCACAGACATAAAGAGAGGCTCAACAGGTTAGGGTCTTTCAGTTTATAAGCCATATGATTAAGGGAGAGGATATGGTAAAAGCCTATAAAACCACAAACAGTTTTGAAATAGAAAATAACCATTCACTGTTTCTTACAACACAAGCACTAGAAGATGTCTGAAGATGTTATCAGATAGTAGGTTTAAAATTAACAAAAGGGAATACTTTTTTATCCGACATATTAACTGAACTCACTGCCACAGGATGCTAAGGAGTACAAAAATTAAATTAGGTCATTTCATAGAAGATAGGTCTACTGCTGACTACTAAACATAATGGACTGAACACAGCCTCAGGCTTAGAAAGTCCCTAAGACATTGATTGCCAGGAGCCAGCTGAGTTTAGGAAAGGCCACTCTACATAGGCCCAACTTGGATTCTTTCCGTACTGATACTCCACATCAGAGTCAAGGCAGGATACTGATAAGTAGGGGAAAACTCCATTTTGGCCTAATATGGCTGTTTAATCTTCTTGGTATCAGAGCTACTGCTCCTGTGTATTCTTACTATGGAGAATGCATAGATATCAACCAGCTTACCTGTCAAATAATCCCTGGTTTTGAATAACAGATCTCTTCCAGCATGAGACAGCCGAAGTTGAACTTTGCCCATTGCACTGCTGGGCTCCTGCCAATGTATCTCGGAAAAAAAAAAAGGTGTACAAAAAGTTATTACTTGAATGTATGAAAAATACTTCAAAACGGCTTAAACATTTATGCATGTGTTTTGTTTTAAATATGAGAACAGTTAATCCAATAAAATTATTCATGTGCTTCAAGGGTAAGCAGCTGGAGAGGCACAAAGCAAAGCAATGAAAAAATAGTATACACCAAGGAAATGGTGGCACACGTGTTTCTATGTGTACATTATTTAAAATGTACATTTATAATTTAAACCATCATAATCATCTACAACATTCTAGCCTAGAAAACATGGCATCTGCAATCCTACAAAATGCACATGTGCAAGTGCATGCAATCACTATTTCCACATACCAAATTTTTCCATCTCCTGGTTAATATTACTGATGGATAGACACTTAAAAGTCTACACAGGAGAGAACGCACCAAGACCAGAAAGTGCTTCAGCTGGAGTCCATGCTCTACCAGAGCACCTGCTCCAGAAGAAAGTGAAAACTGATATGATGTGGATACTCTGGTGTCCAATAAAACATTAATTACAATGAAAACTTTTCCTATAGTTAGGACATTTCACAGCAGCTCCCACCAGCTTGGTCTGATGTCTAAGCAGGGAATAGCTCCCACACAGCCATAATGCAACTTGGCTACAAAATCAACCAGCCACCAGATAGAAGCTCTTTGGAAACCAAGTTAATTAGTTCCAGAATTAATTAACTATTTAATAAGTTCAACAGAACGGCTTGATTCTGAAATGTTTCTATGTTTGGCAGACATAATGAAATGTCACTATCCTTTTGCAACATGCTTAATTCATTACGTGTGTGTGTAGGGGGAAAGTATTTCATAGAATCATAGAATGATTTAGGTTGGAAGGGACCTTAAAGATCACCTAGTTCCAACCCCGCTGCCATGAACAGGGACACCTCCCACCAGACCAGGTTGCTCAAAGCCCTGTCCATCCTGGCCTTGAACACTTCCAGGGATGGGGCATCCACAGCTTCTCTGGGCAACATATTCCTGTGCCTCACCACCCTCAGAGTGAAAAGTTTTTTCCTAGTATCTATTCTAAATCCACCTTCTTCCAGTTTAAAGCCATTACACCTCATCCTATCACTACATGCCCTCCTAAAAAGTCCATCTCCAGCCTTCTTGTAGGCTCCGTTCAGATACTGGAAGGTTGCTATAAGGTCTCTCCCAAGTCTTCTCTTCTCCAGGCAGAACAACCCCAACTCTCTCAGCCTGTCCTCACAGGAGAGGTGTTCCAGATCTCTGATCATCTTTGTAGCCCTCCTTTGGACCCACTCGAGCAGGTCCATGTCCTGCTTATGTTGCGGGCTCCAGAGATGGACGCAATATTCCAGGTGGGGTCACATAAGAGCAGAGTAAAGGGGTAGAATCACCTCCCTTGCCCTGCTGGCCATGCTCCTTTTCATGCAGCCCAGGATACAGCTGGCTTTCTGGGCTGCGAGCGCACATTGCTGGGTCGAGTTTCTCATCAGCCAACACCCCCACATCCTTCTCCTCAGGCCTGCTCTCAATCCATTCTCTGCCCAGCCTATATTTGTGCATGGGATTGTCCCAACCCACGTGCAGGACCCTGCACTTGGCCTTGTTGAACTTCATGAGGTTTGCACAAGACCACCTCTCAAGCCCGTCCAGGTCCCTCTGGATGACATCCCTTCCCTCCAGCGTGTCAACCACTCCACACAGCTTGGTGTCATCAGCAAACTTGCTGAGGGTTCACTCCATCCCAACATCCATGTCACCAATGTTTGTTACTTTTGTTTAGTCTTGTTTCCAGACTATTGGAAAAATGTTCCAAAAAATTGAAAAAAATTGACAGTCTCTAGGTTGGGTTGACTAAACGGTGAAATTGAATGAACCCTCTCATCGAAATGATAAATTTAGGGGTATCTTGTACTTTATGACCAACGTGAGTGATTCTTTTTTCATGCAGACTGCTTCTGTCTGTTCAAGATTTTGTAAAAAACATTGAGTACTGTCTTAGAATGAAAGATACTGTTTACTCCCTTTATTCAGTTAACCTTCAGTGAAAACATTTTTAAAGGTAACAAATTTGAACAGTTTTAAGTCCCAAGAGGGAAAGTACCAGAAAAATTGTATTTATATACTTAATGCATTGTGGATAGAGGTTTGCTCGGCATCTTTATTAACCACTCACATGGTCACAGTGTTTAGACTACTGCCTCATGATCTAATAATTGCTTTTTATACAATAAAATATTGTCCATTTATTTACAATTTTCATATAATATTTTGCTGTATCACCTTGCACACTTTTCAGCTTCAGAGAGCCACAGTAATTGTCTCTAGTCATATAATTTAGATAACACCTAATTCAAAATGTCCATGTAAATTAGTGTTTAGTGAAGATTTTTCCACAAATCCAGCTACCTGACTTATAGCTGGCATATACTGCTTGTTGTAGAAGTAGAGATGTCATTACCCCTTAGCGGCAGAGCACTTAAATTTTCCACTGACAGTGTAATCAAAATAAGCCTATGCTTATTCCAGGATTTAGTGTATAAATTAATGAGTGGAAAAGCCCAGAACCTTTTCAAGCTCTCCTTCTCCAGTAGGTGAACAGGGAGCACTTGAGTTCACCAAACATTAAAAGTCTGCAACACTAAAAGGATTTTGCAGGTGTTATTCTGCGTGATCAGCTTTAGACAACAAACCAGAGGGACATTAGCAACAATATTAAAGATATGAATTTGAATTAGTTAACATAGGGCATCGAATGAGACTCGCGCACACTAAAGGAAAAAGCTGGAAAACTTGACCCAGTTGTTCCAATCAATAAGGCCAATAAGTCTGCAACCATCTATAATAACTTGAATACAGCTGAAATAAAGACTAGAGAACTTAGATAATAATTTAATGGCCAAACTGGAAGTTCAAGAGGGCCTTTTCTGTGAGTATTTTCTAATTTTAATGAATACAGATGCACTTGTTTCAATGGGAGCAAAGTAATTGCAGCAAAATTAACAACTTCCATGTTGATGATAGATGAAACTACCTGGTTTGTGCTTTTTTTAGGACGTCTCTTAATAAAAAATAGGATCCAAAGCTCTTCGCCAAAGAANTTGGTGTGTCTCCTGAAGGGCAGATCTCTCTGAAGTTCTGTATTTCATTGATTGCAGCAACTTTTCCAACAGCAGTATAAAATATGTTTAGAGAAAAGAATTTCTTCCTTAATAACAATTTTACAGATACATCTTCTTCCACACAGTAAATGCTGCAGGTGGCACAGACCTTCCAATGAACAGGACTTGTGATTTTCTGATTACACAGCGCCAGGCCATCAGTGCCTTGTTGACTGATTTGGTTCAGTGCCATCAGCAGTGTCCACTCATGGGCAGAGATGAGCCATCTCAAACCAGGTGCAGGGTCCCGGTCTACACTTCCCCGGGGCAAGGATCTTTCTGTGTCTTCATCCAGTTCTCTAACAAGATGATAATGGGAAGGAAAACAATAAATGTGTAATATGTCCTTCTACAGAAGGAGAGAAAGGGGGGCTGTGAAACTTAATTATAGGAAAGTGTTAACCATAGGTGTAAGTAACATTAGCCAGCTGAAAAGCATTGCTCAGACAGTCAAGACCTTTCACTGGCATGAGAAGGCAATGAGGAACAGACAATGCAAGTGTAATCCAGGTTATGAACTGAGGCCTGGCAGAGACAAAAAGAGGTTGACCCACACTTCTCCCATCTTTGTGCAATATTCTCTAGCTCTAACTCAAAATTCAGACACGAAAACAGATGAAGCACCCTGTAGTTTTATTTTATTGAACTTACACTAATATGTAATTACTTAGTATTTTTTTTTCAGTTATGGGGTGAAATGTAAGAATTTAACAAAGACCAAGAAAAACAACATAATGAATCCAAGTTTTCATCACCAAAAGTTAAGGAGTTCCCAAGTCAAAAAAGCACAAGTTTGCCTTGGATGCTTACTTCTTTTTTCAAATGCCCTGCATCAAATCATGCTCATTTTATACATCCAGAGAGCCCTAAAGATGACAGGTGGCTGAGGCAAACAGGGGGGTATTAGAGTTCTTTAAGCCCTGTAGTTTGGTATGCAAGATATGAGACTTTACGACCACTGTAGAAGTTGTGGCTCTGATTAGGAGCAGACCTAATGAGCTAGATGGGGTTGACCCTGCCTTGAGAAAGGTGAATGACCTGCTTGTCTTGTGAGTAGTTTCAGCTTCGAGCAGTTTCTTCCATGTCCAGGACTCCAACTAAACTGGACAATGTAGAACTGCCATTTGCCTTCATTGCAACCGATACTTTTGGCTCCATGAAGAGGAAGCTAGACACTAGTTTAAGATCAGATCACATAATCTGCAAATGCTGGGTCATTATATTTCAGTTAATTATCCTTATACTGAACCCTGTACTTTATAATTGACTAAAGTTACTCTTTGACAATGCCAGCCACCATTGAAAGCATTTGGAGATGTGTCCACCATTCCCTTACTAGCTTTTTCCCATGATAAATTAAATTCTCTCTCAACATTTTTGTATTTTAGTTCTTCTCTAAATGTATTTGACGTTAACCTTTTTGAGAAACTGACAGAATAAGAACTGATAAAGATCTATATAGACTAAAACGTATTTTAAGCCACACAACTGTCAACTATGTGCTCATCCCCTAAATACAATATCCATACAAATTATGCAGTTGTATAGATTCCCGACTCTTTATGAATTTTTAAAAAATGGATTAGATATCCAGCAGAAGTTTATAGTGTTTTAAGAGTGCTTTGCATCATGTTGATGTATTGATTTTAAATATAAATCCACATTAATCTGAAGTAATTGACTATCTACATTAATAATAATGTTCAGTTTTCATGAGGGAAGAGAATGGTTCTTGTGCCAAGACAAATGAAATTTATTACTAGAGACTACAGAGGTAGAGATGAAAATCATTATTAAAAAGTACGAGGAGGCTTCTGACAGAATATCTGTTAAAGTTGCTCTGGATAACTCTTGAAGAAAAACTGGTTTTATTCAAAAACTTCACAAGCAAATGAGAACATAAAAGGGCAGTTTGGTTGGCATCACAACCTGATTTACTTCAAATGTAATTATCAAGATACTTCTTGACTTCTTGGTCAACGTAACTCTCTGCTGTGCTTTCTCCCCTGTATTTTCATAAAACACGCCACCAAGAGTTACTGTTTTAAACACAGTTGTCAAAAGCCTGAGCTACGCTTTCAAAAGTTTCGAACTGTCAGAAGATTAACAATCATTTGTATGCCTAGAAACTCACAGGATTTTTTTAAACTTTTTTGCTACTTTTTTTACTTTACTGCTGTCTTTTGGATCTTACCTCCACAAAGAACACTGTATGACATTGAATGGATTATATTTGAATAACCCATCATGCTGAATCCATCATGCCAGGATTTTATGCTGCTAATTAAATGTGGCTCCAATTCATCAATGCCTTATTATGCGTTTTGCTGAACAGGAACCTAAACTCTTATTATAAAAGTTAACTTATTTAAGGCCCTAGTTTTTAGCTCATACATGTGTAAAACTCAACACATGTTAATTCTTCACAGAAGAACTGGGCACTTTATCGATATGTTATGTTTCAAAGTAGCCTTCTAAATTTCATCCACAAAACAGCATCTGGTTACTGTTCTATGAAGAACAAGTACGCGTTCTCTGTTGAAAGGAAAGCTTTGGATGGGATGTTGGCATGATTACATTTCGAGGATGATAAACCAGTATAAACTCAATGTAAACTTGACAAATTTGAGCTTCAGTTAAAATCTCAAATAAGCTCTTTTATCTCCTTTCTTCCAAAGAAAGAGAACAGTACTACTTTTTTAAACGGAGTGGTTACATCATACCATTAGAGAAACCAGTTATGTTTGGGTTTTAGTGTTCTTTACCAGAACTGATGAGGTCTTGAGTCATCCTGTGTTTGAGCACTCATATATCCTGAGGTTGGTACGGGATTCTTTTAATGGGATCCCGATAGGAATTCAGGAGAAAAGTAGGTCTACAAAAACATTTTAACCAACTGATACCTTCTCCAGCATGTATTTCTATGCTTCTATTTTAAAATTGAGTAAGTGACTCTAGCCATAGTTCACCAAACAGCACTTCTGTCTGAAACACTGTTATCTCTGCTGCTTCAAACAGTTTTCAGTACAACTTAACTAGGTATATGCTTCACTGCACAGGGATCGAACAGCTACCAAAACATGTAAATAACATGTAGCCATAACGAGGAGCCAGACCATCTATAAACGTCAGTGGGAAAAGTGACCTGAGAAAAGTAAATCATTAGTAACAAGAGGGAGAAAAACAGGTGATGACTGTTCAGAATTAGTTTTCTGAAGTCAGCTTTGGAAACCTCTCTGTACAGCCAGCTCATTGTGGAATGCTTTTCATGATTTCTAGTTTATACTCTAAAATCTCACCTATGATGTCAAAAAGTGGTCTGGAACCCTAAAGCTGTGAAGAACGCTTACAGACAATAAACTAACTGTTAACAAAGAAAACAATGCCTGGCTGAAACCTCAAACAGAAACAACAGCTAGAGGAAACTAAATCCTAATTTAAATAAGATGGCAAATGATGTTTTTCAACCTAGAGGGATCCTTTGCAGCTTGGAGAGATTATTCTGAATGTTGTATTTTCCTTCCTTCTTTTTATTTTGCAACACTGTCAAGCAAGTAGCAATGGGAAAGATGCTTCCAGCAAACACTGCTTTGTAAGGGTGTGCTTCTTGCTGGGAATTTGAGAGAGAGATCGAATGTACATCCTCTGGAGGGCTTCAATGTGCAGAACACAGTGAAGTCCCACCCAAACATGGTGACTGTTCTGCTGTTCCAGTAGTGACTACTCCGAAGCCCACCAAAATCAAAGGAAAATTTGTTACTGACTTAATGGGTTTTGGATCAAGCCCCAAGTAATCAGTTACATGTATATACTAATGCACAATAGTAGATCCAAAGGAGTATAGGGACTCATCATAAATATTGTTTCTAAAGCTGGTGAATTGATTTTTACCAGAACAGTGTGACTGAGAAGCAATAAAGATCAGAGGGATTTATCCTTTTAGGACCTGCTACTACATCTATTAACGTCAATGTCCTGGGAACAGTAAGGAAAGCTGTATTTGGACATGGGAAAAGTTTGCAGAGAAAAGGTAGGGCACAAAAAGGAACAGTAGTAATTAATATTTGGCAGAAAGGCCTAAGACACTGCCTTGGTGACCACTTCAAGTTGTAAAGGGTTCCTTTGTAAACCACTGTGAGCCTGGGGTAGAGGGTGCACAGCTTTCATAAACGTCTGTAATTCATCTGTCTGGACACTTACAGGTAAATCCAAGTTAAATTTGTATTTAAATTTGTTTGTGGCGCTGGTAAGAAGGACTTGAATTTGTTCTGGTTTATGTCTATATGACACACACGCATGGGAAGGTTCAGCCGAGGCTGGCCGTCATGTTGGATGCCAGAATGGGAAGTTGATCCCAGACCACAGTCAGTGTGTCCTTGCTGGCTGGGTAAGTTACTGCCCGACTGTTGCCTTTTGGGGTGGAGTGGCTGGAAAGCTGCCC
>RSEF01000004.1:28231272-28246518 GCA_003993805.1 Himantopus leucocephalus | reverse complement strand
TTTTTTTTTTTTTGGTACTCTGCCTTTCTTGCGATTCCTTCCCGTGTTTCCCCGCTCACTCTCTCCCCCGCCGGCAGGGAGGCGGCTCGGGTGGGCGGCCGCCCCGACGGCATCTCCCCGGGCCGCCCCGCCGGGGGACACCCCGGTCCCCCCGCCGTTAGAGGGAGGGAGGGAGGGAGGGAGGGCGGACACGCGTGGGGCGGGGAGATGCGCGGCCCGGCCTCTCCCCGCTCCGGCGGCAGGAGCCTTAACGGCGGCGGGCCCCGGTGGCGGAGGGGGCTGGGCGGGCTGGGTTGAGGGAGGGGGAACGGGACCCGGGACCCCGCCGGGAGCGATGCCTCCCCCGCGGCCGGGGGGCAGCCTCCTCCGCCGCCGTCCCCCGCGGGTGCGCGGAGCGGCGGCTGCGGGGCGCGGGGGGCCGGGACCCGCCACCGAGCGTCTCGTCGGCGGATGGGGGGGGGAGGTTGGGGCGGCGATGTCCTCGCTGGTGAAGGAGGACCTGGCGAAGAGGCTGTTCGGTCCCCGGCGGCTGAGGCTGCAGGAGTTCATCGAGGTGGAGGAGGGCTCGGCCGCCGAGCGATGCTACCTGTGCGCCGCAGGTACCGGGGCAGTGCACGGGTGGGGGTGCCCACGGGTGAGTGGGGGTGCGGGGGTGCCCACGGGTGCAGGAGGGTGCGGGGGCGCCCACGGATGCGTGAGGGTCTGGGGGCGCCCACGGGTGCGTGGGGATGCGGGGGTGCCCACGGGTGCGTGGGCGTCCCCAGCAGCGGGGCCGGGGCTCAAATACATTCACACTGCAGGAAACGGTTGTGATTTTTAGAGGTTTTGCACCGTCCCTTGCCTCGGTCTAATGTCCTACATATCCTCCCAATTACTTCGGTAACAATAAAGTCGTCTGGTGGTTTAAATAAATAGACATTTGGGTTAGTAATTAGCATGAACTGTGAGTGAAACAAGATTGCTGCAAGTGGTAAACTAAATTACCTGGCTCTTTGCTAAATTTGATTTCAAGTGTATCCGTTTCATAACCTTTTTAAAACAAGGTTTCAGAAAAGCTTGTTTGGATTTTTTTTTCATTTATTTATTTTATTTCACAACACTGAAAGATACTAAAAAAGAGAAATACCCTCATCCATGAGTAGTTAGGTTGAAGTGAATACTTCTTCCAGTCTGTTTCCTCTTCGGGTTCAAAATACATATAACAGGTAGAAATAATCTATGTACTTCAGACATAGATTGGGTTAACATCCAATATGGGATGATGTCAACTGTATCCTGTGATCATTATCTTTGTAAACATCTGAAGTCTTCAGAATATTTAATTTGTTTTACAGATTACGGGAAATACTGAGCAAGCTATGTTCCCCACGCTCGTGTCATTTTAGTAGAACAGGTTTTGTATTTTAGAACTGTAAAAATAGTTTTAAGAAATGGATTCCTGAAAGTCATAGAGCTTGTAAATGTACAGAAATACCAACCTGATTCATAGTTTATAAAACTATCTGGTAGAAGTATGTTTAGTTGCATGTGGTAGATCTAAACAGTTCACTGTTATGAAACATCCAAAGAGGAGAAATAACATTACGTATCTTTAAAATCTTTACTAAAAATTTCCCTTTAAGGTAGCGGAGAACAAGCCATAAAGAAAGCCTCTAATCAGATTAACTGATTGGAAGTCTCTGAAGACATAAAGGAAAATTTATGTAGAGTATTAAGAGTAGGATCTCTCCCGTATCCAATATTAAACTCTCTTAATATATTCAGGCATAGTCAAGTAAGTGGTGAGTAGAGTGGAAATCTGATTCTGAAAGATGGGTTGCATCCGGCTGCCAGCAGCTACTGTAATCTGCTGTGATTCCGTAGAAGCAAAACGCATTATCTAAAATCTTATCTCTGCAATGCAACCTCAGTATATTCCTGTTGATTTCAAATTACTATAACAACAACAAAAAAAATCAGTCAAACTATAGGCAAAACTTTAGAAGTCTGTGCCTTTTGGAATCTATATTGCAACAAAATCTTGGTGAGGATAACCGAACAATCTTATTTTTGTGCCATGTGCCCAACATTATTTCCCTTCCTTTTCACAATAATAAGTCCCAGTTCTCGTGTGAAGGCAATAGTATCCATTCACTAAATGCTTTATAAACTCTGGAAGAACATACAGCTGAAATGCAACCACATTCAGGGATTTGCACAGCCCAGTAGCGGTATGCCTGAGAAGAACAGTAGGGATAACATCGTATTGTCCAACAGAGACTCTGAAAAAGGTGTTCAGTCCATGGAAGACCTTAAGAAATAGTTTGTGCTCTATGAAGGCATTGCCATAGCTGTGCTCCCCTCAAGAAAAGCTTTTAGAGTTTAATCGAATGAAATGGTAGGTCTGAGCTCATGTTCTATATAAAAAATTAAATTTTCTGTAATTTTGTCAACTGAGTGCCAGAATGGGCAATATGTAAAATGCAGGAAAAGTAAAGAAATATACTTCTTTTTTTTTTTTAAGTTGAAAATAGTCTGCCCAAGTTTCACCACTGGGCAGGACGTACTCCTGGTTTCATTATTGCTAACACATCTGTGCTCTGTCCTTATGTCATATGATCTCTGCTCCTGCAGGAGGGGTAGAGAAGCGGCAGTGTGGGGGACCTGGGCGCCACTAGGACGTCGCCTTGTATTTCTGACAGGACTGGGGGCTTTGGGGCTTGGGCTTCTTTCCTTTTGTTTTAACTCTGAGGGAGACAACATTTTCCCTCACAAGCAAGCAAACAAACAAACAAAATGGGAGAAGCTGAAAGTATGAGGAGAACTTTCTAAGATTAGTCTACTAGATTTGCTTGCAAAATTCATTGTCACTTCTCCATAGAAGATAATACAGTGATGGTCCTTTGGTTAAAAATCATGAAGCAACTGTGACTGATAGGACCAGAAAAAAAAGCAACAGTGATTTGTATTTTTCAGGCAGGGAAGCTATAGGCGGAGAGAAATTATAACCAATTTATATATCTTCCACCATTTTTCTTTGCAATGGAAAGAAGGCATATCTCCAACATTTATCCTTTCTTTGTCTTTATTTTAATAACTGTTTTCTTATAAACGGGTGAGAAGTAAGAGATGTTTTAACAGGAATAGGATAAAAATAGTCAAGTTTCACAACGGGTTTTCAAAAATTCAGGCAGCATTTAGAAATAAGAGAATTTTGCTCCTGCATCTGCAGCCTTGTGCTGTGCTGTCAAAATGCTCCTACTGGATGTAGGTGACATCTCGCCCTGGACGAGGCTTGGGGAAGGCTACTGGACGGCTTGGGGAAGTGGCCTGCCCTGCAGTCATCATGCTGGATGTGTAGGAGATTGTTCGGGCTCCGGTGCTTTTCATGCTCATTATTGTGTGCTACAGAAATCCAGTCTCCTGTGCAGCACTCAATGTAATCAATTAATAATGGTAGTTATTGCAAAGAGTGTCTTGGTGCTCTTTTTACTCTCGTTTCCTGCCTAAGTTGGAAAAACGTAATTTCTACGAAGCTAGCACTGGGCAACTTCAAGCTTTAAGAAATATTTTCGATGTTATTTTTGTTAAGTGCCCTACTTACATATTTCATAGGGAAATAAGAGTTTCATTTTTTAAAAGTAATGGCTTCATAAGAGAACTTCATCCACAGAATGGTAAGTATAGCACAAGTCATATAAAAACAGAGCCTTGCTAGCGGTTTTCCAATTTTCTGACTCCAGCACCCCAAAAGATTCCCCTTAGAAGTAAGCAGGATAAGTGGATGATCCACACAGATCCAGTGCCAGAACTAGGCTTTCATTGCACTGCTAGTGAATTCACATGAAAGGCTTTTGCACAGACAATATTGTCTTTTCACAGGACAGGTAAGGTAAATCCTAATTCTGCTAAAAGCTGACAGGTTTCATAGGCTGAGAACATGGTGCTATTCCTGCTACCTGAGCAAAATAAAATTATTAAGTCCAGTATAGCCCTATACAGCCCTGCCTGTCATCATTTAGGTTATTATCTAAAATGTAGTTTGATTAAGTCTTTTGTTATTGGAACTTTTGGGAAGTACTTGCTTGCACAGCCAAACTGTTTTTTTCTTGCAGTGACCAAAAGTGAAGAAGTAGAAATATGTATGGTTAAACACTTGCGAGTGGATCGAGAGGAGAAATATGAAATAGTTGAAAAGTGGTTTTTGAAAGATCTGGAGATGATTGATGGAAAAGAAGCAGATACTGTAAGTGTTATGTATTATTAAATACATATATTAGAGTATACTTGTGCTGCAATTTGGGATACAAGTGTTAAAATGTATTATTTAAAAAAGAAAGTTACGTAAAAAACAAAATAAATCAAGCCTCCAAGGAATTTTGGTTTTATTGCAATGTGAGAGGCTCCACATTGCATTTGCATTGTTGCTGGGGGGAGAGGAAGGAGAGATTTTCTTGTTTGTTGTAATCTTCTTCACCTCTCCGGCTGAGATCTGAGAGACAAACTGGATGTTTTCTAATTTGTTCATCATAACTGAGAATGAAAGGTCTCCACCTGCAGCTCCCAGTGTAAACTGGAGTTAATCCCATAGGTTTTAATGGGCATTTGAAAACAAAATTTCGTTAAATATTTTTATGGAGACTGTGACCCTGCCACGTGAATGTATGAACCTGTTCTCTGTGTGACAAAGTCAATGTGTAAAACGACTTGCAAGTGCATCGTTTGGTGCACCAGCTCACAGAATTGTGACTCTCTCACATAGCTTAATCTCACATTACTTGGATCAGTTAAACAGTTGTGTGTTTGTGTGGGTAAATATGAAACAGCTTTGTCTCGATCTGGCTGACCTTACTGCTAAAAAAGCCCTAATCTCTCAGATACAACTTCACAAGCTGCAGTAGTACAATACAGAACACCACCAGAAGTAGAATTAAACCCCATTTTGCAAAAGCTAGAAGAATATGCTGAGGAGAATATCTTACTGCACGGTTGAGAAGACATTTGAACAGTCGTCCATGCATAATAAATGCAGTCCAGGAAAAAATTACTTTTTTCCCTTTGAAAGTGCTTTCAGGTTAAGATAAAGTAGAATTCAGACTACATTACCCTAGTGAAAGAGACATCAAGAGCCCACAAGAAAGGTTTCAGAGCCTTGCTCCAAGGAAAATGACAAACTGCTCGTTCTGTCCGGTGCACATCGCCCTCCAGTCTAAAACTAGGAACCTGGGAGACGGAGGAGGTGAGCTCAGCTTCAGAGTATCCCTGCACCCTGTGAGCTCTCTGCAGTTTAGGCCAGAGGGGAAAAAAAGCCCAAACTAAGAATCCTTTACATCCCCTCTCCAAGTTATCTTGCTTCTGGAGATGTTCCTGTCCCTTCCCCAGCCCAGGCAGCCAGAGGATTTCCTCATCGCTTGCCTGCACGAATTTACTTTAGCTTTTTTCTGAAGTGTTGGGCTGAAATATCCTTTAGAAATGATTCAGCCTTCCACAACTGGAATGATCAAAATCTGCCTCATTTTTGGTTAAAGAAAAGCCTAAATGAACCTCAAACTCATAATTATAGGGTGATTAACGCTACTATAAATATTCACAATCCATAGGCAAACAGAATTTAGCGGCTGCTGGGATTAATTGTGCCAGAAAGCCAGAAAGCACAGAGAATCACAATTTAGGCAGGCAGGGCAATCAATATTCTTCTTCTGACAGGCATATATAGTTATAGTTCAAGGCAAGTGCTTTTCATATAGTGTGTTTTAGGCAACATGACAAAATGGCTCATTTCAAAACAAGATCGTACAATCCCAATAAAGTGCAGCGTATCACTTGGCCAAACTCTGAAAGTTTTACCCAGGCAAAACTCCTAATGGCAAAAAATAGAAGCTAATTATAAACCGCTACTTTGTAAAGTTTTAAAAGACCTTTTAGTAGGACTAGCAAAAAGACGCAAAGTCCTTTAAAGTCCATCAAACTGAGAAAAAGCCCTGAAGGTAGCTGGGCAGAGAACAACAGACTACAGTTCTAACATCTGTAATGTGTGTAATAATTTCATTGTGTCTCCATTTTTCTTAGGATAATCCATATTTTGATATGCACTTCCACAAAGTCTACAATCTGGAAGCATATAGTTGTGCATCTAAATATACCTTTGCTCGAACGCTAAACAAACTGAATGAAATGTACCTTAAGAAGGACTTGAAGATTGTGAACTTTGATGACACCTACTTAAATGACGATTCAATCTGGTCATCCAACAACAGGGATTGCTTGGTACTTATGAGGATATGCTTTTATGCTTCCAACCTTTTATGTCTCTCCCTGTGTCCTTTGTCCTAAAGATGCATTTTCTAACATTAAGGTGACTGGTTGACTTTCATTGACCAGCATTTCATAAATCATCTGATCAAAAAGATAGTAAGTAATACGCAGCATCTGTTATTTAACTTTACATATAAGTAAAAAATAGAACATACTTTTTCCATATACGATTGACCCTTCGCTTATATATATTATGAGGGCCTCACACTGGCAAATACTTACAAATATATGAGACTTTCAACATAGGACCAGTAATTCTTATGGTCAGTGGTGATTACTTGTTCATGGAGGTACAAATTGTCTTCCATTAATAGCTGGAAATATTTTTAAAGCATTAAGAGCATTAACAGTCAATTTATATCCTGGAAGTAGAAAAAAGAAAGCCACCACATGAGTTCTGTACAAGAATGATGCACATTTGCATTTTCAAATGTGCTGAAATATAGAACTCCATTAAAGAGATCACACCTACATCAATACAAGAATCAAACCCTCATCCTGATGATGATCCACTTTTCACCTGTGCAATTAAATTATTTTTCCCTCAGAACATTTAGTACTCCCTTTGGCCTTCCCGTTTTTTGTGGTGCTGTCTTAGAAACAGAAAATGAATGTTCTTGAGCAGAATTGCTTTATTTGTCAGACCTTTCAGAACCTTTTTCTTTTATATCATTAACATCTTCTTCCTTGCATGGCCCAGTTAGGGAAAGGAATTTTTTTATGCCTCTTCTCTACCTCTGGACCAAGAGTTAACAAAATACTACATCAACAGTTGTTGGCTACTACAATTAATTTGTAGGCAAGTGACAGACTTCAAAATTCATAGAATTACAAGAGTAACTTTCACCAGTTTCTAGCTATGTGTTAGCATATTCAGCACACTACTTAAATACCTATTAGTTACATTGAACATGGGGTGGAGTCTACTGAGTGGTTTGGAAGATCTCACCCATAACAAAAATTAACGGCTGGACATGTGACAGCATTATATTGCAGCAGATGAATTAAAGCTGTATTGAGCAAGAGCTGAAGAGGAACAATGTTGACAATAAGGAGCACAGTGATATTGCCCAGCGTCAGTCAGCTAAGCTAGCTGGCTGCTCTTTCCACGGTCAATAAAGAAATGCCAACCCAAAAGGTCATTCAGAGAAGCTTCTGGTCAGAACGTCTGGCAGGATAAGATTTCCTTTCTCTTTTGGCAGCCAAGAGAACACGGGGACACTAGCTGTGGACTAAACCAGCTACACACCTAAAGCTGACCGATCTAAATAGCTCCTCAGAAATCATGAGCTGGTTACTGTCCTATCTCAGAACCTGCCCTCTGTGAAGTGGGGACAGTCACACAAGGGTACTGGGACTCGTACTTCACTGTTGTCTTTCATACGGACTCCCACCTTTGAAAACATTTGTGTAAATGTACTTTGGATTCAAAATTGAGGAACATCAAATAAGGGAGAAAATATTTGAAAAACTGTATAAAATGTACAGCTTTCTACTGTACTTTTTAAATGTTATCTATTGCTTGTATATAGGAAAGGCCATACCTTTGATTATCTAATCCGCAGAAGTTATATATTTATTCTCAATATATGTTGTAAATGACATTCATTCTAACCCAGATCTTAATAGTTATGTGTACCTTGCCAGTTGTGAAGGCAGTTCACGTGGGCGACACAAATCTTCTGGAATTTGTAAGGACTTAAGTCTTACATTTGCCACCCAAATACTGTTAAGAGAGAAGGACTGTATCTATAGTAATTGTTTATGAAATGCAGTTGTTCTTTTCAGAATGTCTTTGGGATAATCCAGTGCAAGTATGTGTGTTGTAACATTTGATCCATAGCTACAAGAAGTATTTGCCCAACATCCAGGTTCCACAAACCCATCTTCAACAGCAAGTGTAATTCAGACTACTGTTCCCTATGATACATTGTCTTGTATGGACTGTCTATTAATTGTGGAGGTCACAATATTTTCTGTAATGTTTACAAATTCTTTGCTTAATAGGCACAAGAAAATATTTTCTGTGTGGAAAAGCTCCTGTCATTCATCTTGTAATTGTAAGAAAAACATAGAACCTCTAACAATAAGAACTTTGGAGCATTCTTTTGAAATAAAGCACAGGTATAGTGAATTCCTGACCAATAATTGTCTGTATCATGTCAGAAACTGATAAGGTAAAAATTACTATAATGTTCAATCATATTTAATGGACTTGCATTAGTAGTTTATAACTTTCTATTCTTCCACTGTATAAACATTAAACTGACTATATTGGAAGACAAATAAGCCTGCAGTTTATGTGGAATAATATGCAATTAAAATCTGTTTGGCATTTCTTCTGTCGGACAACATAGTATTTCAGGCATTCTTCACTAAGCGATCAGACTAAACAAAAGGAAAGGAGAAAAAGGGACATTGTCCATGTAAATTATTTCAGTGATTATCAAAATGAAAAATACTTTAAAAGATCTTTGCAGACCTAATCTAGGGACTCTTCGCATTTACACAGTTCTTTATAAGATGCCAAATACCAAGACACTGTGTAATTGCTAGACTGGCCTGATCTTCCCATTAATGCAGAATTGTTTCCTACATCACATTTCCTGACATAGAATATACAGAATGTAGTTTGAAATACAATGTCTAAGGATTCGCCTGTTTCTTCTGGAAGACTTCTCCGAAACTGAATAGGAAGAAACTTACAGAAGTAAAGGATTATCACAAATACATTTGTAGTGTTCTTATAAAAGGTTTCAATTCACTGATGGAGTGAATTCATACTTGAGGTTGTGGATATAATGTGGATTTTCTTCAAAACACAGAAATTGTTATCAGCCATATCTGTTCCAGAGAAAAGAAAAAATATGGCAGCCTGAAAATGAAGAAGAGTGACAATGAGCAAACAGAACTTCAAGCTCACTTGTTGAAGAGGCAGAGATAATAGAGGCTGTCATAAAAGACAGGTGATGTTTTTTTTTCCAAAGTTTTTTAACTCTTTAACCAACATCAGAATTAAGAATACGGGGAAACCTATGAAAAAAGAATTTGAGAATATTTTGTATGTAGCATTTATCAATACCATACTTATTCTATACTTTAAAAAATACGTGTTTCCTGCAGCTCCATGCTATAAAAAGCATTTAACATCATTATTCAGATAAGATAGCTCCATATCAACAAAAAATACACTAGTGAAGTTCTACTGGAGTTCATGGATTTAAGATAATTTTGACTGCCTAAGACCCATGAACTTACATTTAAAACAAGGACTATTCCTGTGTGTTTATCTTGCATGCATAACTAATCTTTTCCTGCATCTTAAATTAAGCAAATACAAATCAATGCAGAATTTTAAAAATAATTTTGGAAGTGAAACAGAGCAGGGAGCCTGTTCTGGACTGTGCTTTCTGGGTTATTTCTCATTCTTCTTCTCCTTTGTATACTGGAGCCGTACATAGAGTAACCCAGCTCTTCCCAGAAAAAGCCTATACTGCTTCTTCCCCCGTCATCTACCTATTCTCCAATACTTTCACTTTTAGCATATAAATCTATTATTTTGCAGCAAAATGAGGGATTGCATTACATAATTTGCAATATGTAGTTTAAGAATATTTCGTCATGAGTTAAAGGCAGTATTGGAAGATCAAAGCCCCTTTCTAAAGAACATTTGCAGGAAGCTGAAGTAGGAAAGGAGAGAATGGCACTGTGCATCCCATACGATGATCTCTCGGCAGTTTTAACACGCGTAACCACATTTTAGCATTAACAAGCTACATTTTGGTTTTTGCCTTGAAGCAGAATTCACAGCTAAAGACAGGAAAATAGAAGGGCTTTGCCCACCACCACCAAAAGCTTTATGAAACCTTGTCCAATCTTTTATGGCTGCCTTGTCCAGTCTTTATAGATCTAGCCAGAGACAGTTACATTTTGTGGCTGAATTGAGAAATTACCAAACTGTAACTTCTCTTTTAACCTTGGCCCTCATGAATGATATATTATAGAAGTATACAGCGTGTTGTTTTGTGAGTCAGAAAATAGAAGTACATTCACCAAGACTCTATTGGTCAGTAACGTTTAATGGTTTCAATCAAGTGGAAAAATGATACAGGAATGATGAAATCAGTTTTGAATGTTAAAAGTCCATATTTTGCAAATTTATAACAATAACTTGGAAAAGATGTTTTCTGTTGTTCTTTGTTGGTCAATAAATTGGCTAATAAATTTTATCAACCATACTTTAAAGGCATACTGGTGTATTAATGTGAATAAATCATACAGTTCAAGTAATCTGTAATGATTTCAACCTTCCCTTAACTCTGCATGAAAGCCTTGAAGAAATACTGTATTAATTTACATGAATAATGCTAAAAATGAGTGAAGTATATCAATCGTGGAGAACATCTGTCACAGCGAAGTTTGAAGTGGAAGGTAGTTCCAGTTCTCACTAAACTCAGCAGTGACTATAAGTAGCCACGGCCAGCTTTGGACATCATTTCTCATGGTTACATGCCAAATCCCAAATTTCATTATCACTAGTCACAGAGTAACTGTTCCCTCTGAATTATCACTGGCATCAAAGACTGTCGGTTATTAAGGGTGCTTCTGCTTAGGGGTAGAGCCAAAATCTGAATGCTTTTCACTGAATCACAGAATCCTCAAATACTGGGTTGGAAGGGACCTCAAGGATCATCTGGGCCAACCTTTCTTGGCAAACGCACAGTCGAGACAAGATGGCCCAGCACNCGCACGGTCGAGACAAGATGGCCCAGCACCCTGCCCAGCTGAATCCTAAAAGTGTTCAATGTTAGGGAATACACCACTTCCCTAGGGAGATTACTCCAATGGCTGATTGTTCTCAATGGGAAAAATTTTCCTCTTGAGTCAAGTCAGAATCTCCCCAGGAGTAACTTGTACCCATTACCCCTTGTCTTTTCCATGTGACTCCCTGTAAAAAGGGACTCTCCATCTTCTTTGTAGCCACCCTTTAAATACTACAATGTCGTGATAAGGTCTCCCCTAAGCCTTCTTTTCTCAAGGCTGAACAAACGCAGTTCTCTCAGCCTTTCCTCATCTGGCAGCCTTCCCAGTCCTTTGTTCATCTTGGTGGCCCTTCTCTGGACCCTCTCCATCCCATCCACACCTTTTTTTGCATAGTGGGGACCAAAACTGAACACAGTATTCCAGGTGTGACCCGACAAGCACTGAGTAGAGTGTGATAATGACTTCTTCATCTCTGCTGGTGGTGCTGTTGTTGGTGCAACCCAGCATCCCGTTGGCTTTCTTCGCCGCAGCCGCGCACTGTTCACTCATACTGAGCTTGTTGCCCACCAGGACCCCCAGGTCCCTTTCCACAGAGCTGCTCCCCGGCCGGGTCGATCCCAGCCTGTGCTGCACTCCCGGATTATGTTTTCCCAGATGCAAAACCTTGTCCTCGCTGAACTTCATAAGGTTGTTGTGAGCCCGCTCTTCCAGCCGCCCCGGGTCCTCCTGCAGGGTGGCTCTCCTGACGCTGTGGCCCAGTTGTGTCACAGCTGTGGCTGGAGGCGCACCGCTCATTTCAAAGGCGAAGATAGTGTCCTGCTGCAATGCGTCGCGTGTTTCCTTCAACTCCGGGGGCACCCCCACGTCCTTGGCTAGACATGACACTTCCTAATAACTCTGCCACCCCGCCCCTCCCCTCCACGACCCCCTCCCGGGCGGCCGTTACGGCCGTTACAGGCGTGGCGCCCACCTCCTCCAGCAGGGGGCGCCGCGCGGGCTGGGCGGACGCCCTAGCCGGCCGTCTCGCGGCTGGCGTCACGTGAGCGGAAGCGGCCGTTGTTGGGCGGCGGGGAGCGGCGGGGAGCGGCGGCCTCTTCCCCTTCCCCGTCTCGGCCCGGGCTCCGGGCTCCGGCGGTGAGAGCCTACGCGTCCCCGGCATCCCCTCTCCCCTTCCCCCGCCCCCGGTGCGCGGTCCTGCCGCTCTTCCCTCCGCGGGCCGCGCCGCTCCGGTCGCCGTGGGGCGGCTTGGCCGTGTGTGGGCCGCCAGACTCGGGGTGCGGCTGTGCGGGTGTGTGTGCGGGGGTTGTCTGTCTGTCTGTCTGTCTGTGTGTGTGTCTGTGTCTCTGTCTGTCTGTCTCCGGGGGGGGTGTCTGCAGGACTCGGGTAGGAGGCGGTGAAGCTGGGGGCAGACGGGCCCTTGGGAGGGCGCCGCTGCTGTCAGGGACTCTTCCGAGTTTTCCTGTTAAATGTTTTGATTCCCGGGGATGTTACAATCAGGCGACGCTCTCATGTTATGTTTTAACCTGGTAGGGTGCAGGAGTAGCTTGCTGTCCTGTTTGCACGCTTGGAGAAGCCAAGCAGTTACTACATTGCGCTGTTGAATCCTTCCTGGACAGGCTATGGCAGTGATGTGGTGTCTTTGATAGATTTCATGTAGCCGAGGCTTTGTAACATTACTGGGGGAAAAAAAATGAAGCAGTGTCTAAAGTGGTTTATTAGAGACTGATGTGCTCTCAGCTCTCCTTTTCTGAGGAAGCGGCTGTGTCTGCAGCTCGTTGTACTTACTTCTGTGTTCCTTTGGGACAGCAGGATTCCTGCGTGAAGAACTTAATAATGTGCTTGGTGCTGGCACATTGTGGAGGTTTTGGTGGCGGTGACTAAGGGGGCTGAGTTTGTAACAGAAGTTGGACTACATGTCAGAGCAAGTCTTTGATCTCAGGTTTACCATGTTCTGTTTTATGGGGAAGGTGTATTCTGCACAACCTGGACAACTTGTGTTAGTGCTGAAATGGGAGAGTTGGCGAGTTGGAGCAGTCTGAATGTGATTTGGATCAGAAAGTAAAATCCTAAATCAGGAAGGAAAGGGGCTATTTCTGAAATGCAGCTGTTTGTTGGTGTTTTGTATGTTCATGTTGCGCACCTGTTGAAGAGTAACAGGAATGGCAACCTGATACAATTTGAGAAACAGAAGCTGGGCCCAGCGTTTGATGAAAGGGGAGGAAAATCGTTAGACAGCAGCTATGGAGTATTATATTGCCATAGGGGTGTGATATAAACAGCATTTCTTTGGATGCCCTGAGCTCTGTATGCTTGGAAATACTGATTCCAGCTTGATATATTGGCCCTTGTTTTCCCAAAGCCCTTGGGTTACTAATCTTTAAAACTACCAGATTCCCTAAGATGAGAGACGTGGTGGTGGCCCGCTGAGCTAAGAGACACAGTGGGACATAAAAGAGTAAAGAGAAGTTGGTGCCTTTTCTGTTGTGCCAAGGGAACTATTTTGCCTTTGCTGGGTGTTTGTCAGAGAAAGCAACCCAGGCATCTCCAAGAGAAAAATCCAACCTAAAATTTAACTCTACATACCGTCTCAGCATCAGGCAGTGTAGCATGTGATGTGTATTAATCATGTTTTTAACACACTGTAGAATTTTAAGGAACAAGTTCAGAGTAATGTTGGAGCTTCATAAAAACACTGAAATGTGATGTCTAAGTGTTGCTCTTTTTAGTCTACCTAGAATCTCTCTTTACTGTGAGGAACTGTTCTGAATCAGGTGTATATTGCTAATTCCTTAATTTTCTGAAGCTTGCTGGGGTTTTTGTGTTGTTTTTTGTTAGTTTTTTTCTTATCTGGTTGATCTCTGCAAGCTTGAGTATTGGGTGGTGTCATCCCATCCTTCCCCACTGTGTATTTCTAATATCTGGTGGGAACTAGACCGTGCTTTGCTAGGGAACCAGGTGATTATACTGAAATCTATCTCGGAAGTCTGTTTCAGAATTTTGTGACTTCCTTGGGATTTTATTCTTGTCTGGTGCATGGTTAATTTCATGTTTGTCTTATTTTACCTCTGCAAATTCTTCATCATAAATGAACATGCTAGAAGTACAATTTTTTCCTCTGAGCATGTTGCATACTTACTTGAAGGCATTGCCAACGAAAATCAGAACTCTCAGTGAATGTTTTTAAACAAACCAGTTGTTAACAATCTGAACAGCTTTCTCTTCTTACAGCCCCTTCTTCTCACGTTCATACAGCCACTTCTTCTCACGTTTATTGTCTCCTGTTGCTGGCTGCTGTCACTGCAGAGGTGAATCACTTCTAGGGGGAACCCTGTGAGCAGATCCAACGGCTCCCCCCCAGTCTCTTTCTGCCTCCTTTTCTGCTCCTCTCCCTCCCCCAAATCACCTTAAAACCTTATTCTTAACGAGGAGAAAAACTAGAAAGCAAACTTCTGGGTGTTGTTAGGGAAGTACTTTTGCTGTGGATGCACCTCATTCATGCAACCTAATGGTCTGATTTGGTATGCGACTACATCATTGACATTAAACTATATCTGCCAATGTACCAGAAGATCTAAAGGGCAGTCCTTGATGTCCTTGTACAATCTCCTGTGTTTGCTGTTACAGGCTATGAGAGTGAATAAGTAATGTCTGTTTGCTCTCTTTCAGCAGAAGTCTGTGTTTTTTAGCATTTGGTTAGAGTACAGGGTTCAGGGTCAGCACTTGATTCCTGGAAGAAATCTCTTGATTTATTACTAAGCGTACATGCTTACTTTCTTTCTCATTTTGAAATATCCTGTTACTCCCTTGCTAGATAAGAAAGTCCATAATTAAAAAAAAGTGTTCCATTTCTGAGCTCCAGTCCATGCGTCCAAGAAAAGGCAGCAAACTAGTCAATCTTAATCTTTGCAAAATTGTGTTGTGGCCTTTTCAGATCTAGACAGCCTTGAAGTCAAACTTTCTACCAGCTACAAAGATGGATTTCTTTATTCTGCATTACTGTAACAATTGCCAGACCCTCATTTGAGGGTAAAGAGGAAGAAGAACAGCCTGTTACATTTAATAGTAAGTGGTAGCTGGCAAGAGCAGTGAAACAGGTCTTTGCAAAACATTAAAACACAAAACAAAGAAACCCAATGCTGTATTTCTAGAGGCTCAGAGATTTGTTGCCTTAGGTGTGTATCTGTCCCC
>RSEF01000004.1:28182808-28231172 GCA_003993805.1 Himantopus leucocephalus | reverse complement strand
CATGTCTTTCCAACTAGTCTCAGATTTTGTTTCTGTAGATTGAGAAACCTGGTCCTTTTGGTTCCCACATATGATATATTACTATATATTTTGTACTCTGTGAAGTTCTTTTTTGTTTTTAGGACATGATATGCTTCATGCAGTGAAACAGCAACAGCAGCGGTTTAGTGACTTGCGCGAGCAGTTTGCACGGAGACTTGCCAGTCATTTGAACAGCGTATTTGTTCAGCAGGTATTGTTTCTTACTATTTTATATGAAATTTTTGGTCACGAACTTTTCCTGAGAAGAAAAACAATCCACCTAAAATTGGACATTTTCTGTGTAATCAGTAAATGAATGGACTGCTGGAGGCACTTCTGGCAGAGATATTGCTGAGTGTACCAAACTATAGTTGCTTACAGAAGTCACTTACAGAAGTCTCTTCCATTATGAAAAAGCACCTCTCTTTCATGGATTTGCTATCTGAATTAAACACATCATGTGATATATAAGAATTTATTTAATTGTAAAGCATGATTAATTGAGGAGAAAAAGCATTGACTTTTTTTTTTAAGGGTGTCAGAGGCTGAAAACATTGGAGTTCTTGCTGTCTGACCGTCAAGGGCCATTAAAAAAAAAAACCCCAAACAAACCTGTACAAAGTAAAATGTCTAAACCTTGATTTTTGAAGCTTAACTTGAAATATTCAGAAATCACTGTCCTGCGACTTGTTTCCCACAGGCTGGATGTCTTTTTTAGCATCATTTTTTTTAATTTCTGTATTCTTTTATCTCCAATTAGTTTACTCAGACCCTTCTTCAACTCTATAACAGGTCCTACTATCTTTCAGTTCCAGTGAGTACATCGGGTTTGATACAAGCTTTTCTAACTAATTTTTTTCAGCTTGACTTACCTAACTAGCAGCTGCATCTTTGGCTTTACAAAAAAAGAAATTTATCCTTACTGATTGCAGAGAATCAGACTTAGGCTCCTTCTCACTTCCAGGTTTTTTATCAGCCGTCATGCTTTGTTTATCTGTTTGAGGTAATGTTCCTCTGATCTGATCTCCAGAAATTGCTAAGAGACAGATTGAGATGTATAGAGGAAAAACACTTTCCAGGATATTGCAGTATCTGTACAGTTGTACACATATTACAATCAACGTTTTAGAANGGCTCCTTCTCACTTCCAGGTTTTTTATCAGCCGTCATGCTTTTTTTATCTGTTTGAGCTGATCTGATCTCCAGAAATTGCTAAGAGACAGATCGAGATGTATAGAGGAAAAACACTTTCCAGGATATTGGAGTATCTGTACAGTTGTACACATATTACAATCAACGTTTTAGAAGTTTTCGGTTTTATGTGTTAGACTGTGTGCAGAAAATAGAATAGAATTATGCTGGGTAATTGTATAGAAAATTACATTTGAGAGTACAAGCCTGGCTTTTTATGGCACAGATAAATGCTTCCTACATTTTCAGTTTGCAGAAGAATTCCAGTTCTACAGCATGGTAAATTTTTTGCCTTTAGTTCCTGTTCTTAAGAAGATATGTTTCTCCTGTAACTTTCAATATTTTGAAAACCTGAGCACAGACTATGTGTCCTGGCCTCTAAATGAGCAAGTAGAAGCTTTGTTGTGTGAGTCCTTTGTAAAGTTTAAATATTAGACTTGCGTATGAAAGTGGCTGTTCAACAGAATGTCTTTTCTGATGTTCTGTTCTGAGGATTTTATTTCTAAAAATAGCAAGAGGTTATTATTACTATGTCATACCACGTGTATTAGATGAAATACTTATAAGGAGACTTTTCAGTGCTATTGAGAATGCTGTTACCAATTTGCAATGATTTTTTTTTTTAAATTCTGGTACTAATAGTGGACTCACCATTGTCTTTCATAAAAACTTGCCCTNCAAGAGGTTATTATTACTATGTCATACTACGTGTATTAGATGAAATACTTATAAAGACACTTTTCAGTGCTATTGAGAATGCTGTTACCAATTTGCAATGATTTTTTTTTTTAAATTCTGGTACTAATAGTGGACTCACCATTGTCTTTCATAAAAACTTGCCCTCTAGAAAGTTTTGGCCTGCTGTTAGCTGTGAGATATTAGTCAGCAGATAAAAAATATGACCTCGCTGTAAGGTTAAGCAGGAGGAGTTCATAAACTGCAAGAGATGAGCCTCTGCAAAGCCTTTTTGCTTGTTGCAAAAGAAAAAAAAAGCTCGTGTACTTCATTTTGAGGTACGGATTCAAGTGTTGGAGGTATAACAGATTTTTGTGTTATCTTACTAAAATGACCTTGTTCTGTTAGTATAGAATATAGCAATTTCTCAGTCCCATGTATTTGAAAAGTCTAACTGGAATACTTTGTTACCTTTAATATCTGAAGAGTTGCATTATTTGTTTAGAATGTTTAACAAAAAATAAAGCACTTCAGAAGAAACTAAGGCAGATAAAGATTTCTAAATTAAAACGGTAAATGAAAATACGATGATGTCTAGGCAACTGCTAATACAAGCAAGACATACTCTGATTCAGAACTCATTAGATGGAAAGCCAAAGTTGCATTGACATTTCAGCCTACATATATTATCTTAGAATTATGACATTGTTCTTTTTTTAAAAGCAAACAAACCCAATGCTGTGATTCAAACTACTGTTGTAAGATACTAAGGTGCTTCATCTCCTTTATGTAAAAACAAAAATAAATCTTAAAAGTTTTAAACAGAAATGCAACTTTGGATTGCCATTCACTGCAGTGTTAAAAACTGTTTGCAGTAACTGTTACTAACAGTTAATATAGTTGTCTTTACTGTGTCCTAATAATATTCAATTAACCTTACTGTGTGTCTATAACTTTAAAAAACCAAAATAAATCTTTTAATGATGAGGTTCAGCATTCAATTAAAAGGCAACTCTGGGCTTTCTGCCTTTGAAATATGAAATAGTTTGAAGCTTCAAAACTATGAAATAGTTGAATAACAAACTTGCAGTATCATTTGGTAACAGTTAGTATAAATGTATATGTAGTGAGAGGAAGCCTGTTAATTAGATGAAGAAGGTATACCTAGAAGCTCCATAATGTTTTGGAGCAGACTTGAACAGGACATAATGTAGGACAACCAGAATGATTAGTCCTGTGGAAAAGTTGGCTTGGAAAGAGAAATTTATCTTGGGATGGAATTTGTCATCTGGCTTTCTGAAGAATGCAACTACTAAGAAAGAATAAAAAGTTGTATGTAAGAAAGGAACATGAATAAAATTGATAGATGAAAGAAGCAATAAAAATTTGGGTAGCTGAGTATTTCCTAGCAGTAATATGAACTAGCCTTTGGACTGACTTAGTTGAAGAAAGCTGTGAAAGCCACCAGGTAAATTATCTTAAACTGTAATCAACTTAAACATTAAAGCACATGCTGTGGGAATGTTGCACACCAGGGGATGGCAGAGAGAACCATAAATGGTTTTCTAGATCTAGTTTTTATACAAGTATATCAAAGATTTGTTGAAAATATTTGCTATATGCATGCCCAGAAGTACTCACGGTATCGAGTATGACCTCAGTAATCACATCAGCAGCTGTGTGGCTAATGCTGGCTGGATTCCAATTCTGAATTATATGTTGCAATAATTGCACTTCACAAAGTTAGCTTTTGGTTGGAGTCAGACTACAAGATTGTTTTTAGAAGGGAGATTAACAGTGTGACCTTTCCCCATTGTCTGTGAGAATACGTGAATGAAGCTGTCCAGCACTTGTTTCTTGGGGTCCATTTGTGTCTCAGTTTATGTAGTTAAGAGAACAGGACTTAAAGGAAGTGCATGTTCAAGATGGATACAAAAATGAATTCCAGCTTTATTCAGAAGCTGGCATGTTTGCACTGTGTCACTTAGTAAAGGTTAGTCTTTTACAAATAGTACCAAGACTCTCATCTTCGTGTTTTTAAGACAAAAATCTGTGAATTTATTGTGGAAGCTTTTAGGGCTTTTTTTAATCAGAGACTTGAACTGATTAGTGCCCAATACAATAGAGAAGGGTGAGCCAAAGTTGCTTTAGATTTGACTCTGTGATCCAAACTGGCTTCTGTTCCACCTCAGACATCCAAAGGCAGTTTTTAAACTCTATAGCTTATATTCAGCCAACTTGTCATATCCAAGATGGAACTGTCCAGGAATGCTTCCTGTGTCAGGGATTGATGTTGTCTGACCTGCATAAACCAGCCGCATGTTATGCCACAGGAATTGAAGACCAATTAGGACAACCTTTTTGTGCTGCCATGGCACAAACTATATTTAAGATCAAGTTCTGTTGCTGTATTTATTGCAAGCCTGGTAAAAAAGACTTTACAGAAAACATTAAAGCCACTTTGAAATTAAGTCCCATCCTCCCCTCCGTTAACCTAGGGCTAACGATTGTGTGTTCTGCTTCGTGGCTGAACTGTGGTGTTACCTTGCTTGCTTCCAGAATTACCGAGGCCACCCATTGACTGGGGAGTTGAAATGTCTTATGGTATATGGGAACAATGTCTTTAAAACGAAGCAGCTATGGATTTTTTTTTGTTTGTTTAGAGAAGTAATGTAATAATATCTTAGAATTTTTTAGAAACAATTGAATGCTTGTCATTAAATCTTCACTCAGGTGTACCTTGCGTTCACATGCAAAAAATGCCAAATCGACTCACCCTGAAGGCAAAGTGGTAAACAGCAAGGGCCTTATGGTGAACAAGCTTACTAAGATGCATTATCTGCCGCAACTAAAATAGCTCAGTGTCTGTAGTATCCGTGTCTCTAGACTTTGTTTCTATGCAAGATATTTTGATGCTTTTCTGTTTTTCTGAATGGGATACTGTCTTCATTTTAAGTTTTTCAGGAAACTTCTAGTACATCTGTCTAGTGCTTCCAGATTTACTTTAATACTTTCTCTTATCAAGGGTCACGATCAGAGTTCTACTCTTGCCCAGCACTCTGTTGAATTGACATTACCCAATCACCATCCATTTCACAGAGATCTACTTCGATATGCTAAGCTGATGGAGTGGCTCAAGAACACAGATTATGGAAAATACGAAGGGCTAACAAAGGTATGTGAAGTACTCAAATGATGCTAGAGAATATACATAATAGACTATTTTTGAGAGTCAAAAGAATTGCCTGTGTGTATGTGCATGTCCTTTCAATATTTCTTTATATTAAATTTAATTCACTGCTCCTTTTTTTCTTGGTCCTCTTTGGAATAGGAAACTTCATTTTTCGGTATTTATTGTATCCTGGTTTTTTTTTCCCCCTCCAAGATTCTATGTCTCTGTTCTGAAGTATCATAAGATACTAATCTTAATATTTATGTAAAACAAGTTTCGCATTTTACAGTCTAGTAAGGAAAATAATTAAGCTATTTTCATGTTGATGTGCTTATTGCCTATGTGACATCTTTATTTCAACAGACAGTCATTTCACTTGGGAATATAAACAACTTCAGAGGTCTCTTGTAAAGTAGATTAAATGGAAACATTTTGGCTTTGTATATGTGTAGCTTTTAACTACCTTGTTTAAAACTGTCATGGAGTGAAAAAATTACTACAGAAGTACAGAAAGTGTTTAGATGAAAGTCAAGAGAAAGTTAGTCCTTACAGAACAAGTCTTCTTTTATTAAAGTATTGTCATTCTTAAAAACTCAACCGTGGAAGATTTAAGTTAGATTCTTAAAATGGCTTTGAAATAGTTGATTTTTTGTCTTCAGTATAAGGCAAATAGTCAATGAATGGTTGACATCTTCGTGATCTTCTAATAAAAAATTGAGACACTCATATACTTACGTATTATGTGTGCTAAGTAACGAAATTTTGAAAAACATAAGACAAAAAGTTCTTGGGTGATCTTTGTTGATAAAGTAAGATATTATTATAACCTGTGTACTAAAAATCTAAACAAACCAGATAATCTTCAGACTTTTTTTCAGTTGTTGTGCCACCTGTCTTTTTACAATTTCAGCTTACTTTTGGCAGTGTGACAAACAAATTATTTTGGGATTGATTGAATCTTGTAGTAAGTAGGCACACAGAGTTTGTGACTCCCAAAGCTTTTTGGTCTTTTGTTTTCCTTGTAAGAATAGCAATGAAGGAGGTCATGTAGTCAGGAAGATGTGTAGGAGTGGCATCCTGTTTGCTTTTTTTGGGGGCATAGTAAGAATCTAGTAAAAAAGGCTACAGAGAATGGTGCTGAATTCTCTCCATTCTACCCTTGAGTTGCATTCTATGGATGTTCTAGCACTAGTAATCCAGTTTATATGTACCACATTGCATATCTTTCCTTATGCAGGAGAAGTAGCGGTTTCTGGTTGACGCTTAATGAACTCACTAGGAAAATGAACATAACCTGCTTAAGTACCATGAATGTATTTCTGTGCATGCTACATAAATATATATATACATATATAGGCCAAACCAGTTTGCTATTGAATAGAATTTATATACTTCCTGTTTTTTAAGATCTATTTAACTGTAATAGAACAAAGTCAATATGTATACCCATTAACTAACTTTACATTTTTCTTTTAAGAATTATATGGATTATTTATCACGACTATATGAAAGGGAAATAAAAGATTTCTTTGAAGTTGCCAAGATCAAGATGACTGGCACAACCAGAGAAGGAAAAAAGTTTGGTAAGCTTCCAGGGGGCACACATCTTGCTTTAAATCTTATTATTTGCTTATAAAATACTCATTATAACACCTAGGGCCAATTTTATAATGGTGTAAAATTGTTTACTTTTGGCAAGGTGGAAGAAGTTGGATGAAAAATACAGTCGGTAAAACTTCTTCCATAAGGCCAAAAGTAGCACAACTGAAATCTTGTGAAATTGGTCAGCCTAGAAGGATAAATTAAGGTATTTCTCAGATTTTCAAATCTATACTCAATTTTTAACGAAGTACCAACCATATTTTATTTATTACTTGAACTATCCCACTTTATTACTGGAAAAAACTTGAAAAATCAACTCTGGTAATTAAAGAAAGCTTGGGCAACATGCGTGTGTGTTCCTGCTGCTATTACTTCTGCTTTTGGGTGGATTTTGAGGAAGCTAGTTTTAATGCTAATGCTAATTCTGCCTCAGGAAACTTGTGTATTTCATTGTGTTTTCAGTGGGATTTACCTACGTAGTTTGAAACTAGAAATCATACTTTGTTAACTTGTAGGTATTTTCGTTTAAGGGAGTATGTATTCCTGCTAGGATTAAATAGTCTAGTGTGAGTATGGAAGTGAAGCTTTCAAAAAATAACCTGAATACTTGGAAAGCAAGTGATACAGGTGTATTTATATATTGGCTATTCTGTATTTTAAAGTGCACTATTTCAAAACTTGTTCCAAATATTTATATTTGCCACAGTTCACCAGTTCCCAAATTCTAAATTCAGAAATGATGTGCGGCTTTGGTAAGTTCTGTCAGGCCTATTTTGGGTCCTGAACTTAGGCTTTGAAGTTTGATGGTAGAAAACAGAAAAAAAGTAATCAAAGGAACAGAGCAGGAGAGTGGTGAGGCTTGATTGAGGGAGGGGGGAGCTGGAAATATAAATCTTGGCAAGCTGTTGGACATTGAGAGCAAGTGGTGCCATAATGTGTCATTGTCAGAGCAGTTAAATTCATAAATCTTGAAAAGCTATCTTATTGCAACAACAAAACACTTTATCCTAATATAAATTGATTTCTAAAACATTCTAAGCACTTTATCCTGGCACTTCTTTTGTGATCTGCATTTGTGAGGAGGCAGTTTTTGTAGCAATTTCCTAACTTCAGCAAATGTTATTGGAGTGATCAGGCGTTTTTTGAGAAAGAGGTCCTTCAATTCACCAGCATAAGAGCTGCACCTTGAGAAGGCTTCTGTCTTGTACTTGTGCAAACCTCACACATGTTTGAACGTCGCACAGAATAGTCAAGGAGAGTAGTAAAGGTTTTTTTAACCAATTCTCTTGGTTTGATTTCTGTTGTAATATTACATTTTCACAATCATATGAAGAATATGTTTATGTCTGAGTCTTGCTGGTTACTGACTGATACGCAAAACTTGAGCCAACTGCCCAGTCCTCTGAAAATTTGTAGGAACCAGTCACAAAGCCAAAACTGGAAGCTGTATCCAGTGAGGACCCTGCTAGAATTATTAATGTTATGAATGGTAATCAAGCCATTAAGTAATAGTTACCAGTGGCCACATATTTGAGGCCACAAGCAAACTTGACAGTGAATTACATCAAAAAATCTTCAGTCCTCATTACTGATCTTCTACAGAAGGAATGCAAAATACTTATGTTTAAAAAGCTGTTCCATATATAAATATGATTTCATTTCACTATTTAAATATCAAGTTATGTATTTATTTTGTAACAGCTTATAACAGTGTGTAATTTCAAAGGCTTCTATGTTGAAGGTACTGGTTGTACTATTACTAGTTCCACATTAATTCCAAATACATCACTTCTTAATAGTAAACTTATTTAAGGAATAGTGTAGGTACATAATGCTCCAGTTGTACTCAGACACTAAAGATGACCTGTTTCCAAGCTGTGTTGGTGTGTGTTCTTGCCTCTTTTTGTGCTTTGGGAATAGCACTGCTATTTGAATGCCTCAAACGCAGAGGGGATGCTGGGAGAATTCTGGCATTCTGTGCTAGCGCAAGGTTCTTTGTCTGCATTTTTATGGAAAAAAAAACCCTGGGTTGTGAGCATTCACACGTCTTAAGTAGTCTCTTTTTTTTTGGTTGGTTGTTTTTTTGGTTTTTTTTTGATTAAGCCAAGACTTTGATACTTAAATACCATAAAATCAATGTGGGAGAGATTGCTACTGCTGTCATATGTTTATATGATGTGGCTTCTCAAAAGCCACTATGGCTCCCCTGATTGTCCAAGGCTTGATCTTTGCCTGTAGTTCTTCACATTCTGTAATACAGTCCCATGCATTTGGAAATTGAGGATGAAGTGGGACCAATGCATGACAGATGCAATGCCAAATATACCAGGCCTAAACCTTTTTATTTAAAACCTGCCAAAACCCCCAAGATCTAAAAACGAGACTGGAATTAAATATGAGTTTGACATTATAATTGTCAGTAGTGTTGCCTACTTGAGAACATCTGGTATTTAAGACATGTTTGTGGCATTTAGAAGTATTTACTCATTCTATTACAGTAGATTCTGCTTGCCTGCTCCATTTTGGGGGGCTTGTAGCATCCATCCTCATCAAGATCTTCTTAATACCACATACTGCTTCTAGTGTATGTATGCAAATGCCTTTTACTGGTTAGGGATTCTCTATTTACTACAGACGCCTATTTATTATAAATTTCATATTGAAGTCCACTTGAGGAAACTGTTTTATTTTGAAAAAAACAGGAAAAATTAAAAAAAAATGGTAATTTTTTTTTACCATATATTTCTTATTTTCATCCTCTCCGAATTTGCAGTCAATTTTTGGTGCAGCATGAATACAAAAGATGTATTCTCTATGTAAACATCCTGATTTGCAAACAGCAGAAAAGGTTAGCCAGTCTTACCAGATATGAATGATTTTGCAGTATTGGTGTTTTTTAAATTGAAGAGGTGGACAATATCTCTGACTCAGTACAAGATCACATAAATACATTTTAATTTCTTAATGTCTGTTATCGATGTGATGATTGATCTTGGAAACTGAGTCTTTTGCAATGTCAACTCTGACAAATAAAACCCTAATTTAATGGACTTCTCAATTTGGGAGAACTTAAATACACGTTACCAAAAATGTTCTTTAAACACGCTGTATAAAAAGAAGCAAAGTTTAATACCTAGAAACTTACTCTGTTTTCCATGTAGCTTAAATACTGAATTTCTAGAATAGTACCTCTCCAACTAAATGTGTTTGCAATGTAGTTACTTGCTGCTTATAGTTCTCCGCATGTTTCTTTCCAGTTAGAGCTTAACTTGCATCTTGTGCATGGTTTGTGCAAACTGCATTTTAACTTGTCTTTGTCTTTGATGCTTGCAACCTAATCCATCCCAGCTACACTGCCTCGAAAAGAAAGTGCTGTCAAACAGGAAACTGAGAGTGAGTATAACTAGTTGCATTAGTTGGTATTGTCAATGCATGTGTGTCAATGTAAAGATGTAGTGCTGCATCATGGAAAATCTACCTAACACTGAAGCACTCTGTTCAGAATGAAATAAGCATTAGCAGAATCATTGGTTTTCCAAGGCAAAAGTGAAGCACAGCTAAAATGGCCCAACATAGAAGTTGAGAAGGTTTGCAGGTAAAGGCAACATCTTTTGGTTTACCCATGCTACTAGTTGATCTAAAAAATATGTTTGTGCCTGAGAGCTTGTTGTAGTTTTCCAACTCTTCCAGTAGGTTGAGGTAACAACTTTTATTAGATCTACAGGCTTTGTCTTGTTTGTGTCCTTAGACTAGATACCAACATAGCAGTTAAATGAAACTTGCAGGATTGCTGTTAAGTTTCTTCGTGGTTGAAATGTGAGAAGTTTACATGGGGGTCAAATATTGATAATTTCCTGGTCTTTTTTGTTACTAGCTTTCTATATCCAGTTCCAGCATCTCTGAAAATTTGGAAAAAATAAAAAGATATGCTCCTCACCTAGGAGAAGCCCCCACAATATCAGGAAGAAATGTCTGAATATTAATTATGACAAAAAGGAGAGGGGAGCATTAGCAGTAGAGTTACTATGGGATTGTAGATCCAGCAAAATAGCTGGAGCAGACTATGTAGACAAAAGGATGTTAACAGCAGAAAGGTCAAGTTCAAGATGAAAATGTGCCTGTGTGTATATAAAACTTCTTAAATTTTTCCCCTCTCGTGGATTAATTCTGCTTGTGGCAGCCTTTGCCCAAAGTACATTCACAAAGATCATAACTGGTCTTTGTTTCCAAGCTTTCAAGGAGAATATCTATCCCTATAGATATTCCTGTATTTCACAGTTTTGTTCTTTTTATACCTTTTTCCATACTTTACAATTAGGGCTTATATAGCTACGTTGTACTTTGAAACTTGAAGTATTTCAGTTACCTTCTAACAAGAAAAGAATGTGTTTACAGCATTTGCTTAGACAAAAATGGAGTTTGATTTTAATGTAGGACTACTAGCAGCTCTTGATCTCATACATTCTGTAATGGACCTGTTGTTCTTGACTATTTTATTCTGCCTTTGCCTCCCTCCTTCATAGTGTCTTTATTTCACAGGTCTTCATGGAAGTTCTGGAAAACTGACTGGGTCTACTTCTAGCTTAAATAAACTCTCTGTTCAGAGTTCGGGAAACCGTAGGTCTCAGTCATCCTCACTGTTGGATATGGGAAACATGTCTGCCTCTGACCTTGATGTGGCTGATAGAACAAAATTTGATAAGGTAAAGCCAAAATGTTGCATAGGATTCCCGCTTAGTTTTGTATTAGAAGCGTTTTGCATATCATTCTTGTATAGTTTAAAAATCTGTACTGTTTAAACCTTAAAACATGCCAATTTCAAATTCTGTATGCACCACGCATCTAATAAAGACAGTTGTTAAGAAATATGTAGATCAGAATATTTTTCTATAAGATTACATTTAATTCCTTTATATGCTTAGTGTGATCTGTAAAGAATGTCAAGAATAAAAATGGTCTATTAAGTTCAAGCCAAATACGCATTTTTAAGCAAATAGGAATTGAACTGATGGATTATTCAATTGCTTTTTTTTTCTCAATACAAATGTTCATGTGTTCTGTTGCATTTTGCTAGTATATAAGCAAAAGTGAAAGATAAGAAAGCATAATTTTCTTGCGCATGGCCCTAAAATTGTATTTATACTGGTTTCACATCCAAGTTATCATCAGTTTTCAGCTTTAACCAGGCACTAAGTTATTACTGGAGTGTCCTCGGCATCTGTTTAAAAACCTGCTGTCCTCAGCATGTTTGGGGTTTTTCTCTTGAATCTTTAAAAGTGACACAGTACTCCTCACTTGTGGAATTAACTCCTCCGTACTGTGGAGGGAAAAGGAGCTGTTTTCAGAGTGAGAGATAAAAAGATTAATTTTGTTCTCTATTAAACTATTTGATGGAAATTAGTATTTTTCTTCTGACTTCTTCAAATCCTTGCTCAATCATTATCTGGGAGGAAATATTATATGCCTGAAACAGTTATTATACACCTGCTGCAGCAACTTGTCTAGAATTGAAATGATAGCTTTTTAAAACAATTTTGTACAAATACAAATATTGTGCTCATTTTTTTCAACTTCTGAATTATCTTGCACCCACTGGCGACATGTGAGTGTGACTAATCTATAGGGAGTTGTAAGCTATTGAGCTGACCTAGTAGGTTTTTTCAATTTTTTTTTTTTCCTTGGGGAATTTTCAGTAGCGTGGATTTACTTTGTAGCTGGATTGGTTTCATTTATGTAAATTATTGCATGTCTTAATCCTTAAATACTTGTGGAGAATATTCTGTGTTGTGTGAAGATGACAGATTAGAAGTATCTCTAAGTAGTCATACATAGTAGTAGACATACTACTATTAGACATACTAAGAAGTATGTCTAACACCTGACTTATAATTTCAGTAGTTTGTATTAATAAAATATTTTAATGGAATGTTGCCAAAATAGTGTTTCATTTTAGATTAAATCTAAAAATCATTATGAATACTTCTGTTTCCGTACAAAACCTGCTGTTGCTTTCTGTAGCAGCTATGTAGAAATGTTTTCTACAGAACAGTTACCTTCGACATACAGTTTACCTGTTTTTCTTCCCTGAGGCTTTTAATTTTGTCTTCTTCCTCTCAGCAACCCAGGTAGAGAAGAGGGTGGCAGAACTCATGACTTACTATTAAAATGCAAATGTTTTCATTATAGCACAGAATTCCTTCCTCCGTCTGCGACTAGAAAACTTCTAGTTGTGGAAAAACATAGATTGTTCTTTTCTTCCCAGTGTTACATGGATGAGAAGGGACTATGTTGAAGATGCAGGTATCACTTTTAAAGATACAAGGACAAGCTGTTTCCATTTCTATTTAGTAGAAATAACCCTTCTAGAGCTTACTGAAGATAGAAAGTATAAAATCCTATGCAACAAAGAATTAAAATTAGTATTACTAACTGTTTGCAGTATTCTGTGTGTTGATAAAATATTTGTGTTTCTTTAGATTTTCGAGCAAGTATTAAGTGAACTAGAACCTCTGTGTCTGGCAGAACAGGACTTCATTAGCAAATTTTTCAAACTACAGCAACATCAGAGCATCTCGGGAACGACAACGGTATGACTCTTCATTCTGTCACTGAAGTAAAAAACACTGAACAGGCCTTGGAAGAGACCTGATTAAAAAGATAACTTCTGAATTTATCTGGCAGTTATGTGATCCAGGTGATCAATAATTTGTTTTACTCCATTAGCTGGCAGAATCCTTATTTTTGGCTGACAAATTAAAGAAGGACTAACCTGTTTCTTTTGCCATGGTTTTGTTTCCTCATAAGATCAGAATAGACTCACTGTCATGCTGTGTAGGAAGGCAATGGGGAATAAGTGTGGATAGTGTTGTATTATGGGGAACGTGACCAGAAAAATACCAGAATCTTGCAAACCACTGTATTTGCTACTTTAGAAAAAGAAAAAAAACCCTAAAACACCCAAAACCAAAATAACAAGCTGATAGTTATGTTGTTTTTGTTGGATATACTTATCACTTAAATACACAATTGGAGACAAGCTTTCAGCTTCCTGTATCTACACATTTCTTGTTCTTACAGAATGAAGCAGAGGAAATGGATGGAGGAACTTTATCTCGTTCATATACTTCTGGTGTTCCACAAACAGTATCATCTGAGTATGTGCTGCTGTTGTTTATTACTGATTCTTAAGCCCACATGTGGATTTATTTGGCATATAAAATTTTTTTCTCTATAACCAGAACTTGTTTCCTTTTAATGAAAATGAATAGTGAACTCTTGATTTGTACCTAGACACTGAGTGTGTCAGTAAATATAAAAATGTTTGTCTATAGGATGGATATTTCTGTCTATAGCAGTATAAAAAAGATGATTAATTCTTTAATAGTTTGCAAAGTGAAACTAGGCACTGTAATATGTAAAATACGCTTTGGAAAATAAGCTTAGCAAAGTTCTGAATTTGAGTGTGTGGCAGCTGCCACACAGCAAATATTTTTTGGAATATTTTATACCTGTGACTATTGATTTTTACTGTGTGGCATTGGCATTTCTTCCCTTAGCAGCATTCTGAAAATCATGAGACTTGTTGAATGCAAATGAGACTACTATATCAAATAAATTAATCCTAAAAGTGTTATTAAAGAACATGTAAAATAGCTTAGTAAACTGTCAAGAGTAATATTTTTATCTTACGCATTTTTAATAGGAAGGACATGATCCGACAAATGATGACAAAAATATTTCGTTGTATTGAACCTGAGCTGAATAATCTTATAGCGCTGGGGGACAAGATCGATAGCTTTAATTCCCTTTATATGTTAGTTAAGATGAGTCATCATGTATGGACAGCACAAAATGTGGACCCAGCTTCCTTTCTCAGCACAACACTTGGAAATGTTTTGGTGACTGTCAAAAGGAACTTTGATAAATGCATTGTAAGTTCTTTCTTTATTCTGATTAAGCTAATTATAAGATAGGAAGCCCACTCCTACCCAGTTTGATTTTGCATTTCTTTATGGTTAAATTTTTGCTTTTTATTTGAAGTAAAAATGAGTAACTTTATTGCTCTTCTACTGGCCAAACCTTTAAAAAAGATAAACTAATTGGTGGTTGTGTTTCTTTTTCCTCTCCATTCCAGTTTTCTGCAATAATTAGCTATTTGTAAGAAATATGACCACTCATTCACTGCTGTGAGCTAGTTGACATTTTTAGTTATTTAAACTTGTACTCTTACTGAGATTACTGAAGTCAGTCAAGTAAACTATAGCACTCTGACTTTTTTACTTACCAAAACAAAATCTCATGGACTATGTGGGCTTTGCTTTTCCCCTTTGAGCATAACATGCCAAAGAGACATCTCTTCCATGTGTTCAGTTATTTCTATCTTATATCTAGAAAAAACTTGGTTTAGATAAAATGGCAAATCTTTTGGCAGTAGCAAAGGCTGCTTCTAATGTCAGAAACTTCCTTTTGCTAATACAATATGACCATTATATGAAATACGGCAAGTTTAGTGAAAACATACTTGCTGGTATAACTTTTTTTTTATTGTCATATATATAATTTGACTCTAGGCCAACATAATAAGACTGACCGATCTTGATCAGTTTAATACTTAAAATATATTTCAACTGATATTTTTCGATTATACTCAGAAATAAAATTTCAGTAGAAGATTAAAGAAACTTCCTTTAGCAAAAGGAATTCTTAGCTTGGCTGAATCAGAAAATCGAAATTCCTTTTTAGATTATAGAATGAAAACTGTTAATTGCTTCTGGTGGATAAGTTTGGGTCTTTTTTTTTTTTTTTTTTAGTATTAAAGTATGTAAACAAAGGAGAATAAAAGCTGGAAGATTTTACGTGCCCATCTTCCTTTTTTCTTTCCAATTATTTTATTTCTTAACAAATCTTTGAGGGTAAAAACAGAGGAAGACTAAGTAGGTATACTAATTGAAAGATAAAATTATTTCCGTGTTTGACTAAATGTCAGTTTTTCGGTATGTCTGCATTTTTCTTTTCTTTTACTAGTTGTTACGTGGTCTGGAGTCATATATTAGAGGCTAACATCTGTTCTTGTTTTAAATTTAAGAGTAATCAAATGAAGCAGATGGATGAAGTAAAAATCTCAAAGAAGAGTAAAGTTGGGATCCTTCCATTTGTTGCTGAATTTGAAGAGTTTGCAGCCCTTGCTGAATCAATTTTCAAAAATGCAGAACGACGAGGAGATCTAGATAAAGCCTACATAAAACTTATTAGAGCTGTTTTTGTCAGTGGTAGGTTTTCTGAGGTGGTCATAGTACAAAAATGATTGTTTCCTCCTATTTATATGTAATTTTGCTCCAAAGAACAGATTTCTTTTTAAATTTTTTAAGAGACTCTGTTGCAAGCCACGTCACCGACATTGTGCTGAAATTTTGGTTATGTCTGTTATCAGTAGGAGAGCAACTGTAAACCCTTTATAATGCACTTCTTAAGAGCAAACTGTAGATACTTCCCTTTGTACTTATCTGTAAGGTAACTCATTTATGACAGAGGGAAGTGGTTAAGTCTCTGGAGGGAGAGAGGAGATGACAGCAACACGACACGCTCCATCTGAAGTTGTTTCCTGTCTTTTCTCCCCCAGTGTAGCTTGAACAAGATGAATCTGGATGGGATCCCTGGCATTTGACCCTAATACTGTTCGTCTTCACAGCCCTGCCTAAAATAAATCACTTGAATTCTGGCTATGAATTTGACCATTTCATGGCAGATTAGGTCCTTTGTGTCCTAGCCTGACACAGCAGAGTATTTCTCTGGTCCTCCCTATATTCCCAGCGGTAGCCTGGGAAAATAGCAGCAGCAGCCTTGTTCTACTGGTTTTATTTAACATTAAAAAAAAAAAGGAGGGTGGGGGAGGGGGGTGGGGGAATGCAAGCCAATGAACTCTGGAAAAATTGTCTTTCCCTCTTTAAATGGGGGGACACAGATGGATGGACCTCTCCGTGCTGATTTACCTGCAAATTTTCAAACAACTCCACGTACAGTAATTGCCAGCCACTGAGACTTACCTCTTTTTTATGGGAAGATTAGGCAAGAGGAGACAGTAGAGGCAATAAAGCTAGTCTGAGGAAGTTATGGCATAGTGGTTCTGAACATCTTAGGAAATGGTGAAGAGACATTACTTCATAGTATAGTAGACTGGAGTCCATATGTAGTCAGCAACAGCATCCCAGCTGATGGGAAGTAAATTTTGAAAATGTTTTTTATTTGATTGCACCCAACTTTTCTGTCCTTAAGAATTTACTGCTCAAGTGATAAAACTGAGCAAATGCCAATAGACAGGCAAAACTATACAATGATAAATGACTAGTGTAGGAAGAATTTTGAAAAGTGTGTTTTAAAACAGGTTGAAAATTATGCCAGTCAAACACCGAAGAAGAAACAGAATCTGTTTCAGACAAGTACACAGCAAACTTAAAGAACAAAGAATTATGATAGAAGGGATAGAAGTAAAGAATGAAGATGAAACAAAGTTAAAATCATGTACAAAATCAGTGCAAGCAGTATGTTTAATGCAGTAGGATATTTAATTTACAAATAATGTTTGAAACAGGTCAAAAAGATGTAGTACTTCCGGTAGACTTTTCTGAAATACTTCTGTCATGTGAAATTTATTAGGGATAATGAAAGCATGCTTGTAAGCCTCCACAGAATGTGGGTGGTTGTTTCTCACTTATGTAAATGACCATATGCTGTCACTATTTTGTATCTTTTTATAAGTGACTTTTTTGGCATATAAATTTCATGGTCTTAGAGCCTGTACACATCTGTTACTTCTTTTAAAGGCTCTCAGATATTGGTTTATTTAGTGGCAATTATGACACTCATACAAATGGTTATCACTTACATAAAATCCAAAATTCCTTTTCTGACAGTATTATGGTTATCAGTTAGGTTTTTTTGAATTTCATTGTCGTTTTGATATTTTAAGTTATTTTGCTTCTTTTTCTTTCAGTTGAGAAAGTAGCTAATGAAAGCCAGAAAACACCCAGAGATGTGGTCATGATGGAGAACTTCCATCATATTTTTGCAACACTTTCTCGCTTGAAAATTTCTTGTCTTGAGGCTGAGAAAAAAGAAGCCAAACAGAAATACACTGATCATCTTCAGTCTTACGTAATCTACTCGCTGGGACAGCCTCTTGAGAAATTAAATGTAAGTATATTCAAGTTTATATACGTTTAAATGGTACAGAGTGGTCTTTCTCAAGTGTTTAATTTGCACTATCTGATCTCTTTATCACTGCATGTATCATAATCTCTATTTTATTATTTTAGACTCCAGCATGTCTGGCAACAGTACTCTCTTCATGAGGGTAACAGTCTTGGATGAAAATAACCAAATTTTTCATGGCAATTAATAGTACTGTCTAAATAAACATCAGCTGTGTCTTAAGCAAGTGGTTTTGAGGAAGGAAGAAATGAGGGGAAAAGTAATATGGAGCTTTGGGATAGTTTTCCTCACCTCAACTGCAGAGAAAATTACTGTAGTTTCTGAACTGTTCAAGAATAAGAAGTTTTAGGAAAGTTCTGTATGTCCGAAGTGGAACTAAGTATTAAACTGAATGCTGACTTAAATTCAGACTCAGTTCTGCCCATTGAATGTTTCCCACTGTTCATTGCTTTTTCTATAAGCAGGATTTCAGCCATTCATTTTCTGAAAAGTCTTAAGATGTATTCTCTTTTGAAAATTAAAATGCTTTATTGCTACTTCCCACTCTGGACAGCACCTAAGCTGCCATATAACTAACTGCCTGCCCGTCGTCCCCAAGCAGGACGGGGAGAGAACAGGAAGAGCAAAAGTGAGAAAACTTGGGGGTGGAGATAAAGACAGTTTAATCAGTGAAGGGGAGGGAGAGAGGGAAAAAAAATAAGTGATGCAAAGGCAGTCACTCACTACCTCCCACAAGAATACTGATGCCCAGTCAGTTTCTGAGCAAGCCACCTTTAAGACAAACACAGGCCTCTGCCCCCTCCTCTAACCCTGATTTTTATAGCTGACCATGATATTACATGCTATGGAATACCCTTTGGCCAGGTTTGACCTGTTCAGCAATAACCTAAACACTGGTGTGTTACCAGTCCTATTTTAGCCACAAAACCAAAACACAGGACCATATGGGCTGCTATGAAGAAAGTTAACTCTGTCTTGGCCAAACCCCGCGCACTATTTCAAATGATGTTGTGGCTCTGCATGCATGTTCCTAGGCATACTTCCCGACATTTTTATTATGTTGAGGCAACTGGTGTGGGACAGTGAGAAGAGAGGGCAATTATGAACAAATATTGATGTTGTGTAATTACGGTTTAAGCAGTGAAATTCCTATTCAGATGTTTACTCAGGTTATCTGAAAGACACAGTATTTTCCCAGGCTATGGCCTCATTAATTGAGGATTTTGAGGCTGATCCAGTATTAGTTACAGTTGCAAAGAAAAGCTTGATTCTAAAAGCAATTGATTTCAGTTTTATAGTAGTACTTACAGAGCGCTGTATTGTTGAGCTGTGCTTTAATGTTTATGGCTGACCACTACTTCATGGCCAATTAAAAAAACAGAAATGGGGGGAACACACAACAGTTGTCAAGCAGAGTCAAGACTTAACTACACATATGCTTGTCAAATTAATTAGTTTAGATTTCTGATAATCGTTAATGCTGTTACTGTTTGTTAGCATTTTTTTGAAGGTGTTGAAGCTCGTGTGGCACAGGGTATACGAGAAGAGGAAGTAAGCTATCAACTGGCTTTTAATAAACAAGAGCTTCGCAAAGTTATCAAGGAATATCCCGGTAAGGAAGTGAAGAAGGGACTGGATAATCTCTACAAGAAGGTAGATAAACATCTCTGTGAAGAAGAAAACTTACTTCAGGTAAACTAAATAATGGCTTAAAAATCTTGTAATGTTTACACAAAGGCTTTTATTACTGCTTTTGCATATGTATTCTGTGAGAAGTGCCTACCTTCAGCAAAACTCTGGAAAACCATGAATTTTGAGTGGAGTTTTTTATAATACCGCTCTGATTCTATTTGTTGTTATATTGATTTGAAGTGCGGTGTCAGAGATGGAATTCAGAAAGAAACTTCCTTTATGATTCTCTAGCTGGCCATTAATGGATGATCTCTGTTCTGCAAAATACACTGGAAGTAGAGAGAACTAGATTTAAATGAGCTGGGAACCTGATGTGAAATTTAGCCGGTACACTATAGCAGAATATACTTTCAATTACATCTTTTCTGATAGTCATAGTATCTAAGTTTATTTTCTTACACTCTGTAAACTTTCTCATTGGAATAAATGATAAGCAGATTTAAGAGTTATGCAGGTATTAACAACTTTTTAAAGTTTGAAAAGTGAATTAGTAGCACTGTTCAGGTTCAGGGTGTTTTCTTTAAAGACAAAAGCAATACCTCTTTTAGGGCAACTTCCTCATCTTTACTAGTTTCTGCTTTGCAGATTTGGTAGGAGTCATGTAAACATTAAGGATCTTAATGAGTAAAAAATTTCAATCATATTTTTTTCACGTAGCAACTCAGTTTACTGAACTGTGTAGTTAGCAAGCTTTAGTTTTAAAATGACATCTGATCTGAGAATCAATTAATGAGCCAATGTTTTGTATTCATATATAGATTATTGTGCCAGTTGACAGTTCCTAAAGTTTGCTTTCTTTGGCAGGTGGTGTGGCATTCCATGCAAGATGAGTTTATCCGCCAATACAAGCACTTTGAAGGGCTGATAGCTCGCTGCTATCCTGGATCAGGAATTACTATGGAATTCACTATACAGGATATTTTAGACTACTGCTCCAGTATTGCACAGTCTCATTAAGCTCTAGAAGGGGAAAGAGAAACTTGCAAAGTTTGTGCCTGTGTATAAGGGAATCAAACACTATAAATGCTATTCGTTTTTAAAAGGTGGGTTTCCATGTGTATATGTGGTTAACTGCCGTGTATGTCAAGTTACACTCCTGCTTCAGACATCTTTCAGGGCAAAATGAAACCTTTGGGGATTTGTTGCTCTCCTACTGGGTTGAAGTACTGTTTGAAAGCATTAATTCTGTGAAACACTCTGGATATAGTTTTTCCCTTCCCCTAATGTTCAGATTTTTTTATTTATAATCCCTTTTCTTGCTAAAAGCAGTAAGCACTACCTTCATAGTACGCAAAAAGGATACTACTGTTTTCACTAATACTTTGCATCTTGGAAATTATGTAAGCATTAAAGACTATCAGATCTTTTCCCTTCCTCATTCTGGAAAGTATGGATGTGGAACTTTATGCAGTGAGAATACTGAATGTATGTTCTGAGACCTGACGATGGTCGTAATTCTTAATTAAACCGTGTTCATCATATTCTTTACTTCTGTGGAGTGTTATTTCAAAAAGGTGAGAATGCGGAGTTATTTCCCTTGTTTTGCCTCTGGGCATTGAAGTAGAATTGCTAAACAAAAAACTTTTTTTTGTTTTCCCTTCCCTTTAGTATGATGTAGCATCAGTATACTCCCACCTCACATTAACGCCTTTCTCCTTCTGGAGCTTTGGCTGTTCCTGATTCAGGACCTAGTTTTTCTGTGCAGCTTGAGGAAATGGCTGTCAGTGGATAGAGCTGGGGTGTACGTAGAATAGAAATGGGCACAGTAAAGGTAAACGTGCGGACAGAGGTAGGACTTTGGGTTTTGAGATGCAGGTGCGAGAATGAAAAACAAAACCCAGTAATATGTTATGAAACTGGGAAGGAAAAAACTAACCTGCTAGATGGCACTTTGGCAACCCTGAGGCACCTGGATTTGGCTGAGCGTGCGCACACTTACATCTCGTAGCTCGTTAAATCCCAGTTGTCTTCTGATTACTAATAAGCTACTTGATGTAGGTTGCGTACAACCCGCTTCCTGCGTCTTTGCGCCTGGCAGAGGGTAGCCACAGCGACAGCAGGGGGAGGCATGGGCTACACCGAGCAGAAACTGCCCTTAAACGGGTACAGCCCGCCTGTGCGGGAGCACCACCTTACATCACTCTTACATCGGACGCTGCGCTCCCTGACGCCCGCCTCTCCCCTGTGGCTGCAACCGGAGCTAAGCTGTCGTCACGGGCCCCTCCTCTGCGTCACCCCCTCCCTCCCTCCCTCCCTCACGCCGCCTGTCGCCGCTCCTACGGCAGCCGGGGGCTCAGCTCCGCCCTCCGCTCGCAGAGAGCGAGGGGCGTTTGGCCCCTCTGACGCCACACCGCCGGCAGCCGAGGCGCCCTACGTCACCCTGCCCCGCCCTTCAGCGCGAGGGCCGCCGGGCAGGGGCGGGGCGGGCGGCGGTTGGCTGGGCCGGCGGCGGGCGCGGGCGCGTGCCCCGTTGCCGAGGTGACGGGGCGGAAGCGGCCGTTGCGGCGCGCGCCATTTTCAAACCGCCGGTGCGGCCTAAGGCGGCGGCGCGGCGTCTGAGGAACGGCGGGGCCCGTGTGCGGCCGGGGAGGGAGGAGGGCGCTGCCGGCGGGACCGGGGCTCCTCGCAGGCGGGCGGCGGCGCTCGGCGGCCGGCTTGGGCTCCCGCGGGGCCGCTCCTGTCGTTCCCTCAGGGTTCTGCACCCCCCCGCCCCTTCCCCGCCGGAGCTGCATCGCTGCCGAAGCCTCACTGAAGCGTCTCGGCTACTCCCTAATGGCTCGCCCTGCGAGAATTTGCTTTTAACGGTGTGTCTGGTAAGACCGACCCGGAGGGAGGGTGGAAAAAAGTAAAAATAAACCCGTTTCGAAAGGGACTGGCTGCCCCTCCGAGGGGCTGCTGAAAGGTCTAGTGTGGGGAGACAGTTGATGAGCAGGCTCATAATCGATAGGGTTTTCTTGTACTCTAATGTAAACTCACAGGTTTTGGCGACTCTTTAAAGAAGAAATTTTACTTCTAGAGCAGGAATTGTCTTTCTATTGGCAAAGTGGCGACGCTTCGTAACAAACGGTGTGTGAATACCTCGTCAGAAGTGAACTCCCAGCAAATCAACTTGGAAACAGACTTAGCCAAAACAAGCGCAGCCTCATTCAGTGTATCTTGAAAACGATGTTGTAGTTACGGCATTTCACAACACAGCCTTCAGCGTCCGTGGACTGTATGGAGGCATGTATTAGAGCATTTCTATAGTCAAATGGTTGGTCCACTAGGTGCCTTTTTTACCTGGGTGAAAACAAACTAGCTCTTCATAGCAGAATGAGCTACGGGACCAGTAATTACAGGACAGGAGCAGAAGTTTTGTAAACATATTTCTCACACACACACACACAAAAAAGCCTTGGGCATATCAGTTCTGATATGCGAAAAATGCATTTTGGTATTTCCCAGAACTGAAACTGGAAACTCCAGTTCCTAATTGTCTTTGGTGTTAATGTCATAGACTCAATAAAGAAATTAATTTAATAGCATATAAATTTGTCTGTGCTAATTTATTTGTGTTCCGTTGTCAGCTATGTAGTTTTATCTTTCTTTGACACGACTCAATGACCATAGTGTGTCTTTCCATGGCTAAGGTACATCTTTGGTCTGATTTTTTTATCATTACATTTTCTTATTGATAACACAAGTATTGCATCTGGAACAGTTCTTAGCCTATGCTCACCATGAAGTTTGCTGCATTGTTTTCAGACTGGAAGGCAAGCTTCAATATGCTAAAGCTTTTCTGTTTCATATTCTACCTGTAATGGTCAGTCTAATACCTATTAACATTGCTTCTTTCACATTATTTTATGCAAATTGATTCTATACTTATAGCCTAAAGGAACAGGATTTGAAGTTCCATTATTGCCCATCTTTCATGTCGATGTTCAGTTTAAGTCATTGGTGACTTAGAACAATAGGGAACAGTTCATAGGTGCTAAATATGTCTGTTTCATAAAGGCCTAGGTCTTCAAAAGAGTGCTCGCAACCATCCAGGCTTGTCACAAAATGAAGCATATGAAAGTTGTCATGTCTAGCAATCTTTGTGAACAAAGGTGGAACAAAAATTGAGGCTATTGGCTCTGAATATCTCTTCTGTGAATAACTGAAAGGTGCAGTCATTGAGACATCTTTATAAATTCTTGTCTGGAAATGCCTGATTTACAGTACCATTTATTTTTCCTTTTTTGTTTGCCTGATTTTCTGTTTTTCATCTAAAATGGAAATTATATTTTCTTCCTTGCAGCACTAAATTACATGAAATATTTAGATGATGTGAACTATTGATGCAGCTAACGTAGCCCATTTCTCATGGGAAATACCAAAGTTGTTAAAGTGGTTTCCAGTACTTTGCAAATTTGCAGACCTATCTAGTAAGTTCTACATACCTTTCATCATGGCTCAATCATGATTGACAAGGCTATTAAGTTTTTTTTAAAGAAAAGGATATTCTGGATTGAGTTGACTGGGTAAGAGTGATGTAAAAAATTTGGATTTCCGAAAAGCTTTTGGGAAGGTTCTTTCCTGAAGGCTTTTAAGAAAGCAGGTCTCTTTCAGCAATGGAGAAAAGGTCATTTAATAGCTCCCTTAGTGGTTAAAAGAAGGGGCAGATAGTACTACCTTGTGGTGAATGTGCAGAAGATTTTCTGCTGTTTGACACTGATCAGTCATCTGAAAGAATGGATTAAACAGCGAGGGACAAAATTTGCTCATTGTATGGATGCATTAAGAGCAGTCCAAGGGTTGCAGAAGAGTAGCGCTGGGCTGAGGAATAAAGTGGGAGTTAAGGAACAGTGTTAATAAAGGTGAAGTAATACACATCATGGGCTCTAAAGTGGCAGTTACCGCTCAGAAAGTGAGATGTTAGTGTCACTGTGAATGCATCTAGTTGCTGCTTTAGAGCAATCATAAGGGCAAATAATAAGTTAGGAATCATTATGAATAATGAAGGCTACAGCAAAGAATCTTTAGGGCTGCTGTGTGGCTGCTCAGAGTGATCTCAATCTCAGAAAAAGCATGGGAAAGGGACAAGCTGTACAAACTACTAGAAAATTTTGGAAAATAGGTTTGCTAAAGATGCCATCATGAATGACTGAAAGCATAAATAAGGAATGATTATTTAATATGTCTTACAATAAAAAAAAAGGAGGGGGTACACACATCCATGAACTTTTCCAGACATACAGTTGAAATCAGGAATTCATTGCCTCAGGTTATTTCAATGTAAAAGTGCAAAAGATTTGAGAAAACAATTAGACATGTCTAAGAAAGGTCTATCAGGTACTATTATCAAGATTTAAGTTCAACACTAGGCCCATCAAGTCCCTGTACTATAGGCTTCTAGAAAGAGACAGTATGGAGTAGTAAGATTTGGCTCACGTTTTTTATGTTTTTGTACTCTTGCTGTGGCAACTGTCAGAGACACGGGGCATTGGGTCAGACTGATCTTGGATTCAACTGTCGTATATTCATTTTATATTTCCAGAAAGCCAAATTTTCCTGATGGAGATGTTTCTAGATACTTTTTGATGTCACGAGAAGACTAGCGATAGACTTTCAAGTTTCAGGTATGAGATTTATGCTATGGTTGTCTGTAATGACAGAAGTCTGGAATTACCAGCACATCATCTCTTTCTAACAAAGAGTGTACAATGATTATTGTCTTTGAAGACTTCAATATCTGTGTTAAGCTCTCTGAAAAAGCGATCCCCAATTTTTCTTCTTACTTTCATTCCTGGACTTTTTGGACCTATGCTCCAGCTACTCATTTCCTGGACTAATTTTGGGTAAGATGTGGCTCTAGGGAATATAAGATAATACCCTTTCTTGTTTGATTCCGGTGGCAACAATGTCTTGAAATAAAAATTCCCACTTTTTAGGAAGGAGAGTGATTTAGCCAGAAAGCTGTTGGTACCTCTCAATATTAGAGTATGTTTAGGTACTACACTTCACTTAACCATCCATTGCAGTGATTTAGTGAGATCCTGTATCTACTTCCTAGCAACAGCTACTGGAGTGCTAACATCTGTCCCATTATTTCCTCCACAGTTACTGTAGAAAAACTTTATTACCTTACAAGCTGTGGCACAGTTTTGTTCTTGATGTTTCTTCTGTAAAACTTTCTCAATATGATTAGTAGAAAAATCCTTTCTCTTTCCAAAACACAAGCTATTAACTCAAGCCTGATGAACGATTTTAAACTAATTTAACCTTTTTAACGGATACGGTTCTTAAGGAGAAGATGGGCTCCAGAGTTATCGGCTTACTTCTGTAGTAATGTAAGATGTATTCCTGAGACTAAATCTAGACACAGTAACAATCACTTTTCCTGAGATCTGCACAGAATCTTAAACATTAATGCAGAAATACCATGCTCTCATCACTTTTAGCTTTAATCTTTGACTGCCAAAGGAGAACGAAGAGCATTTAGTACACATCATTACACTGACTTCCACTTAGTACATTCACAGTTACCATTTAGTGGAAGGAAGTGTGCCTCCTCCTCCTCCTTCAACCAACCCAGTGCAATATGTAAGGGATTGTTTTCCATACCTCAAACCAGGACACCTAATTAATATCACAACATCCTGAACCTCATCAAACAAATATTTTGGCAGTACCTGGAACAGATGCTGTGCTCATAAGACATTTTTCTCATCCATGGAGCAGTACCTGGCAACCAGAGTCCCGTTGCTAGACTTACTTGTAGTGTTTTGATACTGAGATGAAATCTTGCTTTCCAGCCTCAAACATGAGAAAAACTTGCCTGTTTTCTCATTATATTCTTAATAAATAATTTTATTTCCAATTACCTGCATATATTTATTTGATATCTTTTTAAAATCTGGGGGGTGGTAAAACAGCATGGTTTAAATTATATCTATATGCTATCCCCTTTATATGAGATGCAAACAATGCTTCCTTGGATTGGTAGTTTGGCTGCTGCGGTCTTTGCAGCCAGTAGGTTAATACTGAAACTTCTGAAGAAATGTGAGGGAAAATGTTTTACAGAAATAACTATTTTTCAAAAATATTTCTCTTGAGATGTTTTCACATATTGAGGAGCATCAGCTTTAGTATTCCATTTCTTTTCTCATTTTATCTCTAAATCCAGAAGGACATAACGATGTAAAAATTCTTCCTCCCTCAAATCTACATGGCAAAACCAAAGTTCTCATCTGTATTCAGATACATTAGTGCTGATCCAGCCCCTTTTAGATCAGGTTAATAGAAAGATTACTAATCAGTCAAAAGAAAAAAAAAACCTGCTGATCCTTGAACTGTATTTTCTAGAAAACGATGCAGAAGTATAGTACACCAGTGGTTTTTTTCCTTTCCTGTTTTCCCTCATAGACAAAAGACATTCAAAGTTAATCAATCTGTTTTTAAAATTTTACACATTTCACGCAATTTTACAAATGGTCAGCATAAGTTTTGTTAAGTACTGCCTTGTAAACTTTGAAAGTACATATGAAAGAAAAAAGTATCTGAGGTTTCTGATAATAATCTGTCAGTTTGCATTGTGGAAGATACCATAATGACCATGCTTAAAAAAATCAGAATCTAGTTCTTAGTCTTCCCACAGAAAGATCTCTTCAGAGTTCAGTTCTTACATACTGGAAAGAAAAATTTATGTTCATACTCTAAGATGTTAAGAAAGAGAAAACTAATTGCCAAGGCAAATATTTCTTTTTAAAGAAATATGTAAATATGTTTAAAACTTTTTAGTTGCTCTATGATTCTCTATTGATTTACTTAAATTTTAAGGACATGCCTATGCACTGTATTTTCTACACAAAAAATGTATTTTCCATTACTTTCTTCTGTATTATTCCTTCTTTAAAGGGCAAATGCTGTAACAGACGATCTTTTGCAGGTGTCCTATTTATCTTGCCTGTGACAAAAGCTAATCTGGAGGTGTGTTTACAATGACTACAACTGCAGAGCGAAGGTTCCTTAATCTCAGGAAACGACTAGATCAGCTGGGCTATCGGCAACCATTGGGAGTGGAGAGTTTACCTTTGGTGGAAAAGCTTTTTAGGTATTCAGAAGGAGATTCATTAAAAGACATAGTAATCATATAGTAGATATTGTTTTATTTTTGACATATAAGGGAGAATGCTTAGTCTGAAGATTATTTTCAAGCAATATTCCAGAGAGAACATTCAGTTCCTGTGTATGATGAAGTCAAATGGGATTGCTTAAGTGACGAGAACATCTTAAGATCTCATTTAATTCAGTATAATTGTTTCTAAAGATCTGTGGTCTAGGAAAATTCAACTTTTTTAACCTCATAAGAGAGCCAAGAATAGTCACCATTGATATGTGCTTAAAGGATTCGCTCTTCTAACTGCTTGTATAAAAAATAATCCCTGCTGTCTGTACTGTGACCTAAAATAAAACATTCTCAGCTCCATTTTCTCATTTGGAGAAGTTTAAATTTGCTATCTCTGCAGTTTTTACAGCACACAGAAGGAAAACAAATTTTCAGATGACCTTAATATATCTTCTGTTTTGTGGCTTTGATGTGACTACGAACATCGTAATTTCCATAGTAATCCAGTTATATTTCGCTAAGTATGCAAATGTAGGTATTCTGGTTCTGTTGCTTTCTAGCATATAATATAGATGGAAGGACCATAGGTAGGCAGATGTGGAGCAATCTGCTTTCAACATGAGGTCTCATCCTGGTGTCTAACAGATAGGCTTAATCTCTCAATCACTGACTTTGATATTATTTTCACAAAAGTGTTTATAGCTACTTACCACTAATTTCTATTATGGAGCTTCTGATCTCCATATAAATAGTAGTTACCTTCTGGCCTTTTTAATTTTTTACTTCAAGTTTCTTCTGTGGTAAGCAGTGCTACAACTTATGTAGTGCTTCGAGGAAAAAATCGTCTTGCCAATTTTGAATGTCTCACTTAAAGTAGAAAAGAGAATTTATTGAATTATCAGCTGTATACTCCTGATACGCTTTCTAAATATCTTTATTTTTTATATTTGTCCTGACCTTTCCTATTTACTTCTTTTTAAGTGAATGTTTCCCATCTTCTGTTTTTTCTTATGTGAACCTTCTCTTTGCCTTTCTTTGAACCCATTTGTTCTACAGTTAACGTGGTCTCAGGGAAAGGGTTTTGTTTCTCAGGTCATAATAAATATTTGCATCTGCAGTGTAAAGGCTGATAACATTTCTAACATGTCTGATGCTCCTTTACTCTAGTGACCTAGTTCATACAACTGAGAGCTTGCGCAGTGCAAAGTTATCTGCTGGAAAAACTGAAAAAGAATGCAGCAATTATGATGCTATTTTGGAACCTTATAAAACAGAGAATGCTAAACTCACCAGGGAAAATAATGAGCTACATTTAGAAATATTAAAACTGAAAGAGCAATCTGATCGTCATGTTAAAGGTAATATAAAAATGATGATACTTTTTTTTAATCCTTCTTTGCCAAAAGAAAATTACAGTAAAATCCTTGATCCCCAGATTCATTTATCTGTACTTTTAAGTGAGTGTGAGTGATCATTGACTTTGGTGCCTTTAAGGTATTAACGCTTATGCACAGACATTTCTTTTGTAGTTAAAAAGTTTCTGAGGTCCTGGAAATCATTGTTTTAATCAAACGTGAAAATGTTAGAACTATTTAATATAAACTTTCATACCTTGAAATGCTACTTTATATTTTAAAATTAAATACTGCTGTTAAATGTGCCTTTATTCTACAGAGGGAGTTTATTTCTATAACACATATAAATATATATTTCTGTGTGGTTTTGTGTATATATACACACATATGTATGTGTACTTGAAAATTTCATGCTGTGGAAAATGAATATAGGATTCTTTTTATGCCTATTTTGGTGCTACTAGGAAAAATAATAATAAATAAAAAAGGTAATACTGCTTTTTCTCTCCCCTAAAGATTTGAAAGCCTCCTTAAGGAGAGTTGAACATGAGACAGCTGACTTGAAATTTCTGAATAACCAATATGTACATAAAATTAAAATGCTGGAAAAAGAGAACAAAGCCAAGACTGAAAAAATTCAGCAGCTTCAGGAGAAGAATCTGCAAGCAGTGGTGCAAACACCTGGTGGGTGTAAATAATCACAGATATTTTTAACTTTTCTCTGGGCTTTTTTTTGGCTCTTCAGAACATAATCTTTTTTCTTTTTTCCCCTCTAGGAAGAGAAGTTGCTGTGTAAAAATTATCTAATAGAATAACATTACCTTTTGAAAGTTTTGGCTCTGAATTCAGTCTTTTCTCTGTATGGAAGAAGTTTCATTAGCAGGTTGTTTGTGTTAGGGACAAATTTGAATACCAACTTAGGTTCAATAGAAGACTATTAAGTTAAAATGTGACTGGAAAACACTGTTAATCAACAGCTATTTTTATTTTTTTAATGCTGTACCTGATTTAGTCAGAGGCAGGTTGTTTGACACTTGAATCTTTTTGACAGCTAGTTGATGATATGTAAGTTACAAATTCAGATTTTTGTAACCAAGATCTGAAAGTAGCAAGTTGCAAAATAAGTCTACAAACAAATATTCTGACCCTCTGAAAGCTTACAGTATTTAAAGGGTCTTTTGATAACTTAAAATGTTCTGGATGTTACTTTCAGGTTAGTTTTTTTCTCCAGGTTTTCCTTTTTCTTCTTTTTTTTTTCAAGCTAACGGAAATAGTGAGAAGTATTTTGTGAAATTTTGAAATTGTCTTTTCTTTCCAAGTCATTGAATTACCTATGTCTTTTTGGCATCTGATGGAAATTAATTGGTAGTTAGGTGAAATTAAAATTCCTCTCTATTTTTCCACACCTTTCTGCATTTCATGTCCTTCACCTCAAAGATGCCATGTTACACTTCTGTCTGTCTTTCTACATACTTGCCACTTAGTCACTAGTCTTCTGGGATTTTTCTGTACTTCATCATCAAATATTGTATCTTCTTATTTAATCGTAACCTAGTCTGCTTGATATGCTTATGATATTCATTCACTGAAATGACAATAAGACAGAAGGAAAGAAAACATTACTAAACAATGCAGAGGTTAGTTCAGTCATAACATAATTCTTAAATGTGAAAACAAAATGTCTTTTGTGATGTTTTAATTCAGCTTTTTAGTAAGTCACTAACAGATTCAACAAGTTTGAACTGTAGAATATTTAGGGTCTTAAACGTTAGGGACAACTACTTATACTGAACTTTGCATGTTTCCTTATTATAAAACTGAACTTTGACAAAGCTGATACTAACCTGCAAGAATGGTGTTATCTAGAATGTGCAAATTTTATCATCTTATTACAGTAAGATTAAAATGGTGAAACGAGCCAGTTCAGAAGCAGTGGAATAAATAGGATATTTCATTTTGTATTAAAGAGGAAGACTCCCTTGCTTTAACTCCAAGTAATAGGCATTTGGGTTTGGGCTTTTAGGTGGCAGAAAAAGAAGCATTCCCTTCAGGCGTCAACGCATGCAGATAGACCAGCCTGTCCCTCCATCAGGTGTTAGTGCCTATCCAGTTCCTCAGCCAGAGGACCCTTATATCGCAGATCTTCTTCAGGTGGCTGATAATCGGTAATCTAAAGAACTTTTAAGTTTTGAAGTAAAGGTGTTAAATATCTGCAGTGATTTTCCCAACCCCCACCCTCCTTCTGCCTTTCAAATTTGCCTCAAACAAAATGGTATTTCATGATGATTAAGAGCACTATAGTTCTTAAATAGGATTTTGCTTAGTGATTGACAGTGCTGCCTGGACAAAGTTGCAGTGGAATATTTAATAAGCTGCTTATTTCCTTAAAGGATTTCTCTTAAAATTTCTGTACTGGTTTTACTCTTATACCTAATTTTAGATTGGATATTCTGGAAAAAAGCTACGTGTAATGTTTTGTGTAGGACTAAACTGACCTTTCATATTTATTTTGGAAGACTAAAATATTCTTGATCTTGTAATACAATTTTTGGCTTGGGAACCTGTATTATGAAAGGTTCAAGTCAATTCTTTTTTCTTATTTAGAATATATCTGTAGAGGGTTTACACGGCAAGGTGTTGGCAGCAGGGGGACTGCAGGGGTGGCCTCTCTGAGAAGAGGCCAGTGGCAACCCTGTGCTGGACACAGCCAGTTCCACCTGCCTTCAAAACGGACCCACCACAGGTCACAGCTGGTGGCTCAGGTGCAAAAATGTATTTAAGAAAGGATAAAAACTAATGCTGTGCAGCAACAGTGAGAGGGAGGAGTGAGAAATATGTGAGAGAAACAACCCTGTGGACACCACGGTCAGTGAAGATGAAGGGGGAGGAGGTGCCTCAGGCACTGGAGCAGAGATTCCCCTGCAGCCCAGGAAGAAGCTCATGGTGATGCAGGTTGTCCATGCAGCCTGTGGAGAGTACATCAGAGTATATCAGAGCAGATACCCACACTGCAGCCCATGGAGGACCATGTCAGGGCACGTATCCATGCTGTAGCCCATGGAGGATCCCATGCTGGAGCAACTGGATATGACCTGTAGGAAGCTGCAGCCCAAGGGGAGCCCAAGCTGGAGCAGGGTCCTGACAAACTGCAGCTCGTGGAGAAGAGCCCATGCAGAAGCAGGTTTTCTGTCAGGAGCTGTGGCCCGTGAGGGACACATGCTGGAGCAGTCTGTTCTTGAAGGACTGTACTGCATGAAGAGGACCCAGGCTGGAGCAGTTCATGAAGGACTGTATCCTGTGGGAGGGACCCCATGCTGGAGCAGGGNATGAGGGAGCACGGGCCAGTCTGTTCTTGGAGGACTGTTCTGCATGGAGAGGACCCAGGCTGGAGCAGTTCATGAAGGACTGTATCCCGTGGGAGGGACCCCATGCTGGAGCCAGGGAACAGTGTGAGGAGTGGCAAAGCCAAAGTTGCGAACTGGACCGCAGGTCCTGTTCCCCATCCCTGCTGCTGCACTTGGGGTAGCGGGGAGGTGTAAGAGTCAGGAGTGAAGCAGTGANCAGTGTGAGGAGTGGCAAAGCCAAAGTTGCAAACTGACCGCAGCTCCCATTCCCCATCCCTGCTGCTGCGCTTGGGGTAGCGGGGAGGTGTAAGAGTCAGGAGTGAAGCAGTGAAGCTGAGCTTGGATAAAAGTGGAGGATGGGAAGAAGGTTTTTTTAGTTAGTCTTTGTTTCTCACCATCCTACTTTATTTTTAATTGATGATAAATTAAATTAATCTTCCCCAAGTTGAGTCTGTGTTGCCCGTGACAGTTATTGGTAAGTGTTCTCCCTGCCTTTATCTTGACCCATGAGCTTTTTTGTCTTATTTTCTCCCCTGTTCTGCTGAGGAGGGGGAGTGAGAGAGCAGTTTGGTGGGGGTCTGGCAGCCAACCAAGGTCAACCTGCCACAGCATCTCAAACAACGGCTTCTCCATTAATATTTTGTATGAACAAAACTATTTTTTGTGAAATATTTACATTCAGGATCAAAGAGAAAATACTAATATTGAATTGTTGTGTACCTATGATTCTTCCATGAATCCACATATATGATATACTGCTACATTTCAGAATTCATGAACTTCAGTCAGAAGTAACAGAGCTACAGGAAAAATTGGAGATATCTGAACGTGAAATGAAAAATTATAGCAAACAGGTACGTTAACAGATTTTTTTAAAAAATATTATTATTTGGCTGTAGTAGCCACTGCAATAGCCTTGATTATAATTTGTGTGTTAACCTTATTGCGAAAGCATTGTAAGGCTTGTGAAATACAGTTATTGTAACTTGCCTATGTTAAGCTACTTCTCTCCTCTTTGAAGAGAGCAGCAATAACAAAATACTTGCCTGCTACTTTTGCTGATATATCTTGTGTCTTAAAATTACATTAAATACATTAAACTTGATGATCGTAAGTAAAATTTTTGTCTGTGTAGGGTTTGTAGTTCAGAAGCATTAGCTGGTCCAAAATAATAATTTGATCTACAGATAGGTTAGGATAATTTTTTTCACTGTTTGGACTGGTTATATTTTTTTAAATTTTAATTTTTGAAAGTTAATTTATGGACTGCAGATTTTACAGTATTTTCATTAGAGTGGATTGGTAAGATGTGTATAATCTTTAAGTGAGGGAATAGTATCAATTGTTCATTTTTTTCAATATCTGGGGATTAGTGGATACCATCCTCTTTTTTTGTTGTTCACATCTTGGTTTTCCCCTTCCAATATTCCCTGTTTTTCAGCTCTTTGATTTTCACACTGAAATAGTCACCAAATTGGCTTATTTAAAAGCTTGTTCCCTAAATTTAAATGCTAGTCTCGGGCAGATAATTTGCAACATTCATTAACTTCACTTTAGATGAAAACTGTTAGTTTCTCTTTAGGAAAATAATCTAGTAGAAATTGTTTCAGTATTTTATTGTGCAAAGATTCTATTTGAATTTTTATTTCAAAGAAATCACTTCGTTAAGAAAAATGCAGAATTAAAAAAAAGAATGTTAAAGATAAAAATTGCATTATTAGATGCATATCTTTTTACTGAATATTATATAGGTGTTTATTTGAACAAAGGTTCTATTAAATGGAATAGAGGATACGAAAGATTTTTTTTTTCCTTAAAGGTTGAGCTAAGAGACAAAGAAATAGAGCGCCTAGTGTTAACATTGGATGGTGGTCGTTCTCATGAGGTTATCTCTCTGGAATCGAGAAGTAAAAGTAATGAGAAGCTTATCACCCATTTGAATTTGCAGGTAATGTATTGGTGGTTAGTCAAAACTAAAAATATTAGCAGTCTAAAGAAACCACAAAATTTCTAGCTTTTCTTTAAAGAAAATCACTATTAGATATAAAATCAATTTAACTTGCTTTGCTTTTTAGGTGGCAATGTTTCTTGTCTAAGGAGGTTTCATTTCTTGTTTTAAAAGTCTATTAGAATGGTTTTGGTAAAGATCTGTACATAGTAATGTTAATCTAAGACTATTCAGAAAAATTCTGTATGATACACTGTTTTCACCAAATTTGAAAATACTTACTTTCTTTCGTTTGTTTGGTTTTTTTGTTTTTTGTTTCCATACATACCATTTATGTTTCAGGAACTGACAATGGTATGTGTACTTATGATAAGGAGTAGCTCGGCAGATAATCTCATCAGACAGTGGGGAGTCTCCCATGTTGAATTCAAACGGTCCCCACCTTTACTCCAACATAGACTTACCTATAAGCTTAGGATTAAGATGTTTGTGTTTACTGTGCCTATTAGCATGCATTCAATACTGGTCTCAGAATGAGGATTTTTAAAGAAAGATACAAGACAGGCTGGAATACAGATCAAGTAAAGCCCATCTCTGGATTTATACCATCAATTCTCTGTTTATCCGACTGAGTTAGCATTTTGTATAGTGATTGTCCATGATGTACAGTGGCATAAGATCCAGTTTGCAGTTTATTAGCTTAGGTGCAGTGCTGCAAAAATACAGAATGAGCTATGACTTGGAAGCCATACAGCTGTGTTCAGTGATCCTGAATTAGTAAGTCATGCTGAACACAAATTGATTGTACAGAGAGTGAGCCCAGAGCTGCATAAAGCTGGTTTTGGGCCATCAAGACTATTTGCTCAGGCTCAGTGCCACTATACCACTTTTATTCTCTTACAATAAATGGGTATTTCTATGTAGTAGTATTCATGACTATGAGAGGACTTAGACTTTATTCTGTGTCTCCAGTAGTTCTTCTTTCTGCAGTTTTGAGGAAAGTTGTGTGGAGTTGAAAGTGCGGCACCTCTGTTATCTTGAATCTTTCAAGATACTCCAGGCTCCCATTTTCTTGCGCAGTGTAACTTATTATGTATATTTTTTTATTCCTACTCTGCATCCCTGCCTCTCTTCCCTTTACTCACAGGGAGAGGTATACGGGGAAAAAAACAATGTCTGTAGAGCAGAAATTCTGAGGATGTTGATAAGGTGCTGAGGTACGTTGAGGGAAAGATAGGTTTTGGGAATCTGATCTGTAAAGCTTCACTTTCATGAAGGACTAACAGTGAGACTAAGTCTAGCAAATGTACTACATAGGTGGAGAGAAGAATGTGTCCTCATATCTTGTGAAATTTAGGGAAACTCTGGGTCTACTGGACCAATGCCCAAGACAGGTTTCTATACAGATCTCTGCTTTTCAGTACTTTTCAGCATAAACCTCAGGTTTTGGAGACTAGGTAAAGAACAGGGTAGTAATGAATTCCTTCATGTTGCACCTTTGTAAAATCATATTGTTTCATGTTGATAAGCATTAAGTTCTAAAAATAGAAAATCTTGGCATTTTTAACAGGATGTCCCTTTTTTACTATGGATATAGAGACACTATATGTCAGAAGATTGGGAGAAACTTTTGCTACCTATTTTAACAATACATATTAATGTTTTAATGAAAAATATCTTCCAGATTGAATATCTTCAGCAAACAAACAAAGAACTTGAAAATCGCATTCAAGACCTCTTGGACACTAAACAAAATGTGACTAGTGAGGTAGTGCATTTAAGCAATAAAAATGAAGAACTGTGTCAAGAACTGAATGAAATAGACCACTTGGCACAGCAGTTGGAAAGACACAAGGAAATTGTGCTCGAGACTGCAGATAAGGAAATAGGAGAAGCAAAGGTAATCACTAACATGTTAGTGTGAAGGATCTGCTCAGCTTTCAGGTGGCTTTATATCTTTTAATTGCAAGACATGACCTATCAGCTTGTAAAGGAAGATTAAAAAGATATATTTTTTCCAGTTTACTTAATATTATAAAGAATTTCTCACTAAAAGATGATTAATCACAGCAATTTTGTCTCTTTACTGTGTTAGGTGAGATGAGTTTTGTTAAGTGGTAATCTGTCTTCCTTCTGTTAGCTTACTATGAAATAAAATTCTGAGATACTTAAAACTATTGATAGGTAATAGGTATTTGCAACAGTGATGCTTGTGTTGGGAGGGGTTTTTTCTATGAGGATTCATGCAATGATTTATTTAATTGTTGTGCTCAAAAAGAGCATGGGTGTGTAGACCACAAATTTTTTGTGCTTTCAGTTCATAGGGGCTTTACTATTTAAAATTTGGTAGATTACATGGAACTAATTGTACTTTATTTGTTACAAAAATAGTCTGTTTCCTTATTTTTTTTTGTAACAAAGGAATTGTCATTTTGAATATGTAAGTTTTAACATAGAGGTTAATTTTGGTTGATAGAAAGAAATTGAAAGAAAACACACTGAAATACAGGGTCTTGAAGAAACGATAACAAGGCTTAAATCAGTAAGTAAAAATACTTTCAGTTCTTGTTTGTAGCATTTTTATCCTACTGTCATCCACATGTTTCTTTCATTTATTATAAAAATTAACACTTTAACAATTAACAGAGAACTTTTATATTACCCCAAAACTCTATGGTAATAAATTAATAATTAATAAATGAAAGAGCTAAAGAAGCTACATCATATTTTTGCAAAAATAAACTGAAAGAAACCTCTGTAGGCAGTGTGGTTGACTATGTCCTTATTGTACATTTCCTTATTTCTGCTATCTGAAGTTGTAATTTTCATGACATAATCATTTTTACCACAAACGAGTTATGACATCCTAGAGGATTTTCTTCATGTAGACACTACTTTGTCTCTTAATCAGCGTGTGAATAATTATGCAATGCTTGCTCACTCAGAAACAAAGCATAGTAGCCCAGATGAAAAATATCAGTATTATCAATTCCTTGAAGACCAAACTGTTTCCAGCATATAGGAAGTTGGGTATTAGTTGAGCACAGTGTTTTGTTTTAGTATTTCTAGTGAACTTGAAAATACAAAAATATTTCGTTTTCAGGCCACCAGATTATAGGAAAGACATGCCAAACAGCATTTGATTAGCTGCAGGGGTTGACTGAGATGCTGTATTGTGATGTACTTTAACACCAACAGTGTTCCTAAATGCCATTAAAAATTATTTCTTGCTTTAGTTATGACTTTTTTCCATGTTTGTATCCCACCATCCTTCTGGTTTGGTTTCTTGAATTAAACAAGGGTTAATCTTGCTTGTTTTGATACTGATTGCAAACCATGTCAAAAGTAATGCTTACTTTGATGTAATAAAAAGTAGTATAAAATAGTGGTAGCCTTTAACAAATGTTAAAACACAAAACATCCAGGTTAAACAGAAGTAAACAGTGTTGAATACTAAAAGTTTAACAGAATGTTAAATATTTTTTTCCAAATGTCTCTATTGGCACTTCTAATTTTTTGTAATAATACTTGTTACTTCAGGAGTTGTGCTCATGTCGTAGGGAGAATGAAAGACTGAGTGAAGAACTCTTTGCAAAAGCAGATGATAAAGAGAATCTTGAACTGTTGTTAAACCAACTTGAACAAGAGAAACAAAGGCTAACAGAAAAAACTGAGAACTTAGAAATAAAAGGTAAATCATCAATCGAGGGTTCCTGTTAATTATATTTCTATAATTTTTGATATAGAAAACCTTACATATTTGAGATACAGTTAGTAATACTAAAAGACTTGATATATGTCAACTAAAAAGAAGACTGTAGGTCTTCAGTCAGAATTGAAGTGAAAATTTTTGTCACAGAAACGTGTTTTCATTCGATGTGTGAGAACTAGAAGTTGAACCTTTTATTGTGATTCCACAGGACATCTTAATACTAATACTATGGCAATTTCATACAAAATAATTTTTTTTTGTCCAAAACTGTTTTTATTGTCTGTCTTTCTGAGTGAGCGAATTCAGACTGTGTTTTTTGAGAGCTTTATCCAGTTGGATCTTGAAAACCTCCAGGGATTGAGATTCTGTGACCTCTCTAGGCAACCCATTCCAACGTCTGTTTATCCTCAGAGATAAAAATTGTTTTCCCTGTATTGCTTGTAATTACCTGTAGCAATTAATCACTGTTGTTCCGTGTTTACCTGCTGTGCACCTCTGTGAAGAAACTGGCTCCATGTTATCTATAACCCCGTCTTGGTATTGTCCGTCTGCTCTTGGGTCCCCAGCTCTTCTCCAGGCTGAACAAGCCCAGTTCCCTCAGCAATAATTCCCACAGGGCACGTATTCTGCTCCCTGGCCAGCTTGGAGTGCTTCCCCTGGACTCACTCAAGTTTATCAACTTCATTCTTGTACTATGGGGACACTAAACTGAACACAGTATTGTAAATGTGATGTAACGAGTGCTAAGTAAAGGGGAATGATCATACCCCTCAGTCTGTGTCTCCATTGATACAGCCCAATACGCTGCTAGGACTCTGTTGGTTCCAAAGCACGCTACTCCCTCCTGTTTAGCCTACTGTCAGCCAGGACTCCTGCATCCTTTTCAGAAGATTTGCTGCCCACACGGTTGCTGGGAGTTAGTCCATCCCAAATGCAAATGTCTTTGTGGAAATTCATGAGGTTCCTATACTGTTGTTTTTATTTCTTTTTCTGCAGAACGAGAACTTGTCCTAGAAATAGAAAGAATGAGATTAGAATATGGTATAGCCCTAGGAGACAAATCTCCATCTCGTCTAGATGCATTTGTAAAGACTTTAGAAGAAGACAGAGATTATTATAAGCGAGAATTAGAATATCTTCAGAAAATGATAAAACGAAGGCCTAGCCCAAGCCGTAGGACTCCAGAGAAGGTAATGTTCCTGCTGTCAATACGAGCTGAAAAACAATGAAAATACTGTAGAACCATTTAAGGAGCTATCAAATATATTTTTAAATTCAATAGCAGTAAATGACTGCAGTATTTTTCTAAATTACATTCTTAACATAAAAAATTAACTGAGAGAATCTCCAGTGAATTTGCAATTTATTTTCCTGTTCACATTTTACAGTAACATATTGATTAATTATTGATCAGTTTGTTTGAAATAAATAGAACTAGATGATAAACAGAAAAATGTTGAAATCTTGTTAGCTGTTCTGTTTTTTCTTCTTAACAGTTAGTCCTTATTGTTTAAATTATACCACCAATGCCGGGCTTTTTCTTTCAATTAAAATTTATTATGTAGGTATTTTTTGTGTATTACTAATACTGAGAGTTCTTTCTTTTTTTTTTTAAATTAGTGTATTTTAACATAAATTTTATTAATCACTTTGCAGAGTGAAGATCTTAGATTGATCGCCAGAGAAAGAGATGAGCTTCGATCCATGTTAGACAGATTTGAAAAACACATGATAGAAATTCAATCCAATGTCAAATTATTGACTACAGAAAGAGATAGATTAAATATTCTTTATGAGCAGGTAAGAAGAGATTGTTTATAATTGGCATTGAAATAACCGATTAACACTTGTACTGTTGCTTATTTAAAATGAAAATACTTCTCTCTGTAATAGAACTTGAGTAGTATAGACCCACTAGAATACCACCAAGAATAATAAAATATATACCTATTTTTATTACTTGTTAATAAATTTATGTATTCCAAAGTTAATGTATTAACTTCAAAGCCATTATAACTTACTGTACTGGCATTTGGAAATTAGAAAGATCCGGGGAAAAAAAAGTCAATAGAATACGTGAGAAAGTTGGGTAAGGATACAGGCTAGAAAGCAAGGAAGAAGTAGTAATTAACTGATAAGAAAAAAGTGAAGTTAGGCTATACTTGGAACAGTAAAAGGGTGATGAGTATGTTGGAAGCATAAGTTGCCACGCCACTGCATGATTTAGGGAATTTTTTTACTTGTCTAGAGAAAAGTAAGACTATAATAGCAATTCTGTTTTAATAACAGCATTCTTTCTTTTTTGTTAGTATGTACACTGTAATAATTGCAGTCCACGTGTGCTAACAAACAATAATCTCTTAAAGTCTCAGGATGAATTAAGCAGGATGAAAAGAGAAGCAAAACATAGTTTAGTTTCTCAAAGTCATGTGGAAGAAGAAAGAGACGTTGCGCTAACTGACTTGAGAAGACTAACGGCAGAAAAAGAAAGCCTCAGAGAAAAATTAAAGGTGAGCTTTTACAGCTTCATTGCTTACAGCGCGGTGGCATATAGGGAAGGCTTATACAGTAATGCTGTGTTTGTGTCTGGCTGTCTGTCAGTTCCCCTCTTCAATAAATTTTGAACTTACCTGATTTCAAACTCACTTGAGAAAGCTCGCTGAATTGTCTGAATTATCCCTGTAAACTCAGTTCCTAGGTGGAGATAGGGGGAGAGGAACATGCTTTAAGTGTCTGAGGGCAAGCATGGCATCACCTTGTGTGAAGAACCTAGATATGAAGACTCAACCACAGAATATTTTTGTGTGTATGCATTACTTCGAAGATGCTTATATATCACATATGGTTCTTATCCCATAAACTAGGGACTTTATGGACTTTTTCATATTAACTAATGGTTATTGTTGCATTTTGTGTCAGAGTGTATTTTAAATGACATATAACTGAACCATCAAACATAAATTCATAGCAGTCCAAGTTTCATTAGTTTTAACCTTTATGAAAATATTTGTTAATACAATAATTTTCCTGTTACTCTGACCTTTCGATGTCTGGAATTAATGTGAATTAATGTCTTTCTTCGCTGTAGTCCAGAGCATATGATTTCAAGGACGTTTCCCTGACTTCTTTATTGGGTCATTAATATGATGTATACAAGTTTTTAAAATGTCCTGAAAATTCAAAACTTTAAAATCATATTAATGGACTGATCCAAAGACACAACATATGTCAAGAGTGACTGTACAGTGAATGTTTCCATAGTTTGATTTACTACCAGAAAAATAGAGAACTATAGTGTATCTGAATGCAGTGGCAATAACTCTGACCTCTGTGCTTAAAGCATGTGCATGCAGTGGAAGAGCTGTTCTTCCTTTCTTTTTGTAGGTGACTACCAACTCTTTGTATTTGTGCCACTTTGAAATATCTGCACAAAAAGACTTATCTCAGGCATTTCTAGGATGTTTGAGAGTTTGTTTAATAATTTCACTGTACTTACACACAGAAGTCAGAGAACAGACAAATCATGTAAAAAAACTTTTCTTCATAGACTTGGAGAAAGACCAGTTAGCTTTGTAATCTGTCTTACATTTCATATTAATGATAATTTCATAAATTAATTTCAATGAGCTATATAAGCTTGCAACCTTTCATATTGCCCTGTTGCTCAGTAATCTTTCTACAACAGCATTAATTTGGTTGGGACCAAATATAAATATACTTTTTCTTAAAAAAAAAAAAAAAAAGAAAAATCCAAAAAGAACCAGTGAAAAAACAAACCCAAAGTCAGTGATGTTATGTTGAACTGCAGTGGTGTATTTTCAGCTAATGGTCTGTAGTTTTATAGAGAGAACTTTGTGTTTTGTCTTTCGTCTAAGAATGTAGAGCAATATTTTCTTAAACATTGACCTTAAATTTCTATAGTTAAATCTAAAAATGTGTATCTTATTACACGTAATTCTTTATTTCTATCTCAGACTCAGCAAGAAGCAGCTAACATTGAAAAATCAAAGATGGAGCGTGATATTTCAGAACTGGAGAATAATATTCAAGGAGTAAGTGCGTTTTTAGCAAGTAAGATTTTCTTTCTTCTAAAATAGGATAGACTTTTCAAGCAATTAATTTTGTTAGCTGTTTTCCACTTAAATTTATTTAAAAGCCATGTTGTGATATTTTTCTACAACAATAACGTTTGGTTTATTTTTTTTGTAATTGCAGTTTGAGGTGGAAAGGTGTGAACTAAAGACTACAGTCTCTATCCTGAAAGACAGAATAAAGTCTTTGGAAAATGAATTAAAATTGAAGTCCAGTAAACTTGCCCAGACATCCGATGATTCTTCTCAATTTAAAGCTGAGATTTGCTCACTTCAGTAAGTCCAATACAAAATGTGATGGTCTTTCACAGATGCTGACATAATTTTGTTTGTTCTATGACCGTAGAGCAGACCTGAGTTCCTGGGAAAGAACATAAAATATTTTCAAAATCAGTTGGTACAGTTTTTGTCTTAAGGAAAAGTAAATATGAGTAAGGAAAGTTGCTGTGGTGCCTTTTCACACCACGCTCCTTCTGGACTTACTTGATGACCAGATATACTGATCACTTTTATGGGTAATTGTGAATGAAAAGTTTCTCCTCCTCCTCTAATTGTTTCCTCTAACAACCACGTTCTCTGCTTATGAATGTAGCAGAACGGAATATTTCTAAAAGGGTTTCCAAATGCTGTTTGTTAAAAGGAAGATAGATGTCTTTGCAAACTGCAGCAGAAGGACCAAATTGTGCCAGTTTTACAGATTGTCAGTCATACTGAAAACTTTATGCCAAGCATTAATCATTGATATTCCACAATTGAGTGGTTCATGGAGAGTCGTTCTGTACTTTCATATGCTAATACTATCACACACATACTGCAGTTTTGAAAGTTGACATCTTACAATCCAAAGCCACAGTCTGGGGGGACAGAACTGGAGGATCAAGTTACACCCCTTTTTAAGGCCTATTTAAACTTGCAGGCTTATTGCTGCACTCTATTAGTTGTTTTAGAAAAGAGCTCCTATCAGGTATCTAAATATGATGGAACAAGAAGGCGGCTTAGAGAAAGTGGAAATAGAGTATTGAATAAATCTGGGCAGGAATTTGGAAATCTGGTATTTGGTTTAGGTGGAAATGAGAGCCTTTGATGTAAGAGATCACTACAGGATAGGTAATGCTGTAGATGAGATCTTTCAGATGTTTTACAAGAGAAATCAGGGTGTGTGGCTCACCCCCCGCCCCCCCCATCCTCCCAACCTCAATGGTACTATAGTGCATTGTGTAACAGCACAATAGTGGGATGGATAACGATGAAGAACTGAAGCTGAGAAGCAGGCCTTGGAGTTCATCTAACGCTCCCAATTGCACANTGTTTGGTGGTAAAATTGTGACATCATTCATAAAAGTGAAATATCTTGTCAGGTTCCTTGTCATTTTAGTGGAAAGCTTTGATATTATAAAAAGGAGGAAATAAGGAGACGGCCTACAGGCATTTCGGCATTTGGTTCTACTTTGTGCATGGTGGCAATTGTTATAGCTGCGTTTGGCCCCCCCTCCTTTTTTTCCCCGTCTAAAGTTTCACTCTAAACTGAGTGAGAGCAGTCTTTATCTGCCAACATGCTGTATTTTGGATTGGTGTTTTTCTTTAAAAAGGAAAAGCTACTGTAGCTTTTGTGGGATCCCACTTCAGAGGGACTTTTATTTCCTGACCTGTTTTGTAAATAATCCGTTTAATTACTTTGGAGTTTAATTTTGCATTTTTTTTCCTCGGTCACACTGATATTTCTTGCTAATCAAAACAACTATGTAGGTAGATGGTTTCATATATCTTTTCAGCTCTGTATTTCTTAAAAGTAGGATCAGAACCGTAGCTGTCAATTTGGTTGCTTCTTAAAACATGGTGTTGCTGATAATAACTGCTATGAGCTACATATCCACATCTTTATAAAGCGAAGATTCAAAAGGCACAAGTAACAAGAGTTGCATGATGAAGAGTAACAGAAATCAGAGGAAGTGAATGTTTCAGATTATCATGGTGGTTCCAGCAAGGTTCCATTGCTCCATTTTGGAATGGTGTTGAGGTGGACTTGCTGCAGGGGTCCAGAGCAACCAAGAGGTATTGGCCTCCGCCATCCTTAATAGTCCTCTCTCTTCCAGAGAGGAAGGGAGAGGACTGGTTAGCTGCTGGTTGGTGTGACACAACCCTATCATGAGGTTACACTGGAACTGTTCCAGCACTGCAAGCAGCTTAAGAAACCTAAGTTGATGACCCTTAATAGGTCCCAAACTTCTTTCAACTGCATACTGATTTTCCAGGCTCTTAAATGACCAACTCCAGAGGTCTATTGAAGATTTACAGCATCGATTGTCCCTCAAAAAGGATGAACTACAGTCAGCTCGAGAAGAAATTGCAAAGCTGGAGGAGAACATAGGTAATCACTAGTTATTTTTATGCTTATTTCCTGTTTTTAAAATAGAAAGTACTTATTCTTTTATTTTTAGATAGGTTAAACCAGAGGAGCACTTCACAGGATGAAGCAGTCAGTATGCTTAGGAGTACTATTAGTGTTTTGGACAAAGAAAAGGACAGTCTTCAAGAAACCGTAGATGAAAAAACAGAAAGAATTGCATGCTTAGATGACAACTTAGCTAACAAGGTATGTGCAGTAAAAGTACTACTTTGTACATCTGGGGATTTTTAAAACAATTACATTTTAGGGAGACATTTTGCCGTGATGGCAAAGCCTGGCCAGAGCTCTAGGCATCACATAAACACTATGTTGGGACCTAGCCAATACAAAGAGTCATTTGCCAACTCAATACCGTTTTAATTATGATTGTTAGTGTATTTCCTAAACACACCAAGAAAATAAAGAAGTACTTTTTGCACTTTGCACTTGGAGGTATTTATAGCGATATAAGGTCCTAGCCTGAGGTGACAGAATCTATAGCTGACTTCCATGTTTTTGATGACAAGACAATCCTTCCTCAGTAAAGAAAAAATGCTTGAAAATTTGAATGTGCAAAGATGCAATTACTTATTGGTGAAAGGTTAAAATAAAGGCTTAAATGTAAAGTTCTTTAACTTGAAGTATCCTGTTATATTGCAATATAATAATACCTAACACAGCTTTTGCTTTTATTTTCGTAGGAAAAAACAATTACTCATTTACGTCTAACTCTCTCTGAGCTGGAGTCCTCAACAGAGTAAGTAAAGACTAGGGTGCCTTCTTCAGTGGTTTTATTTTATCTAGTGGTTTTAAAGTGAAAGTAGATGGCTATTTTTAGTTATTTTGGTGAAATTGATTTAATTCTGTTTAAGTCAAGTAAAGGAGTGTACTGTTTTGAGAAAGATGTGCACAACTTTTGAAGAGGCTTCCCCTGCAATTATGTTGCAGGCTGCTAAGATACTGTTAAGACAGCCATTAGCAATTGTTTGTCTGTATTTATTTTCCTAAATTGGTAACATTTCTTGATTCTCAGTTAAGAAGTAGCTTTTTAGTAGTCTAAGAACTCCACTAGATATTATTAGATTGACCCAGGTAAAACTCAAAGCTGAACTCTTAATTATTGTCAAGTTAATTCTTCCAGCTTAAGCTACCAGTACCATCTTAATTAAAATATATTTATGTAGTTTTTAGCTGGGCTTCATCTGATCTTTCCTTTCTGCCTCTTCTTAAGCGTGACTTTTAAAACTATAGCTTTTAGAAAGAAAATATTTAAACATTTGAAGACCAGTGTAACTGAATATTTGGTACATTGATGCATAAAATATCTGTGGCAAAGAACTAATGCAAAATTTTACTTAAATTCACACATATTTATATTTCTACTTTTTTGTTTAATCTCTTCCTTACTCTTTTGTTTGTTGTCTTTCAAGTGTAAGCTATCTGTCTTCTTCCACTATGGTTTATAAAATATGCAGTGGCTAACATACTGTAACCACTACCAAACACAGATAAACATAAGTATCTGTAATTGCTGTTTGCGTAATAAGATACATCTTACCAGACAGATCTTCAAAGTTGAAGATTAATTCCATTTTATTTGTGCATATTGACATTTTACATCTTTAGCTTATGTTTATGTTTAAACTCAGTTTGTCAGCCTTCAGTGAGCAAGAATTTTACCTCTTTTTTTAACAAGGTAAAACAACTAGTTAATTTTTTTTAAAAAAAAAAGCTTTTGCACATCCAAAATTGACGTCTGATAATTTTCAGCAGTATGTGGTATAGTATAAGAAGGGACAACTTAAATAAGATTTTGACTTGATAGCCAGATGAAGGACATGCTGAGCAACAGAGACCGTGAGATATCTAGCTTGCACCGCCAGCTTGATACGTCCCATGTAGAGCTTGCAGAAACAGGAAGAGTAAAGGAAATGGCTCTGAAAGAAAACAGACGATTGCAAGATGACCTATCTACAATGGCCAGAGAAAACCAGGTATGAAGGCAATATGTAATACTGAAGTACTGAACTATTTATTGCTTGCTTACATATAGTGATACATCGAAACCACTGTATCCTCCATTTTGATTTGGTGTGTTTAATTATTCGTATTTCTTGAACACTGGGATATTAAAAATGACTGGGCAGAAACTGTAAAAGAAATTACTTTAGATACTTAAGCATAGTCAATACAGTGCGGGAGAAATAGACAGGCTTTCAGTTTAGTCACCCTTCCCGAGATTAAAAAAGAAATCTAAATAAAATAAATCTAGGACATATTTGTTTATGCTATAACTAAATTATGTTAATTGGTTATATCACTTGATAGTTGGTATTCAATTGGTAAAAATTGGGTTTTATTATCTGTAGAACAGGGATTATTGACAGAGAGCAAGAAACCACAAAAGCAGATATCAGGTTATTAGTCAGGTGAAAGTGAGAGGGAGAGGGAGGAGGTTGCTAGCACATCTGAATTTGTTTTGCTGCATAGTGATTCACTAGTTTCATCCATCTAGTTTCTATGAAGCACTGGATGTATTGAGTGAGGTGTGCCATGTTTTGAGATTAGAATGTTTTGGAATGTAGATTTTAAAGTTCGTGATCCGTGAGCCTTGGTAACGGTGGTGGTAAAGAGGTATTGGCAGGTTTTTAATTTCCTGTTCTGGCAGGGTCAGTTTCCATTCATGTGTGTTGCTCTGCAGGAACTTTGCTTTCACTGATGAATTCGGAAAGGTTAATGTTGGGGGAGAAAACATAAGAGGGCTTAAAAGCTACAAGACAGGGGGATTGAAGAAAACTTATTTTTAAGGTATGATAGTCCTGAATAGTGTGAATTTGTTTCCTGATTTCAGGAGTGGATAAGGATGCACAGTCGATGGGAATAGGAGGGGTTCCCTTTCCATTGTGTCAATGTTGTCTGGGGTTTTAGATGGTGAATTCAAAGGTGCCGTCTATTTCCCTGGAGAAATGTTCTTATTGGATTGTCTTTGCATTGGTAAGGTAGGTGTCATGGTGAAGTGGTATCTTAGAGTTCAGCTGTATATTGCAGCTTTTTTTGTGTGTGGGTTTTGGTTTTTGTGGAGATTCTGTTCAGGTACTTTATTTGACCACTTGCAGAGTTTTATGTTACATATTTTTATTTGTGTTAGTTTTATATGATTTCATCTTTCCATAGCTCTCTGGTAGTTTAGAGTCACAGTGTACCTCCTTGCTATCGGCTAGCTAGTCAGTAGCTTTAGGCCAAAAAGCAAGTGGGAAGTGGGTTATGATTGCCCAGTGGACTCTGAGTTGATTCATGCGTATTCATGGTCAGCTTTCCAGTGGGAGGTACACAGTCCCTCTCAGCTGCTGATGGCTAAATACATTTCCTTGTAAAATGCATGCTATAAAGGCACGACTTAAACTTGCATCAGTTACAGAATCAAAGTTGAAATTAAATCTCTAATCCCTTGAGGTATTACCTATTTCCATAGGGTATCACTGAATAGTTTATTGAAAGATGAGCTATCTCAAGTTGATGGTGTAGGTTAAATAAAAATCTTGCAAGACAGAAATGGTTGAAAGATTCAGTGAATTAAACTGTTTGATGATGATCATTATTATTCTTGTGGCATCTTCATCTTGAGATGTTCTCCAGGGGTCCACAAGTTAAATCAACCACTGGTGTGTAAGGCTCATTCTTTCAAGAGCATAAGGGGCTTATATATTTAGTGTAAGTCCGTTTGCACTCTTCCCAATTGTCATTGCTCCATCTCTCCTTGGAATTCTTTGGGTGTGGGATCCATGGCTTGGAGAACCTGAAATGCATTCAGTCTTGTTAATCCCTCACATCGTTTGAGGAATAATGGGTTGGTTTTGTGCACCAGCTGGTTACTG
>RSEF01000004.1:28135898-28182708 GCA_003993805.1 Himantopus leucocephalus | reverse complement strand
TAGACGGCACATGCATGGGCAGGAGGAATGCTTTCTGTGGCTAAGATGCAGCTGACATAGCCCAGTAATGGAGTAAGGTCCTACTTTGGACAGGGTGCAGGATACCCCGTCCAATGGGAAGTACTTGGAAATGTTTGTTTTCTTTGTAGATTGGGCAAATCTGATATTTTTGTCATTGCTGTCTAGCCTAGCTGAACGCCACAGCTGAAAATGCTGTGTCAAGGCTCCAGTGGTCTATCCACACTACAACTGATGCTCCTGTTGCCGGGCCAGCAACTGTGGACAATTTTAGGGAGAAAGCTAGATCATAAAAGCATATACAGATCAGATTTCTTAGAATTCTGAAATCTTCTAAAACTTCACATTTTGTGGATTCTTATACCAGTCTGCTAATACATTTCCCCATTTATATTATGAATTGTTTAGTGTTTGTTGTTTTAGGCAACATGTGTAAACAAGAAGCGTTCAGAGCAGTGAAGCAGCTAATGTCACAAAAAGAGGTTGTAAAACAAGTAAAGCTGGGTAAAGGAAAAAAAAATCAATGGGGGTGTGTGTGGGGGGGTCCCTTTTGCTGCAAATATATACAGGCATGTATAATAGAGTTCTCTTCAGATGAAGCACTATTCATATTATGAATAGCCTTTTCAAGTAAATATGGCTCACTGGCATGAACACTGAGAATGGCTATGGCTGTCAGCATCTGCTCTTTTATGCTCAGAACAATTTTTCCATCAAACATTAGAGGCCAAAAGGATTTTTAACGATGGTGTAGCACTACATTGTAATTTTCCTACTACAGTCAGTCTGGCATTGAAACTTTTTTCAATAAGAAAGTAAAGCAAGTAAGGTTGGTTGGATGAATCCAACTCGACAAAGCTCTTCCTCCACAACGCTGTTAACATAGAAAGCATTCATTTTGTAGAATGACACACAGATTTTATGTAAATAAGGGACAGTTCCTTCAGAACAGATGTTTAATACTTAGTGAAACTTTTATCACCCTGAAAAATGATATTTTACTCTAAATAATTGCCTTTTAAAATGCAGAATTCTATGAGCAATGTTTAAAAGAACAAGCCCTCTTTGTATGCGCTTTTTAAACAAGCGCATAAGCCGTTTGCGCTTTGTTTCTGGCACAGCCTCTGCCAGCGTCTGCATGAGCTTCACCAAGGAACCATCACTGCGCTGTTTGGAAGCCAGTTCTGGCCACCTCTGCTCATCTGTAAAGGCTGGTGGGGTCTGGTCCCAACAGCCCACGCAGGAGGCAGATTTTGCAGCTGAAGCAAGCACAGTCCTGAGCAGTTAAGGTGCAATATCTATTTTTATTGCTTCGGTACGTTGACCCCCAGCGAGGAGGGGAATTCCCTACAGGGTAGACACAGTGCTCCTCACACTTGGCCGGGGTGGGTGCCCAAATTAAGAGAGGTGCTTTTCCTCCCTCCCCAGCGATGGGAGGGTGAGATCTGTTCTTTGCATCCAGCCAGGGAGGCAGGTAAGATGCAAAGAGGCTGAGATGGCAGCGAGCGGATTTGCTCTATCCTGGGTAGCGCCTGCGCGGCTGCAAGGGACGTGTGCTGGTGCAGGGGTCGGTGGCACCAGCATCAACCAGGCTTTTGGGCTGGTGTGGATTACACTTTCCTCCAGCTTTGTCTCCGAATCATAGATCTTCCTAATGCCTGTCGCCAAGGCATCTTAGCAACCATGACAAAAATAAAGGTGGGTGAGTGCAAAGCTTTTGCTAGAAAGCAGAAGGATTCAGAGAGGTTATAAAGTGTTGGTCACGACAAGGCTCTCTGTCAGCTGAAATTCCCAAAGTTCCAGCAAGGCACAGGCACAGAGCTGCCGGCTGCCCGGGAGAGAGAAATAACCGCATGCAACATGAGGGGAGAAGTCAATTTATAATGTTTTATTAACCAAACCCCATTTCCTCAGCAGAACACTCAGTGGCATTAGTGGCAGTTCAAAAAAACAGTTTAAATGTTTCATTGATGTATTATTATCATTATTATTGTTATTATTTAAACATTTATTTTAGCAGAGCAAGTAGATTTTCAGTCTTTTGGGGTGGTTGCTTCATGCGCTTTCCTTTAGTCTCAGCTTACTCAGGGCTGACTGTGGTAAAGTGATTTATAATGGCACTTTAGCCAGAAGAAGGGTTTGATCAGTCCACCAGTCTGCCTCTAACTGCTCTTGTACTGCATATACTTTCTGTTTTGAAGAATGTTAATCCTTTATATTACAAAATCCTCTTTAAAAAAAAAATTAATCCCGGTGTTATGTAAGTGATAAGTAATGAATCCTTAGTATATTATCGTGGGTGGGAATATTTCATCACGAGTACTTTTATCCACATATCCATCAGTAAAAATGAGAGGGAAGAGCATAAAAATAAGACTTGCTGAATGTCATTAGGCAGTCAGTGGCACCATCAGGACGTGAGAGTCATTTTCCAGACCACAGGCTTCATATCCTTTCAGATCATCTCGCTGAATATCGCTGCACGTTGCTGTGCCTCCCTTTCCACAAGCTGTGAGTTGTTTTCACCAGAGTTCACGTGTCTGCTGTGGGAGGGTTTTCAATAAGGTGCTCAGTAAGTTTAGTAATTAAGAAACAATGCCTGCACTTAGATTATGCCTGGCTCCAAAAACGGAACTGGTCTTGAAAGAGCTTCTTGCTATTTCATATGCTTGAGGATATACTAGGATGTTAGTACTAGGATGTACTAACTCTAGGTAACACCGCCTGTGCCTACAGAAACCTTTTTGAATGCATGATAAAATGACAGCAAATCCTTAAAGGAGTATTTTATTTCTTTATTTTGTTAATTGAAGTGTCAGAATTATGCTCTTCCAGCATGATAAACTGCTGAAAACCTATGAAAGCTTTAAAACCTGCTCAAAGTATACAAACACGCAGTATGTAGTTTATGTCTTTTTCTATGCTGATCATTCTTCCTGTCTCTTCTTTGCCTTCGATTATTGTGATACAACTGTGCACACACAAACAGTCCAAGTAGGAAATCCTTTATTTAAACAAGTGCTGTGTTGTATTTTTGCCTTTTGGATTAGGAAAAGCAGATTATTTTCTATTCACTAGGGAAGTTTGTCTTTGGAAGATTTATGAAGTCTTTATCATCTTGTCCAAAGTCATATCTGATTTTGTCCCCAAACATGAAATGTATTTATTAGAGTGATGGGTCCTCACCAAGATAATAAATACGTACAGGATGTCGTGCTACCTGGTGGTATCATGCTGTTAGTTTCAATTACGTGTAACAGCAGTCATCATTTATGTCTATACGGTGTAGGATCCAGAGAAAATAGGGAAGTTCACAGGTTAAGAGATTTAGAGGTTCTGTTAGACTGGATGCAGGGGAATCTATCTATACTCTGAAATGTTTTAGGGTTGCAGCTTTGTTTTCTGAAAGCAGAAACTTAAACCACTAATGATTATAGGAAGATCAGTTAGCTTCCCAGAAATCTATTCAGCTTAAAGACACTATCTTTTGTTTGGAGAAAATGCAGAATATAAACAAAACAAATGCTTTTTCTTTCCCTCAAATGTCCATCTTCCCTTAAAGAATGATGACTCAAAAGGGAGACGCAGTTCGTGCAGCCAAGCAAGTTGTGCAGTCAGGCTGCCTAAGTTAGCATCTTTTATAATCTAATTGTGATAAGTTGTCAGGAGGTTAACCGGAGGCCCTAGGAATGCCCATCTGCAGATCCTACTTGGTGCTAGGCTTTGGATGGTCTCGTATTCCTACTTGCAGGGCCAAGTTATACACTTTTCTGGAAAGTCATGCCCAGGGTGCCATTCTTCCCATGTTCCTTTCTTTTCCTTTCCTGTCCCAGAGCTGTAGGAAACTCCACCTGCACCTGGCTCTCATTGCGACTCCAGAGGGATAGGTCCAACCCGTAACCTCTGCCACTACTGGAAGACCTGCTAACATAGGAGTTGCAACCCACTAGGTTCTTCACAAATCTGCAAAAACAGCTCTGGGGAACTGAGCTCCTGAGAGCCAGCCAGTTGCCAGGGTGTGCTTTGGAGATCGCAGAGCTTCCATGGATTCCATTTGGAGTTAACGGTTCCAACACTACTAACAGACATATCCTGGAAGAGTCTGTGCTCTGGTAATGAGATCTCACAGGTTTTGAGATTTCTGTACTATGTGGTCTCCCAGTCTCTTTGCAGGTAGGGTGAACAGGCTCTGGTTTCAGAAATTTGTCTGTTGGTTTGGAATGCTTCGTGAAAGGAAAAAGATCTCAGTAACCTGAAAACGCAGAGGCAAAATGCAAAGCTTGCCTTAGTGACTTCTCTGACAAGTAAAGGGGAAATCCTTTGCTGGAATCCTGTGGAGCAGAATGAACTGGTGCAGCTGCATTTACTTGCTGTGTGTCAGGGGCCAGCCGACCCCCTCTGGATGTTTCTTTAGATCTGACCTTCCATGTAGACCCTTCAATGAGTTTGTCTAGCTCTTGTGGAGTTTGCTTTGGTCAAATTGTATTATTCTGTCAATGCTTTCCCCCCCATCTACTAGACTAGCCTTTTTTTATATGTATATATAATAGTTTATTCATATAGCTTGAATAGCTGTCGGTTCTAGAAAGCGTCTTCCTGTTGGAAGCAGCACAAGGTCTTTACACTCTCTGCCATGACAAAGCCGTCCCTGGTGGGGGGTTCTGTCACAGTGAGAGCTGACAATGTCCCACACCTTGGGATCATAATGTCAGGCTTAATCTGACTGTCTTTTGCTGGTGGCTCTCTGTCACATTTAATATGTGAAGGCCTCCTCTTTCCTGGCAGCCGCTCAGCTTCAGGAATACAGGCCAAAATGATGGATCCATCCTGCATTTGCCCTTGGCTCTGGGTAGAGTGAGCTGTCAAATGTTCATCCTCGTTGGTTTTGAGCTGCAGCTGGGCATTGCTAACCGTCAGCCTACAGAATGTGCCATTGATAGCTGCGGGTCTGCCTTTCCAAATCACGTATTTCCAGGGCAGACCGCTCTATTCTAGTTCATGGTTTCTCAGCTCGGTGCGCTGCCTCGTGTTCTGGGACACCACCTTGGGGAGCTGCATGCTGAGAATTTAGCTCTTCACAAAAACCACGAGGCTTGGATCACCCGAGCTTGTCCTAGAAATTGAGCAGATTTTTCCATCCAAGCATGAGAATCTATTTTACGTCCAGGTGCCTTCTCAACCCTCCATGGCTCCTGCACAAAGCACGTATTATGTTTGGAATACCAGTCTAAAAATGCAACAAAAATGTGTTTTTTTCTCCCACCAAACTTCTGCACGAAGAGCCGTACCTCCCCTTCAGCGCGAAGTGCTGGCCATGTGCCCTTCGAGAGCTGAAGGCCGCGTTCCCAGCGCTGCAGGGATGGGCACCCCGTCCCTTCGCTCAGCGGTTCAGATGTGCTGCAACTGCTGGAATGTCTGCTCTGAGACACTAAGATTTTTTACCCCCTCAATTCCTGTATAGCTCCTTGCATCCTATTTAGACATTAGTTAGACAATTCTCAGTACTTTTGCTCTGCCGGCGCCTTTCTGGATGTGATTAGCAGTCAGAGCTGCAGCGACAGACATCATTTTTGGTGGCCGTGCTTTCCCTGACCACGGGGCTCCCCGCTTCTCCATCGGTTCTCCTTAAAAACGGAGAGAATTTCAGCTTTTTAAAATCACTCTGTGTATTTACAGCACTCACAGGCTCACAGAAAAATGGGTATTATGCTTTGTAAGACCAGAATATTACCATGTTTCACAATATATTTTGTTGGACTAAAACTTTCTTAGTTTTAGCTCCAGAAAATGAGCTGATGCCAAAGGTGCTGTGTGTGAAGCGAAATGTTTTGGTGTAAAATGTGCTGTACTTAAATATAGTGGCCATAACTTTTCTGTTTAATTAATCAATAGGAATGCAAGATTGGCTTCTCTTCTTCCCAATGCAAAGGAAACTGAATTCCAACCTATATTTAAATAAGAGTAGGGAAGTGTCTTTCAGGGAACAAAATAAATATTTTCATCCACAAATTAATGAGCCACTTATTTCCCCCACAGCAGTACAACTAAAATTGGTATTAGACAAACATAAAAGATAAAATAAAACTTGGTGATATTAGTTTTTAAAGAAGGGTAATGGACTCAGCCACATGTCTTTCAGTGGGATTAGTGATAGGGATTTGATTAAACCCCTTGAGTTACTTCTGTGATCACAACCAAAGCATTCAGCTAATCACCTTGCCTTCACATTAATGTGGGCCTGGTCTCTTGCAGAAATTTCTGGATGAACCCAGTCAGCTACCGGGGTAACAAGCTGTAAATCTCATTGTCAAGATCTTTACTAACTTTACAGGATACGTATCACTTAAATAGCTATGTATCAAGAAAAGGAATTTAAGTATCTAAAGCACAAATGTCTCATACCTCATTTATATTTCTGTGTTAACTTCCAGTCAGCTTTTTGATTACACCAAGAATTTTCTCTGGTGATGGATTTCATATGTTTAACATGATTAATCAACAAAGTCTGCACATAATTTTGCTTATTACTTCTAAATAAATCAATTTCTTTCTAAAGCCTCTTATATTAGAATAGGTCTGTGCAAAAGCATCTCCTCCAAATCTAGAGCTCCTAAAGTGAATAAAAAAATTTCAGTATTGTGAAAGCGTTGTATCATTTGTTTTTTCTTAGAAATTGGATGAGAAACTACTGTATAAACTTGCGATTGCCAGATACACAGAAAAAGGAGAAAAATATATGGTCAGTTAGTTTATCTTCCATAATGCAGTTGTTTCTTTGAGATGAGTTAGATTCAGTGATGTGAGTGGAAATGTGCCAGCATTTGCTATGATTTTTATCATTGTGTTTCCGTGTGCATTCAGACAGGTATCTGGGAAAAAAACCAACCTGTTTCTTTCCTGCTTGCTGCACTATACTCCAGGTTTGTACCACTCTGTACACTGTACTCAAAATACATTCCAGAACTTCTATATTTGATCTAAATGCTCCTTAATGGTTGATAGAATTATTTATTTAATCCAAACATAAGCGAGTTTTGGCAGTTCTGGAAGGAAGCCTTAGAAGAAATAAACAGGCGTTACTGATGAATGAAGGGTTTAACCTTGTTTAAATCTTCATCAGCGTAATGGCAGCTCTGTAGCCAAAAGCTGGTTGAAAACAATTTCTGCAAAATAAAATTTTCCTGCGTTCCCAGTTTACTCATTTTCCATGATTTTAAGATGTTCTGAAATCTTGCTGTCTTGAGTGAGAATGGTATGCATTCTGCATTTTTTTTCCTCTGTATGTACAAAGGCATCAGTATTCATGCTGATGCTTCATTTTTAGATACCCATCTGCTGCGCAAAAATTGAAAAGTGTAAGAGTGAACATTGTTTTAGAGGAATACATGATAGCCAGGGCACAACGCAAGGGCAGACCCCAGCCCAGGTTTGTGGCATCATTCACCAGGCACGCAAACTCCAGGCTGCTTTGGAAATGGCTGTATTTCAGAAGGCAGCACAACACTGCTGAAGTTATATATGTGGACTTTATTTTGGCATTAACACATTTTTAAGATTGTGCACTGCATTAAAACTGAAGCGCTATGTCTGGCTCCAATTACAGTTTTGTCTTACACACTCAGAATTACTAGAGGGGGTTTTGGATGGGATGCTGGCTCTCACAACAAGGTGGCTACACTGTGACATCTCCTCTAACCCAGCTTGCCGTTAGTATGCCACTGAACCATTGCAATTCCACCTGCTTCCTATGTCATGGTTTGTTTGCTACACAGAATATGATAAAATGCTAAGATTTTATATAGCTTCAATTGCCGGTTAGACAAACCTGTGGAGAAGAAATCTATCAAGAGCTCTTAAATACAAATGTACGGTTTCTGGTTGAGGAAATCCTTGATCATTAAAAGCTGGAAGACTGTACCAGGGGGTGGTATACCATTGGTGTGATGTCTCCTGGACTTCCCCAGCGCCATATGCGTATGGCTGGGAAAGTCCAGGAGAGGTCACACCCATGGTATACCACCATGGCTGGGAAAGTCCAGGAGAGGTCACACCCATGGTATACCACCATGGCTGAGAAGTGCAGGAGAGACCACACCAATGCTATACCACCCTCGCCATACACTGGGGAAGTCATTTCCAGGGCTAGATGGGCACAGAGCTGACCAAAACACTGGGCAGCGATCAATCTTGTCTTGAGGCAGTAGTACTTACTACTTTTGTTAGTACAGGATAGTAAATGCTTGACCTTTCAGAGCATGTTCTACTGAAAGTTGTTGTTTTTAAGGTAAGGCCTAAGGTAAGCTGTCAGATAATGCTGGGGGCTAAGTGATTAAATCGCATTTAACGTTTTAGCTGTTCAGGTAAACTTAAGTAAGCTTAATAATCTTTAATCGAGCTTTTTGATTGGGGGATTTGTAGAACTGAAAGGCTGGATGTGAAAAGCTGGATTCGAAAAGCTGGATTCTGGCTTTTTTGAGGGAAGATTTCTGATGTTGGAGGATGACGCCAGAGACCTGTCATGCCTTTGAGCATCTGAGGGGAGAGGGTCCCTCTCCATCTGCCATGTTGTCATTCTGGGAGTATAAGACAAAACAGACCATTAAGGACTTGGTTTGCAAAATCCAAACATTTGTCGGTTTGGGGAGTGTTCCTCAGATTGAATCTTAAATAAAAGGCTGCACAGGTTTTGAAGAATGTGGCAGCTAAATTGAAAGTGTCCAAAAAGACTTGACCTGGACATGGAATGAATTTCTGCTCATGCTGTGCATGAAGTATATTAACAGTTGAAGACAACGAGGTTCCAGCTCCACTACGCCACATAGAGTGATTAGTGAGATTTTGACTTAAAAACAGCTACTAATTTTGCCTGTCAGTCACAAACAGCTGTAAAATTTTTATGGGTTTTGGAAAGAAAAAGTTAGAACCAGATGAAATATGGGGAAAAAATACCTCTTTCCCATTCCCTGAGAATGCATCCATGCAGGCAATAGATTTGGCATTGGATGCAGCTGGGAGATGAAAATGAGAGACTGGAGTCAGATACATTTTGAAGTTACCTCTTTATTACTCAAACAGAACTGGCAGAGTTTTGGTCTTGGATTTTCAGCAGGACTGATGAGATTCATGAAAGCTTGGAACAGGCAAATGTTGCCAACTCAAGTAGTTAAATAAGATCTTTTTAGCTGGAATTTGTAATAAACAGGAGAGTGGATCTGGCTTCTAGCCAATAAATGTGAAATAATTACTGCATTAAAGATAGAAGGTTTATCTTTTAATGCTGCAGGTTCCCTCTCCAATTACATCTGCTTAACATAATTTAATAGATAACAAGTTAGTATTTGCACACCATAACAGTTAAGATGTAGGAAGCATTTACTTAATATTTTTCCCCTCCAGTAAAGGCTTTTCTAAGCTTTCAGGATGTCAGTATGCTTTAATTTAAACCGTTTGTTGAATCCTTACCCCATCTGTTTCTCAGGACATTTTTAAAACTTTTACAAGCTCTAGCAGAAATACATTATGTGTCTTTATAGCAAGTTCTCCTGGTTTGCCTGGGAGGCAGAGGGGAGGGCAGCAGTGCTCCCACTAGGTGGGACAGCATCCTACAGGATTTTTAAGAACTGGCGCACTCCTTTTTTTTTTCAGGAGAAAGGGCAATTTTCCAAAAGTCTGTGGGAACCTGGCGAGAGCCAACCCAGCTGGAGCAGGCTAGCCCAGGAGCTGCTGCCTCTTAAGGCTCCCTGTGGATTATTATCCCAGCAGGTGACACAAGAGCCTGTTCTTGGGAAATTTTGACTTCTGCCTTGCTGGGTGATGGGGTCGGCACCTGCAGAGCTGGGAGCCGGTGGGAACCTCTGTGATATGGCCCAGCTGCTTGCCTGCCGGTGGGGAAGGAGCTCTGAGACCAGCAGGGTGTGTAAAACTGCCACTCAGAGACGAGATTTAAACAGTGTGGTAAGCCAGGCTATGTTTGCTTGGGAATATTTAGTGCTGAAATGCTGAAAAATATTGAGCTTGAAAATAGTTTTTTAAAAAAGTCCTTTGTTTCTGCTCATAAAGAGGATTTTTCTTACAATTCTCTGACTTTGACCACGTTCATTAGTGACCTGAATGGAAATGGTGTGTGCATCCCTTTACCATTAAAGTCATCATTACGTACAGATGCTGTTGATGCTGGGTACAGTTCTGACTTGCAGAGCACCAGACTCCCTGTTGGAGATTTACCATAATAAAGCAGAAATGTGGTTCCGGTTTTCAGGTACACTGCAGTCCTGAAAGCCACAAGGTAATGGATGTGGACAACCTACCAACACTAGAACATGCTGCAGGAAGATTCAGACCTATGAGGGGTATGTGGGATTTTTTTCTTTTCCAGGCATTTCTCCTTTTCTGAATATTTCCTTTTCCTTAAGATGTCTCCATTAACTGTTGACAGATGTGTACAAAGGGTTTTGTTGCTTTTTTTCTCTAAGAAATATTATGATTCAGTGATGTAAAGGCTTATGCAGGTGATGCTGTAATTGGTTTTGAAGGTTGTCTGGACCCGCCTTGTCACCAAGTGGTGCTCGCCCAGTTTCTCATCCTTAAAGTGAATTTTAATGTTGCTTCGATAGCACATCCTGATTCTTCTAAGAGTTTCTGTTTCAAAACAAGACACCCATAATTCAGAGTGCTCTTCCAGTACTTCTAGCAATAAATCTGGCTTTTTTATAAGCCAGTAAAAATGTTTTTCTTCTGCCTTTTAAAGCTGTAATTAAATGTTTAACTTAACAACCATATATTCATGCTTATTCTAGTTTATTATCTAATGTTCCTGAACATTATATGGGCATTGCAGCACTCTTTAGATCACCATATGAAGGGCAAGAGACTGACATAAATACTGAATTATTAAAAACAATGTCCCAGTTAGAAAAATTAATAATACAGATGATTCTGTTACACTGGTGCCTCAAAAACATTACTTTTAAAGAGTAAAAATTAATTGGTCTGGTTAACATAATGCTTCTAACAGCCCACCATCAAAATGAAAAAACTCAAATGGAACAGTATGTGGCATCTCATGGTACAACAGCGCTGACCACTTCCACTTCTATTTTGGGTTTGTAATGACTCTTCACTAGATTCCCTTTGCTTCATCTCGGTACAGAACTAATTGGAACCTAATTGGCTTCAATCTTATTTTGCCGTTTCAATTTGCAAGTAAAATGAAGAGTAAGAGAGGAAAATGGGTTTGAATGCAGCAGCATTTCAAAATTGCTTAAATCCCTTCCTTAAAATTGTTCTTGTCTATTTAGGGTCTGAAGTTTTTGGGGTGGGAGGATGACAGATTATTAACTTTCAATAAACCATAAATGATTTCACAATTTTTTTTACAAGTGTGAGACACACATTCTAAATTATTAACTCCTTGAAAATACTAGTGATCATCAGCGATGAAAAATTCTAGTAGTAGGTGGAAGAAAATCTAGAAATTGGAAAATAGAAATTTCTTGAAATCTAAAGAAAATGAGATTTAGGTGAAAACCATGAAATGGATAGAATACTGTGCAACACTTTAAAAAGGAAAATATATACTACTTTAGATCAACCTGGAAATCAAACTTAACCTATGGCTGCAAGCACTAATTTAAATATATCTTAATTTTCCTGCTATTGTGTCATTTCAGAGTAGAGCTATCTGTAACTTCATCTTACTGTGGCTGGACCATTACTAAAGGTCTCTCCTATTTTAGAATTCTGGGAGCACAATATTTGTTTTGGGAATAATCACAAAATACCTGAGCAACTCCCCCTTTCCTCTCCTCCTCAAATTGCTTGTACGTGATCTAAATAAAATTCAGGTTCCACAAAAGATTTTGTTTTTAATTTCAAAGAGGGGAAGAGGTGTTCTTTTTATTTTCCTCTGACGGGAAATATCTAGATATCAAAGAAAGTGGAGCATTTGAGCCTTTTTAAATTATTCAGGACTGCCATATATTTTACATGAGAAGATATTCTTGTGTATCTTGATTAAGCATAGGAAACTGGTCTTATATAGTATGCATTAATTTGTAGAACTTCAGATCCTAAAAAAGGAATGTGGTGTACATATATATGATACTATATATATACATTTATATATGGTATAAGGAAATGTAAAGTTTACTTATATGAAGGTATTATTGCAGGGGGGGAAGATTGGAAACTGTATGTTTTCGTGATTACAGCTGAATTTTCTAGTACCATAAACATCACCTAGGCTATGTGAAGATAATTACCTGCAGAGAAATATGCTGTTGCCAAAATGAAAAACTACAGGAAAAATAACTGTTAGGTATTTCAATTAAACATGTTTTCAGAAGCATCTCTGTTTAACTCAGTTTCAACTTTGTCCCTCAAGGAAAACAGTTTGAGCTAGGCTTTAGCTGGCTTATTGAGGAAAATTCATGTGTTTCTGATCTTTAGTAATGAAGTAAAAATTATAATAAATGCTTACTCCTAGAGCATAAAAGCCCTAAATAAAAATATTTAAAATGTGACAACAAAAAATTAATATAATTAGCAGCTTTACGTGTTTGTTGATGACATACAGATGTTCCACATTTTTATACTTGCTAGGCAACTGTTCATTATTTTCAATATTCATTAAGAGACACTCCATCAATGCCTACGCATCCATGTCACTACGTTAAATGCATGTTTGGAATTTTTGACCTCCAACAGGGATTACTGTGAGGAAAAGCCAGATTACTTATCAGAACTCAGCATAGATTCTTTTTTTCCCTTGAGGGAAATTGTTATTGAATAGTTTTTTGATGCACAAAGACCTGAGCTAGTCCTTTAGAAACTGGCAATGTCAAAAAGGTCCACGTATAAAAATAGGCTTTTTCACATTGTGCTTCTGCAATGGATGTGGAATCCTGTGGCCGCAAGTTTTAGCCTTTCTACCTCGCCCAGAGCATAGCTGAACTATCATTATCTGGTAGGGTTTCTAAAATCTGCCCACTATTACCACTCGTCATGGGTACACTCTAATGTCTATCTTCAGAATAAAATAGAAGAAAATAGGTGGCATCCCACTGCTATGAAAAAGAAGGGTTTCATTATGAAACATTCTCAAATCACCAAGTTAAACTTAGCGTCTTTGGATTTCACCACTGTCAGAAATTTAATCCTATGGGTAGAGTGGAAAATAGAATCAATTTGCATCTAAAAATATTCAGAGTAACCTTATTTACAGAGCAATCATGCTCGTGTAAATATACCTTTAAATGCATGTGTGCACGCTTAGATGCATTTGAGCAGCTGCTACCTTATTTCTAGTATAAACAGTAAGATAAATAACCTTTAAATAGCCTACATATTTGGCCAGTAAACCACAACTGACCGTGGAAAGCCCAGGTTTCTGTCTTCATCTGTTTGTTGCGATACCACAAAGAGAATTTTGTGCCAGCTTGGCTGCCTGACTTTGTCACCTCCCTGTGAAGCACAGGATAAAGTCTCTGGAAATGGTGGCGCTATATGTGAAACCATTGCTCACGTAACATTTTTGATTTCCGGGGTAGAGCATTTTCTGTATAAAGCCAAATTAGATGACCTGAAACAACTGCAAGCATTACCCTTTGGCAAAGTATTTCTTGTGAAAAAATCACTGTTTTACTTTAAAATATATAATTTGCTTTCATAGGCTGTGGTCCTTGGTGATGTGTGGGTGTCTATGTATAAGTTTTTAAAAAAAATATATTACCAGAAGGGTGGTATACTAGTTGTCCAGTTCAGGAAACCAGAAGTCCATGTATTGCTGACAGTCAATGAGATACTATATTATACTAAGAAACGACTTTTCTCAGTGTTTTGGCAATACTTTGGATGTGACAAAAATAAAAATTGTGCATTCTTTTCAGTGTACCTTCAGTGGAATAATTCTCCATCTCCTGCTAGGCAAACGCCAGCAAGAAAGCACGCTGCTTGCCAGTGTTTGTTTCTGTCCACCTTGAATATTACTTCACAATCCTTAATGTTGATTTTATTGTTTCTGTAGAAAAAAAAAAAATAATCTCTCACCCACCCAACACAGTTGTAGCCAGTACAAATCTGTGCATAGTCCAGAAATGCAAAATGTTCTCACTAGGATATGTTGGATGAAATCCTGGATTCATATAAATTAGTGGGAGTTGTGCCACTTCCTTCAGTTGGACCAGGATTTTTCTCAGCATGTGCCGTTTAAAGAATACTGAAAAATTCGGAGAGATTTTGGTGGACCAGATGGTTGTGTTTCAACCTCTGATGGTACAAAAGTAATTCATTTAACTTTCTGGCACAAGGCCTGCGCCTTTTCAAACTGGGAAATAATGTTTAGAGTTAAAGCTTGAACTATTATAATAAAATGGGAGAAGTGGACAAATATAGTGACATAATGAAGTTAAATTGGAAACTCTTCAGAAAACAATGGCAATTCACAGTGACAGTCAGGTTTTCCTCCCCAGCACCACGTTCCTTGCAGTTGTCAGAAAAATCAGGTCAGAAGATTGTTTTACCGGCTAACTGATTTAGCATTTCCAGTCTCTGTTTTTCTTAAAAATAAAAAAGTCCTGGATTGCAAAGTGATGCCAGTTGCTTGACTACAATGAATTTAGAAAGTGATGTTTACAACACATAAGGGCTTAAGGTCAGTATCGAGCAATGCTCCGCGCATACCTAAACACTCTTTAATGCATGTGACAGCTTTTAATTAATTTATCTTTTCAGTGTTTATTTTTAATTTTATTACCCCAGATGAACTAGTATCTAATCTAATAAAATGTACAAGGGCTGTTGATTTTAAGTGTAATCATCTTGTAAAAACGAGACACGTGTCCAATACTTGTTTCAGATTCCTTGCCAGGTGCCAGAAATTTAACCTTAAGAAATTACTATGGGGCTGTCATTGAATCTCTTTTCCCCACAGGAAAAAATTAATTAATTTAATTAATTAAACTATTAATTAATGAAACTTAATTAAATTTAATATTAAAAAGTATTATGTAGTACTGGAGCACAGAGTGAGTTACACGGTTGCCCAGGGAAAGCAGAGCCCCTTCCCACCTGGACAGAGATGCGCTACTGAGAGTGCCGGGATGCCAGAAGTCCATTTCTCTTCAGAGACTTACTTCAATAAAGTGCTTAAAAGGAAGATTGGGAAGTTTCTTCCCAAAAGTCCAGAGAGGACTGCAGCAGAAATCTTCCTGTTTAGGTTAGATTTCAGACCTTTGGTACTGTTTGGTTAAAATTAATGTAAAAATGTACTTTCTTTGCGCAAGAACTGACCGGCTTAAAACCAGTGTAAAGTGTTCCCTGAACTCTGCTCGGTGTGTAAAAACCACATAGAAACTCAGCCGGTAGTGATGTACATCATTTAATTGGGGCATGCTTAATAAGAAAATCTGTTTAATTGGGCTATCTTCCAGAGAAACTGTTTAAGCTGAGACTGAATGGAAATGACTGCTGCTTCAATGGAACATTATGAACACAAAAAATCATCTGAATAGGGGGCATTTGGCTGGGGACAGGGTGTAGCGATAATTAACCGGGTATTTAAATAGATACGAAATGTAGGGCTCTTTTTCTTAAATACAGAAATAGGCAAATAAAGATTATGCCTTCCTGTCGCTCTGTCCTTAAAATTCCTGGGCATATATAAAAGGCATCATTAACCAATCGTGGCCAGCAACTAAATGAATTCTAAACATTCTCCATTTCCCCTCTGCTGTCCTGGCCAGCATTCGTTTGCTCGCAAGGCTGCACCCACAGATGGTTTTAGGCAAGTGACAATCACTGCATCTCTCTAAACGCGATGCTTTGATCCTGGTTACTACATCTTAAACCACCTTAGAGCTTCCGCCCAGTTCTGCTCTGGTGGAAGCTCTGCAATTCATTTTAGTAGCAATAAATATAAGATAATAGATAGGCGAGTGAACAAGTATCCCTTTAACTCTTATGTTGGGCTCCTGTCCAGGTCTGACACTTTTGATGCGAATTTGACACTTTCAATCTACATACATCTGTCTCCTGAGTTGTATTTTATAAATGCATCTATCTTGGTGACAGGTTCCTTTCCAGCTTCTCGAGGCAGTTGTTCCGAACTACGCGGTATTCCCTGCGTTGAACACCCAACCTCTTTAGTGTATTATGATTTTCCCCAAAGCAATGATCTCTCTGGGCAGCAAAACAGCTCTGCATATCTTATTTGGGAATGTAATTCTGTGTAATTCATCCTCATATTAGGACACAGGGTTTTCCTGCCTTCCTTATCCGTAACGTTCCACTTCATTCTTATCACATGTGCTACTGGCTTCCAGGAATTAGAGAAGGGGCTCTCTATATGTTGGCTGGCATGACTAAAGTAATGCAAACAAAGCGTGATCTGTGCCATAGCAGACTTGGGAAACGCAGCACAGAGGTTCTGTGAAAGAGAAGCTGGGCAGCACACAGCGATGTGTGTGTTGGTGTTGCCCAGAACGTTGCCCGGCGCTGCCGTGTTGAAGAACGCCGTCTGGATCCATGGTGCCCTCTGAGGTCCTGCTGCAGTAGTGATGAAATTAAAGACTAGATGGCTCTCCTTGAAGGGAAGATTGATCTGTTGTATGAAATTTTAGCATGATTTTTTAGCATTAATATTTTCCTTCAAATAAAAAAACCCCAGATTTTCTTGATTTATAGAATGAAAGAGTTCTAAAAAAGTGGTGTTAGAAAGGTTTGGGTGCTACTACGTGCCCATATAAATCTTACAGCCTGTTTCAGGTGACTATGACGGTGGCCGGGGAGAAACTGCTGCTGTTTGCTGCTGACCCACAGGAAGAAAAGAACGTGTGGACCCGGTCTGTCCACAACATGGAGAGAAGCAAGCTTGAGGGTTTTACGCCCTTTTGCTCTTCTGCTGTTCAATAGCCAGATTAGCTTCTCCTCGCACTTCCAGGAGCCTGAGGCTCTTGGAGGGAGTGGGAAGCCAGGAGCAGGAGGAGAGGGACTGCCAAGTGTGCCTGCTCCAGGGCTGTGGCTTTTCCAAGTCCTCTCCTTTGGAGCTGGCTCCACTGGATAGTATTGTGTAGCAAAGGCAGGATAGAAAAAGCTCTGCAGGATATTGCGTTTTCCTTGGGCTGCATAGAGAAACCAGATTTTTACTTACACCTCCATGTGATAAATTTACTTTTAACCCTTTAAATGTTATTGCTTAGACAGGATGTCTTTCTAAGTGTTTCATGGTTCAAAAGGAAATAGTTGGGCTTGGTAAGTTAAGAGCCTGGGAAAAGATGCTCTGGCCCATCACCCAGAGAAAAGGAAAATGGTAACATCTTCTCCTAAAGAGAAGTAAGGGTTGGCCTTTGTGCACCAGTGTCTTTGCAAACAGCAGAGAATGCACCGGGGCTGAGAATTTTAAAAATAAGCAATTGTCTGTGTTGTTAAAAAGTGGAACTTGGTGTCATTATGCGTTGCCTTATTTTTAATGATAAACCAACAGTGTTAAAACTCCTTGCCCTGTAGCAGGTAAGATGCTGTTCAGAGTGTTGGCTCTACAGACATGGGGTTATCCCAGGCGTGAAGGCATGGCGGTTCAGCGAGCTGTGGGGATTGCAGAAAGTTAGGCTGAGTCTGGAGAGGTGGCAGCTCATTACAGGGATCAGGCAGGGCCTCTTCTCTTCGTTTACAGCTGTAATTAACTGAATTCTGTGGTAGCTGGCACGGGGAGGGGGGAGAACATGGTTAATATTAGTGCTAATGAGAATGGAGGTTAATGTCAGGGGTCTCAGAGTTGAATCCCTTTATCGGGGAGCGTAGCGATAGGATGAGGGGTAACAGCTTTAAACTGAAAGAGGGAAGATTTAGATTAGATATCAGGAAGAAATTCTTTACTGTGAGGGTGGTGAGACACTGGCACAGGTTGCCCAGAGAAGCTGTGGCTGCCCCATCCCTGGAGATGTTCAAGGCCAGGCTGGATGGGGCTTTGAGCAACCTGGTCTGGTGGGAGGTGTCCCTGCCCATGGCAGGGAGGTTGGAACTAGATGGTCTTTAAGGTCCCTTCCAACCTAAACCATTCTATGGTTCTATGAATACAATAATATAGAAAGTCTTGTAAGAAATATAAGCTGCAGGTATAGTAACGACTCTATTCTCTTAAAATTTACATACAAAACAAATTTTACCCCCTCCCAAAAAAATAAGAAAAATGAAGAGGACATGGCACGATGGTTTAGGTTTGTAATAACAATTAACATCATTGTTTATTTGCTTATATCTTACCTGAATTTTCTATTTCCAAGCCTTCTTTTCTAACCATAAGAAATGTTAAGAGCTGCTTCATTCTGGATGTGAAAAACACTCATATATTCTGCTCCTGAGCAGTTCCTTCAAATGAACTGGAGACAGAAAGCCCCCAAAACAGAGAACAGGCTGTATTCTTCTTGACTGACGCACAGGGACCTCAATGACATTGAAGGGCTGAACTCTACAAAGTGAGGAAACAAAAACTGTTTTGTGGCCATCAACAATTTTTTATAAAGAAAACTGTTAGGTAAAGGTTATTGCCTCCAGTACCAGTCAGTAACATAAAATTAGGATCTGTTTTCTTTTGGATGATCTACAGTCTCTAAATATATCTGTTGGATTTTTATTTTTTTAGGAGAGCATAGCTGTCAGAGAGTTGTATTTTCATTCTCCAAGCGAATGTGGGTGTATGTGAATATGTAATGCAATTAATTACCCGCAGTGGATGACATTTCTTTTCTTTACGGTGCTGAAATAGAAGTCAATTATCACTCTAAAATAGCTTGACTTTCTAGCCTTCAAACAAATAGAGAAAAATATAGAATTTGCGCGTGATGACTATACTCTGTGAAATTCTTTCCCCTGCATGCATTTGCTCTCTTTCATGTTCTTACAGCAAATAACAGAATGTTATAGGGAATGGTATACTGGTTTGATACAGAGCCCCAGGAGATGGAAAGAGTTTTGTTTTGCCTGAGAAGGTTCTGCAGGAGGAGCTAAGAGTCATGTCGCTTAGCCTATTTGGTAACAGAAGAACAGAAAAACTGTCTGAATAAGTAACTTTGAGGCTCAAAATAAGTGTTAGAGCAAGATTAAGCCTTAAAAATTCTACAGTGCAGTGAGTAAGTACATGCAGAATACAAAATGTTTTAGTATTAGGCAGTTAATGTATAAAGTATAAAGGCGGAGTGGTCAACTATGGAAGGGTTTCTCTTGCTGCTCAGGAAGGTGTTTGGCTGCCACACGCAGAGAAATTTCAGCTTTTTGCCTTACCATAGGATTGGCATCGTGAGCCACCACTTTGCCAGTGGTGTTTGCCAAGAAAATGGCACGTGTTTATTCAACATAGTTGGGGTTACCAATGGTTCCTTTGGGCTCAAATTCCAACTTTTGCTAAAGAATGTCTATACTCATATTTTCTATTTGGTTTGTTGGTTTGTTGTTTTTTTTTTTTTAATTTTCACATGTTTTCAATACACAACTTGGATGGTACTATGTAGGAATAATTTGGTTTTCAATATATGTGGCATTTTGCCTTCCTTAGCCTTTGAGTTGTAGTCCATTCCTGTGATGGGCAATTCTGCCATGCACTGCTTTCATGAACTTATCACACTCTGTCTTTACAACTGGTTACAAGTGGTTTGCTTCCAGATATTGTTCTTTTCCCCCAGATTCTTACAGTTTTGTATGTTGGGGGGTAGGGGGTGGAGTTTTGTGTTTGGGATTTTGTTCCCATGGCCAGTGGATACATATTGGTTCTCATTCAAGCTACCTATTTATTATCTTAAATTATCTTTTCTCTTATGGCATTCACTTCTCTGATGTATTTCTAGAAAACCTCCCCGCCCTTCTCCTTTTTGCTTTAGTTTTACTAGACTACAGAATCTGGGGTTTCAGTGCTGTTGTCCCACTGTGTGGTGCAGAACAGACACATACACAAAGATTTTGGCTGACAGGGCGTTATGCTGCTCCAGAACCCAAAGCAGCAGTTCTGTGCCTCAGCTGACAAGCCTTGCTGAAAGCATATGGCCATGCTAAAGTAACTCCACTTTTTTATAGGATGTGAGATGGTGTCTCCGTGCAGGAGACACCGCAGCAGCGTGAGGATATGTGCTCCTGAAAATAATTAGGCTGCTAATATGAGGATTAGGTTTGCTTTCTTTCTTGTTACATCACCTTATTAAATGCTTAGGTACATCATGGTTAGTAATCCTTCCCTGCAATTTAAGGATTAGTGGTGTGGCCAGGTTGGGGTTTCGTAGAGTGACTCTGGACTGCCGCTAACCTGGATGATGCTCTAAGTAGTGGTGGGAGCTGAGAGCACTCAGCAGTTAAAGCTCACCTATACGCAAGTGGCACCAAAATTTGCAGATCAAATCCTATGTGTTCTCGCTACTCACGATAATGTATATAAGCAGAACATCTTTAGGTACCACAAGATCGCTCTGTTCTCTTCCAAAGCAGAGGCTTGTGCTGCTTGTGTGCTGCCGCCCACTCAGCGAGGAATCTGTTCCTCTGGCGCTTGGGTTTCTTTCTCTTTTAAAACACAGTGTCTGCCACTTGTGAAAGTGCCCCGTCAGTGGCTGTTTCAACACAGATTAACAAATGACACTCTCTCAACTAGGGGGACCCGCTCAAGAGAGAGGTGAAGTTTGATCTGAGGTTTTGCTTCATCCCCAGTTCCTGGATGAGAGTCTTTCATTCTTCTAATGAGCAAATCCCAGGCTCTCAAGCCTCTCCAGCTTGGGGTGTTCAGCCTCCGCCTGTAATAGGTGTAGCTGAATAGCTGAAAATTTCCTGGAGTTCATTCATTTGGGCAGTAGAAATACTTAAGGTATTCAAACTTCACGCTATTTAGAATCCCAAGGTTAAATGAAAATGCATTATTCTTTTAAAGGGTTGTTCGTTGTACCAGACATGGGTTCAGCTTCATTTGCTCAGAGACTTTACACTTATCACGGGGAATGTGCAAAATCTATTTGCACAAGAGGGCAGAGGAGAGTGGAATTGGATGCATGAAAACAGATAGACCTCCCGCATAACCATCTCTCTGCTTGGAAAGATACTTATGCTTTTTTCTGAATTTTAATGTAGAGTTCCCCTATTGCTATTTGCCCAACTGTGGTACAGCGAGCCCTAAGACCCCAAAAGGCTTGGGTAGTCCAGAAAAGGCTGACTTCTTTTTTCTCAACAACATACTAGATTGCTTGATGTAGATAAACGCAGCTCTGTCATCTCAGAGTTACATGCTGTTATACTAAAAAATACTATTTAAATTTTTTTTTTTAAAGAATTTTAGAAAATGACAGAGCTGCTATAGAGTATTTTAAGGCACTGTTATTGAATGCTAAATAATAATGTCCTTGTGTCCAGCAGGCTGTGATGAAGCATGTCATCAGGACAGTTTGGGACATTTTGCTGTTCAAATTATTTGTGCAGGGAAAAATTGATACTACTGTCAAACAATGGTTTTGTTGAAAAGTCTGAAGTGCTGACATAGACATAAAAAACTCTGCACTTCACTGGCTTGTGAGCAATGCAGCTCAGTATTGCTAAACATGCTTTACATTCCTTTACTTGCTGTCGGCAACTTCCTTTGGCCACAGGCACCATCAGAGCTATTGCTCAGGGACCACTGTTTGGGAATGCTGTTCTGCCTTCAAAAAGGAGATAGTAAGTAGATGAAGATACGTACGTGAGTGCAGACATTTGCTAGGTGTCGGTATAGAACCAATATAATGTATAAAAAAAAAATTATGACAGCTAAAATGTATACTTCCTACCCTTGACAGAAGGTGGTGTGCTAGTTTTCAAATTTAACGTGTCAACCAAATTAGTGGTTTGCCAAAAAGCAAAATTCCTGGCAGCCATCCTAAGATGCGGAGATCTAGGTGTAAAGTTTCTTTTGATGTCTTTTGAGCAAGCGGTTACGAACTTGTTCAGTACTCTGAAAAGGCCTTCCCGTTTTGAAATCTTGTTTTCCTGATCTTCAAATTGCCTGTTTTCTGGTTGCTGGCTACCAGGGTAGTTACGAGTCCTCTTTGAGAGTAACAGATCTTTTGCATCTCTTTTCCTAACACCAAACTATGTGTAGGTGGTTGGAAAATACTGGGTGGAAGTATTGGGAAATATGTTTCTTGCTCCTTTCCCCCTCCAAAATTAATGACAATACTGCAGCAAGGCAAGGCTTTAGCTGTAATTTTTTACAGCCTAGAGAAGTAGATGTTATTCTTTTTTCTTAGAACTAGCAAACTTCGTAGCATAGATGTAGTCCAAAACGCAGCACCTAGATGAAAAGTATTATTTCCTCTTTCATGCAGTGTAATGGAGCCATTAATGGTACCTGTTCTGGTTTTGTTTGTATGATGCTCTGGTAGAATTGCTGCTTGCTGACTCATAAAAGGGATTTGATTTCACCTGGGAGGAAGTCCTGAATCTTTAGTGGCAGTTAATATAGCAGAAGAAAATATAGATGCCTCTAGAAATGGTTCATTGCTGAAAAGTCGAGGCTTTCTTGCACAAAATAATTATTAATCTATTTATAGCACTGAAGGCATCTCAGGTGACATTCTAGTACCCTTTTAATATTTAATGTTAAAAGGTCAAAGGATTGTCGGTCTAATTCTGTCTTGATAACAGATCCTTCACACACCAGAGGGTGTCTGGAGTATTAAGAGAGGAGAAACGCAGGCTGAACTCTATACCCATATGAAGTCCAGCAACTTCACTAGAAGGTAGCTCGGCATCTAGTGAAGGCCAATATCCAGCTTGTAATTATATCTAAGTTGCAGTTAGGTTTGAACAGTTATTTGTGATATTTTTAGACATTATTTAGATATTTTAGATGTTTAGGTAATCTCACCTGAGGCAAATTTCCCCAAGTTTTCTGACCTCGAGGAAGTTTTGGGAAAGTGCCTAAGTTCCTGTAATACTTAGCTGTATATTGGGAACTGGAAGACTTTTATCCCCATGCTTTGCTTTTTGTGCTGCCGTGGCTGCTGTCCTGTTTTCCTGCCTCTGTCACGATACACACCCTGGTCCTCTCAGGTCCTCGATACCGTGCCATTACTCGCAGTGTCACACCAGAGCCATGAACCTCTGGTCCAGCAGAAGAGCTCAGAGGGGTGTAAGGTTAGTCTCTGTTCTCACAGACAACTTTCCAGGTGATCTCATCAGCTTTTAAACAGCCTCTTGCAGCAGTTGCCAAGGTCACAGCTTGGGATTTGGGGACAATTCTTGGCCATGCCAGTGCCTTGTAGTGTCACAAAGTTTCCTTAGCCCTCTGCTAGGCTCCATGGAAGCTGAAGGCAGCTGGATGCTCCCTACATCTGGCACAGCACACGAGTCGGCTCAGCACAAAGATGTTTCTGTGTCACATTTCCTGCAGTGTTATCTTGAAGGTGGCGGAATAAAAGCCCCATTCTTGTCTGAGCTGTGCAAGATCACGTCAGTAATGAAGACAGGAGGACGATTTATTTTAGCTGCAGAAAGAACTGACTTTCTCATCAGAAGTAAGCTTTAGAAGAACCTACAAATACTATCCTAACCATTTACCTGGTATCTTTTCTACTTCGGTAATTTCAATTACAGGACACAGTAATTTGACAAGTATTTGACAGACAATTTAGAAACGGTTTCAAATGTACCAGCCACTAAGGGCTCTCTTTATCTGATCTAGCGCAATCCAAATCCTTTCCGGGAGCAGTGCAGCCCACACTGGGTCGCAGTGAGGAAGACAGACTGGAAGCTGTTGTGAAAACAGATGGTTCAGTGGGCCGCATCTGATTTGTAGGCACCCGGCTCATGTGAGCATGAAGTATTTATTGCACACAGGAGCTATTCCTGTTTAAATACCCTTACATAGGTATTGTCTTTAAGTGCCGCAGTTCCTATTATGTTTCCAGTAACGAAGATGAATGTGTTTGTGCTAAATCCTTACACTGTGAGTACGACTGGGGACTTCTGCCTGGAGAGCTGTTTCCAGGCTCCGCTATCACGGTATTTAAAACTAATTCAAGATGAGGTGACAGAAGTAGCTTGCTACTGGCCAAAATAAGGAACATTGATAATATCTCCTGCATGCCAAGGTGAGCTTGTAACCTCTGGAGCTGAAGGCAGTGGAAACTCTTGGGAAATGTTTGGTATGAAAAATTTAATTACTCCTACTTAGAACTGAAAAGAAGTCAAAGTTAAAGCACTTAGGAAAATAGCTGAGTGGTAAGTATTTTAGTAACAGTAAATGTTTTGGAAAAGATTTGGCTCAGAAAGCAGAGAAGTGTTCATCTAATATGGGCAGATACAGAAATTTTTGCCTCTAGTGTCCTCTCCCTTCCCCTTGACCTTCCCTCCCCACCAGTCTCCAGGGATTAGGTAAAATGGAATATAGATCAAAGTTTGAGTCTTTTCAAAAATGCGTACAAAATAAACACCTATCCTAACATCGACTCTCCTTAATTTCAAAATTCAGAGGGATCACTGCAGAACTTAGGTGATATACCCAAACTATGTCTGAACATCAGGTGCAAGTCTCAAACAGGTTTCTCTTCCTCCTGGAAGTCTGGGATATTCTGGTTGTTTCTGGCCAGACAGGTGTGCAGCTAATTTTGCATAAACTGTCATGACAAGAAAGTTTCACACAATTTTGCTTGACCTGGTTGATATTTTCCACCCAACCTGTTCAGTCCTGAGGATTATTCTGAAATGTTTAAAATGTTTCAGAAGAAATTGACTTTTTACTTTTGGCGAATTAAATCAGAGTGGGGAGAAGGAAGTTTCTCCATTTTTAAAATGCTTTAAATACTTTATGATTTAAGCTGAAAACATGGAAAACTTGCGCGCTCTGGGGTCAGGATTTCAAATGTGTTAAGAGGTCTGATGTGGTGTTGTGGCTTTTTCTACTGCCCTCACAAAAAACGTAGCAAGAGGCTCTCCAAATCTGGAGATCACAGTTTGTACACGTTCAGTGAGGATTTACTAGATGGTGCTTGTGATATTTGTAAGAAAGAACGTCCACAGTTGCTTTCTCAAACCTTTCATGAGGTGTGAGTGGAGCTGTGCATGGGCTACCCCAGAGCAGAGAGGTCTCAGCAGGGCTTTCTCTCAATGTTGCTTTATGCTCTGGCCTTCAAGCGTGCTTCCTACACCTTCCAGACCTTTTTACTCCATCTCTTTTTCAGACTGCAGTCAATATACAAAATATTTGTAATGGTGTTTCATTACCATGGCCATAGTTGAAAAGTTATTCTCATGTTAACTGTTCAAGAATAATTTTTTTGTGAGGACAGCACTGCAGGCAAGCCAACATGCAGAACAAATGAATCTGGAAAAATGAATAATTCGCACCAGAGTGGATTCTGTGTAGTGAGCAATACATGAGTGCCAAACTGAATAGCGAGGAAAAAGTGAACACCTTTAAAACGAGCACTCTCGATATTAGAGCCCTACCTGAGTCAGGTTGCTAGAGTATTTATGGTGTGATGTAGCTCTGGACGGTGCTGTTCCTCCACAGGGGTTTTGGCTGCCTAGATGTAAGGCTCCTTTCTGCCCTTTTCAATGATCAAACCCACCTCCTCACCTGCACATCCTTGTGTTCACTAAACCGTGTCCATGGAACGGCTCATTTCTTTGCTTCACCTGCTAAAGAATAACAACGCAAGTCTCCAATTAACTAAGAGCGGTTTCATTTGCCGTGTAAGCGTTATGGTAACTGGCTTTGGAGGGGAAGGCAGGAAAGCGTTTTAAAAAGTTGAATTTTCTTGGTTTCCTCTCTGGGCTCCATCCTACGCCGTGGCTTGTTGCCATCTCTGTGCTGGAGGTTTTCTACCTGTTTGTTCTTACTCCAGCGGAGGGGAGGCATCAAGTCTGCCAGGGTCAAAGTGAGCAGCCGGTGATGAAGAGAACGGACCCACTGAAGGAAAGAAAGGAAGATTGAACAATTGCCATTTGTCAAAATAGGTAATAATTGACCTACATTGTAACAACCTAGGTTTAGGTTGATAAATCCAACAATTAGTTGCTCTTGTATTTCTAACCTTATTTCATTGCACTCTAAAAGGCATCTGTGATTTGTATTTTAACAAGATAAAACAATCGGAAATGGCTAACAAGACTAACCTTAGCAAAGAGAAGTCATTTCTTTGTAGTCTGCTGACATTTGAGACTTGTTCAGAGTTTCATGGATTTACAGTTCTAAGTCCTACTTGCCTGTAGGATCCAAATAGCTGCTTCCGAATTAAAATTCTGTGCGAAACTACAGTAATTTGGCAAGAAGGGATCTATCACAGCCTGTTATTGTTGAATAGAGGTGATAACACCTCCTTTGCAGTTTCACACGTTCCCTTTGTTTTTGTGGTGAACTTTCCAAAATTAGGTGGCTAATTCTGACAAGGAGACGAAGCTTTTCTGGCACAAGGAACTCAAGCTAAAATAATCTGGCTGCAGCTAAATTCTTTGGGAAGATGCAGGTTACATTTGGAGAGTACTTGACTGCTTCCTTAACGCATTTGATTGGTGTAATCCCTTGGGACAAGTCTCCAGGGGCAAGGCAGCTTTCTAATGCACTTCTTCAAAGTTCTGTCTCCATTAGTAACTTCATGCCAGGGGAAGATATTCCATACAACTAGGAGGGCACAATTTTTAAATTAAAGATGCCTAAGGGAGTAACTTCTCATCCAGTTAAAAGGTACAGCTGTGTACCTTGTGTATGTGAACATTGTGGATGCTTTCTCTTTTATGTCAATTTCGGAAAGCACTTGAGGGATTATTTTTTTTTTCAGTGTTTTTAACCAACATAAGGCTAAAACTGAACACTTATGCTATTGAGGCATAAACACATGCTTTCATATATTATCTCCAAATCAGACTACTGCAGTGGACTGGCTCAACCCAGCCACTGCCTGAACTCCATGAGGGCATTAACACCGGTGTCTGCGCCTCTGCGTTTCTTCCTCTTCTCTTTTGATTCAGGTTGAGTTGTTAGTGAAAAATCTTAAAGCCTTGTAACTTGTGTATAGACCCTGTGCACATTAGAGGAGATTTTTTTTTTTTTGGTCCCATTATAATTAGCAAACAAGGCTGAAGGTCTGGCTTGTCGAATCCCAGCTGTCAGTGCTGCAGGGCAGAGGTCGGGATTTGTCACCTGAGGATGTGGCTGTCCCCAGAACTCATCCCATTTCACCGTTTTTCTTCAAATCAGAAGTCTTAACATGGTCCAGGTTCAACATACGTTTGATGGGTTTCACCTGTGTATTCTATGAATAAATCCCCATTTTCACAGCTATACTTAAGCCATGGCAGGCTCGCTGTCTGTGAGGAAATTAACACCTTAATCAAGCACTAAAGGTGGATTTAGAGCAGTGTGGTCATCCAGTGATGCCTGGCTTTAACTAAAATGAAATGTTTGACCTCCGTAGGAAGAAACTTCTCTCATAAAATTAGCAGAGAATCTTTCTTAGGGGAAGCCTGGCAAGAAGGTTTTGCCTTTGTAATATAATTGAGAAATCTCTTGTTTTCCTGATCAAAATGTAATTCAGTGAAGTATTGATGTTTCTAGAAAAAAAATCTATTAATTTAATAGCATGAAACCGAGCTCTATGTACTAAGCTTCTGTACAAGTTATTCTAAGATCTGTTAAATTTAAGAGAGTTTGGCGCCCTCTCCAATTGCTTATTTTCTAGAGGAGTATCTATTAAACTGCAAGAACTCTACAGGGAATACACTGGCACTTACCTGGAAGAGTTACGTCCCGATATTTTTGATACAATAATACATCCAGTCAGTGTGATGTGATTTGTTGGTTTTGTTCAGATCTTGGAAGACAAGTGTTGGCATATCGTTGCTTTACAGTGTGGAGTCAGCACTCCTTGCAAGAGTGTCCAGAAGGAAGGAAGGTTACAGAAGAACAGTGAAACAAAGTGATATAATAAGCAAAGTCCCAGATGTCTTAAGTGCAGGGCGAATCTTGACACCACTACCTATGTCATGTTCATTTTGTGAAAAAAGGGCTTTCAGCCCTCTAGGTCTGTGATTTTTCTATCCACTCATCACAAATATTGACATCATTGACTGAACAGCAAGTCCCTAATAATATGGGAAAAAAATTTTGCCATCAAAAAATGGTAAAAAATGAAGATTAGTACTGTCATGTTGAGTAGAGGGAAGTGTGATGATTGTGGTTAGACCGAGTAAGTAAAATGTGCCTTTCCTGCTTGCGACCAGCACAGAGCAAGTCCACTGGCTCCATTTAAATCAAACCTTTGAAGTGTTATTGCAATTTTACACAAGGTAACACAATTTAAGGTGATGTAATTCGACTCCAAAGAAAATTAATGCAGTATATTAGACTGGATGCAATTCTTTAATCTTTAATTTTAGGCTGCAGCATTCGCCAATAGGAATAAATAGAGCTTCTTATGTAAACTAAGAATTTGACTTTTTTTTTCCCTGCTATGTCAGTGTTATCTGGTTTAGTGTACAGTAAGCTATGGACAAATTCTTAGGCTTTTACTTCTAAGTGGAAAACAGCCAAACTGAGGGTTGGGGAAGGCCGTATTTTTTTCATTTGTCACCGTATCTTTTCTTTAAACTACCTATGTTGCTATTGAAACTCGGGACCTCTCAGATTATTTTTTTTTATTCAAACAAATGAACTTCTCTCTCTCTCAAGTTGTCTTTTGATGACGTTTTGAGTATTTTCCAACGTTCATTCTTTTCAGTGTCGGGAATAATTTTTTAAGGGCAGATGGATTTATCAAAGATTTGAAGTATTATTTGTCTTGGGCTTGCATGCTAAACTGGTCATTTAGGCTCATTGAACCTAAAGCAAAGATGGCACAACCAGGAAACAATCACTCCATGTTTTCAAGTAAAATTTTCGGGAATTCTATTCTGACATCCTGGCAGCAGTATTCTGGGACCAACCTTTCTGGTAGTATTTTGGTACTTCTTGGAAACTGAAATAGAGAACACCAAAATCTTGTGAAAGCTTCTTAGACATTTTACTTAAAAATAGATGTTGAAAAGAACATTCCCAATTTTAGCCAAATGATTCATCTGCTTGCAGTGGGGTATCAGTGCTGGTACTCTATTTGCCCACCTGCTTTTGTTTCCATAGCAGACCCCCCATGTTTCCTGTTGTTGGTATATAAATGCAGCTTCTGTAGCTGCCGTTCAGATCTCCTTAGTTTTTGCCTCCCTGCTCGTTTGTTTGCATAACTCTTTTAACTTTTTATTTCCTATGGAGTTCTCTCAAATCTAACTGCTCACATCAGCTCAATTTCTTAATTCCTTGTAGCATAGTGAGCATTCGGTCATTCTAGCACCACTGAAAAATTATTTACTCTGGGGCAATATACTGAAATACTGAAGTGAAATAATGCAGGAAGTTATCGTAACTTTTTTTTTTTTTAATGTGGCAACATACCAGTATGACAAATACCAAGCTGTTGAACTATTTCTAAACACCTGGAAAAAGGCTTCATAATTGGGTCCTTTTTGGTGCCCAGTATCACTTTCCTTTTCCTCTACTTACTTAGAGAGAGGATAGCACTCAATAATCCATGCATTGCTCTCAGAAAAGGTGGAGAACAAAAATACAGATGAATACTAGATCAGTGCACTGAAAGTCTTATGAGAGAGAGTTGCGATCTCTGGGTTTAAAAGGACACAACTAAATTGGAATACTTCCTTGGTAGTCAGGAACCTTTTAGCTCATCAATAACAAACTGTGGCGGGTTGACCTCAGCCAGCTGCCCACCCAGCCGCTCTCTCGCTGCCCCTCCTCAGCAAAACGGGGGGGTGGAAATAAGGTGAAAAAAGAGCTTGTGGGTTAAGATAAAGACAGGGAGATTGCTTACCAATTACTGTCACAGGCAACACAGTCTCGACTTGGGGAAGATTAATTTAATTTATTGCCAATTAAAAATAGAGCTGGATGGTGAGAAAGAAAGACAAAGACTAAAGCACCTTCCTCCCACCCCCTTTTTCCCAGGCTCATCTAATACACAGACAGACATCCAATAAACATTTCAAAAGTCTCAAGATTTTGGTCGGTTGGCGCAAAAGTATCTTGCTGCTTAATTACACAAAAAGCAGCCTGATACAACTACTAAATGGGGGTCTGATTCTTCATAAAACACCCTGCTTTGTGTTACGCATCCCGCTGTGCGAGATGTGACCTGGCTCTGTAGGGGTGGAGCCCAAGACTGAGCTGATGTTGGGTTTTACCGAGGTCTCCGAGCTGTACCAGGAGAACCCGCTCCTCCAGAGAAGCTGTGGTCTTGGTTTGCTGTGTTGCTGGAAATGCCAGATAGGGCACAAGTGTCCACGGAAATATCACAACAGTCTTAGTTCCCATCTCCTTTCATCTCCCTTCGGGGCATACTACTTGAATGGGTTTTCTTTCAAATTTCTGCCCATTTTCCTGCTCTAGGCACTTTCTCACTGGGAGAAAGTGAGTGGATTTAAGTGTCCCTGCTGCTTACAGTTGACATATTTACCCTCTACTATCTTATTGGGAGAGATGCCCTTTTAAGGCTGTTGTGGAAAAGTACAAGAAATACAGTGCGGATCAATAGGACTGTCACAACTTGTTGCTGATAAAGCAGCAGTTGTAAAAACATGTCCGATGCTTCTCAAACTCACAAAAAGACTTAATGCTTCTCCAGAAGAACATGCAAACTATATAACAAGAGCAATCATAGCCTAGGAAATTAAAAAATAACATATGAGGTCTTCCTAATCCATACTGCTTTTCATGTAGAGAGAGAAAACACGAAGGTTTCCAGGTGAGTGAAAATATCTGCCAGGGTGAAAACTTATTTAGTGTATCAAAATACAAAAAGGCAAAGACCCACATGTACTGCTGTTGCTATGCTGTACTTTCACAGCTACGTTTCTTTCACTCTACACATATTTTCTGTCTGTCATGCTGAGGGTGGTGATGGGTTGCACAACCAATCATACCTGAAAAGAGGTACCTAAACTGCTTTAAAATGTCACTGACACGATAGAATGTCTAGTGTTCGCAGAAAACTTCATCCAGAGGATTTTTTCTGATCATTTGTGATTAGAAAAAGCACCTGATAAGAATCTATTAAATGTTAGGATATAGATAATGTTAATAAATTCCTATTAAAATAAAAAAGAACGCATTTTACAATTAGTTACTTGTTAAAAGGGCTTTTACATCTAATATGTATTTCTTTTTGTGAGAATAGCTTCTGCAAAAGATGCATTTTCTAGTTTGAAAAATAAACACAATAAAGATATTCATCTGTTGCCTCACTTAGCTGGGAGATAGAGCTATTTAAGTGAAGAAAAAGCATGACACTGAATAACAAGCAGCGCACATTCATCTTCACTAGGAACTGGAGTTGTAGCCCATGACAATTACCAAAAGATGACTTTTTCAATAACTATATAACATTCAGCATGCATTTCCTTGAGATGACAAAAGACAGAAAGCCCTCACAGCTTGGAAAAAGAAAAAAAAAATCTTTTAATTTTTTTTATTCTGTTGTTTAATTCAACAAAACCACAAATGCCAAATTGTCATTTTCCAAGTATGTTCCAAGGTATGCCCCTTACTCAGATGAAAAGGGAAAAAGACAGAATTTCTAAAAGAGCAGTTATTTCTTTTAAGTCCTCATCTGATATTTAAATATATATTAATTAGTTTAAGCTATGTAGAGGATCTTTTGCCCTATTAACTGCTTTACTTAATTCTGCTGGCTGATGCTGAGGACTTTGTATTTATTTTCAGGTTAAATCAAGTTGTGAAAGGCAAGTAAATTTTTTATTTTTTTTTTTAAATCTTTAAATTTTGAAGCTTTCTTTAATGTGTTGTAAAAACCTGAAGATTGTGTGTGTGTGCCTGAGTGGGTATATATATGTATTTTAATGCATATATATATATGTTTTACCTTGGGTATTACTTATCACTGCTGGTAAAAGGCTCGGGAACTTCGCTGCTGATAAGGGGAAGTTCTACCTGTCAAATGGACAGATATTAATGTGCTTCCTGGAAAGGTTACATGTGGAAGTGTCATGGAATTGAAAGGAAAATTGTTCCATGGTACTTAGTGTGGGTTTTTTCAAGAGGAGGGTAAACTAGAGAGTTGTGATATGCACAAATAAGAGCTTTAATACAATTAATGTTCTCAAGTCCTTTTGAGTGACTTTTGTTACTTTCTTTGAGCTTTTTGCTTTTATTATAGTTTTACAGAGCTAGATTCATAAACACCAAGGGAATTTCTGTCTGTCATTACATGTGGTGCTTTGTTAAATGAGCACAACAAATATTGAAAGCCCTGAGCAAGAAACAATATATCCTTGTATTTGATAGAAGACTGTCAAATCTTTGTACAGGAGATGGTTTCTTTCGCTCCTCCCTTCCTGTCTCTTGAGGTTTACACTTCTCGTATTTTACACCCACAGGATAACTAGAAGCAATTGGGGAAACTATTGTCCTTCACCACTCCATTTTCTTCCTTCTCACTTTTTTATGTGAGGGAGAAAATTTAGAAGGTTAAAAACTCTTCAGGGATGGAACTATTGATTATCACTAAGTAATATTAATCTTGTCTGGACAACATATGTTTTTGCATATAGATTTCTTGCAGGGAAAGAGTGCCAAGTCTCTGTGCAATCCCACTTCTTAACTTCCAGATAACAGAAGTACAAGAGGGGGGGAAAGCACAAACCCTTCTGTGCCATTTGCTACCACCTAAGCAACGATACATCAATATGAGAGAGGCAGATGTGGATCACAACGTGACAGCAAGCAAAAACACCTATCAGGATGAAGATACTGGGCTGCCAGTAACCGTCAACCACAGTTTCAGGATCAAATTATCACAGGCTGAAAAACTATCTGGAACAAGCTGGAAAAATACAATGTTTGAGTTGCTTGCATAGCAAGTTGGAAAACAAGTTCTTACACGTACTGCAAAGTCAGCTTAGACCAGTTGTCGGCTAAAATCATGGCATGCAAGCTGGCATGACGCTCGGCTGGGTTTCCTCCCCGTGTACCGCTACTAGCAGGATGAAGACTGACAGTGAAGTGCTCCCTCTGTCACTTCTCTCTACAGAGAGGAAAAAAAAGATAGCATGTCAATCACAGAGCTGCTGGCCCCAAAGAATCATCCAGCGAAGCATTGGCTCGTTCAACTCACATCACCAGAGACAACATCTCTTCTCCTCTGCCAGAGAAGCCATCCAGACTAAACTCTCCTTTTCTTTTTGGAGGGGGGTGTTTTTCACAGAAATCTTTGCCTTTGTTTGTTTTCCCTCAATGGTGATGCCTGTGCCTTGAACAACCTCACTGGAAGGTCTTGCAAAGGCGCCATCCTGTCCTCATTTAATGCCCTTTCAAGAACAGCTGTCCTCATCATGCCATTAAGAAACCTGCAATTATCAGGACAGTTTGGTGTAACTGAATTTTTTGTACTAGGGATTGCAAAAGTCTCTGTCAAATGCCACAACCTTGAACTCACGGGACTTGGATCGAGGTACTTCAGACCTATGAACACTCCTTATTTCACGTAGCAGCAGCTTTACCCCTGTGCAAGAGGCGTTTTCCTTGTCTTTGTGCCAGCAGCTGCCCTCTCTCCTGCCTTCCCCTGGCAGCCTTTGCCTCCTGCGTCTTCCATGCTACCACCACGTGAATGGGCCGGGGAGCGAGTTGGGCTGGAGCAGTGGCAGCCATAGGCCTTGAGAGATGCGGGAGCAGGGCTGAAGAGCAAGGACAGAGCCCCGAAAAGCTGGATGGCTCCCACGGCATTGCACGTGGGGGTAGTTCCCGTCGCCCTGAGAGGCCGGAGGAGCAGGGTGGTTACTTTGGCAGAGTTTCTGTTTGTACGTTTGCTCCCCATCTTCCCCAGGACATTGCTGCAAGCCACAGGTTGGACCATGGCGGTCTGTGCTAACAGCTTTGCATCATTTACTGGCTTAGACACAGTGACTATTTTTGTGCTCTTAGAAGTAGCAAAATGTATTTTACTCCTGTCAAATGCTTTGCTTCAGGCAAGTCTCGGATGAAATGGAGAGATAAGACAGGGATCCCCTTCTTAATTATTGAACTGTGCGCTCGTTTGTCCTCAGAAGCTTCTGCTTTTTGCCACCGATGACCTGTGGTGGTTGAGATAAAAACACAAAGCCTGTCAAAAGGAATCTGCTACGGCATCAGGATGGATGGTCTTCTGTTTGCTGCCTGCCGATGCGTGGCACTGCTGACTAGAAGACTTTCTACCTATACAGCATGTTGGTTTTATGCTTCCCTAGTTACCCAAGGATGAGGTCACTCAGTTCATTAACAATTTATGTTTATATAGTGCCTTTCTTCAAACAGCTTCCAAGGCAGCTGGCAAATTTACTTCTGCACCAGCAAGTACCTGAAACCAATTGTTAGTGGTTTCTGTGTAGACTGAGGAGATGGTTACAAGAAACTGCCTTTCCCCTTTAGTCCTGGATATACAGTAGGGTTAGGCATCATTACTCCATGAGGCTTGCGCTGCCTGTGCACTTTGTGATATGACATTCCTCAAGAAGGAGTATCTGAGGCTTTTTTGTTCCTTTTTTCTTTTTCTTTCAAGTTCTTTTGACTTTTTTTTTTTTACTTTTACTCTCCTAGAGCAGGATCCTACTCCACAAGCAACTTTACAGCCTCATTTAAGTCAGCCTGTAGCACAGAATTCAATTTAGATCAAATAAAGGGAGTGGAATCTGGTGACATAGTATTGCAAATAACAATTTTTCTAGCTGTGTTTGGAAATAGTGTGGGTATATACTCAGGAATGACACTTGTAGCCATAGAACAGTGTTAAAACATAGCACTTTAAATAGACAGAAGATAACTGGAGGAGTTTTACCATCATAAAAGAATCTTGGAATGGTTGATGACCTGCCTTATCATTTAAGGTACTGCAAGGAAAGCAATAACATATTTTTTTTCTGAACATTAGAGGTTATAATTGGCACAATAAACAGAGAACCAAAACTGTAGATCTTGGCAGGAAAATGAAGAAATGGTAATATTTCACATTTTTCTCTTTCAGAATGTATTAGAAGCATTTCTAATCGAAGATGTTTGTGGTCCTTGAGAAAGAACATGATACCTTGTTTTAAAAGAAAAAAAAACCCTACCTCTTCTGAAGGCAGTTACATATAAACTGTGCGGAAGCGAAGCCTAAGCCCAGGGAGAGGCTGGGTTCTCGTTTATTCCTTGCCACTTTACACTTAAATTCTGCCAGTGCAAGTATAACTAAACACTGCAATAAAGTGTACTTTGATTCACACTTGAGCAAGCTCCCCGTGGCTAGGGCAGGTTGAGGTTAGCCAAGTATGAGCAGCGGAGAGCTCTGCTGGGTTGGATAGTCTGTTAGAGAAGTTCTAACACCCTACAACACAGGGGAAGCTACGGTTTTATTTTGATTTGGTTGCTGTTCAACATCAGTGAAGTTAAAACTCCAGCATGCTCTGGCTATGCTACAGCACCCTGGTGCGTTCATGCGTTGCAAAAATACACCCATTTTCCTCCATCAAGTGCCCCTAAACCCAAGTGAGCTTTCCCTTCTCCGTACCCCATCAGCAGAAATATCGTGCAGCTCAAAGAGTCTCGTTTACCCATCTGTATGTCCACCAGTGTCTTTAGGCGCAGCTTTGCCGCTCGCCTGTGCAAACGTAATTAACCTTCGTTGCCCCTGAGTGTGCCGGAGGGGGAGTGAGGGAGTGCAGAGGTGAGCAGGGCACGCAGCTGCAGTCTGCGTGCGTGCAGGGCGACGCTTGCCCTGCAACATCTACGTTTTTCATATGAAGACCTGGCAGGGCTTTCTGAGAAGGCTATCCCTGCCTTTTGGTTTGGGAGATCAAAGATTCCTTCCCACTCAGTCCTTTGCATGCATTTGAATTTTATCTACACAACCTTGACTGGAGAGATGACTTTTTAATGGGGTCAGCCTGACCCAGGAAAATTACAATGTCAACAGCAATTGTTCTGCAAGTCCGTCAAGGTTAATCCAATTTTATTCTATTTACTCATGTCATTGTTTGGCTTGTGATAAATAGGGTTATACTTTTTAAAAAAACACATGGAAGTTTTCCTGTTTTTGTTTCCTTCACATGGAAATTACCTTCCTGGCTTCTTGTCTTCCATTTTCACAGAATCACAGATTGGCTGAGGTAGGAAGGCACCTCTGGAGGTCATCTGGTCCATCCCCCCTGGGCAAGCAGGGCCACCTACAGCTGGCTGCCCAGGACTCTGTCCAGTTGGGTTTTGGGTGTCTCCGAGGATGGAGACTCCACAACCTCCCTGGGCAACCTGTACCAGTGCTTGGTCACCCTCACAGTAAAAATGTATTTCGTGATGTTCAGAGGGAACCTCCTGTGTTTCAGTCTGTGCCCACTACCTCTGGTCCTGTCACTCGGTGCCGCTGAGAAGAGCCTGGCTCTCTCTTCCTTACATCCTTTACATCCTTCTAGCTTGATACATGCCCTTGCAGGTATTGTGCAGATGTACTGGCATGTGGAATCCTGCAGATAGTCAGCTCAGATCTTTTTCAGGTGGTTTTGGTCTGGGTTGTCTTTTTTTTCCCTTGCCAATTTTCTTACCTGTTTGCAGTTTGGAAGAGGATGCCTTGCAAGGCATAGCTGAAAATAACTGTGTAAGGAGATCTGGGAGAAGTCTCCACTCCAATGTCTACCACTATTGAAAACTGGGAGCTGAACATTTTTACTGCTTGTTTTTCCCTCAGACACCTAGCAGTTGTATGAATTAAAAGATATTTTGTGATATCCTAGAGTTCCAGGACATGATACATGTCAATGATAATATATTAAGTTATCAAAGCTTTTCATATCCCAGGTTTCCTGCATTTCTTTTTGAGATAATATTTACTAACCATGATTTTTACATTTTCTGTTATTTGTAGTGCTCTTAATTGCTAGTTCTGAATGTTTAGCTTCCTATTTATCTCTCAAAAAAACCATATAAGTAATTTAATTCTGGCTGAGGAGTGAGAAGGCGTTTTGCCCACCATGTTCGGGTATTATTTTCTGTAGGTCTAGAAAGAACATGATTTGTTCACCATGTTTGGATGGAAGGAGAGGTGCACTTATTCGTATGGTGCTAGATGCTTTTGAAATAAAATTCTCTCTGCTACTTTTCTTACAGATTTTGTTAAAAACTATGTAACTTGCAGAACCCTAGGAAAGGGCAGGTCAGATCATATGTGCTACCATATTACTTTCTCATAATGAGTCCTGGTAGTTGCAGTGAGGGGCTTCATTCCCCTTGAACAGCCCAAACCTCTGACTTTGGGAAGGAGGCAGCGTTAGAGAAACTTAACCTGCCATTCCATGGCTTTCTGTGTGTGTGTACATACACACACACAAATGTATATACGTACAAATATATGCATATGCACGCATGTTTGGGGATTGTGCTCCCTGCAGGACCTAGCCCTGAAGGGGCTAGGGAGTCAAACTCAAGTTTGGCACCACGATAAAATGTTAATATGACCTAATATTTATTTTCTTAGCTTTGAGCTGCTGTGGACGCTATGTGATATATTGCCAGAGAGGATAATCCAAAGTAATGCAATTGAATGAAATTGTATAATGTGCAACACAGAACGATCTCAGTCTCTGGTACAGAGAAATGAATGTATTAGTGGCCACCAAAGAAATGCCTGAGGGTTCTTCTGGTTTTGTTTTTAATTTAAAAACTAAACCTTGGTATCGAAATGTACTTTGACTTGTTAGTAAAACAGCTTGTATTGTAGTACTGACTTGTTTCCCAAGCCTGACAACGCCAAAAGTGATTTTCTGAATTATACTACTTTTCATGGCTAGTAATTCATCGCAAGCTTTTGTCAAGTGGGGAAAAAAGACTTTCCAGTCTGGGGAAAAAAAAGTCTTTTTATTGATATTCTGTATATTTTTATATGTGTACCAAATACTTTAAATTATAGGTGTTATGAAATTAAGTTGGAGAATCCCATTTTTTAAATGTGTGAGCACTGTTTCTAGTGCAGAATGATTTACCATGTTCTAAAGAAACTGTGCAATTCACAGAAGGATCATGTTCATGCTCATGATACGAAACACTGAGTCACAGCTTTCAGTATTTTAACTGGAAGATATCTCTACACTCCGTTGCTTTTTTCAGTTGTTGTTGATATTGGCTTTCTCTGTCTGATGAGAAACACTTTTTCTCTTTGAATCAGAAGCTTTCTTTGCATGTGAAAAAAGAAAAAAAGGATTCTGTGAGTAAAGTTGGCTCTATTTACCTGTGGGATACTGAACATATTTTCCTTTTGGAGTGTCACTCAGCTATTCTGAGAAGTTGAAACATGCTCTTAGAAAAACAGGTACTTAATAGACACGGGAAAAAGATATAGCAGGGTCCTTTAGTGGACAAATATTTGATGGTTTGCCATGCTTAATTGCCCACTAGTCTTGCGTTACGTGGTGAAATAACAACCATGCTGACTATGTACAAGAACAACTATTGTCTGAGAAGCTGAAAATAGACCAGTTGATCAATTTACCACTTGTAACTCGAGCATCAGGGTAGGTATTTTCAGGGACCTGCTTTTATAATGGCCTTTTTCTGTTCTAAACTTTTGTACTATTATTATGTCTTGAGGTAAAGTGTATACTGCGAAAAGGTAAAGTGCAGACTATGGAGCTCTCTGTCCTCCAATAAAATCTTGAGAAACTGAAGCAACTTTTTATTTCCTGATTTCTATTCTGGTCAGATTTTCATGGGCTCTGGGCCTGGCATCATTGCTTCTGTCCGTTACTTATTGCTGTGGGATACAGTAATTTTTCTTAAGCATATGCAGAATATGCTTCTGCTTAGCTTTCTGTGCTAGAAATATGTATTTCTAATACTGCGTTGAATTTTATGGCTGCAAGGGTGATCTAGAATAGTTTCCTGAAATAATCTTTTGAGGTCCAAATCTTCCATGCTGGTCTGTCTGCAGGAATTCCCTTTCCACTGAAAGGTTTCCCTGTCCACCTGTCTCCACTTCTTTCCCTGAGAAGAAAAGGGAAGTTATGACATAGAAGGAAGAACTTTTCTGTTTGCTTATTACTGCCAGGGCACCTCCTTGTATGCTTCTTGAGCCTAGTAGCAACACTGACTGTACTTTTAAGTTTCTTTTTCTTGCACCTTGAACAATGGAAGAGTCCATATTATACCCAGGAGTTCAAAGTCCTTTAGACTCTGATTTTCAAGAACAATGAACTAATTCAGAGGTTGGTCCATTGCTCGCATGCTTCTAAACCTTAACCAGCAGAATGGAAAATTGACTCGCCGTAACGGCAGCCACTGGTAGATTTACCGCTCCCCTTGGGATGCATGCACGATGATAGACCTGAAGTCTCTGGGTTACAGCAGGCTCTTTACTGCAGGTGCATTGAACTCCCGGCGCCTGCTGCGCCACAGCCATTAGCATCAGCCAGTCCGGTGCAGGAAGGCCAGGGAAACATGAAATTAGCAGACGTGTCCCACTGAGAGATGTTTTCTGCTCTGCCAGTTAACAACACGACGTCTGCAGGGCAGGGACTGTCACAGAGACTGTGCTTGAAACGGCTTTTGGTTGCATGCAGGATTTACAGAGAGGGACTAACAGAGAACTAATAATTGATTACTGGGGGTGCTTTTTTGGAGAAAAAGTGAATACGTTCCTACCTATTTTGCTAGAACAACATTGACCTGATATGCTGTTGCAGGCCACAAACTTTCGATGCTCAAACTGTTGCACGTGTTATTTTCAGTACTGCATCTTGTGCCCATAAGCAGGAGGATAGTGCCGAGTCTATGCGTGAAAATTAGGTTTGAGGCTGATGTGCGTATATGAGATTTTTAACACCTGGAGTTCCCAGTTACACACAAGTACCAGTAGTTTGAGACCTCCACAGTTTGTCATAGGCATTAGGAGTACCTTTCTCTTTTTTTTTTTTTNAAGCTCTGCATATTTTCATATTGCTTTTCTGTATTTCATTCACACCTTGAAGACATCCTGAATGTTTACGAGTGGTGCAGTGTCAATGGAGCGCTAATTTGTCATTTCTCAGCTTAAACGGACTTTGCCTTCTTCCAGATGCGTTTGCTAGGGTCAGTGCTGGTCTGGATTATCTGTCCTGGCAGCCTGAGAGCGCCCACCAACACTTAACTTCAGCAGTAGCTGAATATCGGGGCTAATAACCCCACAATTTAATGCCCACAAGCTGTTCTGTGTGATTGCCAATGGTCAAACAATGCACTTATCCTTGTCTTGTCAAATGGAGCATGATTTTGCCAATACCCTAATTACATGGTTCTGACAAAATACTCTTATTTCTAGCTGCCTGAGGATGTAAGGGTGAATGAATACAGCAAATACTATTTAATAACTCTTAGAGTGTGGGAATAGGATAGTTGCTGCAAAATCCCTGCTTGATACTTACCTTTAGTTATATGCAAAACGAAACGTAAAAATCCCTAATAAGAGTAAAAAAATTTTGAGGAACCTTTTGCATCATGGTTTTGTTCAAAATGGCAAAATTAGTTTCAAATTTATCAATGTAAAAATAAAAACTAGTGAAACTAGAAGAAAAACTGGTTAAAAAACTAAAATTGGACAGAGCAACTAAATTAGAAGTTGTTTTCACCTGTTTAAATTTTTTCTACTTTGCAGTCTATTGCTAAAGTTTGATTATTTTTTTTTTGTAATAAAAAAGGTTTTTTGCTAAAAAAGGCACTTTATGCTTTTTGCCAGAAAAATAGTTAAAACTCATTTTTACATACTCTGGTTGAAGGAAAATCAAAGTTATGATAAGCTCTCATTTTAATTTTTAGAAGTTGTTAGTTTTTCCTTTCAAGAAACTAGAGTCAAATACTGCGCTTTTACTTCAGCCCAAACTACAGTAAAAACAGTGACATATTTTTCTTGAGATATAATTGATTTAGAACTGCAGGATGTGGCTGTTTGGAAGGAAAAATAAGAAAGTGTTGCTATTTCACTAGTTAGAAAGAGTAAAGAAAGACCATTTTGTATGAAAGTCTCAGAGGGAAATCCGAAGCTAATGAAAATTTCTCGGGTTGCAATATCTTTTTTTTTTTTTTTTTTTTCTAGACTGCAAACATNTTTTTTTTTCTTTCTAGACTGCAAACATCTCAAACCATGTACAAGGGATGGGGCAGGCAGGAACTGCTCAGCTTATAAGCACCCCTCAAAAGAGGAAAAACATAAAACTACTCTTAAGCTAGCCTAGAAAGAGTGAACTAAAATTCTTTCTTTCCCCTTTATGCCTAGGCAGTCTGGGAGAATGCTAACCACTGGTCCCTAGCAGCATATCCTGATTTCTGATCACTTATATTAAAGAAAAATCCCCATTTCAGAGAGAGAGCAAGACTGTGTCGAATACCACACCGCATCTTAAAAAAAAGGTAAGGAAACATTTTTCTGCTCATCCTTTAACACTGTAAATGATGTCTTCATTTAACACTTAACTCCATTAAATTGAAGTGAAGATGTAGATAATAATTGAATACTAAAGTACTTATTTTAACACGCATGCTCTAACTTACAATCGGAAAAAATAGCTTTTTCATATTAAAGGAAGAATGTAATGCATGTATTACTGTACTTAGAACTATTTATTGTGTAGATTTGTGTATATTTTTGGAAAAAAGTAAACAAGTACTGCACACACCAGCAAATATTTTCTTTCTTTTCAACCACTGAAGTTATTCTTAGCCATGCAAAGATTTATGTAGTCTCCGGTCTACCAAGCAACTCTTGTTTTGCCAAGACAGATATACAGCGTGTTTGCAGAATGCTGCCACTGGGAATTAGTGCTAAGTAATAGTGCACCATTTAGGCTTTTATCAGAACAGATCTGCACTGTTTTCCTTTCTGCCAGGTTTTGGATTGATTGCTTATTTGTAAAATATTTACAACTCTACTTCCTTGGAAGCTTCAATTCTAGAAAGTACTGGAAGAAGCAGAAAACAGTTAAAAGATACTGTACTGTGCATGTTTCTTCTGAAAATGGAATGACAGCAGCAGAGGATTTTTTCCATTCAGATTTTTTTTTTTCCTTTTTTTTTTTTTTTGCCTGAGAAGAATGTTGGAATTGTGAATGATAGGTAATAATGTAGTCCCAGGGCAAATGTGTTCATCAGTGATTTCATCTGTGAATGCCCTACTCTACACTGCATTTCTATAAAACTGGGTTGAGTGTTTATCTAATGGAGAAACGCTGTCTTTGCTTTTGCACAAACCAGTATGGTTCTGTTATTCAAAGTTATTTATGCGGTTTAGGGAATCTGTCCTGTCTAAACAATATCACGCTGTAATTAACAAAGACTATTAGTTAACTAAAAGTCCTGCCTTACTGCCGATTGTCTTGCCAAAATGTACGTTTGAGTGGTGTGTTATGTGGCAAGAGCATGAATGATAGGTAGAGACTGACAACTCTTCAGAAATGATCAGCTGGAATACCTTGGCTTCTTGTTAAGAAAAAAAGGTTCTGTTTTCTTGAGATGGTCATTGTCATGAGGACATTTTTTCTGCCATAAAAACCTACTACAGCTCAGGTGAAGGTACACAGATGTTTTTGAAATACCAATCTGTGAGATGTTGGCTGTTAACGTATTATGGGTAGGATATGTTCTTATATTTTCAAACCAGGAAGATGTGAAGTGTGCCACCACTAGCGGAAAGTGCTCTGTGAATGCAGGGTGCTTCCCACCTGCTCTCTCTAACCTCGTAATTCCATGATGCTGGTGTGTAAGGATTACAGATTCTGAGCTATCCCCTGTTTCCTATTAATAGACTTCTTTTTTTCATGCAATATGGCAGTTTTCAAATAGCACTTTTTACTTGGCCAAGTAAAATACAATACCCATTGGCTTAAAATACAAATATCCAAAGAGTTGTCTATGAGAGTGGTCACTTACAATATCATCTCCAGACTGGCTTATATGAATTTCATAACTAAAGTATGCAAGATGTATTTCTGTGTAGAATTTGCATATAATTTTTCTTCCAAAAGAATGAAAGCTATTTTTTTCCTACATGTACCCAGTGTTCTTTCATAACCTACCCTCATATCCTGTTGTTAGGATATTCTGCTTTTTTCTGCAGCAAATCAGACCGACACTTTAATAGTAAATAATTTGTACTATGAGTAGAGATTTTGCTTTATCATAAGATTCTCTTTGTTGTAGATCATCTGTAAATGTTGTGTTAGTCAATCTTTGAACAAGTTCATTGAAGTGAATAAAATCACTTGTGTGATTCTATTTTTTCTAACACATACATTTTTTTCCAGCTCATTCTACCATTTCACATTTTCTAGGTTAAAATACTTACAGCTTCAGACTCATATTTAATGGTGACCCCATCCTGCTTCTCCAGAGGCTTCAGTTTTCCTTTAAGGCATACTTTCTGTTTTCATTCTTCACAAAAAAGTGGAAGAACAGGAAAGGCTTTGTTCTTTTATGTTCTATTAAAGTTTCTGATTTCATTTGTATCATCCAAAGATGTTTTCTGCCTTTATTCCATTAATTTCTTGTTTTCCTTCTTTTGCCTCTCTTGTTCTTTATGTTTACCCAATTCAGATTTCTTACAGTAACTGATGACTATGGATACATTTGATTGTGTCCTTTCAGTCACTTTCGTAGAAGTACAAACTGCAAGGATTTTATGAAATGAGTCACTGTGCAATAACCAGCTATGCAAATAATCTATTTCCTTATTTTAATGAAGAAGAGGTCCTGCCAAGAAGACAGAGACCATGGTTTAGTCAACATTATGTTGTGGCATTTGTTCATGATTCATTTTCTAGACTTCTAGACTTTTTTTTAATGTTATACTTGCTATGAATTTGAGTGATAATTAAAATAAGCCTTAATGTGAAAATTCCCTTGATTTGTAAACCTTCTACTTATTATATATGTGTGTGAATCGGTTGTCTTCTCAAATTCAATATCACAAAACCAGCCGGGAAGTCTTTCACTGTGAACAGACTCTGATTTCATGCTCTTCTGCAGCTCAGCCTTAGCTTGCTTTCTTGCAGAACAATGTCATGTCCTCGTTCTAGCCCAGTGCAGAAGTTACCTCGCGCACCAGAGAAAGCTGCTCATTTAATCTGCCGTTTGCTCAGCTGGTGCCTCTGGCCATGCAGGGCTGGGACCTGGGGCAGTGGCCTCTAGAGCTCTGCTGGGTAGTTCCGTGCCCACACCATGTGGGAAAATCACCTAGAAAACTCATCTGCCCTTACTACAGCCATGTCTGCCCATTGCGTGGCCCTCCCCAGTGTGTGTCCTACTTAGGAAGCACCAACTTCTTTGTCTCCTCCATGACTGAGGAAGAACAATGAAGAAAGATGACCTGAGAGTCACAGCAATCTGAAATTATGTTCACAGGTCCATGGAAAGTATGTTCTGATATGCAATTAACTGAGTGGTTGAGAGTACCACACTGCCTGCGGAACTGCACGGAACTTTGCAGCAGGAGTTGAAAACTCAGGTGGTTAAATCCATCTGCTGATCCTGGTAGGGCTTTGCACAGTAAAAGTTCTACAGATTTTGATGATTTGAAAACTAAGCTGTAAATATCAAATACTTCTTTCACATATCATTTGGGGAATCAACTGGTTGTCCATATTTGTCTCTGTAGCCAACACACAGGGAATTGGAGGCTACCAACCTGCAAGTCTAGTACTTAGTCCTCCTCTTTCTAAGACATGTAAGATGTCTTGCCTAATATTTACCATGTTGGCAACCTGTGAGCTTTTGGCAGTTGAGAGGGCTGGTTTTTTTTATTATTACTGGCATGGAAGTGAGAGGGCAGTAGGTAGATCTGTTGTAATGTGGAAGCTNGATGTCTTGCCTAATATTTACCATGTTGGCAACCTGTAAGCTTTTGGCAGTTGAGAGGGCTGGGGTTTTTTATTATTACTGGCAGGGAAGTGAGAGGGCAGTAGGTAGATCTGTTGTAATGTGGAAGCTACACCAGAAAATTTTGGGATCTCCAAGAGAGCCTGGAGAGAGTGAAGCAAATGGCACAAGCTCTTATAGAGAAATTTCCTCTGAAATGTGATACTGTCATGGTGAAAAAGTTATTCTTGATCACCTTGCTTTGAAATAATGGTAAGACAACCCTAAATAAAATAACAAATGAAAAAAACCCAAAATGAACAAACCAAGTTGCCAAGTCACGTTTTTCATGTTCGTTGAGCCTCTCAATATATAACTTCACCAGTTAACTTCCACATCCGCTCTGTTTCCCCAGGAAGGTACCCAGTATGCAAAAATTTGTCTTGATAATTTTGGACAAATAAGGGTTTTTTTCTGCTTTTACTCCCCTTGGATAAGCTGGATGGTATATCTATGTTAAAATCAGAGCAGTATTTATGTTCAGTCTCTAGATGACTATATGTTTTTGAGTCTTTATACTTTATATAGAGTAAGACATTTAGAAAAATGAATATATTGGCTTCTAAGGCAGAGCTAATTTTTGTTAAATGATTTGATTACAGCTGTACTGCTTGGTTCTAATTAAATATGTTTCTTTATTTTAATTACCAAGTTATAATTGGAATTGAGGTTTTTGTTCCTAGTTAGATTGAGTAGTTCCAAGCAAGATTTCCATGCTCACCAGAAGTATTTTGGAGCAGCTTATATGTCAAAATGGGGCCCAAACTGGGAAGTTTGGTTCTTGAATTTTTTTCAATGTGTTCAAAATTTCTTATGTCAAGTCATTATTTTTTTTTTTACAAGGCCAGGAGCAATGTTTGCGAAATTTACATCAGTTTCTGTTTGGATTTTTATTTTTGTGGTCCTGCTGATGACAGGAGCTTATGCAATTAATTCAGGTTCAGTTAATCTGTAGGTTACATTCTTTCGATTTCTTCTATACTGAATTCTGAGAGAGTATCAATGAATAGTACTGTGGGAAAAATTATCTAAGGACAAAAGGTGATCTATGCTTCCTCTAGTACTTTTAGAACTGGGCCNAGATTTCTTCTATACTGAATTCTGAGAGAGTATCAATGAAGAGTACTGTGGGCAAAATTATCTAAGGGCAAAAGGTGATCTATGCTTCCTCTAGTACTTTTAGAACTGGGCCAAAGAAAGGATTCTCTATAGTTATTTTTTGTATTGCTGCCCCTACATTAGAGTTTTTAGTTCAAATTGGCATCTTAAGAGTACTCCGAAATTCAGCTTTGTAGGTTTGGGACAGGCAAAAACTGTCCCAAATCCTGATTTGACTTTGCTAAAGTGGTCTTTGTGATGTCCTGCCCTAAGCATCCGGCAGTGGCTAAATAATCTTAGAAGCTCTAATTCAGGAAAAGAGAATCACGTGTTCAGTTTTTATATGATTTAGTGCTTCCTTGAGCTGGAAGCTCACTGTAGCCCTGGGCTTTAGTGGCTGACCAGGATGGAGAGAGGTAAAGCTCTTTGGGAAATTCTAGAAGGAAAAGATGCCCATGTAGATATCAGAGCTAATTATGGTATGGCATGTTAAATCCAGTACTGGCAATGGACTGACTATCTGCTCTGTATTCAGAGATTTAAAATTCCCTGTGGCCTTCTCCCCTCCGTCTGAGTGAATCTCTCAGCTGAAATGCAGCTCAGAGACTTACACAGCTTTTAAAAAGCTGCCCGTGCATACTTTGCTATTTTTACTTTGTGGTTGACTGCACGCCCTGAACTTCTTGGAGATCTGCGATATCCTGACAGGCAGTATGCAGAGGTGTCTTCAAGACAAGGTCCTTCCTCAGCTCCATCATCTTT
>RSEF01000004.1:28115955-28135798 GCA_003993805.1 Himantopus leucocephalus | reverse complement strand
GAGGTGATACAGTTTATTCACTATTACTCATCTCTTGTATCTCCATTTTAGTTTCTGAATATTTAATTTTCATTTTGCATTTCATGTGAATGAGAAAAACTCATCTGCGTCAAATGTGGCCTTGGTTACTAACTGCTGATCAATGGCATTCACTCTCGTCGTCATAGAGACTGGCCTGAAAAATGAATGTAATTATATTTTCCTCATCTCTCAAGTGACTCTTTTATTATTCTCAGGTAATTACCTGACATGTACCTTGAAAGAATATGTGGTGATTGATTAAGTAAGGCAAAAAAAAAAAAAAATTATCAGGAGAAACTGCTCGGTCTCCTTCTTTCTGGACTTCTCGTTGCCTCTTCAGCAATCGCAGCCCCTGCTCTGATGGCACATTCACCTTGCAGCTCAGACTTCAGACTTCCACATCATCTCAATGGGCAATGTGCTTCACGTGAAGACTGTCTGCCATGTTACTTTGATGGGGGACACTGAGAAGAGTAAGACAGATGTTATGCTCGTCTTTTCTTAGTGTTCTTGTACTACCTGTAACATCAAATTTGATGCATGTGACAGTCAGCAGCAGGACATGAAGATTCACATTCCTGCTCCAGGCCACCTCAGACATTTCACTAAAGGCTTGATCCCAAGGTGCAGTCTGTTTTCGGCATCTCGTTTAGACAGACTCTTACAAAGCAGACATATCAAAGTAGTTGCTGGCACACAATCTGCCCCAAAATTTCCAAAAGCAGCTCATGATATTTTCAAATCTTCATAAAGTGAAGGCTTGCTTTTACCTCCAACTCAAACTTGTAAGCCNACTCCAGGCCACCCCAGACATTTCACTAAAGGCTTGATCCCAAGATGCAGTCTGTTTTCGGCATCTCGTTTGGACAGACTCTTACAAAGCAGACATATCAAAGTAGTTGCTGGCACACAATCTGCCCCAAAATTTCCAAAAGCAGCTCATGATATTTTCAAATCTTCATAAAGTGAAGGCTTGCTTTTACCTCCAACTCAAACTTGTAAGCCTAATGTATAAGCTTTTAATGTCTGTGTATTGTTTTTTCTGCATGACTATTAGAGCTCATCTCATGAAAATGATTCACCACCAGTTCAGCTGTTCATTTTCTAAATTTGAGAGTGGGGAGGAGGGGAACCCAACAACCTATAAATGATAACTTGCAAGAATCTGCTCTGTTAAAATAGGAAGAATAGGAAAACTTTATTTGATGTGTTGGTTTATTAGCCGCTAGTATACCTATACATTCGTAAATCCCTATGAATTGAAGCTGCTGGCTAAACGTGAAAACAAACAGACCTAGAGTATCACAGGCTTTTGGGTTTTGGGTCCAAGGGAATGTCCTGATTCCTTCTTGGACAATTTCAGCCACTAGTACAAGATAACTTCCCTATGTCACATCCAGTTTTCATACACTGGGCAATTTTTTTTTTCTTTTGCTTATCAGCCTGTTTTGTGCAATTGGCTTTTCTCAGTCTCCTAATTTCCCTTGTAATTGCCTCATTTTGAGAGCCTTCCTGACTCCAGGGGGAGCGCCTTGGTGCAGTGGTGTGCACCTTCTCCTGGAGCCTTTGTTTTAGCACCACTCTAATTTCAGTAAGTATGTCTTCAAGCCCAAGCAGAGCAGAGCAACATATGGACATTGCTTTTAGAATCGAGGTATGCTTGTATTTTCCTAACTTGTGTCAGGCAACATGGTTCATGAAAAACAAATTTCTTATTTCTGGGTTAAGAGGTGTATTCTGGGAATGAAGGGGTGTTCCAGGACAGAGAAGGTTGTGGCAAAGAGCAGCTTTTCTCTCTCCAGTTCTTCATTTGCATGGATCCTTTTGTAGGATTCGTTACAGATGTTGGTGAAATCAGAGTTGTTTCACCTTTTCTGTAATTTCTATTGCAGCTGAGCAGCACAGGACAGGAGTCACAACCATCATATGAGTGGCCATTTCTGACAGGTACTGCGTGGAATGCGGTCAGGGAGAAGGAGTAGGGAAAGGCTTCCTGAAAAGGTCCCTGCTGTCTTGACAGAACATAAGACTAACATCATGCTCAGCATTTTTCTTGATCTTACCCTTTCTTGACAACTCAACTCTTGCCTTCCTCCCTCCCATCACCAACTTGCTTAAGTCTTTGTGCTCCAGAAGCTTTGTTCTCAGGTGTGTGAGCTAGGACTTTTCACCACCTGTTGCTGTTTTATCACTTACTAGAAATTTGCACTAAATGCCATCAACTTGCCTTTTTTTTCATCAGCTACTTGAGTGCAAAGATGCCTCATTATGTACGCTGTAGTTTGTACGTGATCCTGAGAACTCTTCAGTAGGCTTTCTCTCTGCAACAGCCATCAACATTTTATGCCAGGTCCTACTCTGTGTCTGTCTCCTTTTTTCCTTGTCTTTTATCCTCAACCCTGACCATGACTAGCTTCATTTTCACCTTAGTAATCCCAGAACTTTTTTTTTTTAACTCTGATATTCACTTCTTCCATCACCAACGCTGTCTTGCTTTAATCTCCCTGAAAGGTTAGGCTGCCCTACTGTCCACTGATCCTCCTCCCACTTGCCTCCCTTTCAGATGTTTTCATTGCATTCCCCCTCCTAATTATCATATACTTTATTTCCTTGCAGATTCTTCATGGCAACTGCCTTTTCCGCAGCTGGAAGGTCTAGGGCTGGACTTCTGAACCAAGCAGAGTTGTCACTTGTAATATAACGTGCTGTCTTGTTTCCTCTTCCTTTCCTTCCCTATGAGCTAAATGCAATCACTATACAGCACTGATTCCTGCCAAGGCTAACTTAGACTTTTCACTTCCTTTTCACTACGTTTTGCCATATTTTAGAGCAAATTTTGCATAAACATATGCTGCTGTTTGATAGAATAGTGTCACACACAGTGGATTGCCAGGTCACGTGTGGAAGTTGGACCATTTAGAGCCCTGTTGCTTCCACTAGTCTGCATATTTCTATGACAACTGGTGACTTGTCCACAATCCTCAAGCAGTGTTAGGGATTCGCTTGCAGAATTACTGGCAGCCAGAGTGATGGCTTTCTTTGCTCTGCATACTGAGACTTTCTGAGGTTGGAGGAGTTGGTGAATGATCACATATAATTCATGTGTCAAGAACTATCTAGTCCCACTCCATTACCTTCTGATTCGAAAGCAGCAAGGGCAGGGCTGCTCCCTCAGAGAAGGCAAGTAGGAGAGCAAGGGGGATCCCACAGCAGGGTAGGGGTCTTATCATCTGGGTCCCGGTCCCACAGTATCTAAGGGAGGCAAGCAGGACAGATTCTGGGATGGTGGCCAGGTCCAACCAGGAGTACAGATAAGGCCATATCTGGATTATAAGGCAGGTCTGAAGCTGAGCCAGGAAGACAGTCTGTAGGTCAAGGTCAGACCCATTGATCACCCCGCAGGTCCACAGTGAGAAGGCAGGTCCAAGGACAAGATGGGAAATCAGTCTGCGGATTGAGGTCTGGATCACAGGGCTTCATGGCCAGGCATAGTTGTGGCTGAGCTGCAGACCAGCAACCTTCCAGCATAGCTCAGGCAGGGACCAAAGCCTCAACCGTAATCTTAAATGAAGTTTCTGGCCTCATGTGTGTGGGTGGAGGTCCCGGGGGAGGCTGGTCAGGGACATTAAAGCTTATTAGTGCACTGAAGGCCCTGACACTTACTTTTTATGCCCTTAATGATCATTATTTTAGTTAGATTATTAGCTTAGTATAAGATCTAGTTGAAGATGTCCCTGCTCATTGCAGGGGAGTTGGACCAGATGACCTTTAAAGGTCCCTTCCAACCCAAACTATTCTATGATTCTATGATATCTTTGAAATGAGCAGGACTACTAACACAGGGGCTGCAGAACAGGTCATTGGCATCGGCGGGACTCTGGTGGGTCACAGCAATGGGACTGTGCAGCTTTCCCAGAGCTAGTGCCCTGAGGTTCAGCAGTTCCTGAAGGTCATATGGATACATCTTTAGACTGAGCACAGAAATGATCCTTAAATTTACTTTACGAAAAAGAATCCTTCGACTACCCTGCTAAAAAGATCTCCCTTTTGCCTGTTCAGCTCGTAAGGACCATGTTTACAGATTTGTTAATGCAGTGAAGCAATGTGCTCTCTGAGCACAGTTGTAACTCAGAGTTACGTTGCTGCATGGACAATATTCCCCATCCAGGCATGAGTTAGAACCAAAACTCACATTCCAGCATGACAGATGAAAGAGAGGACACTAAAAATACAGCTCAGAATTACAATCCATTTGCCTCCATTACAGTATTAATGCGTCTCTGGAATGACTAGAAAATGCAATTTATGTTTTTCATCTCTAGCTGCCCTGGGGACATTCATGAGAGATGCAAAGGGTTGGAATCAGATTTCTTTTTTAAAACAAAACATTAAGTAAAGGCATCCTATCACTGCACTTGTCATTTCCCTGGGGCACTGTTCTGGGAGGTGACTCTCAGATGTCTTTGAAGGGATTATACTAATGGTCAATACCTAGCTAGAACAAATTCATTCTGGCTTTGCACGCTTTGTGAATTTTTTAGTGTTAAAAAAGGCTGTATGTTAAAAAGTTGGCTCTGTTCTCTAATGATTACAGAACTGTTTTTAGTGGAAATCTAGAAGAGTGAAAGTCATGAGATTGGGTTTTTTTTGGAGTTGGTCTCTACAAACATGAAAGAACGGAACAACTAATTCTTTCCCTTTATTTTCCAGTTTCTATTTCCAACTCTTTAATATCAGAGTGGGAGGAACATTTATGACACACCGAAGAGGCAATTGGTGGTGCGAGCTTTCTGTACTACAGTAACGCACTGAGAGGGGATTATGCAAGGGCTGAGAGCTCAGTGTTCCCTGCTGGCAAAAATTCCCATTTTTAAGGACCCCACATTTGTCTTTGAGAGGAAAAGTGGCTCTGGAGGAAAATGGGATCTAAAACATAATAGCCACCAGTCCTGGGGTAAACTTAGCCTTGTGTTCTATGCAGTATTACCCCTGCATGTATTCTAATGTACTTAAAGGTGCAGTCCTGCAGCAGAATTTGCTGATCGAAGTCCGGACTGCCGTTTCCTGACTCTTTCCAGCAGCTCCCTGGCCATGCAACTGGCATGAATGCTTGTGCCAGTGTTTGCTCAGCCAAACCAGGAAGTTGTGTGGGCTTTTGGGGTTGTTTGGGGTTTTTTTTTTGGAGTTAATTATTCAGCCAGAACAACTCTCTCAATTCTGTCATGTGAACCACGAGCACCAAGCAGGCACAAAAGAAGTGATGGGAACACATGGGGAGGAGGATAAAGGGAGAAAGGGTGATACCTTACCCAGTCCTGACTTGGAGTAGGTAGCGCTGACAGAAGATTGCTTCCTAAACAGGTACAGATGCATAGCAATGGGGACCCCCCCGGTGGGGGTCCAAAGAGAAATCTCTCTCAGTTTGCTGGTCTTCATGGGAGAGGAGTAAGACTCTTCTTGTAGGCTCAGGGTGCTCCCATTCTGCTGTGAGGGATTTGTTTCACATTCCTAGTTTCTTAGCACACACAGACACCTCAGCAAGTGAGTAATGGAAAGAGGGTTTACTGCACAGAGGTTTTTTCAGGCCAAATTCATGCATAGAAACATTAGATCTATGATATTTCCAATATCTATGTAATCTATGTTACCTGTGGTTTTCTGGGATTCTTCTAGAAGTCTGAAATACAGCAGAAATTGCTCTCCCTTTCCAGGGGAATGAATTTATCAGCACTTAGTTAAACAAAGAGTCTGAGAAACATTTATTCTGTGCAGAAGAATGCTAGTTAGGGATGAGACGTGTTTGCTGCAACTTTTTTTTACAGCTAAATACAGTTAAACTTGGGTTAGGAATCCACAGTCAAGATACGGTGTGGTCCTTGTACTCCATGTCTTGCTCTATTCCCCACCCATTTGACGGTACTAGCGTCATTATTTGTAAAAATCCTGTGGGATGGTTGGCTCTGCTGTACTTTTATGCTCTTGAGGTACCCTCAAGACAAAGATGTATCCTGGTGTGCTCTTTTTGTGCCAAAGCCCATATGTTTCAAAGAACCCTTCATGCATCCTCAAAAATGCAGTAGTTCTTGAGAAATTCATCCTAATAACAAAAGGAGAAAAGTGTGTTCTTAGTTTTGCTGAGAAACCAACTATTCCTACTTGGTTCCTCAGGAATTCCTTCAGGAATCTGAAGAGGGGCACAAGTATGGCAAAAACCCCTCTGAGAATGAATGGAGTTTAACTTTGCTTTGACTGAGAAAAATAATTTTGAAAACTTATGTATTGGAACTGAAACTGGACCATGATACTTGGGTTGCAGCACATCTTCAGAGAGAACATCTTTAAGGATTTGCTAAAAGTGCTTTGTATTTTGGTATAGCACATCCATAATTCATTTAATTCAATCAGGTTTCTGGAAGTGAGTCAGATGATGATTCAATTATTTTCAGCACAAACAGCCTCTGAAGTGTCATCGTCGGTATTATCAACAGAAGTGCTCATAAACTGATGCCACTATTTTCCCACATCTCTTGGAAGTGATATGGCAGTTTGAAACTAATACCTTCAGCCGTGGCTACAGCTATAGCCCAGGTCTCTGACACACCATGAATCTATCGAAAGCCATTCCTGGTGTCAACATGCCTTTTAATTGAGGGAAGGGCTTTCTGAAGCACAGTCTACTGTAGATGTGGATTGTGAGGATCTTATTGTGTAAAGGCTGCTGAGAAAATCTTCAGAGACAGGGATGGGAGTAGCAGTGAAGGAAACTCAATTATTCATACTGTATTATGACTTAAAAGAATTTCAGTCTTTCTGAAAGTAGAACACGGAGGAGAGTGAAAAACTGGGTGGAAAAGGATATCTGTGATACGGTCTGTCAAACTCACAGCTGGGAGGATTTGAAAGGATTGTAGATTCTGAATGAATAAAATAAAAGACCTTTCAGAAAGTTCAAATAGCCTGGAAATCACCTCAAATTCTATTTAAAGTCGCTTGTAAAGGAAACTAGGTTACTACAATTTTTCCAATGTACTTTAGCCGACAAAGACATTTAAGTAAAATTCTTAAAACATTTTTACTAGTTATTGGACATGTGGCTATCAAGTTCTGAAATAACCAGTATATCTGCAAAGTGTTTTGAGGGGATACAGTAGAGAGAAGTCTTGGGTTAATTCACTGAGGGGTTTCATGTGTTCTGACAGTTCGGAATATGTTTGTTTTGGTAGCAAGCTAATAAGAAAACAAAAATGGACAAAAGTTTTCAAATATGTTTGGCCTCAGCTCTATGAAACAAAAATGTGTGATGCCATGTAACGATGAGGTGCCTAAACTGAAAGCAGTTGGTGTATGGGAGAACGTCAGTGAGAGATGCTTACGTGGTCCTAACCTGCCATGAGTACAGTTGTGGGCACTTGTCAAAGATAGGGTTGGACTTCCAGTGGCGATGTGCTTATGATTGCAGGTCACATGAAGTTCTCAAGCTGTTTCACATGAATGACCCGAAGCTTTAAATGACATTTTAACAAGTCTGATCACACTAGCCATAAGCCCAAACCTGCGCATAGCCACAAGCTGGTGTGTGGTGTATCTCAGTTAGGAGATTCATTGGATGAGTTCGCAGGCAGGAGGTGAGACTAGATCACTAAAGGTAGGCTCAGCTCTGTAGCAGGGTGGGGAAGATCTCCAGCATCAGGCCAGAGCATCCCTGCTGCTGGTCAGCTGAAGTTTTGGGGTCTGAACTGCTCGCAAACCCTGTTCAGTTCAAAAGATGCAGGTTGGATGTTCCTGGCTTAAATATTAACAGACTCATTAGTAAGGTCAAGAACGACTTGCAAACAAGTCACTGAACTCTTTGGTGCCTACTAATTAGTTGTAACAAACAATAGGGATAAACATGAGCTGTCTAATTTTAAGTATGAGAACGCCAACCCAGTGAAGTAGAAGGGGACAATGGTGTCATATGCACGGTGAATAGCTGTGAGACAGAGCCACAAGTGTCTGAGCCACAGTATTGCCAGAAAAATGTTTGAGAGATGATCCTCTCTGGAGCACAATATGACCTGGATTATGCACCCTCAGCAGATCTCCCAGCTCAAAGGTAAATCGTAAACCATCAATTCCCACTGGCCGTGCCTTCTGCACCTGCAGCAGCTTCTTCACATATGGAAGAAGGGATTGGCATGGGCTAGGTTGTCAAATTTTGCATGTTCCCCTCAGTTTTGGTTACGAACACAGACTTTTTTTCCCCCTTGTTGAATGCAATGCTGGAGCTTTCAATCCAAACAGACTTACATGGTTGTATGGAAAAGCTAGCTTTCACTCGGCTTCGTGTCAAAGCACTCATTTTGCAAGCCAGCCCTGCTAGGAACTCGTCTCCCTTTAAGGGGCATTTCTCAAACTGCGGTTTATGGGCTGATTCCTGGACAGCGGAGGAAGGCAGATTTATTCCAGTGCCCCACCATTTTACCACAGCTCTGTGTACAGGCTGAGTCGTGACGATTGCATACAGAAACCTGTTTAGAAGAGAGTTTAAAAATATACTTTTATGGTTCCTCTAATAAAAGGTTTCTAAAAGAAGGTGTATTAAATTTAGCAGCCAAAGGCAATCAAGATGCGGTTTTTATCTAAAAAAAAAAAATCTAAAATAGAATATAGCATCAGTTAAATGTTCCCCCTCTTTGATAGCTAGAAGTGCTATGAAATATTGACCGGCTCTTTGATTGATTGTGTGTTGGTTTGTTTCAAATGAATCATGTTGTTCAAATACTAATTTCGGGTAAAAAATATTTCTTCAGTTAGTCTGTGTTTGCATGGAGGATGCAATGATATAGGGAGCTGTGTGTGTTCTCCCCAAAAGCTTGGATGATTTATTTTGTGAATGTAAATGTATTTTAAATGTAAATTAGAGACAGTAAGAGGTTTTGGGTGGGTTTTTTTCCTAGTATTTTTAGGTTACATGTAAGAAATTCTGTTATAAAAGTTAAGAATAGCCTATCATTTAATCAGGTATAAATGTTAACGTAACCCTATATAGCTTTTTTTCTTGGTAAGAAAAGATTATCATTTTTACTTAAATAGATTATTTCCATTCCCCAGGAATAAAAAAAAAAAGATATAAAAATGTAATAAATACATTCCAAACATTTTTTTTCAAAGTATGAATAGAAATTTTGAGCACTTTATAAACATTTAGCACATTTTAGAAGAGAGAACAAGATTATATTCTGATTTTCTTAAATATGTGAGGCTTTAACATTTCTTGTTGTTTTTCTTACTCCTCTGTCTAGAAGTACCATCTTCCTTGATTTTGCTGCAAGTATTTGTTTGTAATGTTTTTATCACACGTAGAAGGTTGTGTTAGTTAGATTGGTATAAAAAGTATTTATTTTTTTTCTCTAGATCGTTTGTTTGCTGAAGCTGTAAATGGGTTCCATAGAATTGCCAATAGGTTATTAAAAGTACACCTCTCAGTTCAATTTTCTTCTGCTGTTGCTTTTGTCGTGTTTGTATTTTACCAGCGTTCCACTCACCGTAAAATATTCTGGGCGAGACAAAACGTAACTTTCAAACTCAAACATTTTCTCCCCGAATGACCCCAAAGCCCCAAAGTAACAACCCACAAACCGCTGTGGTTTGGTTTTTTTGTTTTTTAATTCTCAGGTTTCTTGATGAGCCTTTAAAATCTCCAGTAAATTAAACCACTTTTTGTTTAATCTTTTTGCCTGTGGATTTAGAGCAGCCATATAACTAGGTCGTTCGTGATGCGGTTTCCTCCTTGGCATCAGTATCTAGCTTAACAGTAACACACGGGCATCTCTCGCTGTTTGCTGCTAATCAAACCCACATGGGGTGGTGTAATAAGCTTCGTATCAGTTTGGGGGTTTGAAGGTAACATTTTATTGTCAGTGTGATCGCACTCGTGGTGATAGGAACAGCTAAGCAATCAGCTAAAGGAGGTAGCTCTTTAGAAGTAGGTTACCGGAGTGTATCACCTCTTTTTGTGTTATAGTGGTACCTTTGCTTGGGACCTGCCGTCTTTCTTCTGTGCGTTGCCCTGACTAAGCACGACTGCAGAGTTTCTGAAACATGCAGTCTGTTAATGGATGCTGCATCAACATCATCATCTACCCTGTATCCTAAAAGTAACATTTAGGTTTGAGGTTTCTAAGGAAAATCGATTGAACTTCTTAACACGCCTATTAAAAACACCCCACTCTATGTTCTTCTGAGGGAGGAAACTGTGTGTGAAGAAATACTGTGTTGACAACGGAAAATGTTTGGGTACCTCTCTTCTGAGAATGTTCAGAGCTTTTATGCAGAAGGCAAGGGGGAGGGAAAATCCATACAGCAGAGCAGCTATGATATGAAAGGTCACTCTTATAAATTAATTGTTGTGCTTATTTACTTTTTAACTGTTTTTTTTTTTCCAGGTCCTCCCATTATTCTATGGGCAGTCGAGCTTTTTCCCATGACAGTATTTTTATACCTGATGGGAGAACAGAGAGCGAACAGGCCATCCAAGCAATGTCACAGGAGAACGTTTTAGGAAAAGTCAGAACTCTTCAGGTAAGAAATTCTAAGTGAGGAAAAAAGTATTTAAAATGTGGTAGAAAACGATCTCCAGAATGTGTTAGGTGTGGATAAAGGTGGGTTGCTTTTGCAATAGCCTTCGGGGCAGTTTCTTAGCCACGTAAAGTTGTCTGGCCCAAAGCCATGTAAATAATTCAGATAATCTACAGAAGGTCTAGGTTTTGGTCTTGAAAGGTTGGGCAGTAAGGCTGCAAGCAACTCTGAAGAAATGTCTGCATCTTGCTGAACTCACTTGAATTGAACTCATGGGTTTGGCGTGTCCCACTCTGTACGCCTGAGACCTACAGCTGTGGTACTGAGTGAAAAAATGAGGGTGGTGTTGGTGGCAGCAAATTGCATGCAGAGTGAGACTCCTTTACAAAGCTGTTTTAATTATCCTTTTATACGTATTACTTTTCTTTTTCTCCTCTTTTTCTCCCTGTTCTTTCACTGGTTCTCATGAAAGGTGGATATGTTCATCTCTCCAAAGCAAACGCACATAAGTAACTACATAAACAACACATTTGGGTATTTACTTCTAAAGAGCTTTACATGACCTCCTTTGCCTTCCAGAACTCTGTCCCATCAGTGCTCTAACTACTTCTTTTGCTTTACTTGTACATCTGTAAGATTCCCAGCTCTATGCCTATCTAGACCTTGAAAGAGCTGTTCTTCAGAAGCAGGATTCTGTTTATTGCTCAGGATGCTGACATGTCCTGTCAAAATGCTGATATATTTTTAATGCTGTGTATGCGCCGTTGCCCTGTAGCTGACTAGCNACCCTGTAGCTGACTAGCAAAATACCATTGATTTCTTTTACCTCCAAAGTCTACCCACAGTCCGTCTATTCTGGTGAGTGAGACATTATGCGTGGTAGACACTTCTGACCTTCAGGATGATATTGTTCCCTCTCCATGCCCAGTGCTGTCAGCAGACAGAGTACCTGAACGGCGTTGGCTCTGCTGACTGTGGATGAACTTTGAAGTCAAAACCACACTAGGACAGCTCCAATTTCTCTGTGCTGTTTTTTCAGCTTAAATTTCCCTGGGTCAGGTAGATTCAATGCATGCTACTTTCCAGGCTAGAAACCATTGTATTTTAAACGACTGCTGACTCTGGGCAAAGACATGAGGTAGTTGGACCTGTCTTGCAGGACGCTTGAGTGTCCTTTGGATACAAAGCCCACTGACTTCTGTTGGATCTGTTGTCTTGGCTTCAGTACATTAGATTTTCTCTGAATACCTTTTCACTTTGTTGGAGTGGCTTCTCCCATTTCCAAACTCACCTTAAAATTCCCAATGGAAATTATTGCCTTCACTCAACTCAGAGACGTGATAAAAAGTACAATTACTGCAGTTGCTAACAACCATCTTCACTAAGCAAATGGCAACTCAAGAAAATTAAAGCAAGAATAGTCACTCTTGAAAGTCACAAAATAACCAGTGATACGCTCTTGCTCATGTAAACTTTGCATGAGCCTTTTTTTGGGGTGGTAACTTGCATGTATTTTAAGGGGGGGTGTTGTTTCAACTGCTTGATGTCAAAAGTGTGCTTAACTTTGTTTAAAATTGAAGGACAGTAGTTCATTTTATCATTTTAATATAGCTGCAACCCAGCTTGTGACAACATCCCGGATTCAGCTTTTCTGGTGGTATCCAGAGCAACCCATTCAATCACAAAGCAACTGCATAATAGATTGTAAATTACACACTTAACTATTTATGTATTTACATAGAAGTTATATATTCATCTAAATGTCCATGGACTCTTTTCATAACCCCATGGAAAGGCTCCTTATAACAACCCCAGGGATCACCTCTTGTATGTGTGAAACTTGCTGCCCAGCACATAACTGTCCCCATTTCCCTAGCCATGATTTCTGCAACTGTTCCTTGAGTTTTAGGACAAGATCATGCCAAAATCCCACTGTACACTTTTAGGTTGACCTTAGAGTTGAGTCCCAGGTCTGACCAGTTATTTGGACTGTCACACCTGTCTGAAGGTTTTATGCACTCCGTACCCCATCCTTTTTTTTCTGCTGTACCATTCTAAAAGGAGAATGTGTTTGCTGCGTGATTTTGCAGTCACAGAAAACACTGATACTGGATCTCCATCATCAGAAGCTCGCATCTACTTTGAAGTCCCTTTCTGCAAGCTCACTCCCACTGGGAACATCTGTATTTCTTCAAGTGGTAGAACAAGAGGAGACAGTCATCTCTTCTGAAGGGTGTTCCACTCCTTAAAACCAATTCTGCAGCCAGGTCCTGGTAAAGTCATTGCTACGTCACTGACATTAATTACTGTGGTTTTGCCCAAGCTTGTATGTCACGGTGGAAGCACAGCATTTCCAGTTTCCATTTGCCTGGCAAGATGCTCCTCAGTAAGGAAGTGTTGCCAGGATTCAGTGCCCCGATCTGGCTCTGAACTCGCCGTATTCCGAACGGAGATCAAAAGCTCTACAGATTTTAACCTTTTTCAGGATTTTTTTGGGGATGGTACAGTGAACATTTCTGGAAAACTTAAATAAAAAAAAAAAAGAGGCACCGTGCTTACAAGCCCAACTGATAGCATGGCGAAAAGGGTTTTGAAATCAGACTACAAATGCAAGCCATTTAATATTGATGGCGCTGGATCTCATTCTGCTGACCACCAAAGCATTTCCCCCTTCTCGCCTTGCATTTCTGCTGACTTTGGAGTGTTGATGAACCCACAAAAAATGTTGTGTAATGGTGCAAAACTCCGTAGCAGTCTGGGCAGCGTAGGCACTGGTTCAGCTTCCTACCGCAGGAATTCTGTTGTTCTGATTATGTGCACAAGGTAAATTAGTTCTTTCTGGAATAGCTCTCATTTCTTTTTATTGATTTTCAGATTGGCAGCATTCATCTTATCAGGCTTTCTATAAATGGATTTGGTCATGTTCAAAGGTTTTAGTGTGTGCTAGAAGTCAGGCTGAGAAAAGCCTCTCTTCTTGTCAACCTCCAATAGCCGTTGTGTACCCTGAAGTTATTTTGTGCTGGCTCAAGCCATCTGCTGTTGTAAAAGCGGTCTTTTCCTTGTCCTTTGGATCTGCTGAGATTTATCATTACCTAGTTTTTAAGATCCAATGTAGGAAGCCAGCCTGAACCTGCTCCCACAAAGAGATGGTACCCGGGCACTGGTACTCTTAACGCTAAGCTCATTCAGTTACTTGGGATCTGGTGCTTTACTTCTCATACAGGACTGTGAACGAGACACAAGGAATGTTTAAAATCTAGATCTAGCAGCACGTCAGAACAAACCTAAAAGAAACCCTGGGAGCTTGAAAGGGATCCTTCCCTTTCATAAATTAGTGGGATTATTTTTTCTTGCATCAAAGGTTGTTAGATCCACTTGCTCGCATTTTGCAGCTGTGACTCTTCTTCCTACCACAGATACTTGCCAGAAATGGTCAGCAAACGAACAGAACACAGGTTTTGTTTCAGACCCACAAAACCTGTAGCAAGTAAAATGGAAACTTGTTTTGAGCGCTAGTATCTTGATGCGTCTAAGCCATCATCTCCCTTTTGCTGTGACAAAACCATGGTGTGGAACTGCTGCTGCCTCTGGAGGCAGGAGGACAGCTTGTTCTCCACCTCTTGCCTTCGTGGGTCATCTGGCGTCCCTGAGGCTGTCGCAGTCCGCTGCAAGAAGTATTAAAGGTGGACTATGGCACACGGCTTATTGCATTTAGGAACTATGGAGCTACATCTTTTCTGTTTCTTGTGGCCACATGGACTAAAACAAACAAACCCTCTGCTCTGTAAATTTGTGAAACACTCATTTATTACATAAATATTAATTATGATAGAACATGTTTTGGGAATCCAGACTTGGTCAAATTCTAAAGGTCCATTTTTTAAATTCACATTTCCCTGGCTCTGTAATGATGAATGTCCCCCATCATCTTCTTCCTGTCAGACATAATGACTGTTCAGTTTTGGATCACATTTCTTTTAGTCATTAACATATCTTAGCTAATGATCTGGCCGGTGTTTCCCCTACTGTGCATTGCACATCTGTAGTCTACCAGTCATTCCCATGGCTGTTTCTGTCTGATGTTGCCCAGATCTCAACAAGGCTGCAAAGTCATTTGCTACACCTCAAAGCTATTATCTTTTAACTTGATATACTGTATTTTATAGAATTGGGAGTGAATTTTCACTGTATGATTGCCCAGCTTTGTATTTCTTACAATTCATTTCTTTGTTGCCAATATTTTCTAGTACCACTGCAGCCTAACTGTTTTCTTCACATTTGACAATTATTTTCACTGAATTTATCATTTTTTCTTAGTCATTCTAGCAGTTCTGGGGCAGACCTCCTTTTTCTTATGATCATATTAATTAAGTATCCTCAGGCTTTTCCAGAAAGTCTTGCTCTTAACACGTGACCATCTGTAAGTGGTCCATTGCCACTGTATATCAAAATCTTCATTTGCATCTGGATTTGCTGCAAACACATGTCTCTGGAGATCCGTATACAGTTTTCTTCTCCACCATTCTTCTGTTTTGGACTTTCCCAAAATCTTCCTTAAAATGCAATGCCCCAAACAACATGCTGCTCCAGCAATGGAGAGTGGAATAGTTCCCTCCCTGCATCTTATATCCAAAACACCTGTGCTAATACTTCTTATTTTCCTCCTTTTCAGTAGGTTTACATGTTAATTTTACATCTAGTTTACTTTCTAAATCCTCCAGCTATACCGATATAACTTCTCACAAAATGCTTTTCAGTTTATTCTCTCTCTTTGATTTAAAAAAAAAAAAAAAAANTTGTGTGGGGTGTTTTTCTCGTTTAGATATGCTGCAGATTTTCCTGTTTGGGTGAAGAAGTGAACTCACTTCCATAGAAAGAACAATTCTGTAAACTGTCTTTTCAGCCTAGAAAAGAAATGGTCAGAGAGAGGATATAATAGAGATGCATGAAAACATGAGTGGAAATGCGAAAATGAATAGAGGACAATTATTCAGTCTCTCACAGCAGGGGAACACATGAGCATCAGTTGAAATTAGTAACACTTTCAAAACAAAACAAGTATTTCTTTATGCGTAGTTGGACTGTAGAACTCATTATCATACAGCACTGTTATTCGTGAAATATTTGTAAAAGTTCAAAGAGCAATGAAACAAATTCATAAAAGAAAAGTTCCCAACTGGCTATTGGCTCCAAAAGTTCCCAGATGCCACAAATCATTGGAGCGTTTACAAGGAAAAATCTCAGTACGGGCTTGCCCTGTTCTTAGATATCCCCTTAGATTGTTGGGTCACTGTGAGAGACTGTACAGGACCAAGTGAAATTTGAACAATATGGCTCTTCTTAGGGCAAGTATTATTGATTAGGTCATTATTTCACAATTATATATAACTAGAAAACGTGATTTCATTTATTTATGTATCTGGGCATTGCAAACAGACGTGAAAAATAGGTATTTGAGCTGAAAGCAAAATACGACCAGCATTTCTTGTAAGACTTGTTTGAGTGGAATCAGCTGAAATAGTACACTCTGTTTTAATGATTTTTTAACTGAACAGAGTAAGCAGCTCAGCGGATCCGGTTTCGGATTGACACCAGGCAGGGAGCCATAAGAATGATGTGGTTCCAGGGGGCTGAGTCCAACACGCGTGCAAGCAGGCATGTACACAGAAGAGGAGCCAAATTGGAGTGAAAGAGGAGATGCACAGCCCGATCTGGGCTCTCTGCCGGTTAATATGGAAAGTTTGTTCTGTGGCATTTCTTATGCAAACACAAAGAGCGCTTTGAAAGTCTAAGCTTTTTAGTTTGCTGCAGGTGCCAACCAGTGCAGAGCAATTTAACTTAGGGGGTTTATTTCTGAAGTTATTACTGGTAAGCTGGTGTAAAGACGTCAGTTAAATAGTATCACATTTTAGCAAATTACTTTGCATGAAGTAAAAGTGGGCCTGTGGCCTGGTCCGGTTACTGAGGAAGATTTTAAAAATTGGATGAGTGCAAACTTTTAATTTTTTTTTTTTTTCTAAATTCCCACTATTTCTTTGCCTGTATTAGATGTGCAGCCCTGCCCCTCACCTCACGCTGAATGGCACCAACAGCCACCCGGGTCGGGTGGGAATTGGCAAACTCCCACACACCTCTTGAATCTCATAGAAGAAAATTCAGGGATGAGGCAAACCTGGTCTGGAGCACAGCTTGATCATCCCATTCGGAAGCTTCTCTGTGTGTATAGTCCCTCCAGCCACCGTTTCATGGTATAAATGTCATATGTGGTAGCCGTGCTGGTTTGGTGCTGAGAATGGTTTGTAAGTCCTGTGGGAATACCTGTCCACTGGCTGCAGACGGAGGGACTGGGAAAGCCCATTGGAGTTGATAAGGCTGGAATTGGAAGGTGCAGGCAGGAAACCTTCATCTCTGTCCTTCTGCTTCTAGCTGGCAGCTAGATTTTGGAGCAGCACAGTGATTTCTGGCTGCTAAATTGCAAGCCTTCTTGCACAAAACCAAAAGAGACCAGGTTCCTTTAACACAATATGCGTCTATGGAGATTTCCAGAAGGATATTGAAACACCCTGTGCGTGACTGTGCAAAGGTAGAAGAACAAAATGTCATGCCTGCAACTTCTAATGACCAGAGTTGCAAATTATCCTCCTCAGGCAACCATCATCGACTTGCTGTCAGCACAGGGAATTCTCAAGTAGAGAGGATTTACAGTTTTGTGTTCAGAAATACATGTCTAACTGAAACTTTTGAGAAATTTAAAGCAGATGCTCCTTTTTAGGGAATATGACCTCTTCTCAATGGCCTTGCAGCTTAAATTGATGTATCTCTCCATCTCTACGTTAGACTCTGTGTGTTCTTCCAAGTAAAAGTTGTGAGGTTTTTCTTTTCTTTCAGGGATGATGCATTTTTAGGGGTTTTATGATTGACCAGGTAGAGAATGTATCTGTATAAATTTTTTTTGAGAGAAGATAATTGCATTGTAGTTACAGTATAAGCACATTTTAAAAAAGAACAACGAGCAGGTTTTACATTGCTCTTTGAAAGCAAAAAGAATAAATTTGCTCAGTGGTAAAAATAAGCTATTTGAGATTTTGACATTTGATATTCAGCATCAGCTTTGGAAATTAGAATGCACTGCATTGGCCAATGGAAAACTACTTGTAGCGTTCATTTAAGCTAAATTTTTTCTTTTAAATTCAATAAATAAATAAGGAATGTAAGAGCTACTAGAATTTCTTCTTCAAATTAATTTATGCAGGTCTGAGCAAATAAACTTTTAAAACTTTGAAGTAATTTAAAAGAAAAGTCTGTGTACAGTCTAGAAATAATGAGGATACTGCATATCCTGGAAATATCAGGAAAATAACATTTTAAACTTTTATATACACAAATACACATTTTTACAGCAGAGCCCTCAAGCATCCTTGATGACAATTAGAAAGGCCATTCCTTTTAAAGCACAGACCATTCTCCACAATAGCTCCGTCACCACACAGCCCCCACCATGCATTGCACGCAGTAGATCAAGAACTTGATCAGAAGATCAAGAGAGTAACACACCATCCCTTCCTCCAAAACCCATTGCAACCAGTATGTACACGTGGGCATGTTCTCCCCATGGAATAGATGCCCAAATCCTTAGTTTCTTGGGTAGTTGCTCAGACAATGCTGGCGGTTCCAGTTTTCTGCCTGGGAGAACTATTTGTCTAGGAATATGGCTTTTGTAAGAAGAAAGGAGCAGCCTCAACTTAGAAAACACGTTACCAAATTAAGAAGCTGTTCTGAAGTAATTTTGTACTAGCATCAGGGGCCCTGCAGGAATAGAGCAGAATTACCTCCGTCACACTATGTAATAAAGACCTGTTTGCTCTCTCCAGCTCCCATTCTCGCAGTGGAAACATATAAGATTTCAAGTCAGAGTTGCACTGCTAACACGAAAGCTTGGGAGAACTTGGTGAAGCCCTTGCCTTTGGACTACGGGTGCACTGCCAATAATCTAGGCGGGAATAAAACTCTGCCATTCAAAGCTGCCCACTATGCCAAAATGATGTGCTAGATGAATGTCATTACTTTCTGCCAAAACCCAAATGGGCATAAATAATGCATAACTCAGTGAGGAGACTGAAAAAAAACTATTCTAATTTAATAACCTGAATATAAGGAGTCTCTGCGTGTACTTTTTGTCTTAATAGTTCAATACAGAAATCTGGCAATGTTTTGGGGTAATATGGATAAACTTTATGTAAGAGTCTAGTCCACTGCGCAACGATGGCAAGCAAGACTGATCTGACCTGAACCTTTTTAGAGGTCCATGCCCTGCTACTAAAGCATATCTTCCCTTGCCAACTGCTCACCTAAGCCATGCTTAGGTGATTCTGTGCTATAGGAAAAAAAAATAATCTTGTTTTACATGTTAAGTACTCCAATTTTCTGCAGTTCTCAGGGGCAAATTTGTGTCAGGGGTCCCTCTATGTATCACTGAATAGAAGCTGCACAGCTGAATTGAGTGTTGCTGAGCTGTAGAAGTTCATAGTAACACAAGACAGAAATGGGAGGTCTCCTTTGGAGAATTTGCTGAGCTTGAAAGAGAGTAAAGCAGGAAAATAGCTCCACGGTTCCTTCCTTCCTGAGAATGATTCCCTGAAATATTTCAGGAAAAAAATCTATCAATAAATGTTCCTTACTCCATTTGCTCCTTCTAGAGAATTTCTTCTAGCTCCTTTGCAAAAAGTTCACTTTCGGAGGCTCTATGGTATGTGTCTCTGCAGTATCCAGGACAGTAATTTCTCCAATTCACCCTACCAGAGGACAGAGAATTTGCCTCCTCTGAGGNCTAGAGAATTTCTTCTAGCTCTTTTGCAAAAAGTTCACTTTCAGAGGCTCTATGATATGTGTCTCTGCAGTAGCCAGGACGGTAATTTCTCCAATTCACCCTACCAGAGGACAGAGAATTTGCCTCTTCTGAGGCAGAGTTATGCCAAACCCTTAACATTTAAAACTTACACCTAAACCTTACAATAAGTGTATCTTTAAGAACTACATATGCATGAGAATCCCCAGGACTGAGGACTGGAGAAGAAAAAGGTTGCCTTTGGGGCTGTTTAACTTCTCAGTCTACACTTGGCTCATAATCTTATTTATTTCCAACAGTAAGGCTTCATAATTACCTTGTATAAACAAAGGCTTAACCTAGGATATAGATTAAAAAAGGAGAAGGAATGTTTCAGAGTTCACAATAGTTTTTCAAAAGTTGGCAACACTGGTGAGA